>OY725341.1:0-1206592 GCA_963243735.1 Neocrepidodera transversa | reverse complement strand
TGCACCTATTTTGTTTGACTAAAAAATCAAAATTAAATAATTTAAATATTCACATATTTCATAGACAACTATTTTTTTCCTAAAACATAATATCATTATTCATTTTTTTTTTATAATTGTCTATTTAGCATATTGACATTGACAATGCCCACATAAACATTGTTATAATGGTTATATATAAACAAAGAAACTTTTATATGTTATTTTTTCGTTCAGTAGCTAAGTCGTATAAATATGGCCATTTGGAATTATAATAGAAACCTACGAAAAGACGCAATAAGGAAAGATCAAAACGCCATGGCAATTTGTATAATGACAAGCTTGTCGCTGAAATAAAACGATTTATTGTTACTAGGCGATTATTTCCCGAGTTAAAAAAAAATAATCCAAATTTGTAAATTTCGCGTGGGATTATTTATATTCAAAGTATTTTTTTTCTTTTTATTGGTTTTCGATTAACTAATTAGGTAGTAGGATTAATATTGAAAATGGCGCCAAATATAATCCCAAAAATGATCATTAGCATATGAGGAAAAAAGAAAGAGAGGAAGACTAAAGGAAAGATGGAAGAGAGGAGTAGAATTTGGGGTGCAAAACTAGATCAACAAATGTAAAAATAGGAAGAAATGGAAAGAAATGACAAACCAAGCCTTGGGCCTTTTAAGCCTACAGAGCCAAATATATTGTAATGAAATAATCTGTATGAATTTTTTATTATATAAGTTAATTATTATTTAATTGTTAAAAGGTTTGATAATATAGTTATTTTCCTAACAAGTGCGGAAAGTTATACTTTTCCGCACGCAATTGCAGTTGCCCGAACTGGGGAAAAGATACTTTACGCAAGTGTTAGGAACAATTTTTTTCTACAAGCGCCTAAATTAAAAAAAAAAATTAGCAAAAAGTATTTTTTTCTACAAGCGTGCGGAAAGTTAGAACTTTCCGCACGCTTGTAGAAAAAATAATTTTATGTTTGTGATATATTTATTTTTTAGATCATCATTATTACTATTATTAGTATGAAAATAAGAAAAAACTTTGGGAAATGATATTAAAAGAAATTTTTTATTTTGGGGAAGAAACATATGAACAGAAAAAAGTAGTTAATTATAAAAAAGTTGTAAAACCAAATTCTATGGAAGGAGGGTGAACAGGGTTTTGGGGTTTGAATTTTTTTTTTCAATACAGAAGCCATATTTTTTTTGGGGGTTTTTTACGTTTTATTGCGATTTTTCACGATTTTTTATGATGTTTTACGATTATTTAGCATTATTTACTAAATTTTAGTAGTTTTTTAAAATAATTTACCTTTTATACGATTTTTTACCATTTTTTTACGATTTTTTCCATTTTTTTTCTTTCTCAATTTTTTAAGTTATTTACGAAATTTTTGCCTGTTTTTTACGATTTTTTTACAATTTTTTATTTTTTACAATTTTATATGATTTTTTTTTATTTATTTTTTTATGTTTTTCGATTTTTTCTAATTTACTCGAGTTTCCCCATATTATCCCTTTTTCCATTTGCTCCAGATTTTTCCAGTACCTTTTCGGTTTTACCTGTTTATGACGATTTTTTACCATTTTTTACGATTTACGTTGTTTTTTTTTGATTTTTTCCAATTTTTTTTCTCTTTCTCTTAAATTATTTACGAAATTTTACGACTTTTTGCCTGTTTTTACGCTTTTTTTACGCTTTTTTACATTTTTTACGATTTTTTATGATTTTTTCCATTTCCTTCTTTCTCAATAAGTTATTTACGAAATTTTACAACTTTTTGCCTGTTTTTTTTACGATTTTTTTTAAATCAACAATTGTTAATGATGTTATTTAATTTTTTTATTATCCCTTTGCTCCAGATTTTTCCAGTTTCTTTTCGGTTTATGATGTTTTATGATTATTTAGCATTGGAAATTTTACGACTTTTTACCAGTTTATTACGATTTTTTTTTTCGATTTTTTACGATTTTTTTGATTTTTTCCATTTTTTTTCTTTCTCAATTTTTTAAATTATTTACGAAATGTTATGACTTTTGCCTGTTTTTATGATTTTTTTACAATTTTTTACGATTATTCACGATTTTTACACCCCAAAATTGAGATTGGAATATAAGGGTTGGAAGGGTGAACTATTTAATGAAAATATTGACATTTTTTTGCTACCTCCGGTTATACCGGAAATAGGTGTCAACTTCGTTTTATTTAATGGGATACCCTGTATATTTTGCAACTTTTGTAATATTTACGTTATTTTGAACAACTTTTGTTAATACTTCCCTGTTTTTGAATTATACAATTTTTTTTATTTAAACTGCAATTTTTCACCATTAAGAAAAAATTAAATGTCTTCTAAACGAACTCGTTTACCTTATGAAATTCTTATTTTTTTTATACAGGGTGCTGTCAGAGCTAGAATAAAATCCAAACGCAAAAAATTCGCATATTTCGTTTTTTTTTTAATGAAACTCCCTGTATATTATTAATTTATTTACAAGAATACATTGTCCTCTATCTATATTAGATTTCCAGATATTCGATTTTATAGATTTTTTCACAACAAATTAATTTTTGCGCATATTTTTATGTTTATAATTTACAATAGTGTAAAGGAAAAAGAAACAAACAATTAAGTACGAGAATTTTTAGAATAAAAAAAAATAAAATATAGCACAAAAATTAATTAATATTAATAATTAATAAATCTATGTAAGATCAGGAAACCCTAGTACATATAGATAGCAGACAACGTATCTTCTAAAAAAAATTATCTAATACCGGGTGTTACATTTAAAAACCCTGAAATATGCGACTTTCTGTATAATAAAAATAAGAATTTCATTCATAATTTACGTATTTCTGACATCATCTTGTATATTTTGATATTTATTTTTTTATTTTCATAAATTTTATTAGATTTAGAAACTTTTATCAAGAGTGAAATTTTCTGTCCAAATTAATAGTACAGGGTGAGCATACTAAATTTATTTTATAATCATAATTTACGTTTTCTTGACATCCTGTATATTTTTGATATTTATTTTTTCATTTTCATAAAACTTATTAGATTTAGAAACTTTTATCAAGAGTAAAATTTTCTGTCAAAAATTAATAGTACAAGGTGAGCAAACTAAATTTATTTTATAATCATAATTTACGTATTCTTAACATCATCCTGTATATTTTTGATATTCATTTTTTATTTTCATAAAACTTATTAGATTTAGAAACTTTTATCAAGAGTAAAATTTTCTGTCAAAAATTAATAGTATAAGGTGAGCAAACTAAATTTATTTTATAATCATTAACATTTTAGTTTATTTTAGATTTTTTTAAAATTTTTATTTATAGCTTATTGGACCAAGGTGTTTATGTGAACTCCTAAACTTGTTTTAAGAAAAGGTGCGAATACTTTTATTTCAGAAGATTTTTTAATATTTGTTTATTTGAATATGTTGATCATAAATAATTATCCTCGTTTGTCTATTTTATTATCAAACGAAAACTAATTTTAGCATCACCGGCTTTCATTGCGCGCATTTTATCTCAAAATGTACTAATATACGTGGGGTGACTTGTTACAAGTCCATTTGAAAGTCCCGCGTCTTAGAAAACGTAAATAGGGTAAAATATTTGTAGTATTTTATCAGTGGGAAAAGGATAATTGTGCTAAAATAGAGACGGAAAATATTTTTGAAGTTTAAGTAGATTCGTCTAAAATAAAATTTAAGTATTTTACATAACTTGAAATATCCGTTGTTTTTTTTTAACTGATTTGTTTCAATTTTCTAGGTTGGGGACGATTAACGTCCCTGAACATGATTATTGACTAGATTAAAAAAATACGGATGATCGAATGATTAAATGGCGAAAAAAAAATGTATTATACGATTATATTTTTGGGGTGAACCTAAACGTTTTAAACTACATTTACCGGTAAAAGCGGTATTCCGGTATCTCTTTGTACTTGAAAAGTAATTAATCAACTTCAAAATGAAAGTTTGCTCTTTCTCATTATGCCGGGAATTAAGTTTTTCTTTTAACACTTTACGTTTTTAAAAAGTTTATTTATTCTAATATGAACAATTATTAATTACAAGTTATAGTTAACACCACGACTTCAGCAATAACAATGTTGCTGTCCTAGGTCGGGGTGCCCGTTTTATACTAGTACTTATCTCTAAGGAAACATTTGGAAACTATAAAAATATAATTTAGATAGGAAAGTACATTACTTAAATCTATATTAGTGAGGAATGTTAACGATGTAACTCGGGACAATGAAAAATTAATTGAACTGTCAAAAATAACATTTCCATCGATATTAGTTAAGAAATATGTTAATGACGTCATAATTCCGTCTCGTCCATTTCATGATTGAGATCAAGATTGACAATGTATGACGTAACGGCAGATGATGGTTAAACAAACTCTACCTCACTAATTCTATATCAGTACAATATATAATTAGGCGGTTGAGGTGTTAAAAAAATGTTTAGAACAAAAAAAAATATATTTTTGGCGTTACAGTTGGAAAGAATTTATTCACGATTAAACTTGAACTAAAAAGATACAAAACGAATCCCGAAGAAGACAAAATAACTAACAAATTGTCCTCATAAACTTGTACGTAGTGTTGAAGTACATGAAATACGACAAGTTGAAGGTATATCGGCGTCGCGGATCGCGAGACATTCCATTCGTATTCGTATATTCACATTCGCATGCCATAACGATGTTTCGTTTCTCGTAAAAAACGACGTTAGCTGAAATGTTTTACAGAATATAATATAATGTCTAACATGCACGGCTACAAGTTTTAAATCAACGTTGGAATAATTACTGGTGACATTTATGTGGGGAAATTTATGACGATTTACCAATTGAAGGTGTACCGACATGCTAAAAAACGTTGCAACGAGATCGAATGGGATGGTCGACACGAGATATAATTTTATAAAGTCAAGTTAGAAAAAAAAAATTAAGTTACGAGATGTTTTTATAATGCTTTAAGTCAGACAATTGTCCAAATTTAGTGTTTTCAATGAAAAGTTCGTTATTGAGTGTCATTGCAACAAAAAAATAAAAATATAATTGTTTATTTCTAGGCTATTATGCCGTCTTCTTTTTTGGTTATTATTTTCAAATGTTCCAACTGCAATTGTGGTAACCATCTTCAGTGGCATGGACCAAGTACTCTTCGCGACGTATCAACTGAAACTGAAACCTCTTTCGCTTCAAATGCTTTTTTGGCGTAACTGGCTTTATTGTTGGGTCCATTAGTGCTGTATGACAGATCCTAGATAGTGTTGTGGTTTCTTTCTTTTTAGTGAAGAAAAATCTTACTTGGTTTCCATTGCGGCAGTACCTTGATGGTAAGATGGAAGTTCCAATGGGTTAACCAGTGGTGCAGTTGCAACCTATCAGTATTGAGGGTGAAAGTATTGTCCAATTGCTTTCCAATAGTTATGAGTGTTCATATTTTATCTTTAATTATTTATAAACACGTAACAGTAGGACGGTGTTTTCGAAAAGGATCTTGTGGGATAATAAGTGATTTTTTCCAAAAGTATCTTAAAATGTCCAAAAGTGTCTGAAATTGCTAAAAACTGTCTGAAATTATTCAAAGTATCTGAAATTCTCGAAAATTATTTGAAATTGTCCAAAAGAATTTGAAATTGCCAAAAATTGTCTGAAATTCTCTAATATTGTTTGAACTTGTCTAAAAGTATATGATATTCTAAAAAGTGTCTGAAATTGCCAAAAACTATCTGAAATTCTCCAAAATTGTCTGAAATTATCCAAAAGTATCCGAAATTCTCAAAAATTGTTTGAAATTGCCAAAAATTGTCTAAAATTCTCCAAAATTGTTTGAAGTTATCTAAAAATATCTGAATTCCTCCATAAGTATTTGAAATTCTCCAAAATTGTCTGAAATTATCCAAAAGTATCCGAAATTCTCAAAAATTGTTTGAAATTGCCAAAAATTGTCTAAAATTCTCCAAAATTGTTTGAAGTTATCTAAAAATATCTGAATTCCTCCATAAGTATTTGAAATTCTCCAAAATTGTCTGAAATTATCCAAAAGTATCCGAAATTCTCAAAAATTGTTTGAAATTGCCAAAAATTGTCTAAAATTCTCCAAAATTGTTTGAAGTTATCTAAAAATATCTGAATTCCTCCATAAGTATTTGAAATTCTCCAAAATTGTCTGAAATTATCCAAAAGTATCCGAAATTCTCAAAAATTGTTTGAAATTGCCAAAAATTGTCTAAAATTCTCCAAAATTGTTTGAAGTTATCTAAAAGTATCTGAATTCCTCCATGAGTATTTGAAATTCTTAAAATTTGTTTGAAATTGTCCAAAAGTGTCTCAAATTCTCCAAAAATATCTGAAATTCTCAAAAATTATTTGAAACTGTTTAAAAGTATCTGAAATTGATAAAAATTATTTGAAATTTTCCAAAATTGTCCAAAAATATCTGAATTCTCAAAAATTATTTGAAATTTTCCAAAATTGTCCAAAAATATCTGAATTCTCAAAAATTATTTGAAATTGTTCAAAAGTGTCTGGAATTGATACAAAATATCTGAAATTCTCCAAAATTGTCCAAAAGTATCTGAAATTCTCAAAAATTGTCTAAAATTGAAATTTTCTGATACTCTCAAAAAATGTTTGAAATTGTAAAAAAATTATTTGAAATTGCCAAAAATTGTCTGAAATTCTCCAAAATTGTTTGAAGTTGTCTAAAAGTATCTAAAATTGTCCAAAAGTATTTGAAATTCTCAAAAATTGTTTGAAATTGCCAAAAATTGTCTAAAATTCTCCAAAATTGTTTGAAGTTATCTAAAAGTAACTGAATTCCTCCATGAGTATTTGAAATTCTTAAAATTTGTTTGAAATTGTCCAAAAGTGTCTCAAATTCTCCAAAAATATCTGAAATTCTCAAAAATTATTTGAAACTGTTTAAAAGTATCTGAAATTGACAAAAATTATTTGAAATTTTCCAAAATTGTCCAAAAATATCTGAATTTTCAAAAATTATTTGAAATTTTCCAAAATTGTCCAAAAATATCTGAATTCTCAAAAATTATTTGAAATTTTCAAAAATTGTCCAAAAATATCTGAATTTTCAAAAATTATTTGAAATTTTCCAAAATTGTCCAAAAATATCTGAATTCTCAAAAATTATTTGAAATTTTCCAAAATTGTCCAAAAATATCTGAATTCTCAAAAAATATTTGAAATTTTCCAAAATTGTCCAAAAATATCTGAATTCTCAAAAACTATTTGAAATTTTCCAAAATTGTCCAAAAATATCTGAATTCTCAAAAATTATTTGAAATTTTCCAAAATTGTCCAAAAATATCTGAATTCTCAAAAATTATTTGAAATTTTCCAAAATTGTCCAAAAATATCTGAATTCTCAAAAACTATTTGAAATTTTCCAAAATTGTCCAAAAATATCTGAATTCTCAAAAATTATTTGAAATTTTCCAAAATTGTCCAAAAATATCTGAATTCTCAAAAATTATTTGAAATTTTCCAAAATTGTCCAAAAATATCTGAATTCTCAAAAATTATTTGAAATTGTTCAAAAGTATCTGGAATTCTCAAAAATTCTCTGAAATTCTAAAAAATTGTCTAAAATGGAAATAAAGTTTCTGATACTCTCAAAAAATGTTTGAAATTGTAAAAAAATTATTTGAAATTGCCAAAAATTGTCTGAAATTCTCCAAAATTGTTTGAAGTTATCTAAAAGTATCTGAATTCCTCCATGAGTATTTGAAATTCTTAAAATTTGTTTGAAATTGTCCAAAAGTGTCTCAAATTCTCCAAAAATATCTGAAATTCTCAAAAATTATTTGAAACTGTTTAAAAGTATCTGAAATTAATAAAAATTATTTGAAATTTTCCAAAATTGTCCAAAAATATCTGAATTCTCAAAAATTATTTGAAATTTTCCAAAATTGTCCAAAAATATCTGAATTCTCAAAAATTATTTGAAATTGTTCAAAAGTATCTGGAATTGATACAAAATATCTGAAATTCTGCAAAATTGTCCAAAAGTATCTGAAATTCTCAAAAATTCTCTGAAATTCTAAAAAATTGTCTAAAATGGAAATAAAGTTTCTGATACTCTCAAAAAATGTTTGAAATTGCAAAAAAATTATTTGAAATTGCCAAAAATTGTCTGAAATTCTCCAAAATTGTTTGAAGCTGTCTAAAAGTATCTAAAATTGTCCAAAAGTATTTGAAATTCTCAAAAATTGTTTGAAATTGCCAAAAATTGTCTAACATTCTCCAAAATTGTTTGAAGTTATCTAAAAATATCTGAATTCCTCCATGAGTATTTGAAATTCTTAAAATTTGTTTGAAATTGTCCAAAAGTGTCTCAAATTCTCCAAAAATATCTGAAATTCTCAAAAATTATTTGAAACTGTTTAAAAGTATCTGAAATTGACAAAAATTATTTGAAATTTTCCAAAATTGTCCAAAAATATCTGAATTCTCAAAAATTATTTGAAATTTTCCAAAATTGTCCAAAAATATCTGAATTCTCAAAAATTATTTGAAATTGTTCAAAAGTATCTGGAATTGATACAAAATATCTGAAATTCTGCAAAATTGTCCAAAAGTATCTAAAATTCTCAAAAATTGTCTGAAATTCTCAAAAATTGTCTAAAATTGAAATAAAGTTTCTGATACTCTCAAAAAATGTTTGAAATTGTAAAAAAATTATTTGAAATTGCCAAATTGTCTGAAATTTTCCAAAATTTTCTGAAATTCTTAAAAATTGTTCAAAACTGCCTGAAATTACCTCACCTTTTTGAAAAACTTCACATGATGTTCTATATATACGTTACTCGCGTAATGAATTAAATTTTGTGTTGAATAAAGTTTTTTTGGGCCACCCTGTATTTTCATTATGCTTCTATTCAATATATTTTAGTTTCATAGTCGCTTGATGTTCCCTTCTTATTTCCTCGCATCATGTCCCTCTCTTCTCTTGGTATTCCTATAAAATGTCTTTCCCATGCTAATAATGTTCTTTTTACCTACTCAGTCAAAATAATCGACTTTATATCGTTCGTGTCGTTTACTGAAGATTTTTTTTTCTCCCCCTCATTTTATAGCGTAAGTTTTTATTATATTATATTATATTTTCTTTGATATCAATATTAATTATTTCGACGCTTCTAACTTTTATTTACTGTTATTTTTAATTCTATTAATGACGGTAAATTTTTTTTTATTATTTATAACACTATAAATTATTAGATTTCTGTGTGTCTCATACACAAAAAAAAACCTAAAAGAGAACCTATTTTTTTTTAAGTTGTTTTTACAGATTGTCTTAAAATTTAATTAATTTTAATTATTTTTGGATTACATATTTTGATCTAAAATTCATGTTTCTTATTTTAATATTATCATTGTTTTATATTCTTTCTCAAAAACAGAGAACATGAAATCTGGTAATTTATAAGATTTTAATCTTATATTTACTCTATGTGAACTTTTAGGGTTTTTTTTTTCTTTTCCTCTGGACAGCTTTTTTGTCTAGAAAGTTAATTTTACCTGGGACAAGAAGTTTTTCACCTGGAAAGTTTTTTTTTTACTGTGCCAAGAAGTTTGTTTCCTCAACCAGAAGAACTTCCACCGCTAGAAAAAGCCAATTTTTTATTAGGAAAAAAAACTCTGGATTTTAATATCGTAAAGTAAACAAATATAACGTTTAATTTGAGTTTAATTTCCTTAACCCAAAAAAAAAAGAATGGACGGATTTTGAAATATGTCGTAGTTTTTTTTGTCAATTGTTTCCAATTACATCAAAAAATCAACTTGACTGGCGTCCAAAAATTTTTTTTTTCATTTAATATTTTACTTCAGATATATTTCAAATTATATTCGTGGAACGAACCCTAATATAAAGAATTGAGCTTAATCACATTAATTATTTATTATAACAAAATAAAGTATTGTTTCAATAACAGCATTGCCCTGTTAAATCCCATAGAAAAACGCTAAGATGTGTTCTGGAAAAATTGCGTTAATTCAAGGTCATACAATATTTTTAATCCGCTTCTGATTAGCTTTATAATATCTGCTTGGACTGACATTACTTCAAGTCGACCATTCTAATCTTGCAACAGAAATATATTTATTATTTTTTTGATTGAATACCAATCTTTGACCGAAACATAGGCGTACACTTAAGACTGTTCATTCAATACTGCTTTCCGGCGATTAAAACAAATAACACATGTTATGTTTTGTAACCCAAAGGGCCGAAATTATTTCGTCCCGTTTTATCTACGTCATTGGTTCGGGATTCGGAATAACACGGACAAAGGCACTTTTCTCTCTCATTTTTTGTTTTCTTTGTCTTATCTTATTATACTTAATCTTTGGAAATGGACTGTATATTTTTGGTAGCTGTAATTTAATAGATGCTCAACAAAACTTATATTAAATTTTACATTATATTTAATAGAAATTGGTGAAGATTAGAAAAATTGATAAATTGCACAATGGGTGCTTGTTGATGAAACGAACAATATACTCATAAAATATGTGTCCAATAAATGTCATAATAGGAATAGGGGTGAAGTCCCAAAGGGGTAATAAATATTTTTTTTTATAATCTGCTTAAGCTAATGGAGTTATTGAACCAAATAATCGGTAAAATTACTACCATCTGGTGACTAGATCAATTTAAATGAAAATAAAAGGTAGATTGGAAAATAAACATTATAAAAATAAAGCTTGTTGATAAGATTTACTATAGCGTTAAGAGATAAAAATACTTTTTTTTATATAATTACTAGTCATATTTATTACACTGATAACCTTTGAATAATGATATTTTTGTTTCAAGTTGATGAATTATAAAAAAATATTTATTACTACATTTCGATTTACTTTTTAAAAATTTGATATTGATAAGCAGATAAATTTTATTAAAAAAATAATATAGATAATTATTTTAAAATTTTTGACATATTTTTGAAATTTTCAAATCTTTAAAATTTTCTTTTTTTAATGAATTTATTGACGATAAAAAATATTTATAAAAGAATGAAAATAAATTTAAACAGAGTGAATTTTATTAATATTATTTATAGATTAAATTACTTTACTTTAGATTCGCACAAAAAAAAAACAAAATGTAATCGAATTCTCGAAATTTGAAAAATTCTAATAATTACTAAAACCCAATTCATTTGATTTTTACTGCTCCTGTTTTTCCGGGCCCCTCTTGTTATTATTGTTATTTGGTCACATTTGATGTTTAACCTTCCGTTTTCTTCCCATCAATTACTTGTCACTTGTCAACCTCTTCTTCTTTTTCCTTTTCAATTAATCTTTATTTCTTCTTTTTCCTTACCTTAGCAACACATAGTTCACTAATGTGGCTTTTCCTACGAGGTAAACATACTATTTGTCCGCAAATCGTTTAAAATTTGACAGATATTAATTAATTTTGAAAAAATCGGGAATAATTTTATTCACAAATAAATGGTGTTTTAAAATTCGTAACTGGTTGCGTTAATGTTGAATTGTCAAACTTGACGCATATAAATTTAATTGCTGGTGATTTCGAAAGCAAAACAGGGTAAAAATAAGTGATGATAATTTTTTCCATTCTGGGACTCCTCCAGTGCTGATTGAGGCAGTGAATAATGCTTCATTAGAATTATTGCCAAAGAAATCAAGAGAAAAGTACGAATATGTTTTCAATCATTTATGTAGAACACTAACAACTGTAAGGAAATATCATTTCCTTACAGTAAAGAAATGAATATTTGCTAACAGTTAGGAAATCTTGACTTTTCTTTAAGAAATTTTGTCTTTAATATCAAAATTTCCTACCGATTTGCGGAAAAAAAATTATTCAAAATAAAGAAAAATCAAAAATATTGTTCGAAACTAAAAAAAATATCGTCTAAAAAATGTCAAAGAATTTAGAAACGTTACCAAATTTCATAAAATACGAAGATTTTGCAGTTTAAAAATTAAAGATAAGTTTCATAGTTTCTAATTTTCAAAAAAAATTGCAGATTTATCGATAAAGAATTTTTTGTGATTTTAAACATTTTCTATGTATTTTTTATGCATTTCAAAAAATTCCCCAGATACAAGAATTATAGATTTTTGCCAAAAAACAATGAAATATCCAAAAATACAGAGATTTTTTTGGGCAATATCAAATTTCGGAAAAAATTTTTGCAAGGTTGCTCAGTTTAGCAAAATTTAGAGACAATTTGCGTTGTTTCTAATCTTTAAAAATCTGAGAAATTTATACGATATTGTCAACAATTAAATTTGGGAAATTTTCAGCAATTCTCGACAGAACAAACTTTAGAAAAGTCAATAAATCAATATATTAAAAAAATTTAAGTCTAGAAAAATTTTTGCGGCATTGCCAAATCTACAAAAAATATCCATTTTAGTAATTTGGAGAATACATTTAGTATTTTGTATCTAGTTTTTTACTTTCCGAACAACAGAGTTGTATAGAAGGAAAGTATTGCGATCATGATATTTTGACCATACCCAGATTTTAACGAATCTTTACGTTTTAAGGTCACCTGAATCCATTTATACCATTTTTAACATGATGTCTGTCTGTGTGTATGTGTGTGTGTCTGTGTGTGTGTGAACACGATAGCGTCTAAACGGCTGAACCGATTTAGATGAAATTTCATATACATATTTAGGGTAGCAAGGAGACGAACTGTATAGATTTTGGAGTTAATCGGACAACCGGAAGTGACAGTTGCTATAAGTGATGACGTCATTACTAAACAAGATGGCAATAAAGTTTTACACATATATTTTCTATACGTTATAGTTTAATTTCGAATGATTAAAATTTTTAAAAACTTTTGCCATTGTTGCCAGATTTATCAAAAAGTATTTTTTTTTTCATATTTTGCTTAAATAACCAAAATAATGCATTTTTATGAAAAATTACGGGATATGAAAGTTGTTGAACATAAAATTTTCTACACATTTTGTCATTACCGGTTTTTTGAATTCCTCATAGTTTCGCCGCTAGAGGGCGTGAAAAAAATTTATATAGACATTTTTGTGACTTTTTTAGATTTTAAGACAAAATTATGGATTTTTATGAAAAATTACATGGGATCAAAATTGTAGAACATAAAATTTTCTATAAATTTTGTCTTAACTATTTTTTCAAGTTGCGCATAGTTTCGCCGCTAGTTTTTATTTTAATTTTTATCTTTATTAAATTATTATTTTTCAGTTAAATTTTTATATTAAAAACTTAAAAAAAATATCTTTAAATTTGTAATAATTAATTTTATAATTGTAATTTTTTTCAAAATTTTATTACAAAAATTTTGGAATTTTTAAAAAATTGGCTAAGAAATTTAAGATTATATTACGATTTTAAACTAAATTGAATAACTTCAAAAATATTAAAGTTATTGAAATGTGATTTTCACCATTCGAAAGATAATATAAAACTCTAAATTTTAAATGTATTTTAGTTTCTTAAAATTTAGAATTGTAATTATTACAGCCAAAATTAAGAATTTTTTTAAATTTTTTTGTAATTTCGTTTTATCAATAAGTATAAAATAAATGAAAAAATTAAATAGCATATCCGAAAAGGATCCAAAAGTACCATGTGTGTAAATTCTTTCATAATTTTAACATAGTATTTGTAAAAGTTATAGCAAAAAATGAAAAAAGTTAAAACAATTCAATGGATTTACCCATGAATTTTTGAAAAAAAATTTGATTTTTTTTAGTTTTTTAAACTAAATTTATTAATGCATTTTGATCCAAAAACCTAAAAAAAGGTCTGTTTCCCATTTTGAATAAAATTGAATGAGATATTAATTATTTATTGATTTTAAAATTATTCACAAATAGGTTTTAATTGTTTTAAGGTTAAAATTAATATTAAAAATTTTAAAAAAATTACCCTTAAATTTGTAGTAAAAAACTATAATTGTGATTTTTTTCAAAATTTTATTCAAAAAATTGTAGAATTCCTAATTTTTTTTTTGTAATTTAATATAAGTTTAAAAGAAATTGAATAACTTTAAAAATATTAAAGATATTAAAATAGGATTTATACCATTCGATAGGTAATATAATTAATGTATTTTAATGCAGAAAAACTAAAATAATCGATTAAACAATTACTTTACTAGGAGTGTTCGGAAAGTTGGGTGGGATTACCCCCTCATTTTTTTTTGTACAAAATGTAACTTTGAAACAATTTATACATTTTTAATACGTAGCGCTAAATCCGAACTATTCTCTAGCACCTAAACGACAAGTAATTAAAAAAAGTGCTACATTTTAAAATAATTTTCAAATGTACAGGGTAATTAAAAAAATAGTGACATATCAAAGTGCCTATGTCTATATATAATGTCTTTTGAATTTAGCAATGCTCTTTATATACATAATGCGTTCCTGTATTACGGTCGAAACGTCGTATTAATCTCAATCAATCGTTTACATTGTAATTAACTTCTCACATTATTCTAAATTCTTTTCTATTACTTTTGATGTATTTTTTTATGCCAACTGAGTCTCTGAATCATTTTTGATGTTAATTTTTGATTATTGGTTATTACCATCCACATTACAACGTGTAGGGGGTACTTTCTTTCTTTTTACTGTCATCTGTCACATGTCATGGCACTTTCTCCGTGGAAAGTGTGTCCTGCTACTTTCTAATTTAAAATTTTGGACTAATTTCACAGTCTCAACTGTTATGACCACAGAGTGGTCGTTTTTGTCGAGCCCACACGTAGGGTGGCTAATTTTAATTCTCTTTTTCCGGGATATTTATCCCTCTATAGGTGCTGTCCCTATGAGCGGCCAATCACTGATACCCCCTAACCGGAGCAACCTATTGTTTATTTAATTATTTTTAAATTCTTGAAGTTGGCTGCTGGTACTCTTTTTACAATTAAATTGTGTAGTACTTGACTTTGTGCTTTATTATATTAGAATATTATTTTACTTAATTTAAACGACTCTGCATTTAGCTATTTAAATTTATAGTCTCCTAAAAGTATAGGCTAGTACAAAATTAACTTTTTCTTATTCCATAATTTTTAGTTAAACTTATACAATAAAAATGATGGAATGACTTTTGGCGAAATATTAAGGTCGGAATGCGTTCTTGGTCACAACCAGCTGTTGTTTAGAACTAAAGCGATACTTTCAAAATGTCTTAATACTATTTGGACCAACTTAATATCGTTAAGTTATTCAAATAGATGTAAAGTACGTATTTATCTCGCGCGAGGCGCCGGTTCACATCGAAATGTCTATTTTATTTTAATCATTAAGGCCCACCTGTCGCACTGAAGGCTTAATCGATGAAAATAGATAACAATGAGAAAAATTTGGCTATTAAATATTTTTCCAGATTCAATTTCAACATAAAAATAAATATTTAAAATTTAAAAGCAATTTTTGTATAATAAATATTACACGGTGTAAAAATATATGATGTTTTTAGTATTGCGGCCCGAAAAATTGAATTTAACAATAAACACAAGAACTGTACGCAACACGAAATTTATGGCCATAACGCTATGAAGACATTTTAATCTTTTAAACAGACGTAATCTAAATGACATTTTTCATTAGAGAAGTATTGCGAATTATAAGAAAAGTGAGCTGCAAAAAATTTTTAAAAACAAATATAACACATCTAATCTAATTGTATTCAAATTTTAGGAACAGATTGATATTACTATCCATTTTTATTATAATTAAATTTTTTAGGGCTTTTTTTTAACTTCTCCCATCTTTCCCTATTTCTTCCGGCTTTTTATATTGTTTTTTTTTAACTTTTTCCGATTTTTTATGATTTTTTTCAATTTAATTTTATTATTTTTTTTGATTTTTTCTAATTTACTTGCGTTTTTCGATCTATCCTGAAATTATCTTCTTTTTTTTCCATTTGTTCCAGATTTTTCAGTTTTTTTCGGTTTTTACGTTTTATTAGGTTTTTTTTAGGGTTGTTCTCCATTTTTACGATTTTTTATGATGGTTAACGATTATTTAGCATAATTAACGAAATTTTACGACTTTTTACAAGGTTTTTTACAATTTACGATTTTTAGCAATATTTTACTGTTTTTACGATTTTTTACCGATTTTATACAATTTGTTTACGATTTTTTTTAAGATTTCTTACAAATTTTCCATT
Organism: Neocrepidodera transversa; assembly: GCA_963243735.1. Taxonomy (NCBI): domain Eukaryota; kingdom Metazoa; phylum Arthropoda; class Insecta; order Coleoptera; family Chrysomelidae; genus Neocrepidodera; species Neocrepidodera transversa. Next base: position 1,190,376 of record OY725341.1, on the reverse strand, counting down.
TTTTCCTCTTTCTCAATTTTTTAAAAATCGTAAAAAAAATTGGAAAGGTTTTTACGATTTTTTACAATTTTTCCGATTTTTCCGGTTTTTTTACAATTTTTAATTATATTTTACTGTTTTTACGATTTTCTACTTTTTTATACGATTTTTATGGTTTTTTACGGTTTTTACGGTTTTCTAAGATCTTCCACGTTTTTTAACGATATTTTACTGTTTTTACGATTTTCTACAATTTTTTAAGATTTCTTTACAATTTTTTACGATTTTTTTATGATTTTTACGTTTGTTTAAGATCTTTTACGGTTTTTTTTACGTTTTTTTTTTACTATTTTTCCATTTCTTTCCTCTCTTAATTTTTTAAAAATCCGTAAAAAATCGAAAAATTAGCGACCTAATCTTATAAAAATTAGAACATAAAAAAAGTCTAATGACCTTTTTTGATATCTTTAAAAATGGCGGAGATATATTTTTTGATATTTCAACCCCCTTCAGTTTAACAATCGTAAGTCGAATAAAAAAAAGATACATACAAACTAATTTCCTAATTATTATTAGGATATGAAAAAAGTGTAAAGACCGGTTACAATATTTTCAAAAATGGCGGATGTGAATTTTTTGAAATTTCAACCCCTCTAGTTTCAACCCTGGAGGTCTAATCGAAAAAAGTTTTAAGCGAATTAATTTTATAATAATTAGGACATGAAAAAAGCCTTATAACTTGTTCCGATATTTTTAAAAATGGCGGAGATTTGAATTTTTTGAAATTTTACCCCCCCCTTCAATTTCCACCCCCTTATGGTAGCATGCCCAAAAATAATAGGATAGATAGACATGTAATTTTTTTCACCTGGCTCAAAACATCGAGAAAAGTCACTTCAAGCAAAAAAAATTTCAAATTTTTTTTAAAAATATTCAACAACCAGTTAATGTCAGAAATAACTCAATTTTTGTCTAAATTACCCAATTTTTATATAAAATACCAAAGTTTTGTCAAAAATTCCCATTTTTTGTCCAATATCCCAATTTTACTTAATAAAATAACAACAAATCGAAATGTTTTAATTTTAATAAAAAAAAAAGTTTTTTTTTTATCTATATAATTAATGACGTATTTATCACAATAATGATCTTTTTCGATCCGTTGCCCGTGGAATTCTATGTACCAGCATACCGTGGAGATGTCAAAACTAATCAGAAAAGCCTCCAAGTGACATTCTCCTATCACATCGGATCTCGATCTTCTCTTCTCTTCTCTTCTCTTCTTTCCATCTCGACGCACAACACAAAACACAAGAAATGAAAATAAAAATAAATAAAAGTAGTTATGATTAAATGGCTAGATTATATAATTTTCTTAAGGCTCATAGACATCATCGAACCGAACAATAAATAATATTTAAAAAGATTAAAATGAAAAAGTCAAAAAATTTCCATTATTGTTAAAAATTATCATCTTTTGTCAAAAGTACTTAATTTTTTTTAATATGCTTAAATCTTGTCTGAAATATCAAATTTTTGTTTAGAATTCCTTATTTTTGTCAAAATTACTATTTTTTTAAGCGCCTGGGTGATCGATATTTGTCCTCGACAATAATGATGCATTTCCTGCCACGGTATGTAATCTACTATTACTGATTTTTTATTCTATTACACGACTTTGGGACTATAATTTTTTGACTACTCTGTATATTATTAAAAGAAATAACGCACACTAAATCGACCATATATACAAATAAACGAATGGAAGGGTGCAACAAATAAAGGGTCTAAATTGAAGCAAGCACATCCTGTGTTTCATCTCTAAATTACTTCCATTCAATCAACCCCTCAGATCCCTAAAAGTTTGTCAAGTGTCGGTTTACCCTCTAGGGTTTTTACACTTGAATTATAATGTGCTAAATGATTTATATTTATTTTGAAAAGCACTCCGAGCCAGCCATATGTGCGCCCATTGATTGAAGAACCCTTTTTCTATAGAAAACATTTATTATACCTATAAAAATATTCCAAGTTACTATTTTCAATAAAAAAAAAAAAAGTTTTATTACGATACGGACATGGCTGTTGGCCAAAAAATTCAAATAGTTTTGTGCAGTTTACGAAGTGACTGGGCGCATATTTCGCAAAAAGACTAATTAATGGATCCGTGTAAGTCAACGTTAATGACAGGTTTTATTACGAACCGCATGCTTTCCGCGGTACGTTTGATATCGGTTTAGTTTGTTGGCAAAACTTTTCAAAAAGAAAAAACTTCTCAAAAATTACAATTCATTATTTTGTATATAATATCGTAAAAACAAATAGAATTTCCTATTCGAAATGAAAATGTCACAATGATTCAATAAAGAACGTGTGAAATAAACAAGTGATAATGGTCATGATAATTGATAAAGGATGTGTAAAATAAACAAGAAAAGATGTTTATATGTTACAAAGTAAAATAATCGAAGATACTCAATTTTAATCAATGTTTAATCAACGTTGCTCAATTTTAATCTACCATAAACTAACGTTGCTCAAGCCAAGTCAAAGTTTAACCAACGTTGCTCAATTTCAGTCTAAGTTGCTTAATTTTAGTCAAACTTTAACCAACCTTGCTCAATTTTAATCAACTTTGCTCAATTTTAGTCAAAATTTAACAAACTTTGCTCAATTTTAGTCAAAGTTGCTTAATTTTAGTCAAACTTTAACCAACGTTGCTCAATTTTAGTCAAAGTTTAATCAACGTTGCTCAATTTTTATCGATGTTACTCAATTATAATTAATTTTTAATCAACGTTGCTCAATTTTAATCGACCGTAAACTAATGTTGCTCAAGTTTAGTCAAAGTTTCCTAATTTTAGTCAAAGTTGCTTAATTTTAGTCTAACTTTAACCAACTTTGCTCAATTTTAATCAACGTTGCTCAATTTTAATCGACTATATACTAACGTTGGTCAATTTTAATCGATGTTACTCAATTATAATCAACGTTGTTCAATTTTAATCGACTATAAACTAACGTTGCTCAATGTTAGTCAAAGTTTAACCAACGGTGCTCAATTCCAGTCAAAATTGCTCAATTTTAGTCAAACTTTAACCAACTTTGCTTAATCTACGTTACTCAATTTTAATCAATGTTTAATTGACCTTGCTCAGTTTTAATTAACTATAAACCGACGTTGCTCAATTTTAGTCCAAAGTTTAACCAACGTTGCTGCAATGTTTCATTGGCGTTAGTCAATGTTAATCGATATTTAATCGACGTTATTCAATTTGAATCCTTGTTTAATCGACGTTACTCAATTTTAATCAACTATAAACTGACGTTACTCAATTTTAGTAAAAATTTAACTAACGTTACTCAATTTTAGTCAAAATTTAACCAACTTTGCTCAATTTTAGTCAAAGTTGCTTAATTTTAGTCAAACTTTAACCAACGTTGCTCAATTTTAATCAACGTTGCTCAATTTTAGTCAAAATTTAACCAACTTTGCTCAATTTTAGTCAAAGTTGCTTAATTTTAGTCAAACTTTAACCAACCTTGCTCAATTTTAATCAACGTTGCTCAATTTTAGTCAAAATTTAACCAACTTTGCTCAATTTTAGTCAAAGTTGCTTAATTTTAGTCAAACTTTAACCAACGTTGCTCAATTTTAGTCAAAGTTTAATCAACGTTGCTCAATTTTTATCGATGTTACTCAATTATAATTAATTTTTAATCAACGTTGCTCAATTTTAATCTTCCATAAACTAACGTTGCTCAAGCCAAGTCAAAGTTTAACCAACGTTGCTCAATTTCAGTCTAAGTTGCTTAATTTTAGTCAAACTTTAACCAACGTTGCTCAATTTTAGTCAAAGTTTAATCAACGTTGCTCAATTTTTATCGATGTTACTCAATTATAATTAATTTTTAATCAACGTTGCTCAATTTTAATCTTCCATAAACTAACGTTGCTCAAGCCAAGTCAAAGTTTAACCAACGTTGCTCAATTTCAGTCTAAGTTGCTTAATTTTAGTCAAACTTTAACCAACGTTGCTCAATTTTAGTCAAAGTTTAATCAACGTTGCTCAATTTTTATCGATGTTACTCAATTATAATTAATTTTTAATCAACGTTGCTCAATTTTAATCGACCGTAAACTAATGTTGCTCAAGTTTAGTCAAAGTTTAATCAACGTTGCCTAATTTTAGTCAAAGTTGCTTAATTTTAGTCTAACTTTAACCAACTTTGCTCAATTTTAATCAACGTTGCTCAATTTTAATCGACCATAAACTAACGTTGCTCAATTTTCGTTAAAGTTTAACCAACGTTGCTCAATTTTAATCAATGTTTAATCAACGTTGTTCAATTTTAATCGACTATAAACTAACGTTGCTCAATGTTAGTCAAAGTTTAACCAACGGTGCTCAATTCCAGTCAAAATTGCTCAATTTGAGTCAAACTTTAACCAACTTTGCTTAATCTACGTTACTCAATTTTAATCAATGTTTAATTGACCTTGCTCAGTTTTAATTAACTATAAACCGACGTTGCTCAATTTTAGTCCAAAGTTTAACAAACGTTGCTGCAATGTTTCATTGGCGTTAGTCAATGTTAATCGATATTTAATCGACGTTATTCAATTTGAATCCTTGTTTAATCGACGTTACTCAATTTTAATCAACTATAAACTGACGTTACTCAATTTTAGTCAAAATTTAACTAACATTGCTCAATTTTAGTCAAAATTTAACCAACGTCACTCAATTTTAATCAAATTTTAACCAACGTTACTCAATTTTAATCGATGTTCCTCAATTTTAATCAATGTTGACTCAACGTCGTTCAATTTTAATCAACTATAAACTAACCTTGCTCAATTTTAGTCAAAATTTGACTATCTTTGCTCAATTTTAATAGATGTTTCATTGGCGTTACTCAATTTGAATCAATGTTTAATTGACCTTGCTCAATTTTAATTGACTATAAATCGACGTTACTAATTTTAGTCAAATTTTAACCATACGTTGCTCAATTTTATTCAAAGTTTAACTAATCTTGCTGAATTTTAGTCAAAGTTTAACCAAACGTTGCTCAATTTTAATCAATGTTTAATCGACGTTACTCATTTTTGTTGATGTGTTCCTTTAACATTAAGTATACTAATTCTTCTCTATAGTTTTTTTTGCTGTTATTATTTATGATTATGCTAATGGTAAATTCTATCAATGAATGGATCTCAGTTCTTCAGAAGTTTTTTTCATCTTTTGTTGTAAAATATACTATTTAGTAACTAAGTCCGATCATAATTTTAATTTTACGATACAATTTGTCTCCGCGCAACTTGTGAAATACAGTGAAAAACCATCACCTGTCATTTGGGTTTATCCGCCATCACATATCATCGGGTAATGTTCGAAAATGTATTTTTATTTTAAAGGAAGACGCATTCCTCTGGATAGGCAGCTGGCTTCGTTATATTCGGACCTAAATAAAGATTTGTTTGTAAAACGTACAAAAGTACATGCGCGCTATAAAAACAACGTTTAGTCGGTTAGCCAGAGGTGATATTTTTTTTTGTATCACAAATTTTTGCCTTTGTCTAATATATCGCTTTCTTACTCAGTAACAATAAATAATTATCCAAATCTAATTAAATTGGTTAGTAAATAAAATATTTAATTAATAAAAAATAATACAGTCCGCTATTATAATTACGTGACCTGTCTCCGGATGACTTTTCTTGTATTTTTTTTTATATAAAAAATAATTGTATGTATTGTTTAATTTGAAATGCGATTTTCTTTTAGTATTACGCAATTACGCATCCGTTGTTTAAGTATAGAACTCGAAAAGAATGACGAGTCGATGCCAGAGTGTTGCCTTATAATTAGAACACTTGGAATGTCAATGGTTTGTGAAAAAAAAGAAGGTTCAAAGTCAAGCTGAGGATAATGTCAAGTGCTGGTTATAGAACAGAATGACGGACGCGAAAATTTTTCCTAGAAAATAGATTAAGAGAGTTTTTATAGGAAAGAGAAAATTTCCTGTGATGCGGTTATTTAAATTTGGATAATACAATGCAGATGGAAAGAAGTGATACTTATACAACGTTGCCAACTGTATTGGAAACTATTATAGTACGGACACTTAAATTATTATAGTACAATAAAAAAAGAAACAAGAAATCAATTTTATCTGAATTATAAATTAAATTTCATCTGCTCTTGGTAGGTAATAAATCCTTAAAAGCCCTTAAAAATCCTTAACAATCTCTAAAAAGCCCTTAAAATTCTTAAAGAAAATCTTAAAAACACTTAAAAAAACTTTTAAATCCTTAAAAAAATCTCCAAAAACCCTTAAGAAGACTTAAAACTACTCAAAAAAGCAATTTTTAATGATCCTAAAATAATCCTTAAAAAAAACATTAATATCCCTAAAAATGGTTTAAAATTCTTAAAAAAGTGTTTGAAAATCCTTAAAAACCCAAAAATCATTAAAAATCCTTAAAATCCTTAAAAAAACATTAAAAATCCCTTAAAATTCTGAAAAAAATTTAAAAAGCCTTAATCTTAGAAATTGGTAAAAATACTTTTTAAGGAATTTAATCCTTAAAATATCCTAAAAAATTCCTGAAAAAACCCTAAAAACCCATAAAAATACTTAAATTTACCTAAAAATATTAAGTAATTAAGGAAAATAATCCTTAAAAAAAAACATTAAAATCCCTAAAAAAATGGTTTGAAATTTTTATAAAAGTTCTTTGAAAATACTTAAAAAATCCAAAAATCATTAAAAACCCTTTAAATCCTTAAAAATCCGTAAAAATCCCTTAAAATTCTGAAAAAAATTTAAAACTCCAATGAAATTTTAAAAAAATCCGTAAAAATCCCTTAAAATTCTGAAAAAAATTTAAAAATCCATAGAAATTGTTAAAAATACTTTTTAAGGGTTTAAGTCCTTAAAATATCCTAAAACACTCCTGAAAAAATTCTTAAAACTCCCTAAAAACCCTTAAAAATACTTAAAAAGACTTAAAATTACTTAAATATATTAAGCAATTTTTAAAGATCCTTAAAAAACATTAAAATCCCTAAAAATAGTTTAAAATTCTTAAAAAAGTGTTTAAAAATCCTTCAATTCCTTAAAATCCTTAAAAATCATTAAAAATTCCTTAAAATTCTGCAAAAAAATTAAGAATCTTTAAAAATCTTAGAAATTGGTACAAATATTTTTTAAGGAATTTAATCCTAAAATATGCTAAAAACCTAACCTGAAAAAAACTCTAAAAACCCATAAAAATACTTAAAATTACCTAAAAATCTTAAGCAATTCTTAAAGATCCTAAAATATTCCTTTAAAAAAACATTAAAATCCCTAAAAATGGTTTAAAATTCTTAAAAAAAAGTTTAAAAATCCTTAAAAAACTCAAAAATCATTAAAAATCCTTCAATACCTTAAAATCCTGAAAAATCAGTTAAAATCTCTTAAAATTCTGAAAAAAAATTTAAAAATTCAAAGAAAATTGAGAAATTCTTTAAAATATTTTTTAAGGATTTTAATCCTTAAAATATCCTAAAAAAATTCTGAAAAAATCCCTGAAAACCCTTAAAAAGACTTAAAATTACTTAAAAATTTTAAGCAATTCTTAATGATCCTAAAATAATCCTTAAAAAATATTAAAATCCCTAAAAATAGTTTAAAATTATTAAAAATCATTAAAAATCCTTGATAATCCTTAAAAATCCCAAAAATCATTAAAAATCCTTCAATACCTAAAATCCTGAAATATCAGTAAAAATCTTCTGAAAAAAAATTTAAGAATCCTAAGAAAATCTAAGAAATTGTTTAAAATATTTTTTAAGGATTTTAATCCTCAAAATATCCGAAAAAATCCTTAAAAATCCCTGAAAAATCTTATGAAAAAAAATTTAAAAATCCTAAGAAAATCTGAGAAATTCTTTAAAATATTTTTTAAGGATTTTAATCCTTAAAATATCCGAAAAAATCCTTAAAAATCCCTGAAAACCCTTAAAAATACTTAAAATTACTTAAAAATTTTAAGCAATTCTTAATGATCCTAAAATAATCCTTAAAAAACATTAAATAGTTTAAAATTTTTAAAAATCCTTGATAATCCTTGATAATCCTTAAAAATCCCAAAAATCCTTAAATATCATTAAAAATCCTTTCAAAATCATTAAAAATCTAAAAATTCTAAAATCTAAAATTTTGAAAAAAATTTAAAAATCGTTATTATATGATTTACAGATCAATGTTATTATTAGCTATTAGAGGGCGCTGCAAGTGCTATTCCAGATTATTCAAATCTGTTTTTGAAATTTGTCAGTTATTGATTTGTGAAAATATGAAATTATAGTACAATTTACTTTGAAATTTTATAGTACATAAAATTGTAATTATCGTACAAATACTATAATTATAGTACAATTGGCAACGCTGTACTTATATGTACAGGATGAAAGATTTTTATGGAACATAAATAATTTTTGAACCTCTCTGACAGTCTAAATGATTCTTGACATGTGGATTATAGTAATTCGTTCATTAATTCTGAAGATCCATTAAAATTAAGTCATCACCATTAAAAATAATTTTTTAAATATTATTTTGACAAGCCGAAATGACATTTGACATATTAATTATATATAATTTAATTCATAGAATCTAAATATACAAAACTACGAAATGTTACAGTAAGCATTAACTAATTTAAAGCCGCGCATTATTGGGCTGAATGTGACGGATTTCGGGATCTGCGCAATATTATCATCGCAACTAGTATGAGGAAATCGCGCATTATGGGTCAAAGATGACGAATTTCAGGATCTGCGCCATCTTCAGGCCTGGAAACAAATTACCCAGTTCGATACAAACTTTTGTAACATTACATTGAATAAACTTACCATATAAAATTAATAAAAGTGATTATATCAAAAAACAAACAAATCCATAAATATAATGTATGTGGGAAAGTTAGGGTAGGGCTATATGGGGATACATGAAATTGAACGTAAAAAAATAAATAATAATACTTTTGAATTTTTTTTTGAAAAAGTGAGATTATCTTCGGTAGAAAGATTATCGTAGGGTCAATAATCTCATATTTGCTGAGTGCACCTCTGTTATGCAAAAAGGAAGGTGAAAATGAAAAGTCCAGATAGGGAGCATCCAGGCCTGAAGATGACTCATTAGCCAAAACTAGTGCCCCACCCCTAAATCTTTATTTTTTGACTTGGAGTTTTATTTCTATTAAAAATAAATATATTTTGGCCTAAGATTATCAGAACTTCCTAGTAAAATATTATTTTATTTTGTCATTAAATTTCTTACTAAAAACACTACTTAAATCACCCACTGTATACATTTAAAAATAAACATAGACCTATTTAAATACCACCCCTATACTTATATCCGTCATCAATTAACTCATCAAACGTGTTAAACTTCACTTTCAAATCATGTTTATTTACTCGTCGTCTACCTAGCCTCGGGGTTGTTCAACCCCTACTGTTATTTTTTATTTTTATATATATTCATTCACAAACAAAATATATACAGACAAGTTTCTACCCAGTTAATTAAAAGTGACATAAATAAAAATTAATTTTAATGGGCACAATTAACGAAAACACCCTGTGACGCGCACGCGGCAAAATACCATAACAAGTGCATCCGGTCGGTTTGTAAAAAAAATATAAGAAAGACATCAAACGGTTTAACTGCATCAGTATTTATATGGCTATGTACGTTGTATTATTTAAGAATTTTAGTCTGTGAGGCGATACATAAAAAAAATATTTAAATTGCTGAAAAAATAAATATGTACCACATATAGTGAATTTATTTATTAAAATAAATTAAAAAATATTACACGGAGTAAAAAAAAATATATGATGTTTTTAGTACTTCGGCCCGAAATATTCACTTTAGCAATAAACACAAGAACTATACGCAATACGAAATTTATGGATATAACGCTATGAAGACATTTTAGTCTTTTTAACGGAATAAGTCAGAATGATATTTTTCATTGGCTACTAAAGAAGTATTGTGAAGTACGACAAAAGTGACCTGCAAAAAAATTGATTTTATTATAAATTTTTATCGAAATTAAATTTTTTAGGGTCTTTCTTCCTTTTTTTTTGAACTTTTTCCATCTTTCCCCTTTTTTTTGTTGCAAATTTTTCCAGTTTTTTACGATTTTTCATAATGTTTTACGATTATTTACCATTTGCGAAATTTTACGACCAGTTTTTAACGATTTTTTACAAGTTTTACAATTTTTTACCTTTTTACGATTTTTTACTAATTTTTTATAATTTTTCACGATTTTTAAGACTTTTTCATTTTTTTCTACTTTTCCATTTTTTCTTTCTCAATTTCTTAAATTATTTACGAAATTTTATTTTTGCTGTTTTTTTACAATTTTTTTACGTCTTTTTTTTACAATTTTTGACGAATTTTTACGATTGTTCACGATTTTTTCTATTTTTCTCTCAAAATAATTGATTTTATTATGAATTTTTATTGAAATTAAATTTTTTAGGCTATATTTTTGAACTTTTCCCATTTTTCAACTTTTTTTTTGTTTTTTTTTTGCAGATTTTTTCAGTTTTTTACGGTTTTTTATAATGTTTTACGATTATTTAATATTTACGAAATTTTACGACTTTACAATTTTTTACAAGTTTTACAATTTTTTACCTTTTTTACGGTTTTTTACCATTTTTTTAACGATTTTTTACAATTTTTCACGATTTTTAAGACTTTTTCATTTTTTTCTACTTTTCCATTTTTTTATCTTTCTGAGTTTCCTAAATTATTTACGAAATTTTATTTTTCCCTGTTTTTACAATTTTTTTACGTCTTTTTTACAATTTTTGACGAATTTTTACGATTTTTCACAATTTTTTTCTAACTTTCTTAATGTCTTAAATTATTTACGAAATTTTATGACTTTTTGCCTGTTTTTTACAATTTTTTTACGTTTTTTTTTTACAATTTTTTATGAGTTTTCGATTTTATTTAATTTTTTTTCGTTTTTTTCTAATTTCCTCTCGTTTTTCGATCTTTCTCGAAATTATCTCTTTTATTGCATTTGTTCCAGATTTTTAAAGTTTCTTTTCGGTTTTTTACGACATTTCACGATTTTTGACGATTTTTTATGATGTTTTACATTTTTACGATTATTTAGCATTATTTACGAAATTTTACAATTTTTTATCTGTTTTTTACGATTTTTTACAATTTTGTACATTTTTTACGCTTTTTTACGTTTTTTACTTTTTTTTAAGATTGTTTACCATTTTTTACGATTTATTTCATTTTTTTTCTATCTTCCTTCGTTTTTTTAATTTTTTACGAAATTTTACGACTTTGCCTGTGTTTTACTTTTTTTTTAGGTTTTTTTTACAATTTTTTACGGTTATTTACAATTTTTTACGATTTTTCATATTTTTCACGTTTTTTCTTCAATTTTTTCAATCTTTCTCAATTTTTTAAAATCCGTAAAAAATCTTAAAAAATTTTAAAAAGCAGCGAATTAATTTTATAAAAATTAGAACATGAAAAAAAATCTAATGACCTGTATCGATATTTTTAAAAATGGCGGAGATATAGTTCTTTTTGATATTTCAACCCCCTCCAGTTTCACCTCCGTAGGTCGGGATAAAAAAAGTTTTATACAAATTAATTTTATATTAATAATTAGGAAATTAAAAAAGTGTTACAATATTTTCAAAAATTCCGGATATGAATTTTTTGAAATTTCAACCCCCTCTAGTTTCCACCCATGAAGGTATAAATCGAAAAAAGTTTAAAGCGAATTAATTTTCTAATAATTAGCACATGAAAAAAGTCTCATGACCTTTTTCGATATTTTTAAAAATGGCGGAGATATGAATTTTTTGAAATTTAACCCCCTCTAGTTTCCACCCATGAAGGTCAAATCGAAAAAATAAAAAAATGAATTAATTTTCTAATATTTAGGAAAAGAAAAAAGTCTTATGACCTGTTTCGATATTTTTAAAAATGGCGGAGATATGAATTTTTTCAAATTTTAACCCCCTCTAGTTTCCACCCATGAAGGTCAAATCGAAAAAATAAAAAAATGAATTAATTTTCTAATAATTAGGAAAAGAAAAAAGTCTTATGACCTGTTTCGATATTTTTAAAAATGGCGGAGATATGAATTTTTTGAAATTTTAACCCTCTCTAGTTTCCACCCTCTTACAGTTAGGTTGTCGCTATATTTTGTTATCGTTGATTTTAAAACAAATTTATTCGTTCATTGAATACTGTAACGAGGCCGGCCCTGTAGACACACCGCACTCTGGAATTATAGAGAATTTTCTAGCAATCGTGACGTCACCATTCTAGATGTCTCGAGAGCGGTCGTTATAAGTATATATTATATTTTACTGTAAATAAATTAATTGTAGTGTTTAAGTTCACCGAACCTAAATTCAAAAATATTACACTACTTATTGTAATTAATTAATAATTTGGTAATTGGCTGTCCCAAATTAACTAAAAATTTAATAAAATTACGAAAATATTATAAATGGGCGGGAGCGTCCAACAATGAAAGTTTTAATGGGATTTAATGAATACTATTTAATTATATCGTTTAGGAAAAAAATATTTAACTTTAGCAAATTTTTATCAATGGTTGAATAACTAAATATATTTTTTTTCTATTTGCTCAATGTTTTTAAATAATTATGTAACCTGATGCGGCCGCGAATAAATGTTTTTGTTTATTAAAATAATGCATTACATTAACGACCGTAAAATTTACATAAACGTTTGGTTTTTGTTTCAGGTAAGGCACACCTACGTTAAGAGAAAAGTAACAACACTGTCTATATAAGTAAGTTATAAAATTATAATAATATATTCCACAAATACAATGTATATTTATTTACAAATTTAATTTTTTGAAAATTTTCGTATGAATTCAATAAATCTAGATATCTGTATCTCTGTGTCCTTGTTTATATCCTTATACTTAAGTGGTGGAGGGGCTAAATATTTTGAATTTGGCAGGTGTAAATGGTAAAAGAACCAAATATTTTTATATGGGGCAGGAATAAAGGGTGAACTGTTTATTTTTAAATGGTCAGGCTTAAGGAGAAAAGGACCCAAATATTTTATAAGAATATTTCTTTTTGATCTGGTTATTGCACCTTTTTTAATCCTCCAAATTATTATCTAGCCTTGGCCTGTTTATATTTAACTAATTTAATACTTAAATACAGTATTTTCAATATTTTCAGTATTTTTAATTTTTTTAATATATTTAGTAGTTTTGAATTTCAGTATTTTCAATTTTTTCAATATTTTGAGTTTTTTCAATATTTTCAGTATTTTTAATTTTTTTAATATTTTTAGTATTTTTGAATTTCAGTATTTTCAATTTTTTCAATATTTTGAGTTTTTTCAATATTTTCAGTATTTTTAATTTTTTTAATATTTTTAGTATTATTCAATTTCAGTATTTTCAATTTTTTCAAAATTTTGAGTTTTTTCAATATTTTCAGTATTTTTAATTTTTTTAATATATTTAGTAGTTTTGAATTTCAGTATTTTCAATTTTTTCAATATTTTGTGTTTTTTCAATATTTTCACTATTTTTAATTTTTTTAATATTTTTAGTATTTTTGAATTTCAGTATTTTCAATTTTTTCAATATTTTGAGTTTTTTTAATATTTTCAATATTTCCTGTTGGTTTTATAATTTAAATTGATATAAAATTTAAAATTATATTCGTCAAAAAAAAAACTTTAAAATTACCAAAAAAGATTAATTCGAATTTAGTTTTTAGTATTTCCTAGAGTTTATTTTAATTTAAGTTTCATCTTTTGTCAATTTTTTTGCAAATTGATCAATAATTTCTATTCATCAATAAAAGTAATTTAAATTGGTTAATAAGAACTCAAATTGTATATATAGTTATTACAAGGATTATTTCCAACTCATACTATCAATTGATCTACTCCCTGTGTCATATTTGACATTTAAAAAAAAAACCTTATTATATTAATTTTTGGTTTTAAGCAAAATTTTTGAGAAATTTATTCAATTTATATACTACTATACAAGGTGTTATAATTTTCTACACTTAATAAAAATGTAGCACAGAATTTAATCAAATTAAACTGGGTGCGGTTCAATTGTCCGCATGAAGAATAACATGTTTTGCTCAAAGGTATATTTTTTCTAAAAAGAATGAAAATAAATCAAAATTGATGAAATACACTAAAAAAATTAACACAGTAAAAATTATACACTGAGAAAAAAAATTGAAGAACAGATTAGGAAAAATAAATACTGTATACAAAGAAAAATATATACTAAGAAAAATATAATTAGAAAAATTTTAGTTTGTTTTCAAATAATTTTCCTCAGAAAATTACTGTTTATATCTTTGCCTGGGTCCTTGTTTGTGTTTGTGTCTCTGTTGTCAAAAAAGTAAAGGGCCCAAATAATTTGTAAAGGGTAAATTCCGAAAATTTCAATAAGAATTTTAACAATTAAAAAAAACAATTTGTAATCGTTAAACTGTTCTTTTTTACAATTTTTGCAATGCAATTTTTACACATTCAGAATTTTTTTCAATTTTTACAATTTTTGAACTTTTAACAATTGTTCCAATTTTTGTAGTTTTGAAATTTTTACAATTTTTTAAATTTTAACAATTATTACAATTGTTGCAATATTTGCAATGTAATTTTTACATATTCATTGCAACTTTTAAATTTTTTAAAATTTTAATAATAGTTGCAATCTTGGAAATTTGAATAATTTTTTAAATTTTAACAATTATTACAATTGTTGCAATTTTTGCAATGCAATTTTTATACCTTCAGAATTTTTTTCAATTTTTACATTTTTTGAAGTTTTAACAATTATTACAATTGTTGCAATTTTTGCAATGTAATTTTTACATATTCAGAGTTTTTTTTTGCAATTTTTAAATTTTTTAAAATTTTAATAATAGTTGCAATCTTGGAAATTTGAATAATTTTTTAAATTTTAACAATTATTACAATTGTTGCAATTTTTGCAATGCAATTTTTATACCTTCAGATTTTTTTTCAATTTTTAACAATTGTTGCCTTTTTTGAAATTTTTACAATTTTTTAAATTTTAACAATTGTTACAATTGTTGCAGTTTTTGAAATTTTGACATGTATTGAAATTTTACAATGCAATAATTTTTACACATTTGTTAAATTTTAACAATTGTTGCAATTTTTGAAATTTTTGCACTTTTTTAAATTTTAACAATTATTACAATTGTTGCAATTTTTGCAATACAATTTTTTACACCTTCAGATTTTTTTCAATTTTTACAATTTTTGATGTTTTTTAACAATTATTACAATTTTTGACATTTTAAATTTTAACAATTGTTCCAATTGTTGCAATTTTTGCAGTTTTTGAAATTTTGACATTTATTGCATTTTTTGCAATGCAATAATTTTTACACATTTGTTAAATTTTAACAATTGCTGAAATTTTTGCAATTTTTTAAATTTTACCAATTAATGCAATTTTTGTAATGCAATTTTTACACATTCAGAGTTATTTGTACAATTTTTAAATTTTATGACATTTTAACAATTGTTACAATTTGAACAATTGTGTAATTTTTGAATTTTTTGAAATTTTTGAAATTTTAACAATTATTTTAATATTTGCAATGCAATAATTTTTAAACATTTGTTAAATTTTAACAATATTTGCATTTTTTGAAATTTTTAATCAGAAATTTACTGTTTATATCTTTGTCTGGGTCCTTGTCTGTGGCTTGTGTCTGTCTCTATTGTCAAAAAAAGTAAAGGGCCCAAATAATTTGTACAATGGGTAGACTCAAAGGGTAAATTCCGAAAATTTCAATAAGAATTTAAACAATTAAAATAAAACTAATTGGTAATTGTTAAACTGTTCTTTTTTTTAAATTAATATAAACTCGTTTTTTTATTTCTACGCCAAATAAAAATTATAATTCGGGATTTTAAAATTTATATTGACAACTTAATTTAGACTTAATTTTTTTTGTTGTTTTATAAAAAATTTATTTTGTTATGTTAATTTTTTCCTTTGATATCGATTAATCATTTAACCCACTTACAACCCAAACCCAACGATTTTGGTTTATAATTTGATAAAAAAAGTCTGATTCGTTTTATCGATTAGAAAAAAAAAATAACCGAATCCGAATCCAAAATAATTATGTTAATTTTTAATCGAATTGCCACTTAAATCCATCAAGTAGGTGTAAATGAACAGAAGTTTAGCAAACAAACTTTTGTGGTCCTTCAATAATTTCTCGAAAATCGATTCGACTGCCCAAATATTGACGTAAAATGTTTCGAAATTTTTTACTTAACAAATTTGTAGGTGTATGAAAACGATAAATTTTTTTATTGGTGATAATAAACGTTTACATATATACAGGGTGGAAGTCGTTATATAATTTCTGGTAAAAGGTAGCGGGCGCCTCTTAGCACTTCGAACAAAGTAATAAAATATGTTTAATAACCTTTTTTGGAGGTTAAATTGCGAAATGTTATAAAAAAACAAACACACCCACTGGTTGTTTCGGAGAATTCAAAACTTGGCAAATATTGCAAATGTAAATCGAATGACCTTCTGTCGATTTTTCTTTTGTTAGAATTCGATTATTTGATTAAATTGGGTCAAAATAAAATCGTAATTATTAAATGGTTTCCTTTGCTTATAATTTCATTATATAATTTTTTTTATGTGTTACCTTTTTTAAGAATAAAATTGTATTAGTATATTTAAAAGGATTGTGGTTAGGTAAAAATGACAATTATTACAATTTTTACAATTTTTACAATTTTTACAATTTTTGCAATTTTTACAATTTTTTAATTTTTTGAAATTTTAACAATTATTACAATTTTTGCACATTCAGATTTTTTTTTGCAGTTTTTGCAATTTTTACAATTTGTGAGATTTTAATGCTTATTATAATTGTTGTAATTTTTACACATTCAGAATTTTTTGCAATTTTTACAATTTTTGAAGTTTTAACAATTTTTGCAGTTTTTGAAATTTTTCCAATTTTTACAATTTTTCAAATTTAAATTGTTATTACAATTTGTGCAATTTTTACACATTCAGAATTTTTTGCAATTTTAACAATTATTACAATTGTTGCAATTTTTACGCGTTCAGACTTTTTTGGAATTTTTACAATTTTTGAAGTTTTAACAATTGTAATTTTTGTAGTTTTTGAAATTTTTACAATTTTTACAATTTTTGAAATTTTAACAGTTATTACAATTGTTGCAATTTTTACACATTCAGAATTTTTTGCAATTTTTACAATTTTTGTAGTTTTAACAATTTTTGCAGTTTTTGAAATTTTAATGATTATTACAAATGTTGCAATTTTGCAATTTTTGAAATTTTTACAATTTTAACAATTATTACAATTGTTGCAATTTTTACTCATTCAGAATTTTTTGCAATTTTTACAATTTTTGTAGTTTTTGCAATTTTTACAATTTTTGAAATTTTAATGATTATTACAAATGTTGCAATTTTGCAATTTTTGAAATTTTTACAATTTTAACATTTATTACAATTGTTGCAATTTTTACTCATTCAGAATTTTTTGCAATTTTTACAATTTTTGTAGTTTTTGCAATTTTTACAATTTTTGAAATTTTAATGATTATTACAAATGTTGCAATTTTGCAATTTTTGAAATTTTTACAATTTTAACATTTATTACAATTGTTGCAATTTTTACTCATTCAGAATTTTTTGCAATTTTTACAATTTTTGAAGTTTTAACAATTTTTGCAGTTTTTGAAATTTTTCCAATTTTTACAATTTTTCAAATTTAAATTGTTATTACAATTTGTGCAATTTTTACACATTCAGAATTTTTTGCAATTTTAGCAATTATTACAATTGTTGCAATTTTTACACGTCCAGACTTTTTTGGAATTTTTACAATTTTTGAAGTTTTAACAATTGTAATTTTTGTAGTTTTTGAAATTTTTACAATTTTTACAATTTTTGAAATTTTAACAGTTATTACAATTGTTGCAATTTTTACACATTCAAAATTTTTTGCAATTTTTATAATTTCTGAAATTTACAACTTTTGTAATTTTTACAATTTTTGTAATCTTAATAATCATAATAAATTTTGCAATTTGTACACATTTAGAATTTTGTGCAATTTTTTCGGTTTTTGAAATTTTTGCCGTTTTTATAATTTTTACAATATTTTAAATTTTAACAATTATTAAAATTGTTGCAATTTTTGCAATGCAATTTTTTTTACACATTCAAGAGTTTTTTGTGCAATTTTTTTATTTTTTTGAAATTTTAACAATTATTACAATTGTTGCAATTTTTACACGTTTAGAATTTTTTCAATTTTTACAATTTTTGAATTTTTAACAATTGCTCCAATTATTGCCGTTTTTGAAATTTTTGCAATTTTTGAAATTCTTGCAAGTTTTTAAATTTTAACAATTATTACAATTGTTGCAACTTTTGCAATGTAATTTTTATATATTTGGAGTTTTTGTGCAATTATTATTTTTTTGAAATTTTAACAATTCCAATTTTTGAAATTTTTACAATTTTTTAAATTTTAACAATTATTACAATTGTTGCAATTTTCGCAGTTTTTGAAAATTTTGACATTTTGACATTATTGTAATTTTTGTAATGCAATGATTTTTACTCATTTGTTAAATTTTAACAATTTTTACAATTTTTGAAATTTTTGCAATTTTTGAAATTCTTGCAATTCTTTAAATTTTAACAATTATTACAATTGTTGCAATTTTTGCAATGTAATTTTTATATATTTTGAGTTTTTGTGCAATTATTATTTTTTTGAAATTTTAACACTTCCAATTTTTGAAATTTTTGCAATTTTTAAAATTTTAACAATTATTACAATTGTTGCAATTTTTGCAATGCAATTTTTACATATCAGAGTTTTTTGTTCATTTTTGAAATTTTAACAATAGTTGCAATTTTAACAATTGTGTAATGTTTGTATTTTTTGAAAATTTTGAAATATTAACAATTATTTCAATTTTAGCCATGCAATAATTTTTACGCATTTGTTAAATCTTAACAATTTTTGCAATTTTTGCAATTTTTTAAATTTATTACATTTGATGCAATGTTGCAATTTTTACACATTCGGAGTTGTGCAATTATTAAATTTTTTGAAATTTTAACAATTGTTGCAATTTTTGCAGTTTTTGAAATTTTTGAATTTTTGACCATAATTAACAATTGTTACAATTTTTTAAATTTTTGCAATTGTTACAATTTTTGTAATTTAATTTTTATATTCGTTACCTATTTTTGATTCTGCAATGTCGTTTACCTCAAGGAAATATATATATTTTTTTAAATTTATTTCTGATTACGCGTACCTTCTAACTTAGTTTGAAAAAAAAGAAACTAAATTTAATTTAAAATTTCGTCACGTACTTAATTGAATTTGATATAGTTGTTTCAACATCAGTTGTATTAAACCGTTAGTAAGAAATGATGAATCGTTGTTTTACCTGAACAAGAATTAATAAAATAATATTTTTTTTTTTAATTAAACACGGAAATACTCAAATTTTAGTACATAAAGAATAAAGAAATAGCTTTTTATTAATTTATTTTATAACAAAAATTGTATATGTCATAATATTGAAGTGAAACCAGACCAAAGTGTTTCATTTTTTTTAATTCAAAATTTTTGAAAAATACTTTATACCTTGGACATGTCCATGTTAATTTTTTTAAGTCGTTATCCTTTATCATCATGTAAAAAATTGGTCCTTTCTATATAAAAATATTTGGCCCTTTTATCTATTGAATATGTCTATTTGACAAAATATTTTGTCCTTTTACCTCTTTGATTCTGATTCTTTTTATCTTATTTTTTTCTGGTACATAGTGGGATGAATTTTGTTATATTCGATCAATTAATTTTTTTTAACCAAATCAATTAAGTAATTGATCATAATGCCAATATTAATTTTTGAATAAGTGTCACCGAACTCTGAGTCAGTCCTAAGATATAATTAAGTATGATTTATTTCTACTAAATTTGGCAAAACTGGTCCTTCCTGAAAATTATGATTTTTTTTGTTTTGAATAAAAATTTTAAACCGCTTGAAGGCTTTTAGATAAAAAAGACATTAATTATATCTACCGCCTTAAATACCGACGCTAATTGATAATTACATGGGCCAGACCGCTCTTCTATAAAAAGACCAATTAACTGAACAACTGAACATCTACTGTGTTATTTCTTATCTTAATTGAATAGATAACTACACCACGTAAGTGTAAAAATATTAAAAGAACTGAAGAAAAAGTTACTTTTTTCTCATACTGTCACTTGTTTCGAAATCGAAATTTAGTTTGTATTGATAACTGAAATCCAATTTCTAAAAGAAATTTGGCCCTGAAGGAGTAATCCACAATGTTTTATGGTATTTATTAATCATTTACGAATATATTGTTATATATATATACATCTATTTATCTATTTACATAGATGTAAATATAAAAAAAAAAAAAAAAAAAAAAAAAAAAAAAAAAAAAAAAAAAAAAAAAAAAAAAAAAAAAAAAAAAAAAAAAAAAAAAACAATGAGAAAACATGCGGAGACATTAGAAAAAATTGAAAAAAAAACCAAAAATCATAAAAATTAAGAAAACGAGAAATAATTTAAACAATCAAAAATATCTAAAAAAAAATTCTGAAAGAATCGGAAAAAATTTGAAAAAAGAAAAAATTGAGTGAGAAATTAGAAAATATTGGGAAAAAATGAAAAATAAAATTGTAAAATACGGAATTAACGCAAGAAATCGAAAAATATCACAAAATATCGCAAAACAGTCGCAAAAAAAACACAACAAAATCGCAACGAAATCGCAATTATAAAAAATCAAAGGAATAAGAAAAATGAGAAAAAATAGTAAAACGAAAAAAATGGAACAATGAGGAAAAATTAGAAAAAATCGAAAAAAATCAGAAAAAAACCTGAAAAAAAATCAGGAAAATGAGAAAAAAGCGAGAAAAATCGACAAACCTCGCAAAGCCCCAAGAACAACCAAAAAACCGAAAACAACTGTAACCTTAAAAAATGAAAAAAATCAAAAAAATTGATATAAATTGCAAAAAGTCGCAAAGAATTCCCAAAAAAAACCACAAAAAACAGAAAAAACTAGAACAAATAAAAAAACCTCCCTATAAAATGATATATAAAAATAATTCTAAATAAGAAAAAATCTTACTGCAGAAAAAGCCATAGATTAAGAGAAAGAGAAGGAAGGAAAAATACAGTGTTCCATTTAAAATAATATAACTATGGTGCAGATCTTTTTATTGAGGCAACCTGTATAGAATTTAAAATTGTACCTGCAGTAAACATTTTTTACCCATTCTTACCGTTTTCCATATAAAGACCTACGCGACGCGTTTATAGTGCCCCGCCCTGTATATTTCATTAAAGAGTTTTAAATAGAGATTAACAATACATAATTATTTCGTATCGGCCGATCACTATAAAAAATATTGTCGGGTAAGGGATTTCCCCTTTGGTACGTGGCGCCCATTTCTCTAACAAACTTATTGTCACATTATAAATTTAATCTTTTTTTTGATAAAATATAAAATATTCTAGTCTACCAATCGACTTAAATGTTATAATTAATTCACCCACGAACAGAAAAAAAAATACAGAAGAAACGTGGGTCTTTTAATTTGCCTCGTGTATGAAATTAATTAAAGGTAATCTAATGATTATCAATTACGCAATGCAAGGCTGTCTTGTCTGTCTGAAATCGAAATACGTTCTATTAGTTTTTAGTTTTTTTTTTTTTTTTTTTTGTTAGTTAATGTTAGTAGGCGAAAATCAATATTGATTTTAGATATTTTGCAAGATAACATTACCGGTTAAATCTTTAAGTGATTCTTAACGTTAATTATAATTAAACTAGTTGTATCGGCTAGAAGATTATATCACATAAAAATATTAATTTATTCACAATTACATCATAGTTTGTTGATTTTTTTAAATTATTTATTTTAGGGTTCTGCCCTAATTCAATAATTCAATAAATCATAAATTAATGAATCAAAAATTTAGCGAATTAAAAATTTTACAAATCAAAAATTCAACAATTCAAAAATTCAATAAGGCAAAAATTTAAAAAAATCGAACATATTTCGAAGAAAAATTCAACGAATAAAAAATTCAAAAAATCGAAAAGTCAACGAATAAAAAATTTAAAAAATCAAAAATTCTACCAATCAAAAATTTTGCAAATCAAAAATTGTACAAATCAAAAGTTCTACAAATGAAAAATTCTACGAATGAAAAATTCTACAAATCAAAAATTTAATAAATCAAATTCTACAAATCAGAAATTTAAAAAATAAAAAATTCAACTAATTAAAAAATCAATAAATCAAAAATTCAAAAATCAAGAAATGAAAAATTCAATCGGTCAAAAATTTCAAAAATCGAAAATTCAAGAAATCAAAAGTTCTACGAATCAAAAAAACAAAAATTCAACAATTCAAAAATTCAATACAGCAAAAATTTAAAAAACGAAAATTTTACGAATAAAAATTCAACGAATAAAAAATTTAAAAAATCGAAAAATCAACGAATCAAAAATTTTACCAATCAAAAATTCTACCAATCAAAAATTTTCCAAATCAAAAATTCTACTAATCAGAAATTTAAAAAATAAAAAATTCAATAAATCAGAAAAATAATAAATCAAAAATTCTACAAATCAAAAATTCTTCTAATCAGAAATTTAAAAAATAAAAAATTCAATAAATCAGAAAAATAATAAATCAAAAATTCTACAAATCAAAAATTTAACAAGTCAAAAATTGAACAAGTCAAAAATTTGAAAAATCCAAAATTCAACGAATCAAAAATTGAACAAGTCAAAAATTTAAAAAATCCAAAATTCATCGAATCAAAAATTTAACAAGTCAAAAATTCAAAGAATCTAAAAATTTAATAAATCAAAAATTCAACAAGAAAAAAAATCAACGAATCAAAAATTTAACAAGTCAAAAATTCAAATAATCTAAAAATTCAACAAATCAAAATTTAATAAATCAAAAATGTAATCAATCAGAAAAATAATAAATAAAAAAATCTACAAATCAAAAATTTAACAAGTCAAAAATTGAACAAGTCAAAAATTTAAAAAACAAAAATTCAAAGAATCTAAAAATTTAATACAAGAAAAAAATCAACGAATCAAAAATTCAACAAATCAAAAATTTAATAAATCATATATTCAATAAATCAGAAAAATAATAAACAAAAATTCTACAAATTAAAAACTGAACAAGTCAAAAATTTAATAAATCAAAAATTCAACAAGTCAAATAATCAACGAATCAAAAATTCAACAAATCAAAAATTTAATAAATCAAAAATTCAATAAATCAGAAAAATAATAAATCAAAAATTCTACAAATCAAAAATTTAACACGTCAAAAATTGAACAAGTCAAAAATTTAAAAAATCAAAAATTCAACGAATCAAAAATTTAACACGTCAAAAATTCAAATAATCTAAAAATTTAATAAATCAAAATCGAATCAAAAATTCAACAAGTTAAAAATTGAACAAATTAAAAATTTAATAAATCAAAAATTCAGCTAATCAAAAATTAAACAAGTCAAAAATTCAACAAATCAAAAATTTAATAAATCAAAAATTCAATAAATCAGAAAAATAATAAATCAAAAATTCTACAAATCAAAAATTTAACAAGTCAAAAACTGAACAAGTCAAAAATTTAATAAATCAAAAATTCAACGAATCAAAAATTTAACACGTCAAAACTTCAAAGAATATAAAAATTTAATGAGTCAAAAATTCAACAATCAAAAAATCAACGAATCAAAAATTTAACAAGTCAAAAATTCAAATAATCTAAAAATTTAATAAATCAAAAGTTCAACAAGTCCAAAAATCAACGAATCAAAACTTCAACAAGTTAAAAATTGAACAAATTAAAAATTTAATAAATCAAAAATTCAACAAATCAAAAATTTAATAAATCATATATTCAATAAATCAGAAAAATAATAAACAAAAATTCTACAAATTAAAAACTGAACAAGTCAAAAATTTAATAAATCAAAAATTCAACAAGTCAAATAATCAACGAATCAAAAATTCAACAAATCAAAAATTTAATAAATCAAAAATTCAATAAATCAGAAAAATAATAAATCAGAAAAATAATAAATCAAAAATTCTACAAATCAAAAATTTAACACGTCAAAAATTGAACAAGTCAAAAATTTAAAAAATCAAAAATTCAACGAATCAAAAATTTAACACGTCAAAAATTCAAAGAATATAAAAATTTAATAAGTCAAAAGTTCAACAAGTCCAAAAATCAACGAATCAAAAATTTAACAAGTCAAAAATTCAAATAATCTAAAAATTTAATAAATCAAAATCGAATCAAAAATTCAACAAGTTAAAAATTGAACAAATTAAAAATTTAATAAATCAAAAATTCAATAAATCAGAAAAATAATAAATCAAAAATTCTACAAATCAAAAATTTAACAAGTCAAAAACTGAATAAGTCAAAAATTTAATAAATCAAAAATTCAACGAATCAAAAATTTAACACGTCAAAAATTCAAAGAATATAAAAATTCAACAATCAAAAAATCAACGAATCAAAAATTTAACAAGTCAAAAATTCAAATAATCTAAAAATTTAATAAATCAAAAGTTCAACAAGTCCAAAAATCAACGAATCAAAACTTCAACAAGTTAAAAATTGAACAAATTAAAAATTTAATAAATCAAAAATTTAATAAATCAAAAATTTAATAAATCAAAAATTTAATAAATCAAAAATTTAATTAATCAAAAATTGAACAAGTCAAAAATTTAACAAACCAAAAATTCAAAGAACCAAAATTCAACAAGTCAACAATTTTAAAAATTCAAGAATTTTCTATAATAAAGTATACAATTACTTCTAGGTTGATTAACAATAGTAGCGTTATTTCTCAATTAGAAATTCTTAACGGACCAGCTATTGAATATCCGAAACCTTTTGATAAAATTGCAAAACCGAACAGTTTATTTTTAGATAAATCAACAGTTAACAAATGAAATTCAACTCTGAATGTCCCCACCCAGTTAATGTATGCAATTGAGAAGATTTATAACGAAAGGAAATCTAAGACAAGCATAAATATCAAAACAGATAAAATCATCCAATACGTATTTTTCGAAAACTTAATTTACATCATTTTTTTTTATTGAATTAAGTGAAACAATATTTTAGAGAAAAAACATTTTTGAATGGATATGAAAGGTTCGTGTTATGAAGTGAGATAGGAGATTAGTTTCTTTAAAATAATTTTTTTTTTGAGTATCGTTACACAGTAGGCACTAATGAGCATATGCAGATGATCTGATTTTAACGAGAACAAAAATAGAACAAGAAAAATTTTTTTGCAAATTTTTAAAAAAACTCAATTTTTATATATAGTTATTACAAGGATTATTTCCAACTCATTCTATCAATTGATCTACTCCTTGTGTCATATGTGACATTTAAAAAAAACTTTTTTATATTAATTTTTGGTTTTAAGCAAATTTTTTGAGAAATTTGTTCAATTTACATACTTCTATACAAGGTGTTATGATTTTCTATACCTAATAATAATGTTTAATCAAATTAAACTGGGTGCGGTTCAATTGTCCTCATGAATAACAAAATGTTGTAATAATGTTTTACTCAAAGGTATATTTTTTTCTAAAACCAAAGAAAAATATATCAAAATTGATGAAATACACTAATAAAAATAACACAATAAAAAATATACACTGAGAAAAAAATTATTTTGCATTAAAAAAATGTATATTATTATATCAATATTATATAGCAAATTAATTTGAAGCATCGGAGCGATTCTAAGTTGATTCGACAGTTGACAATTTAGATAAATAAGGAAGTGAGCAGAGTAATGACAAAGTGGAGTAAAAAGAAATATCTTTTCGAACATGCTGTATGTATCTATTAATAACCGACTGGAGAACGATTCGTCTTAGACGTCACTTAAATATGCCTTCATTAAGGGATTTATACCGTACATTAGTTGGCCGAGTAATAATTTATAATTAATAGAAATTTGTGGGTATTTTTAAAATTTGAAAACAAAAAAAAAATTAGATTAAATTTTTCTTAATTTTTTTTTTTTCATAAATTTGCCTTCATTAAGGGATTTATACCAGACATTAGTTTTCCGAGTAATAATTTATAATTAATAGAAATTTGTGGGTATTTTTAAAATTTGAAAACTAAAAAAAATTAGATTAAATTTTTCTTAATTTCGTTTTTTTTCTCTAAATTTGCCTTCATTAAGGGATTTATACCCGACATTAGTTGGCCGAGTAATAATTTATACTTAATAGAAATTTGTGGGTATTTTTAAAATTTGAAAAGGAAAAAAAATTAGATTAAATTTTTTTTAATTTTTTTTTTTATAAATTTATAAATTTGCCTTCATTAAGGGATTTATACCCGACATTAGTTGGCCGAGTAATAATTTATACTTAATAGAAATTTGTGGGTATTTTTAAAATTTGAAAAGTAAAAAAAATTAGATTAAATTTTTTTTAATTTTTTTTTTTATAAATTTATAAATTTGCCTTCATTAAGGGATTTATACCCGACATTAGTTGGCCGAGTAATAATTTATACTTAATAGAAATTTGTGGGTATTTTTAAAATTTGAAAAGTAAAAAAAATTAGATTAAATTTTTTTTAATTTTTTTTTTTATAAATTTATAAATTTGCCTTCATTAAGGGATTTATACCAGACATTAGTTGGCCGAGTAATAATTTATAATTAATAGAAATTTGTGGGTATTTTTAAAATTTGAAAACTAAAAAAAATTAGATTAAATTTTTCTTAATTTTATTTTTTTTACTTGGTACACGCCAGGAAATTGAAACGATATACGGTAATCCTAAACGGGATAAATGTTCCAAGTTATTTGATACGTAAATCCTTTCACACACTTGAGAGTCTGCTAAGACTTTAAAAAGTAAATTGTAAAGAACTATTAATTCGTTACAGTATATAAATAGTAAAAAAACTTAATTTTTTTAGTAATAATGCCTATTCTACGTCACTGAACAAAATGCAAAAGTTAAAATTTTCCATTTGTTCTTAATTCAATTATGTACAAAAAAACATAAAAGTTAGAAATAAATTTAAATCAGAAAAAATGTCCTGTCGGATCATCAGGATAAAAAAAATTCATTAAAGTCATTTTTGATAATATTAAAACAAGTCATGTTTTTTTTCATGTCCATTCGTCTGTCTTCTGTCTGTCTGTCCTACACAATAATATTTGTATTATTCAGAATATTCTCACACTTCTTACAAATAATATATACGAACAACCTAATACCAATTCAAAATTATAAGAAACGTTAAGTCAAAATTGAAAATTAAATGAAATATAACCTAACTGGTTCTCTGAATGAAAAAGGCCACAATAAACATATAGAAAAAAATTTAAACACTTCATTAAGGGTATAATAGCACCTCAGTAAAATTTGGAATCGAAAATCCTTTTGTAAAATAGCTGAAATTTTAAAGTTATCGATTGCTAAAATTGGAATTTTGACAAATAAATATGACCTGACCTAGATAATGTCACAATAAATATGCTGTAAAAATAATGTTTCTTAAAATCAAACCGTTGTCGAAAAAACATTTTTTAAAATTTCCTATTTAGCGGATATTGGCAGTAACTTCACTCTGTACACTCGGGAGAAGGACAACGGTTTGATATTAAGAAACGAAATTTTTACAGCATATTTATTGTGACATTATCTAGGTCAGGTCATATTTATTTGTCAAAATTCCAATTTTATGAGGTAACCGAATTTTTTTCTCTTTAACAAAAAGTATTGAAGGATTTGAAATTTAACTGAGGTGCTATTATACCGATCCATAGTTTGGCCCTTAGCTCTTCTTTTTCCACAGTTACTGATCGGATTAGGTGTTAAAAAACATTTTTGTCAACATTTATTTTTATTTTGATAAAAATGTTGTCAATTTTCCCAAAATTCACTATACTAAAAACTAAAAATATTTTGATGACGTTGACAAATTTGGGTATATGTAAAATAGTTCCCAAATTAACGAGGGTTAAAAATAATATGTAAATCGGTTCCCGTAATTTTTCGTTTAACTGATCTTTAGGTGTAAATCGGTTCCCCAGTATTTAAGTACCTAAAGCGGATTATCAGGCAATAGAACATTATTTACTACATGTATTTATTTACATGAAAAGTTCAACATATATTTTTAATTCTTATCCTAAACATAATTCCGAAACATAATTATCTCTACATAATCTGAATATTATTATTCGCAATTGCTATTGCAGAATCAATTGGTGCATGCACCCCTCGAAAATATCCATTTTCATAATTTTCAGTATTTTTTCGAGTCAGAACTCAGGGGTGCTGTATTTAAAAGCAGTCCTAAGTGACCAAAACTGCCAAGTAAATAAAAACTTGGAATATTTTGGCGATAAATTAGCGACAAAAATCGGAACTTTGTAGCACCCCTTGAAAATGTCCATTTTCATAATTTTCAGTATTTTTTCGAGTCAGAACTCAGGGGTGCTGTATTTAAAAGCAGTCCTAAGTGACCAAAACTGCCAAGTAAATAAAAACTTGGAATATTTTGGCGATAAATTAGCGACAAAAATCGGAACTTTGTAGCACCCCTTGAAAATGTCCATTTTCATAATTTTCAGTATTTTTTCGAGTCAGAACTCAGGGGTGCTGTATTTAAAAGCAGTCCTAAGTGACCAAAACTGCCAAGTAAATAAAAACTTGGAATATTTTGGCGATAAATTAGCGACAAAAATCGGAACTTTGTAGCACCCCTTGAAAATGTCCATTTTCATAATTTTCAGTATTTTTTCGAGTCAGAACTCAGGGGTGCTGTATTTAAAAGCAGTCCTAAGTGACCAAAACTGCCAAGTAAATAAAAACTTGGAATATTTTGGCGATAAATTAGCGACAAAAATCGGAACTTTGTAGCACCCCTTGAAAATATCCATTTTCATAATTTTCAGTATTTTTTCGAGTCAGAACTCAGAAGTAAATAAAAACTTGGAATATTTTGGCGATAAATTAGCGACAAAAATCGGAACTTTGTAGCACCCCTTGAAAATGTCCATTTTCATAATTTTCAGTATTTTTTCGAGTCAGAACTCAGGGGTGCTGTATTTAAAAGCAGTCCTAAGTGACCAAAACTGCCAAGTAAATAAAAACTTGGAATATTTTGGCGATAAATTAGCGACAAAAATCGGAACTTTGTAGCACCCCTTGAAAATGTCCATTTTCATAATTTTCAGTATTTTCTCGAGTCAGAACTCAGGGGTGCTGTATTTAAAAGCAGCCCTAAGTGACCAAAACTATAAAATAAATAAAAAATTGAATATTCTGGCAAAAAATTAGCGACAAAAATCGGAACTTTGTAGCACCCCTTGAAAATGTCCATTTTCATAATTTTCAGTATTTTTTCGAGTCAGAACTCAGGGGTGCTGTATTTAAAAGCAGCCCTAAGTGACCAAAACTACACAATAAATAAAAAAGGATGCCGCATGAAGTTAGCACTCCAAAATTTATTTTTTTTTGTAATTTCCAAAAATTCCCAGAACTCTTTCCAAAACCTACCGAGAACTCTAGAACTCTTTATTTCTGAGATATCTATTCACCCAGAACTCTTTTTTCTCACAAAAGGGGTGCGGCATGAAGTTGGCACCCCAAAATTTGTTTTTTAAAAATTCCGCAAAAAAATTGCAGAACTTTATCTGCACCCCCTCGAGAACTCTAGAACTCTTAGAGACGAGTCCAGAACTCCAAAAAAATTAAAGGGTTCCGATAGTTGGGGTGCCAACTTCCGGGCGGTGTTTGGGAACCAATTTACGTATTAATAACAGGTATCAGAGGTACCAAACTTTTATTTAATACCTGTTAGGAACCAAATTACCAACACCCACTTTACGACATGTTACATTTTATGTCTTAATTATTATAAAATTAATTCGCTTGAAACCTTTTTCATGGGTGGAACTGGAGAGGGGTTGAAATTTCAAAATTTTAAACTTCAATTTTATTGATTATTTATATGAATTTAAAATATATAAAGTCCGTTCCTGGTTATGCGTATCTGTCACCGTAGACTAGATGCATGGATATGAATATGGATTCACCGTGGGTGGTGGTACTATAGTTTACCTTCTGCTTTCTTCCGACTTCGATCTGACGGTAAATGGACGTTATAAAGTTGCAATGTGCACACACACACATACTATACACATTCATTCTGAGGTCGTACTGATATCGGATTTCTGATTCCCATAATAGTTAATATTGCGGAAAATATGCCATACGTTAATTACGTCGTTAAAACGGAAACCATAAGGACGTATTTCAGAATAGAATTTATGAAAATGGAAAAAGATCGCTCTGTACAAATTGTTTGTTTTTCAATTATATTTGTACTTGTCCAAACAAAGGAGCTAATAGTACTTTGCCACGCTTAAAAATATTTAAATAAGTACCAGTAACGGTACATCCTAAATTTGCCTATCTTGAGCACCAGCTCAATGTGTAGATAATTTTAATGGTGGCTTCTTTATCTAAAATCGTAATTTATTTAAGGTATACTGTTTTGTACAAAAGGCTGTCGACCTGACTAAGAATAGTTGGCCATACACGTAAAATTTTATATCAAATAATATTTCTTATTTTTTTCAATTTTTTCAATTTTTTAATTTCAACACCGGATACATTTAATGTAATTTTATTCAATTTTAAACATAAATTCAGTCATAAAAAAATGTTTTTAACTATTATTAAATTGCCAACTTTATTTTTGTATCTTTATTTTTGTATCTTTTTTGAAGCCAAAACACCGAAAAATTCTTTTTCGTGCAACCGTACGCGAAGTGAGTACTTCGCGTTCTCCAAAGCGGCCGCGAAATTCGATTTCGCAGCCGTTGCCCATGGTAACGGCCGAAAAAGCAAAGGTCACTTTCAAATTTCACATTTCTGCAAAACGAAACTAACAATGTTATTATTTTTAATTAAATACAGTATTAATTTTTAAATTAACAAATACAGACTTATATTATTCAAGATAAATATTAATTGAAATTGTACAGTTTGTATTATTACTTGCATTTACTCTAGAAGTTGAAGCAACAAGACACTGAAATATCACTATCAATGTCAGACATATTTGCGTTTTGTCAAGAACTGTCAAAATATTTTGTATATTCAAACACTGTCATTTCCATAGCAGCTGTGATTTTGTTAATGAAATTGAACTGCTGTTGATTTTAAAGCAATAATATATTTATTTGGAATGATTTAATTTCAAAATTTTAACGATTGCACGAAAAATAGTGTGTATACCACGGCCGCGAAACTTTTTGGCGACCTCAAGATTATCTTACCTCGGCCGCAAGCGGCCTCCGCGATAATCTTTCTTTCGGTCCGCCAAAAAGGTATTTCGCGGCCTAGGCATACAAATAACTATTTTTTTAAGACCGACCAGAAAGTAAACACTTTCTGGATAATTTTTCGTCCAGAAAATAACGTTTTGCCGATCAATACCGGAAAATGAACATCAGGGACAGGCAAAAGCTTTTTCCGGTCCCAGTTGTCACTTTTCTGGTTCCAGTTGTCACTTTTCTGGTTCCAGTTGTCACTTTTCCGGTCCAGTTGTCACTTTTCCAATCGCTGTTTGATAATACAATCTGATTTCATATTATAACAACAATGTTGCGATTAAGTGACAGTTCGTTGATATTACTTTCCCGGTCCCATCAAAGAGAAAGTATAGTGATCGAGCAAAAAAAAAATCGAGATATCGATGGAAATATCCATTTTGAGGTCCCCCAAGAAGATTGAAACCATTTCCAGCGTATGGTCTGTCTGTTGTAACGCGCAAAAAAAATGTGACGCACACCGCGCTACATTGGCTAGTGCCGCTAGCTAATGCGGAGGATGGGGTGGTACGCTAAATGTTTTTTTTTAACAAAAAAAAAGGGGGTGCCAGGTACGTTAACCAGCATACTCAGAACTCTCTACATCAACGTACCAGACGTAGGAGTCCGACAGCCCGAGATCTTTCGTAGAATTATTAGATTATTAAATCTAACTTGTGTTTGGTATTGAGTATTTTTTTATTTGTCGCGACATAAAACAAAAATGGAGAAAGGGAAAATAATTATATTCTTATGCGCCCACGAGCGCGATTATCCGCAATGGATTTTTGTTTGCACCAAAAAGCGACGCTAGAGCTCTGGCGAGGACTTGTGAGAGATACAATAAAAGAAAAGAATAAAATGCTACACCTTGGGGCACTGCTTACAATACATAAATAACCAGATTTACGCGACTTGAATTCGTTGGCGTAAGTTTAGTTTATAAAGTTAAACCGCGAACTAAACAAAAATTATTCGCAATCACATATGTCCAAAAAAAAAATAGTATGTTAGCGTGGAAGTTCTTAATTAGCGTGAAATAACTCTATGGCAGTAGCAACAACACCAATATGCGTTAGAGAAACTCCGCCAATAATTTGTCAGAAACAAAGGAAGAAGAGGAAGTAGAAGAAGAAGCAGAAGCAGATGTAGAAGCACAAATCCCCTTGGCGGGGAGGTTTCTTTTACGTCGTAAGATATACAGTTAGGGATTCAAGCCCCTTTTAAATGATGTTGCCCATTTAATCCAATGGGGCCAAGAACGCACAGATACCGGGTTTATAGCCTCACAATGTGAATGTGTTTTTAAATACAAGGTGTCCATCTATACATTGACACATTTTAACAACTTATAACTCGAGAACGGAAAAAGATATCGACATGCGGTTTTCACTAAACTTCCTAAATTTACTTCTAGTTTCTGTTGACATTATTGCCGCATGTAATTTTTTTCTAGAAATTGACGAAAAAAAAATTAAGGTTTTTGAACCAAAATTGTGATCTTAGATTAAATAGGACACCCTGTAATTCTTAAAACCTTTGAAAAGACCATTTCTTCTTCTATCCAAAAATGTATACATTGTTGGCATTCACCCACGTTTTTAGGGAATAATTTACTTTTTCATGAAACCACTTCCAAATCTAAAGGACCACATTCTAACAACTTAAAACTATAGAATGAGACAAGGTATTGAAAACAGGTTTTACTTAAAAATAAAAAACAAAACATACATTAATAAAGTAATTGTTGAATATGACCTCCATTTTGTTCAATACATGTATGTAAGCGCAATAAAAAATGTGTAAATGCATTTTGGAGCATTTCTGGAGTAATTACATTAAACACATTGATTATGTTGTTCCTCAGTTCTGCTAAATTTGAAGGTGTTGGATCGTAGCATCTGTCCTTAATGTACCCCCATACAAAAAAATCCGGTACAGTCAAGTCTGGAGAATAGGGAGCCCATTCAATAGGACCAGCTCGACCTATCCACTTGTCTCCAAAGGTTATATTCAAATAATTCCTCGCTATTAAACAGTAATGCGGTGGAGCACCATCTTGCTGGAAATATACATCATTTAGTATACCTTCTTGTTGTAGTTAAGGATAGAAAAAGAGTTCTAGCATATCCGTATAATTGTTCCCATTTACTGTTTGTTCTTGGAAAAAAAATGGTCCATAAATTTTTGTTTTGGAGACACCACACCACACATTTACCTTGGGGGAATCTCTTTCAAACTCGTTGAATGCTCTAGGATTTTCATCACCCCAAATCCTACAGTTATGTTTGTTTACGCGGCCATTTAAGTGAAATGTTGCTTCATCGGACATTATTAAATTTACGTTTGGTTGATTTCTAAACAAATCTAATAACGTCTCACACATAAACAATCTCTTTTCGATTGCATGATTCTCAATTTTTTGGAAAGTCTGAATCTTATATGCTTTAAACTTGATTATCTTTAAAAGCTTATGCACCTTACTCTTTGACATATGTAAGGGTTGAGCGATTTTTCTAATAGATATTTTATTATTGTTTCTTTCTAAAATCTCTCTTAACTGTAAAACATCATTTAAAAGAATATCTTGAGCGTTTTGAATGTGTCTTTCTTTTCTCTCCAATGTTCCTGTTTCTGTAAACTGACTTACCCAGCTTATAATAGAATTTCTAGTAGGCGGATTTTTTTCAAAAATGTTTCTAAATCTTCTTTGTGTATGCGTAATTGATTTACTTTCATTAAACACTAAAACGCACCGGGCTTTTTCGGTTTTGGTAAACATTTTTTTTAGTACCAGCTTTCTCTTGCACTAAAATTATTGCTAATCTGACACTTCTGTCAACTCGATTTGCGTTACACAGCACCCTTGATAAATTAATATCATTTATTAAGCCATTCATATTCTATGCTCAGCTGGGTAAGTCAATTTACAAAAATGAGAACATTAAATAGAAAATGTGTACTGAATATGCTTACGATAATCCTTTAAATGATAATTTATGGATAAAGGTTTGCAAATAATTATTAGAAATAGGAGTTTTGATCGCAAGAAGCCCTCAATATGAATTTGAAAAATTAAATTTTTAAAGAAACTTTCAGACGTTTGAGACTTGGTAACCACGTTAGATACAAATTAAAACATTTTTAAGAATTTCAGTAAAAACTGTTTTCAATACCTTGTCTCATTCTATAGTTTTAAGTTGTTAGAATGTGGTCCTTTAGATTTGGAAGTGGTTTCATGAAAAAGTAAATTATTCCCTAAAAACGTGGGTGAATGCCAACAATGTATACATTTTTGGATAGAAGAAGAAATGGTCTTTTCAAAGGTTTTAAGAATTACAGGGTGTCCTATTTAATCTAAGATCACAATTTTGGTTCAAAAACCTTAATTTTTTTTTCGTCAATTTCTAGAAAAAAATTACATGCGGCAACAATGTCAACAGAAATTAGAAGTAAATTTAGGAAGTTTAGTGAAAACCGCATGTCGATATCTTTTTCCGTTCTCGAGTTATAAGTTGTTAAAATGTGTCAATGTATAGATGGACACCTTGTATACCACTCCTAATAACCACAGGTGTCACTAAACAATTGTTTCAACACCATAAAATGGCTTGAGCAAAATCCCCCTAGGGACTGAATTGATAATTCAATAACAAACTCCTTGCCAATTTTTGACTTGGAAAACGTAAAAAACCCTACCTAACCAATATCAAAGGTACTTCCTACAATGAATAAAACAAACAAAAGAAAAACGAACTTTTAGCGTTAAAATCAATGCCTTCCAGAAATGTACCAAAAAGATATGGCAATATCGCATCTATGAGTAAAGAAGGAAACAGGTCCAAATATGCAAAATTTCTAATCTAGAGGTGGGACAAGCGATTTTAAACCGTAACACTGTGAGTAATCCTCCACGATAACTGCCGAACCGTTTGACCAATCAAGCTGAAATTTTGTATGAAAAGTCGGTGTGTGCGACCATTGGTTTAAATTGGTACAATAGAAGATCCTCTAGACCGACATTGATTGAAGACACATGAAAGATTTTTGTCTTTTTTTTTAATTTTAAGGACAAACAATACACTTTATTGCAAAATGTTCTAGTACAAAGTTTTAGAGCATAAAATTTCCTACAATTTTTGTATCAAACTTTTTCCAGAATTTCAAATAATTGCGCCTCTAGAGGGAGCGCAAAAAATATGCATGTAGATTTTCCGCAGTTTTTCCAAATTTTGAGGACAAACAATGCACTTTCATGGAAAAATTTTCTAATGCAAAATTGTAGAGCACCAAATTTCCATTAACTTATATTTTTAACTTTTTTTCTGATTCCCCATAATTTCGCCGCTGGACGGTGGAAAAATATACATATTTAGACTTTTTTCCATTTTTTTTTTATTTTGAAGGCAAATAATGGACTTTAGTGCAAAATATTCTAGTGCAAACTTGTAGAGCATAAAATTCCCTACAACTTTTGTATCGAACTTTTTCACAAATTTCCAATAGTTTTTTTACTCATGATTTTGAAAAATCCTAATTGTAGCAAGGTGCTATATAATGTGCGCATGCGCCCGCTTATATCATTATCAACATAGAAATATTAATTCGGTAGACGTATTCACCGTCGATTTGCTATTTTAAATTTGTTCCATAATTAAAATAATCATATTCTCTACAGCCGAGCCGGGAAAGTTCTGGGGTGACACAGCTGATTTTTTTTTGTCAAAATGGATTCAGACACATCTTCCATTCAAATATTTAACGTTCACAATTGTACATTTAACATAAATATTCAAAAATAATGTATTTGTTCAGTTTATGCAGTTGTGTCCAGTATGTAGTTTTAATATAATAAAATAAATAATTAAGTACATCAAAGTGTGTCTTAAAAAAAAATTGTACGTCTCGCGAACGAAAATTTGTGTTTTGCAGGACTCTCCAAACTTCCAGGATTCGCCTACGACTCGTCCTGGAATCTGTTTACCTCGTCCTGCAAAACACTATTTTCCGGTCTTGTAACGTAAATTACTATTTCAGGATAACAATAGCTGGAATCTTTGCTAAAAATGATTTTAAAACGAAGACAAAATGCACCCTCTACATATAGTGGTTTTGAAGGGGTGGGTGAGTTTAAAGGGTTGAAATTGCAATTTCCGGCTAAGTGTGATTTCCAATCAAAAAATGATCTACAACAAAGTTGTAGATAATGAATAAATCTACAATTTTATTTTATACCAATTTTCAACATAACCTCAAATTTTTCAAGATAATGGTAAAAATCCGTTTTTTTTTGAGTTTTTAAATCGAAAAAGAATTCAATAAATTTGATGAAATGTATGTTTTGAAGTTCTTTAAATTACCAATTTGACCGGAATTTCAAAATTGAATAGTTCATGAAATCATA
The DNA here is from genome assembly GCA_963243735.1 of Neocrepidodera transversa. NCBI lineage: Eukaryota > Metazoa > Arthropoda > Insecta > Coleoptera > Chrysomelidae > Neocrepidodera > Neocrepidodera transversa. Next base: position 1,153,364 of record OY725341.1, on the reverse strand, counting down.
AAAAATAAAATGTTTTCGATCGAAAAATTGATCGTAGAAATTTTTTTCATCTTGAATCAATCTTTAAGATAAATACTTTTACATTTAAAAACCGTGTGAAAAAATAGATAAACCAAAAATATATAAATTTTTTGAATTTTTTTCGACATAAAAAACTCAAAAATGAAAAAAAAACTGTTTTTTTCCATATCTCCTAAAATATGAGGTTTTGTTGAAAATTATATATTAATTTATTATCTGCAACGTTATTAACGATCATTTTTTGATTGGAAATCACACTTCGCTGGAAATTGCAAAAAAACGATTTTTAAGCCTTAAAATCACCCCCCCCCTCCCTTTAAAACCGCTACATGTGGTGCATTTTTTTCTTCAGTAAGCATCAACGTATATCAAAAATGAATAATATTCCATATTGAGACATACTGTATATATTATTATTTTTTTCTTTTTAAGCAAATTTCATGTCGTGTTGAAAAACGTGTGTGGCCACCGTGTATTCTCGTAGGCCCACGTGATTTCGCCGTTTTTGGCGAGTACCGTGTGAGCGTTCGTTGATATTGATGTCTTCCTTAGACCGTCTTAAGAAAGATCGATCCGATTCGAGTTTACACAACTTTTTTTTTTCGATCATCCTGTCGATAAATAATTGAGATTGTTGAAGTACCAGGTTATAGGTACCAAGAATTAAATGGATGAATCAGAGGATCAGATATCTTGACTTACATGAATTGTGTAGGGTGGCCATTAACGTTTTACATAAATGATTAATTTCGATATTAAAAAGGAATTAGAACAAAAAAATAATTATAAAAATACAGGCTTGTTAAATATTTGAAATCACCCTGTATACATAGGAATTTTTTTATGCAATAATCATAATTTTATTTTTGATTTTGCTTTTATTTAAAATCCCCATTTTTCAAATTTTTTAAAAATTTTAGTAGATCAGCTATACAACTACTGCTATAGGTATAGCGAATTCCAAGTGTTAGAGAGAGAGAGGATGCAGAGTTTCAGTGTGCAAGAGAGAGATAGAGATCGCTATGACGTCACCAGCCAGCAGCCAGCTTTACAGTTTCCTTTAATACAATTTCGGCTACTATCCAACAGAGGGCGCTACTACTCAGCTGTATAGTTTCCTTTAATACAATTTTAGCTAGTTCGGCGTGTAATTTAGACCCATAGTAACGAAGTTAAATCCTAATGCCCTTTCGTCTTTTGATCTGCATATGTTTTTTTCTTTACGTATTTATTTTAAGTCACAGTTATAATACAACGATTTTCTTTTCATTAAAATCGGACCATTATTAGTGGAGATATTCTTTTGTGCCCTTTTGTCTTTCCTTCTGCGCCAATTTTTTTACGCATTAATTCTACGTCACATTTCGTTCAATTTGGACCAATAGCAACGAAGATATAAGCCAAGGTCCTTTTGGCGTTCCTTATACCTAGTATTTTTCTTACGTATTCTACGTCACATTTCAAATACATTACCGTTTCCCGCGTTTAAATCTGACCAATAGCAACGAGATACAAATATTCCCGTCCCACCACCGGCCCCCGCAGGGGTCACTATCGGATAGTAGCCGAACTAGCTAAAATTGTATGAAAGGAAACTATACAGCTGAGTAGTAGCGCCCTCTGTCGGATAGTAGCCGAACTAGCTAAAATTGTATTAAAGGAAACTATACAGCTGAGTAGTCGCGCCCTCTGTCGGATAGTAGCCGAACTAGCTAACATTGTATTACAGGAAACAGTAAAGCTGACTGGTGACGTCATAGCGATCTCTATCTCTCTTGCACACTGAAACTCTGCATCCTTTCTCTCTCTAACACATTGAATTCCCTATACCTATACCAGTAGTTGTATAGCTGATCTACTACTTTTCCACATAATTATACATCGCCCTGTATGTGGATTTTTTTAAAATTCAAACACCCTATATTTAAAAAATTAATCAACGATTTAAATATAAATATTATTATACAAGTGGCTCTACAATATTTTTTTGTTTTTTCGATAAAATAATTGTTTTTTTGTATATTTTACACGAATTTTGAATAGAAAACATTAATTTTCGAAAATTAACACATGTACCATGAACACGATCAACTATAACGAGACGAACGTGTTGATATACGAAATTAAACGGTCGCGTGTCGCCAAGGACGTGTACAATCCAGGCCCGGAAGTAGTTAACTGAAAAAATAATATTAAAAATCTTAGATTTGCTATTTAAGTACTTTCAATTTAAATTAAGACAGAAAAATTTCCATATTTAATACATTTTTTTATATTTTGAGGAACTATTTGTAACGATACTTTATTTCGGGAAAAAAAAATTTTGGACGCCAGTCAAATTGATTTTTTTTATGTAATTAGAAACAATTGACAAAAAAAAGTATATATTTCAAAATCTGTCCTTCTTTTTTTTTCGGGTTAAGGAAATTAAACAAATTAAACGTTATATTTGTTTATTTCATAAAAAATGAGTTTCCAGAGATTTTTTTACTTTTTCTTTAAAAAAAAACTTGGCTTTTCTTGAGGTTTTTTCTTGTCTTCCTTTTCCAAAGGAAACTGTACTCCAAAAAACTTGATCCAAAGGAAAAACTGAAGAAACTGTAGTCCAGAAAAAAAAACTTGGTCCAAAGGAAAAACGAAGTCCAGAGGAAAATAATAATTCCCAGGAAAAAACTTCTTGGCCCAGGAAAAAAAAACCTACAAGATGAGGCGGAGAAAAAAGAGGAAATCTTCAGTAAGCGACACGAACTATATAAAGTCAGTTATTTTGACTGAGTAGGCAAAGAGAAGAACATTATTAGCATGGGAAAGACATTTTATAGGAATACCAAGAGAAGACGCGAAGAAATAAGAAGGGGATATCAAGCGAGTATGAAATTAAAATATATTGATTAGAGGAGCTCAACAAAAATGCGTAAATAAAACAATATAAATAATTTGTGATGAAAATTCACAACGTTCTCTATTTAATTGCATTTGTTATCTATTATTATAAGAATAGAAACGATTTCAAAATAACTGTGCCATGTTCACACATAAAATAACAAGATAAAAAAAAAATACAAGTGTTAGTGAGATAATTCCATATTATTAAATATTAAAAGTGAGAACTGATACTCTTTTCACTGAATTCAAAAATCAATAGGTTGGCGTCGAGATAATTATAATTATTATTAATATTATCTATGCTGGAATAATTAATTACATTGTGAAATAAACAGTATTGGTGATACGCACTAAAAAAACCAAGTACTGGAGAATAACAAGATTTTTTGTCTTCCTGATTTTTAACATTTTTTTGAAATTTTCGTTTTGCCTAATTTTTAACGTTTTCCTTAATTTTTTAATATTTTTTTTGAAATTTTCGTTTTTGTAATTTTTTTAAATTGATTTTTCATAATTTCCTGAATTTAAATTTTTCATATGATTTTTTTTCAGAAAATTCAAAATTTGTACTAATTTTTAACATTTTCCTTAGTTTTGCAATATATTTTTGAAATTTTCGCTTTTGTCGTAATTTTTTTAAATGGATTTTTAAAGTCTTCCTGATTTTTTTGAAATTTTCGTTTTTGTCTTAAATTTTTTAAACTTGATTTTTTTAAATTTCCTGAAACATTCTTGATTTTTTGTCTTCCCGATTTTAAATATTTTTTTGAAATTTTCGTTTTTGTTTTAATTTTTTTTAATTGATTTTTCAAAATTTCCTAAATTTAAATTTTTCATAATGATTTTTTTTCAAAAAATTCAAAATTTGTCCTAATTTTTTACGTTTTCCTTGATTTTTTAATATTTTTTTGAAATTTTCGTTTTTGTCGTAATTTTTTAAAATCGATTTTTAAAGTCATCCTAATTTTTTTGATATTTTCGTTTTTGTCATAATTTTTTTAAAATTGATTTTTTAAAATTTCCTGAAATTTTCTCGAATTTTTGTCTTCCAGATTTTTAACATTTTTTTGAAATTTTCATTTTTGTAATTTTTTTTAAATTAAATTTTCAAAATTTCCTGAACCTTTAATTTGTAAATATTTCATGATTTTTTTAATAAAATTCAAATTTTTTCCTAATTTTATAAAATCGATTTTTAAAAATTTTATTAAACTTTCTTAAATTTTTAAATACTGAAATTTTATTTTGGAAAATTAAATCTTAATTTTTAAATAATTCCTAATGGATTTCGTTTTTAAATTCAAATTTTATGTTTAGATTTTTTTATCTTCTTTATTTTTTAATATTTTATTGAAATTATTAGTTTTTTAAAACTGAAACTTTTAATTTGAAAACAAAAGAAAAATGTGAAAAATATCGAAAAACCCGAAAAATCGAAAAAACCCAGAAAAAATATTAAAAAACAAAAAAAAGAATTATATAAAAACAGAACAATAAGAAAAAATGGGGCAATATTAGAAAAAACTGAAAAAATCCAAAATCAGACAAATGAGAAAAAACATAAAAATTAGAAGACAAAAAAAAATCAAAAAATAACTAAAAAAATAAGAAAAAAACAGAAAACATTGGAAAAAGTTGAATGAAAAATCTCAAAAAATCGTAAAAAAGTCCCAGAAAAATAAAGGAAAGGAAACAATTGTAACCATAAATAAAAAGAACAAGAAAAAATAAGCAAAACTTGAAAAAATTTTGAAAAAATCGAAAACGAAAGAAAAATATCGAAAAACTCGAAAAAATTGAAAAACCTGAAAAAACCAAGAAAAAATGAGAATAAAATTAGAAAACAAAAGAATGAATTAGAAATAAACGGAATAATGAGAAAAAAATGAGGCAATATTAGAGAAAATCGAAAAAAATCAAAATAACAAAAAAATTGAAAAAAGAGAAAAAAAAGAAAAAATTAGAAGACTCAGAAAAAAAAATAAGAAAAAAACAGAAAACATTTAAAAAGGTTAAAAAAAAATTAAAAAATATAAAAAAATGAAAAATACGGGGAAAACGAAAAAATCAATAAAATTGTAAAAAACCGTAAAAACTGAAATAAAATCCAAAAATTCTAAACAATAAAACGCAGAAATTAGTAAGAAAACTCAAAAAACATAGAAAAATAAAAAACAGGAAACAATTGTAACCATTAAAAAAAAATAAAAAATTCGAAAGTATTGAAAAAAATTGATAAAATTCGAAAAATAAGAAAAAAATGAGAAAAAATCGGAAAACAAATGAAAGAAATAAAACAAAAAACACCGAAAAAAAATCAGAAAAAATATCTCTTCGTTCCAAAAAACGTGTTAAATTTCTAATAATCAGAAAATCATTAAATGGGCCAGATAACTATAATAATAATAATAATTACATATATTTTTTTTTGTTCTAGGTAAGACCATCAAAAATAAATCTATAGTAACTGTAAGTAAACATTAAAATTATTACACAATTTTTTTTCGTTTCTACAATAATTATTAGAAATGATCACGCTAGATTTCATCATGGATAGTAGCAAAAATGAACAATTTAGGAAATTATAGAGTTTCATAAATATGAACAAATGTTGACGATTAGATCTTGTCACGAGATATTTTGAAATAAATTCCAACGTTTTTCAGAATTATACAAACATGTTAATATAGGAATAAGTTAAACCAGTTTAAATTTTAAATAATTATTCAATTTTGTCTTAAGTCGGATTAGAAATTATTTTATAATAAAAAAATAAAATCGCGATTTCAATAAAAGCAATTATTTTTACGTTTATTCTCAGCATTGAAGCCCACGCACTTAAAATTTCTTATCAATCTAACGGATCTGTCTTGATGGCGGTTCTGTATTTGAAGCACGCGCAGAATGAAATTTTTATCATTGCAGCGGATCCAACGCTTAAGCTTGATAATGTTTTCTCGCTCTTTCACTTTGATGATATTTTTAATAAGAACAAGGAAATTCATCTATGTCTTCTTACTCACTCGTTCCCCCTTCTTTATCAAGAAAAAAAAATTGAAAAAAAAAATTGGAACTAATTAATTGGTAAAAAAAACAGAGAAAAAAGTGGGGAAAAAAGCCCCACCAATCTGAGAAAAAATCAATCAAGCTCGTACATACATTTTTTTTATGACCAATCCAACTATGTTACCCTACTCTTTTCCCTCTAAGAAAAAAAAAATAAAACAAAGAAATTGGTTAAAAAAGAAGGAAAAGTGGGGGAGGTAAAAAAATTGAAAGAGAAATTAAAAAGAAAGTAATAAAGTAATGGAAAAAAGTGGGGGAAGAAAAGTCAAAATAAAAAATTAAAAAAAACTTTCAAGGATAAAAAAAACAGTAAAAAAGTAAGAAAAAAAAAGAGTGCTGAATCAATTTTCATTTTTTTTTTATCTCTAAAACTATCTTTCCCTACTCGTTTTCCCTTCTTTAACAAGAAAATAAAGTGGAAAAAAATTTGAAGCAAATTAATTGGTAAAAAACAGAGAAAAAAGTAGGGAAAAAATGTCCCACCAATCTGAGAAGAAATCAATCAAGCTCGTGCATTTATTTTTTTTATGATCCCCCAACTATGTTCCGTACTCTTTTCCCTGCCTTTAACAAAAAAAAAATGAAACAAAGAAATTGGTAAAAAAAGAAGGGAAAAGTAGGGGAGGTAAAAAAACAGAGAAAAAAAGTGGGGAAAAAAGCCCCACTAATTTGAGAAGAAATCAATCAAGCTTGTGCATCTATTTTTTTATGACCAATCCAACTATGTTCCCCTACTCTTTTCCCTCTAACAAAAAAAAATGAAACAAAGAAATTGGTAAAAAAAGAAGGGAAAGTGGGGGAAGAAAAGTGGAAATAAAAAGTTGAAAAAACCTTGAAGGATAAAAAAAACAGTAAAAAAAAGTAAGAAAAAAAAAGAGTGCTGAATCAAGCTCGTTTTTCCTTTTTTAACAAGAAAATAAAGTTGAAAAAAAAATTTTAAACAAATTAATTGGTAAAAAAGAGAGAAAATAGTGGTAAAACAAAGCCCCACCAATCTGAGAAGAAATCAATCAAACTCGTGCATATATTTTCTTCAACTATGTTCCCATTTCTTTAACAAAAAAAAAATAATTGAAAAATAAAGAAATTGATAAAAGAGTTGGGGGCAAAAAAAAGTGGAAAAAGAAGGAAATATAAAGTAAAGAAGAAATAGTAAGGAAAAAAAGAGTGGTGGGAAACAGTCAAATTCGTGCATCTTTTTTTATGATCCCTCCTATCTGTCTTCCCCTACTCGTCTATCCTTCTTTAACAAAAAAAAAATTGAAACAAAGAAATTGGTAAAAAAGTTTTGATAAGTGTGGGAGACAATGTCGAAAAAAAAGTTAGGAGCAAAAAATTAGGAGAAAAGTGGGGGAAATAAAAAGTTGGGAAAAAGCTTTGAAGGATAAAGAAAACAGTAAAAAGGAAAGGAAAATAATGGGAATAAAATCAATCAAGCTCTATTTTTTATAACCCCTAAAACTATCTTTCCCTACGCGTTTTTCTTTCTTTAATAATAAAATAAAGAAAAAAAATTGATAAAAGCTGAGAAAAAAGTATGGAAAAAAATCCCTAACAACCTGAGAAGAAATCAATAAAGTTCGTGTATCTATTTTTTTATAATTCCTCCAACTATCTTCCCCTGGATTCGTTTCCCCTTTTTTCATAAAAAAAAATGAAAACAAAGAAATTAGTAAAGGGAAAAAAGTGGAACAAAAAAATAGTAAAGTAGAAATAAAAAGTTTGAATCATAAAGAAAACAGTAAAAAAGTAAGGAAAAAGAGTGGGGAAAAAATGGGAAAACATTCCCCACCAATGAAATCAGTCAAGTTCGTGCATCTATTGTTTTATGACTACTCAAACTGTTTCCCCTTCTTTAAGAAAAAAAAATTGAAACAGTTGAAAAAAGTTGGGGACAAAAAAAAGTTGAAAAAGAAACTTGGAACAAAAAACAGGAAACAGAGTAGTGTAAGAAAACTGGAAATAAAAAGTTGAAAGAAAAGTTTGAATCATAAAGAAAACAGTAAAAAAGTAAGGAAAAAAAGAGTGGGGTAAAAAATGGGAAAAACATATCCTACCAATCACTCCGTGCCGAGTTATAAGGAAAAAGTAAGGAAAAAATCCCTACCAACCTGAGAAGAAATTAATAAAGTTCGTGTATCTATTTTTTTATAACTCCTCCAACTATTTTCCCCTATTCGTTTCTCCTTTTTTCATAAAAAAAATGAAAATAGTGAAAATAGAAGGGGAAAAAGTGGAACAAAAAAATAGTAAAGTGGGGTAAGAAAAGTGAAAATAAAAAGTTTGAATCGTAAAGAAAACAGTAAAAAAGTAAGGAAAAAAAGAGTGGGGAGAAAAGGGGAAAAACATTCCCTACCAATCACTCCGTGCTGAGTTCGTGCATCTATTGTTTTATGACTCCTCCAACTGTTTTCCCCTTTTTTAAGAAAAAAAATTTAAACAGTTGAAAAAAGTTGGGGACAAAAAAAGTTGAAAAAGAAACTTGGAACAAAAAAACAGGAAACAGAGTAGTGTAGGAAAACTGGAAATAAACAGTTGGAAGAAAAGTTTGAATCATAAAGAAAACAGTAAAAAAGTAAGGAAAAAAAGAGTGGGGGAAAAATAGGAAGAACATTCCCTACCAATAACCCGGTGCCGAGCGCAGCGAGGTACGGAGCAATGAAATCAGTCAAGTTCGTGCATTTATTGTTTTATGACTCCTCCAACTGTTTTCCCCTACTGTTCCCCTTCTTTAAGAAAAAAAAATTGAAACCGTTGAAAAAAGTTGGGGACAAACGGAACAAGCTCGAGGAATTTACAAGGAATTGCGATGAATTTACAAAGAATTGCGAGGAATTGCGGGGAATTGCGAGGAATTTAGGAGAATTGCGAGGAATTTCAGGCAATTGCGAGGAATTGCAGGGAATTGCGAGGACTTTACAAGGAATTTAGGGGAATTGCGGGAATTTTTTAACGTAGAGGAATTAGGTGTACAAATTTTGCCCTGTGATTTCCCCCTCGGGGATAAAAAAAAGTTGAAAAAGAAGCTTGGAACAAAAAAATAGTAAACAGAGTAGAGTAAGAAAACTGGAAATAAAAAGTTTGAATCATAAAGAAAACATTAAAAATGTAAGAAAAATAAAAGAGTGAGGAGAAAAAGTTGGAACAAAAATTATTTGCATACATGTACGAAATACCAATAACTGATTTTTTTTTTATTAAAACAAGAAATTCTTATATCATCTTTTTACTCGCGGTAGGTATAACATTTTTTTTTCTGAGAGTCTCGTTATGGACGGTTTAAAAATAAAATTGCCACAATTAAAATAGAACCACAAACAACTCGAGCGATTGACAATTAACCAGGTATGCGCATAGAAGTTTATTTACTTCCAGCTGCTAAATAACACTTAATTAGTCTTTGTTAAAAGTCGGAATGCCACTCGTTCCGGATAATGACAAGTCGATTTATCAAGAATTTCTCGCTTTTGCAATAAAAATATGACTCTCTCTCTCTCTCTCTTTCCATCCAGTCCGAAGCTGAAAATTAAATTTATAATTTTCCAATTATAACTATTATAAATAAAATATTGCTTAATAAATGATTGACGAATAGCTTTAGGCTGAATCTGAATCAAACAAATAAATATGTGTAAACCCATCAGAGAAATTTTCCATTGGAGACATTAAGCAAAAAAGTTCATAGGTCAAAATCGGTATTAGAGATGTGATGGAAGGGAGCTTTCACTTTACGCAAATTTCTGGACGTGAAACTTTCGCCGTTTCATTTGTTTATATCGATGATTAGGCAATATTTGTGATCGTGATGCGACTTTTTTTTTATTTGGATTTGGAATTCGACACGAAGAAAAAATAAGAAGCGATTACCAAATCATAAAGAATGTTTCAGTTTTCGTAATCGAGTTCATTCTTAACTGGTTTATTTATTACATTATAATTTTTAAAACTGTACTACAGGAAGCATGTCTAACTGTGCAGAATTATCCAATTTAAAAAAAAGCAAAAAGAAAGATGACTATAATCATCGTTAAGATCATATTTCGTATATTCTCCTAACGAGTAACATAAAACAGATGATTCGTTCTATTCTAACGGTATATCTGAGTACATTTTCACGAGACATTATATCTCAATCACGACAATTACTTCCCCCCGTGACCATGTCGGTAAAATGGAAATCTGCAATGATACAAAAGCCACCAACCGATTTAAAAGTATATTAGCTGGAAACAAATTGATAAATTTAAAATAATTTTTTAAGCAATTTCCAAATAATTAAAAGTATAATAAATTCATCAAGTTATCCATGTCCCAAATGTGGTCAACCAATGAGTAAAGAACACACAAAGTCAGTACCACAGAAATATATTTGTTAAAATTAGTTCAAATGTGAAGTTGGCAACTAGTTTCGGCTTCCGCCATCATCAGGCCATAAACATCATGTCTCTACCTGCTTCCCTCTTGCCTCTCAATGGTGTCTCAATTATATATAAACATTCAATATCTATTGATTTATGACACCATTAAAGTGATTTGGTAAAAAAGCCCTTGACACGTCATAAAGGACAATTACAACTCACCAAAAAAAATAGCACTTGCTAATGATTATTTTTCTTCGTTTCTTCACAATTTCACTCCATAATTTCCAAATCCTCCAAAATTTTCAAATCTTCCAAAAATTTCGAAAATCTCGTAAAATTCCAAACACTAAAAATTCCAAATATTTCAAAAATTCCTAAATTTCTAAAACTTGAAACGTTTTAAAATTTTCTAAATATCTAAAAACTATTATAAAAATTTCTAAAATTCCGAAAATACCAATCTAAAAAAATACTATAAAATCGATTATTTCCAAAATTTCCAAATTTTCCAAAATTACTTATTCTTTCAAAAATTTTCAAATCTTCCAAAAATTCCCAAATTCAAAAAATTAATTTAGGAAAATTTCCAAAAATTTAAATATTTCGAAAATTTTGTAAAATCCATAATTTCCAAATTTTCCAAAAATACCTAGTCTTCCAAAAATTTTTTTAAAATTCCAAAAATTTCGAAATTCACAAAATTGATAAAATTCCAAAAATTGAAATTTTCAAATCTTCCAAAAATTCCTAAATTCCTAAAATTTAAAACACTTAAAAACTCCAAAAAATTCCCAAATTTTCAAAAATTACAAAAATACATTTTAAAAATTTCTAAAAATTCCGAAAATTGGGAAAATTTCCGAAAAATCCAAAAATGTAATAATTTAGAAAATTTTATAAAATCCATAATTTCCAAAATTTTTAAATTTTCCAAAATTATCTAATCTTCCAAATATTTTCAAATCTTCCAAAAATTCCCAAATTCAAAAAATTCATAAAATTCCAAACACCAAAAACTTAAAAATATTTCAAAAATTACTAAATTTCCAAAAATTCAAAAAATTGAAGCATTTTAAAATTTCCGAATATTGGAAAAATTACCAAAATTTCCAAAATTACTCAATCTTCCAAAAATTTTCAAATCTTCCAAAAATTCCTAAATTCAACAAATTCATAAAATTCAAAAAATCCATAAAATTCAAAAAATTTCGACCAGATAGGGGCTTATGAGGTTGATTCTATTTGAATGTCTCTACCTGCTTCCCTCTTGTCTCTCAATGGTGTCTCATCTATAAACATTCAATATCGATTGATTTATGACACCATTAAAGTGATCTGGTGGTCCAAAAGCCCTTGACACGTTATTCCTTACAATTACCAAAAAAATGGCACTTGCTAATGATCATTTTTCTTCGTTTCTTCACAATTTTCCCACAAAACTTCATTCTCTACAACAAAACCCATAAATCTATCATTCGCTAGCCGGCCAATATTCAATAATTTTTTTCTCAATAACTAAACAGTAAACGGTCGATAATCATTCATACATTGCATCTCATGAATACCCGACAAGTATTTATGTCTACATAAAGTATCGAGATCGTAAATCTCGAAAACGATATGTACACTACGCATTTCTTGTAATGTTATTATACAGAATGAATAATGAATGACGAACCGTATAAAAATTATCCTACGAAAAAAAATGTGTCAGCGCGCTGCAGGTTGATTCGGTGTTTTATTGATTTTAATTTGTTCTAACATGATTTTTTTTCAGATTTTTCTGATATTTTTTCCATTTTTTTTTTTGTTTTTTGTTCTGACTTTTTTTCTATTGGGGCTATTTTTCTTATTGAGTCACTTTCGATTATTGGAAAATTGATAAATTGATCAATCAGAAATAACGATTTTTGTTTTATTGATTTTAATTTGTTCTAACATGATTTTTTTTCAGATTTTTCTGATATTTTTTCCATTTTTTTTTGTTCTGACTTATTTTTCTATTGGGGCTATTTTTCTTATTGAGTCACTTTCGATTATTGGAAAATTGATAAATTGATCAATCAGAAATAACGATTCGGTACTCAACGTGTTAAATTATTATTTATGTTTTGGTACGTAACAGGGAATGGGAAAATAAATAGAAATATGGTTAAAAATATTGTTTTTAATTTTTTATTTTTAACAAAAATGTGCAATAAGGTAAAAATTTAACGTGACAGGTTATACTATATCTAAGAATGGCATAATAAAATTCTGTCCAATTACAAAAATTAGCATTTTATATTTATCTCACGAACCGCCACTGGCCATCAAATCCATCACATACGTACCGTTAAATAATGATATACCCATTCATAAATGTCAAATTATACATCGCTATAACACTTAAAGAACAAAACAAGATGAAAATATTTTTCGTGTATTACTTAATGCCACAGTAGAACTAAATTAATGTTTTTCGCAAAATGGTGTCATTAGGTGACGGACGCGATATTTTGCCGGAATTCGATGATTTATTTGAAGATTAAATCAACTGTCTTGTTAAAAGAAATCTAATACTAATATTTAAAACGAATTAGGTACAGAATACGGAAGTATTGCATTCTTATGAATTAAAAAAAAAAAATAACAAGACGCGGCGCCGGAAAACTGTGCACTTACGTACCAATCTACTGATCAAAATTTACTTTATTATTTCTACAAGACAGAAATAAAAATTCAAAATATCACTAATTTCCAAATCTTCCAAAATTTCTAAAATTTGAAATAGTAAAAAATTGCACATATTTCAAAAATTTCTAAATTTCCAAAAATTTCTAAAACTCCCAAAATTACAAAAAAATACAAAAATGAAAAATTTCGAATAATTTATTAACTCCATAATTTCCAAATCATCCAAAATTTTCAAATCGTAAAAAAATTCCGAAAATCTCTAAAATTCCAAAAATACCAAACACTAAAAATTCCAAATATTTCAAAAATTCCTAAATTTCCATAAATTGAAACGTTTTAAAAAGTTCTAAATATCCAACAAATATATTTTAAAAATTTAGAAAATTCCAAAAATTTAAATTTTTCAAATATTTTTATTAACTACATAATTTCCAAATCCTCCAAAATTTTCAAATCTTCAAAAAATTCCGAAATTCTCTAAAATTTCAAATATTCTAAACACTAAAAATTCCAAATATTTCAAAAATTGAAACGTTTTAAGTTGTTCTAAAATATCCAAAAACTATTATCAAAATTCCTAAAATCCGAAAATTCCAAATATTTTAATCTTTCGAAAATTTTATAAAATCCATAATTTCCAAAATTACCTAATCTTCCAAAAACTCCAAACACTAAAAAATCCCAAATATTTCAAAAATTCCAAAAATTGAAACATTTTAAAAATTTCTAAAAATTGGGAAAATTACCTAAATTTCAAAAATTGAAAAATTTCGAAAATTTTATAAAATAAATCCATAATTTCCAAAATTACTTAAATCTTCCAAAAATTTTCAAATCTTCCAAAAATTCCTAAATTTATAAAATTCCAAGAATTCCAAACACCAAAATTCCCAAATATTTCAAAAATTCCTAAATTTCCAAAAATTGAAGCGTGTTAAAAACTTCAAAAAATTCCGAAAAAACCAAAATTTCAAAATACTCGAAAAATTTAAATATTTCGAAAATTTTATAATATTCAAATTTTTCAAAATTACTTAAATCTTTCAAAAATTCCCAAATTCATAAAATTCCAAAAATTCCAAGCACTAAAACTCCCAAATATTTCAAACATTCCAAAAATTGAAACATTTTAAAATTTTCTAAAAATTCCGAAAATTGGGAAAATTACCAACATTTCCAAAAAAGTTCAAAAATTGAAAAATTTCGAAAATTTTAAAATCCATAGTTTCGAAAATTTTCAAATTTTGCAAAATTACTTAATCTTTCAAAAATTTTCAAATCTTCCGAAAATTTCTAAATTCAAAAAATTCATAAACTTCCAAACACCAAAAACTCCCAAATATTTCAAAAATTCCCAAATTTCCAAAAATTGAAGCTCTTAAAAATTTCTAAAAATTCCGAAATTGGGAAAATTACTAAAATTTGCAAAAATTCCAAAAATCTAAATATATCAAAAATTTTATAAAATCCATAATTTCCAAAATTCCAAATTTTCCAAAAATTTTCAAATCTTCCAAAAATTCCTAAATTCAAGAAATTCATAAAATTTCAAACACTAAAAATATCCAAAAACTATTATAAAAATTCCTTAAATTCCGATAATTCCAATATTTTTCATCTTTCGAAAATTTTATGAAATCCATAATTTCAAAATTTTCAAATTTTCCAAAATTACCTAATCTTCCAAAAATTTTCAAATTCTTAAATTTCCAAACATTCCAAAAATTGGAGCATTTTAAAAATTTCTAAAAATTTCGAAAATTGGGAAAATTTCCCAAAAATTTAAATATTTTGAAAATTTTATAAAATCCAAAATTTCCAAATTTTCCAAAATTACCCAAGCTTACAAAAATTTTCAAATCCTTAAATTTCCAAACATTCCAAAAATTGAAGCATTTTAAAAATTTCTAAAAATTACGAAAATCGGGAAAATTTTATAAAATCCAAAATTACCAAATCTTCCAAAAATGCTCAAATCTTCCAAAAATTCCAAATCTTCCAAAAATTCCAAAAGTCAAAAAATTATAAAATTCCAAATACTAATAACTCCCAAATATTTTAAAAATTACCAAATTTCCAAAAATTTAAAATTAAAAATTCCTAAAAATCCGGAAAATTAGGAAAATTTCCAAAATCCAAAAATTTAAATATTTCGAAAATTGTATAAACTTCCATAATTTGCAAATCTTTCAAAATTTCCAAATCTCAAGAATTCTGAAAATTCCAAGTATTTCAAAAATTCCTAATTTTCCAAAAAAATTAAAAATTAATTAATAACGAAATTTTTTTTAATAAATATTCTGGACAGGTTTTAAACGTTTCGATCCACAGCGTGTGGATTTGAAAACATTCCTCCAAGATATTCTTGGAAGCTTATTAATAACAAAAATATTCAGAGGAATTTTTGTTGACACCTTAAAGCATAACTGCGGCGACTATAGCGTATCATGAACTGGATAAGTCAGTTACATGTCAAGTCACTAAGCATGTGTGTATGGCACTGGTTATCATGAAAAAGTGCAATTTTGAAATATTTATTAGAAAAAATATTTGTCTGTTATTTTAAATAATAAAACTGATCTATATTACGTTAAATTATTTACACGTGCTATAGTTCACACGTGAGCCAGTGCCCTTTTTTTGTTAAAATCGGACCAACAATAACGATGTCCTTATTAACTCTTTTGCTCATGTTACTGCGCATTTTTTTTAAAGTATTGGTTTTAAAGTATTGGTTAGGCAACGTTGCAAATGTTTGAATGTAAATTTGGAAACGATGGAATCTCGTTTAAAATAATATCGCTGACTAAACGTAATTTTAAGAATAGTACCATCATATAGAGTTTTGAATAATTAAATGCTGATTATAAAGGGAGATAATATTTTAGATGATTTTAATTTCTGAAATACAGTGTGTTGAAATTTAACAATTTTAATTTTGATACCTACAAACAATAAACTTATCGCTGACTAAACGTAATTCTATGAATGGTACGTACTATCATATGTATTAAAATATACACTTTTATAGAAAATCGCTGACTATACGTAACCTAAACTAACCTAACCTAACCTAGAACAATGGAAAAATAAGGAAAAAAATTAATTTTAATTTGACCGTAATTGAAAAGGTGCCAGAATGCTCATATTTTTGATAATTATTATACAGGGTGAGTCATTCTTACAGAACTTAATATGGAAGAAAAAGAATATTCATTTATCAAATTTAAACCAAATCGGCTAATTTACAAATCACTCTGTATTTGAAACACCCTGTATAGTGAAGTTTTTTTTTTATCAAATATTTAAAAAATATATATATAAGCAGGACTTATGCATTATCTTCAAGAATTTCCACTACTGGTGAATCATATTGGATAATTGAAAAATAATAATAAAATAACAATTTCACCAGTGGCGTAGATGTTTACATCTACATATTTAATTTATAAAATTAAGAAATTAACTGTATTGGGTTGGTTTTCCTACTTATCATTTTTACAAACGTGTTTTATTTTTTTGATTTTATTACTTTATTATAATAATTGTACTGTTTTTAATTATTTTTATATAAAATATCTCCGTATAGTATGTTGAACCGGATATTATGAAAATACAAGCCAAAAGCCAAAACATGTGCGCCCTTAGCAATATGTGCATATTTCTCTTATCGCTCTTTTTAATAGTCTATTAGCATAAGAAGAAATCTTAGTAAGCAACACATTAGTATTTTATTTCATACACTACGTTTACACAAATGAAAACTTTTTAATCAGTTGCTCTATAATAATAATAATAATAAAAATGTAATATTAATAATTTTTGTTTGCTAATAAATGGATGAGTAAATAGCCTTACAGTTCGCTTAAATGATTTATTTGATTATTTGTGTTATTATACTAAATCCTTGATACTCTGTATTAAGGTTGGTCCTTCGAGCCGGATAAAGTTATATTATAAATATAACACCTAGTATAATTGTTCCAAACTTATATCGATTCTTAATCATATTTGTTAATGGTCCTTCGAGCCGGATAAAGTTATATTATAAATATAACACCTAGTATAATTGTTCCAAACTTATATCGATTCTTAATCATATTTGTTAATGGTCCTTCGAACCGGATAAAATTATATTATAAATATAACACCTAGTATAATTATTCCAAACTTATATCGATTCTTAATCATATTTGTTAATGGTCCTTCGAGCCGGATAAAATTATATTATAAATATAACACCTAGTATAATTATTCCAAACTTATATCGATTCTTAATCATATTTGTTAATGGTCCTTCGAGCCGGATAAAATTATATTATAAATATAACACCTAGTATAATTATTCCAAACTTATATCGATTTTTAATCATATTTGTTAATGGTCCTTCGAGCCGGATAAAGTTATATTATAAATATAACACCTAGTATAATTATTCCAAACTTATATCGATTCTTAATCATATTTATTAATGGTCCTTCGAGCCGGATAAAGTTATATTATAAATATAACACCTAGTATAATTGTTCCAAACTTATATCGATTCTTAATCATATTTGTTAATGGTCCTTCGAGCCGGATAAAATTATATTATAAATATAACACCTAGTATAATTATTCCAAACTTATATCGATTTTTAATCATATTTGTTAATGGTCATTCGAGCCGGATAAAATTATATTATAAATATAACACCTAGTATAATTATTCCAAACTTATATCGATTTTTAATCATATTTGTTAATGGTCCTTCGAGCCGGATAAAATTATATTATAAATATAACACCTAGTATAATTATTCCAAACTTATATCGATTTTTAATCATATTTGTTAATGGTCATTCGAGCCGGATAAAATTATATTATAAATATAACACCTAGTATAATTATTCCAAACTTATATCGATTTTTAATCATATTTGTTAATGGTCCTTCGAGCCGGATAAAATTATATTATAAATATAACACCTAGTATAATTATTCCAAACTTATATCGATTCTTAATCATATTTGTTAATGGTCCTTCGAGCCGGATAAAATTATATTATAAATATAACACCTAGTATAATTATTCCAAACTTATATCGATTCTTAATCATATTTGTTAATGGTCCTTCGAGCCGGATAAAATTATATTATAAATATAACACCTAGTATAATTATTCCAAACTTATATCGATTTTTAATCATATTTGTTAATGGTCCTTCGAGCCGGATAAAGTTATATTATAAATATAACACCTAGTATAATTATTCCAAACTTATATCGATTCTTAATCATATTTATTAATGGTCCTTCGAGCCGGATAAAGTTATATTATAAATATAACACCTAGTATAATTGTTCCAAACTTATATCGATTCTTAATCATATTTGTTAATGGTCCTTCGAGCCGGATAAAATTATATTATAAATATAACACCTAGTATAATTATTCCAAAGTTATATCGATTTTTAATCATATTTGTTAATGGTCCTTCGAGCTGGATAAAGTTATATTATAAATATAACACCTAGTATAATTATTCCAAACTTATATCGATTCTTAATCATATTTGTTAATGGTCCTTCGAGCCGGATAAAGTAGGTCACAAAATGGTGCTTCTCAACTTTTTTGATGGTTTCATCTTTATTGCTGCGTGGTTTGTGACGTCATAAAATAGCAGATTCCATTTGACTGAAGTAGTGATGTGCATTTTTTGTTCTGAAGAATAAATTCATCTTTGGACCAAGAAATATATTGGCGAGGAGAATTATATCGGCGATTCAATATTTAAATCAATAGAAAAAAGAAAAGTAATTACCGGCAAGTTCAAAATAATGATCACTAACCTTTATTCTGGAAAACTGGACTGCAGCGGCGCCGCTTTATGAAGTTATGGGAAACGTTAATTGTCTGATTAAGACTGAACTGTCGATGTTGATTCCCAATTCTTGACTCCCTCCTCGAAGAGTGAATATCACAAAATTTTTACCATGTTACATAGGCGGACTTAAATAATTTAATAACGGGGTGTACTAAAATTATAAAATTAAATATCCGTACGAAAACTGAATATATTCAATGACAAACTCACTGCAGGCAAAAAACATTATAGAAAAAAATAATGCCAGTTTTTATCTATTTTTCAACGCTGCGTGCTCTACTGCCACTCCAGTGATGAAAGTGTCACTTTTGGCACAATTTTAAAATTTGAAATGCAAAAAAAATACTTTCCCTCTTTATTAGCATTAGGTACTCGCTAAAACATAAGCGAAAGAAAGTTTTCTCTAGTTTTTCTTGATTTTGAGGTCAAATAATACACTTTGGCGCAAAATGTTGTAGTACAAAGATTTAGAGCATAAAATTTCCTACAACTTTTGTCTCAAAATTTTTCCAGAATTTCTACTAACAGTTGCGCCACTAGAGGCGCAATGTGCATGTATGTTTTCTCTAGTTTTCCTTGATTTGAGGACAAACAATGCATTTTAGAGCGAAATGTTCTGGTGCAAAGTTTTAAAGCATCAAATTTTCTATAACTTTTGTATTTAACTTTTTTTCGAATTCCTCATAGTTTCGATGCTAGATGGCGAGAAAAATACACATTTAGGATTTTCCTTTTTTTTTAATTTTTTTAATTGTTGTAGTGTGATATACAAGTAGACGTATTCACCATCGGCTGGCTATTTTTAATGTGTTCCATAAATTAATGTAATGCTTAGTATTTTGTAATTAAAATAATCATATTCTCTACAGTCGAGCCGGAAAAGTTCTGGGGAGACAGCCGATTTTTTTTAATGTTAAGAGCAATGACATTTTGGAATTTGATGTATTTATTTTCTTTTTCTTAATAAATTAATTTTAATTTTACTATTAACCATTATGATATAGATGTATACAGGGTGGAGCATAAAAATATAGTTTACAGTACAGTTTATTACCTAAATCTATTAAAAAAAAATAAATATTCTACATGTTTGGACAGAAGAAAATATGGAGATTTCAAAAATTATAGGTCCGTATTAAAAAAATAGTTCAGGGTGGCCCGTCAAAGATGAAACATTGTTTTAAAAAATTGAATAGGTTATGTTAAGCGAAAATTGCTTTTTTCTATTTTTAAAAAATAAGGTGTTAATTAAATAAAATGAAAAACGTCAATTTCGGTTTTTCCCAAATATCTCTGAAGCCGAATCTGATATTTTATCTTTGAAAATTGAAAATACGTATCTTTTTCATTTAACCTAATTTGTATCTATAACAGCTTACGAAATCACAAATAAATTTGTGCCACCCTGTATATATTGTAATGAAATACTTTTTATGAGTTTTGTTTGAATTTCATTTATTGTTAAAAAAAAGTTTTGATTTTTAAAAAATTTATTAGTGGTAATTGGTATATAATTTATTATAAATCAATAATTGTGGAATATAAAGAGTCTCATTTTATTTTTTTTTTGACCACATCATTAATTATTATGAGAATAAAAAAAAATTGCAAATGATATATAAAGTATAATATTAAGGGGAAGATTTAGATTTTTTTTTTAATTAATCTAGTAGTGAAAATTTTAATTTGGGTGAGAAAGAAAAAAGTTAAAAAAAAAATAAACGTACGTCAGATGAAAAATTTTTGAAGGAACGTCATAAGATTTTTTTTTAAAGGTGAAAGGTTTATTGAATTATGTAAAGATTTTAAAGGAATTATATACCAATTAAAATAATGGTTTTTTTATTATAAGAAAAAAAATAGTAAAATTTGAAATACAGATTTTTAAATTAAGGTTGTCACTGGGAGAAATTTGGTTATACAGAAGAGGCAATAAGGGAAGGAGGTAGAAATTGGTTATTTAGTGTTAAAAAAAGTTGTAATTTTGGAAGATTCATATTCGGATTTTGAAGAAGAAGTAAAAAAAAGAAAAGGAATATACAGAATAAACATAAAATTTATATATATTTTTTTATAAGTTTTGTAAGGTTTATTATTTTTTTTATAGAACTTACCCCAAAAAACAAAAAAATCATTTTCTTCATGATGTTAAATATTATTTTTTTTTGTAAATTTATAAATAATATAAACGCATGTTTTATATAAAGTGTCATTTATAGACATGGGCGTAGAAAAAAATTATTTATTATTAATTAAAAAAAATTACGATGAAATTCCTTCTAAGTAGCTTCTCACAGGTGTAAATATTTGCAGATAGGCGTCATTAAATGGCTGTATACAAACACTCTTATTAATATAAACACGACCGAGGAATTTAAAATTGAGTATTTCGTCTGGATACGATCTCCATATAACGTTTAATGCGAAATACCGATTCGGTCATTTATCCTGAAAATATTTACATTCACAACTTTTATTTTCTTCATTTTTTTTTCCTCCCGCCAATATAAAACCGTCAACGAGGATCAAGTCAGGGCTGGCACAACAAACCAGTTAATATTAGAGAAAACGTAAACATTCTTCAAAGCGTGTTTTGTGTTTTAGAATTTTAACAAATCGATCTTGAAAATATGCTACATCAAAAGATTTTACTTACTATTGATTATTACAGTATATATAATATACAGAGTGTTTTATTAAAAAAACTTGTTGAACTTTAAAATAAATTAACTCATTGCGTCACCTATAAAGACGTAGCTTTAAGCCAAAATTATTAATTTTATGAAAAATTACAGAAAATCAAAATTCTATAACATAAAATTTTCTACAAATTTTGTCTTTACTCTTTTTTCGAGTTCCGCTTAGTTTCGCCGCTAGTTTTTATTTTAATTTTTAAGCAGTTTTTATCTTTATTAAATTATTATTTTTTAGTTAAATTTTAATATTAAAAATTTTAAAAAAATATCTTTAAATTTGTAATAATTAATTTTATAATTATAATTTTTTTCAAAATTTTATTACAAAAATTATGGATTTTTTTAAAAATTTGCTTAAAATTATATTACGATTTTAAACTAAATTAAATAACTTCTAAAATATCAAATTTATTGAAATGCACCATTCGAAAGATAATATAAAACTCTAAATTTAAAATGTATTTTAGTTTCTTACAATTTAGAATTGTAATTATTATGGCCAAAATAAAGATTTTTTTTTAAGTTAATAGAGTATCCGAAAAGGATCTAAAGTACAATATGTGTAAATTATTTCATAATTTTAACATAGTATTTGTAAAAGTTATTGCAAAAAATGTAAAAAGTTGAAACACTTCAATCATGAATTTTTGACAAAAAATTTTATTTTATTTTTAGTTTTTTAAACTAATTTTATGAAAGCATTTTGATCCAGAAACCCTAAAAAAAGGTCTGTTTCCCATTTTGAATAAAATTGAATTAGACATTAATTATTTATTAATTTTAAAATTATTCCAAAAAGGTTTTATTTTTTTTAAGGTGAATTTTAATATTAAAAATTAAAAAAAAAATACCCTTAAATTTGTAGTAAAAAATCCATAATTGTGATTTTTTTCAAAATTTTATTCAAAAAATTGTTTTTGAAATTTAATATAAGTTTAAAAAAATGAATAACTTTAAAAATATTAAAGATATTTAAATGGGACTTGATAGGTAATAGAAAACTCCAAGTTTAGAATTTATTTTAGTGTCTTCGAATTTAACATTATAATTATTATAACCAAAAAAAAAAAATTAATTTTTTTGTCGTTTTGTTTTATCGAAAATGGTAAAACAAATGAAAAAAGTAAATAGTATATTCGAATGGGATCAAAAAGTACATTATGTGTGAAATATTTCATAATTTTAAAATAATAATTCTAGAAAATGATAAAAAGTTAAAAAAAAATTTCATTTTCCAAATTTTTTTAAACTAATTTTATTAATTACTTCTCATTTTTTTATTTTGCAATAAGTCTCTTATATATCAAAATATATAAAATTTTAAAAATTAACCAAATTTGAGGAGCAAAAATGTACGAGCTACTTTTAATCTTAGAAAACCGCCATTTTTTTTATAAAAATTATATATCACAATGATTATATTATAATTAAAATCTCAAATTATTTCATATTCAATTAATTGGTACCCATTGTGCCACCTACAAAGACATAGCCTAAATTTATTCACACTCAATTTTTGAATTCACGAACTCAATTATACCGATAAAATAATTAAATAAATTGTGTTGGTACTTGAAAAATAATAAAAAAAAATTAAATATTGAAAAATTTTTTAAAGAATAGCAAGAATTATTAATTAATTAATTGAAAAAATTAATTAATATTACTTGCATTTTGCTATTCTTTATTTAATTATTTTATTTTTTACACTTAATGGGTCTATCACTTATGTGATCAATTTGTTCCCCTGTTAGTACTTAATAGTGGCCTGATGATGGTCAGTGACCAAAACTAGTTGCCTGCTAGTACTTTCTTGTCAATTAAATTTTGTGGTACCTGACTTTGTGCTTTATTACCTATTATTTAATATTAATTTTAATCCAATAAATTATCTTAATTTTCTAAACAAACTAGACGTGAATAAATTGCTACTAATTATAATTATAATTATGACAAATGATTTTCAACACACCTTACCCATTATTCTTCTTACACCACAAACGATACACTTTTTTTTCCATTTTCGGTAATTTATCTGAAATTTCTCTTAAAATAATTAGTTTGCATAACAGACATTATTAAAATTGTTACGTGAATGTGAACCAAATAATAAAAATTATAGAACAGTAATTCAATAACAAATTAATAAAGTGAATAGCCACCAGCTGGGCCGTTAAATTGGACGCGAAATAACATTAATTTATCATTTCGATGCTATATTGATTTTGTTTCGTGTACTAGATTTTTTTTTAAGCGAATGTGTTGATCGATCATAGATTAAATATTTGTTTTATATTATGTAAGGGTCGCTTACTGATTCTATCTGAATGTCTATATTTCCATTGATTTACGACGCCATTCAAGTGGTGTGGTCTCGACATCATAATTACTTGCAATTATAAAAAAAATGAGGGATAATCCCACCCAAGTTTCCAAACACTCCTAGTAAAGTAATTGTTTAATCGATTATTTTAGTTTTTCTGCATCAAAATACATTAATAAAATTAGTTTACAAAAATTAAAAAAAAATTATTTTTTTCTAAAAATTTAATTTAAAATTATGAAATATTTCACACATAATGAACTTTTTGATCCCTTTCGGATGTACTTTTTACTTTTTTCATTTGTTTTACCATTTCCGATAAAACAAACGGACAAAAAAACAATTTTTTTTTATTTTGTTAATAAAAATTACAATGTTAAATTCGAAGAGACTAAAATATTTTCTAAATTTAGAATTTTATATTACCTGTCGAATGGTATAAATCCCATTTTAATATCTTTAATCTTTTTAAAGTTATTCAATTTTTTTTTAAACTTATATTAAATTTCAAAAAAAAAAATATGAATTCTACAATTTTTTAGAATAAAATTTTGAAAAAAATCACAATTAAAGAGTTTTTTACTACAAATTTAAGGGTAATTTTTTTAAATTTTTTGATATTAATATTAACCTTAAAAAAAATAAAACCTATTTTTGAATAATTTTAAAATCAGTAAATAATGAATATCTCATTCGATTATATTTCTAAATGGGAAACAGTCCTTTTTTTTAGGTTTTCTGAATCAAAATGCATTAATAAAGTTAGTTAAAAAAACTAAAAAAAAATCAAATTTTTGGTTAAACATTCATGGGTATCCAGTGAATTGTTTTAACTTTTTTCATTTTTTGCTATAACTTTTATAAATACTATGTTAAAATTATGAAATAATTTACACACATAGTACTTTTGGATTTTTTTTGGATATGCTATTTACTTTTTTCATTTATTTTATACTTATTGATAAAACGAAATTACAAAAAATTTTTAAAAAAAATTCTTTATTTTGGCTATAATAATTACAATTCTGAATTTTAAGAAACTAAAATACATTTTAAATTTAGAGTTTTATATTATCTTTCGAATGGTGAAAATCCCATTTCAATAACTTTAATATTTTAAAAGTTATTCAATTTAGTTTAAAATCGTAATATAATTTTAAATGTTTCTTAGAAAATTTTTAAAAAATTCCACAATTTTTGTAATAAAATTTTGAAAAAAATTATAATTATAAAATTAATTATTACAAATTTAAAGATATTTTTTTTAAATTTTTAATATTAAAATTCAACTAAGAAATAATAATTTAAGAAAGATAAAAATTGCTCAAAAAATAAAATAAAAACTAGCGGCGAAACTATGCGGAATTCGAAAAAAAAATAAAAACAAAATTTGTAGAAAATTTTATGTTCTACAATTTTGATCTTATGTAATTTTTTATAAAAATCCATAATTTTGTCTCAAAATCTAAAAAAGTCGCAAATGTCTATATAATTTTTTTTCACGCCCTCTAGCGGCGAAACTATGAGGAATTCAAACAAACGGTAATAACAAAATGTGTATAAAATTTTATGTTCTACATCTTTCATATTTGGTAATTTTTCATAAAAATGCATTATTTTGGTTATTTAAGAAAAATATGAAAAAAAATTACTTTTTGATAAATCTGGTAACAATGGCAAAAGTTTTTGAAAATTTTAATCATCCAAAATTAAACTATAACGTATAAAAAATATATGTGTAAAACTTTATTGCCATCTTGTTAAGTAATGACGTCATCACTTATAGCAACTATTACTTCCGGTTGTCCGATTAACTCCAAAATCTATATAGGTCGTCTCCTTGCTACCCTAAATATGTATATAAAATTTCATTTAAATCGGTTCAGCCGTTTAGCTATCGTGTTCACACACACACACAGACAGACATCATGCTAAAAATGGTATAAATGGATTCAAGTGACTTCAAAACGTAAGGATCCGTTAAATTCAATACAACTTTGTTGTTCGGAAAGTAAAAAGAAAAAGAAGAAAACAGAAAATTGAAAAGAAAAGAGATCAGAAAAGAAAAGAGAAAAGAGAATGGAAAAGAGGGCAGTAAATAAATGGGATGAAAAAAGAGACAAAAGAAATAGAAAAGACAAAAAAAAAGAAAAGAGAAAAAACTATCAGGAAAAGTGAAATATCTCAAAATGTCAAATTTTTAATTTCTCAAGTAACTAATTTGTAATATTAGAAATAAAAAATTATTTAGTATTTTAATTATTTTTATTTGAATTTTCATGCATTTTGTTTACAAATTTTACATTCCAAAAAAAAATTGTATTAAAATAAAATTTTGGCGACCTTCGAAACTTAATTTTTCCGAAAAACGTTGGCAAACCATCGATTTTATTGCCCCAGGTCAAAATCTCATTCGATTTAAACAAAAAAAAAAAAAAACATGCGGTGGCGTCTCGTGATAGATACACGCTAGCGCCGGGAGTACTTGACGTCGTTGAAGCCTAGCGTCGATGTAAGTGGCGTCTAGACGCTGCATCGATGCATTCATTGAAGCGTCGACGCCCGTTCTGGCATGCGGCACTGGATGGAGAGGTCTTGCGTACAGGCCAGAAACTAGAAATAAATATCTCAAATCGTTTAATAACTGGTATATATTGATAGGATTTTGAAAAATTGTTAATAAACAGAAATTGGATTAAAGGGTGGAAATATGAGTGCAATTTTTTCCGTTATACTAATTTGAAGATCAAGATTTAAACCTCATTAAATGAAACAAGATTTTTTTTAAATAATAATTTTTTTTATAAAATTCTATTAAAAGAAGAAATTAATATATTCTGCTATAAATAACAAAGAAAAATAATTCAGCAAACCATAACAATAAAATGCGAGCAATAAAAATTTTTTGAAAGTATTCCAATAACAACTTCCTCAATAAAGTCCATAAAACCTGGCAATGTCAATGGTCAATGGCACCAATAAACAGAACCAAGACCGAGTTATCGCATCTAACGACGAATAGCCACACATTTATTATTAATAATAGTAATAACAAAGAATAAAATCGAAGCGCAAGAACGCAAACGTTTTAATAAATATTAGTATCGGCGGTACGTTCCATTTTAAATGAAATCATTGAAAAATTACGCCACTTCCTAACCATATAAAAAGAAAATTAATAACTACAGGGTGTCCAATTTATTAATCATCCTATATATTTTTGATATTGTTATATCAGAATAAAGTTTGTTAAATTTATAAATTTTTATCTAGAGTAAAATTACAGGGTGTGCAAATTAAAAAAATAATTAGGTATCATCTTGTATATTACTTTCCCGGGCCCATCAAAGGGAAAGTAAGGTGAACGAGCAAAAAAAAATCGAGATATCGATGGAAATATCCATTTTGAGGTCCCCCAACAAGATTGAAACCATTTCCAGCATATGGTCTGTCTGTGTGTCTGTATGTCTGTCTGTAATCTTCCACGATAACTCCGAACCGTTTGACCAATCAAGCTGAAATTTGGTACGGAGGGTCGGTGTGTGCCTCGAATGCGACCATTAGTTTTTGGTTTAAATTGGTACAGTAGGACAAACAATACACTTTAGTGCAAAATATTGTAATACAAAGTTTTAGAGTATAAAATTCCCTATAACTTTTGTTTCAAACTTTTTCCAGAATTTCCAGTAGTTGCGCCACTAGAGGGCGCGTAAAAAATGTGCATGTAGGTTTCCTCTAGTTTTTCTTGATTTTGAGGACAAACAATGCATTTTAGTGCAAAATTTTGTTGGTGCAAAGTTGTAAAGCATCAAATTTTCTTTAACTTTTGTGTTTTAACTTTTCATCGAATTCCTCATAGTTTCGCCGCTAGATGGCGAGAAAAATACACATTTAGGATTTTCCATTTTTTTAAAATTGGAGGTAAATTATGCTCTTTAGTGCAAAATCTTTCAGTGCAAAGTTGTAAAGCATAAAATTCCCTACAACTATTGAATTGAATTCCCAATAGTTTTCACACATGATTTTAGGAAATCATAATTGTAGCAGTATGATATACAACGTGCGCATGTGCAGCTTATGTCATTATCAACATTGAAATAACAATTCGGTAGACGTATTCACCATCGGCTCCCTATTTTTAATGTGTTCCATAAAAGAATATAATACTTACTGTCAGTAGATACAACGTTCTTTAACTTTAACGGTTCTGTAACTAATGACAATGACGTTTAGATTGTGACAATTGTACAAGAAATCAACTTGTAATAAAGTTTTATTCTAAACGTCATTGCCTTTACTTATTGAGTCTTTAAAGTTAAAGGACGTTCTATCTACTGACAGTTAGTATTTTGTAATTAAAATAATAATAATAAATAACATATTCTCTACGGTCGAGCTGGGAAAGTTCTGGGGTGACACAGCCGATTTTTTAATATTCTGTCGTGACGTCGAATAATGGCTGATAAATAATGCGCGCGACCTTTGTGGTCACTTCACTCTTGGCTGATAGACGCAGCGTTACTTATTTTTAGTTAACAAAAATGTGTGTTTTATTTTATTACCTTCTTTGAATATGGATTATGTTACCCTCGACATGACTGGTCAGCCCTTGGTGACTGATCAGTCGTGGAACAACCATGAACCCCTGGACCATACCACCCAGTTGCAACCTACCCACAATAAGAAGACAATCCCATTCCATATGGAGCAAAAAAACAAATTATTTCGATATCTATTTGCAATGAGCCGAAGAAGTTGCCCAAGATGCAGAAAAATGATTGGTTGTTGAGTGTGCGCAAAGAGAGACAGAGAACTTTCAGTTTATTTAGTTTCAAGATGAACCGCTAGAGGTACGCGTGATTGGGATTTATTTCGTGGCTACAGTGGGACACCATAGAGAATCTAATGGCGTTTTTCATTGTCATGCACTAGCTTTGCACCGAGTTCTGGGGTGCTCTGTACGAGTGCAATCAAATTTTGCACTCAGTACACGGCCATTGGAATACGGAAAAGCTGTCATTTGTCATATTGGAATTTTCAAATTTTTTGATTGGCATAAGCAGTTTCTGGTAAAAGTCTGAAACGATCCTTAAACAAAAAGAAAAATCACATTTTCTCACCTGCTTCTCATTCATTTCATTTACTACATCATTAACGTAAAGGAAAAGAAGATGATGATGATGCTAATAAAAAATAAGCTGCTTTTTCCATTTTGCACTATACTGGACACATAGAGTGACGCTTCTAGTACAAATTATTGGAAGCTTGCTTCTCTCTCTTTTCATAGTCATTTGCGATGGACATTTTGATTTCTTGTTTGAAAAAATCGATAAAAAAGTTGATATTTTTCATTGTTCCCAGAAACTAATTTAGGTACCACATTTATCAAAGAAGTACCACCGTACTTTTTGACGATTAAGAGTACCACATGTGGTACTATAATACCACTCTGGCAACGCTGCTGGTACTTCGCCAACTACGCATTCGGTTAAATCGTCTCGTTCCAATTGGACTGCATTTTTGGCTAAAACATTCAAAGTTCCGAATCGAGTTCGTCGAATCTTCGTTATCTGCTCCTTCATCCTCAGTCGATTCGACATAGTTAATTCATGAATTAAATTTTCTGCGTTTTGAGGTTAGAGATGCTGGTGAGTTGGAACTTCTTTTATCATTTCTCGTTCTGCAGCATTGCGAAAAATGACCTTGAGAACCACACTTAAAAAATTTCGAAGTCTTAGCTGGATAATCAATTGCATTGGAAAAATGTCCTCTTCTACCATACCGTGTACAGTTGTTCTGAGAACGCGGTTTTGACCAGGCAATTTTATTTATAGCTAATGATATTTTTCATATTGTTATCATACTTTAATAATAAAGTTTACTCAGATTAGAAATATGTATCTATAGAGTGAAATTTTCTGCCAGATTAATACTATAAGGTGTGCAAATCTTATTATATCAAAATTTTATTAAATAGAACAAGCATATTTTGTTACATTTTTAAAATCAGCTTAGAATGAATTTAAAATTTTTAAATGTTAAAAAATTTTAACTGTACAAAGGTGGTCAAGAAAATCTTGGAATGTACCACTTATTAATTTAAAACTATTATTTTTTTATTATTTTAATAAATAGTTTTATATATGGACCCCTTATACAGTGTGTTCCAAAAAGTTTTTTTACTATCATTTACCCATGACATATTAAAACTACCCTTTGTTTAATGTACTGCTTGTACTAAAACAATGTTGATAAAACGAATGGCATCAACATCATCCACGGTTGGTGGGGAGTCGACTTCGGCCGCGGCCGCTGGCTAATGCCTATGGTGCCCCTGGAGTCTCTAATGACGGTAAATCGCGTCGAAGACGTGACCTTAGACTTGACCTAGCCGCGGGCTTCGCTAACGCCAATAACCTCGTGTGAGAAAATCACCTCTTTGTGCAACGCACTAGATCCCCAACTTTTACTACGAAGATGGCAACAATAATTTTATAAAAATTATTACGAGATTAAAAAATGCGAAAAGTGAAAAGAGGCGCGAGCCGAGTACAAGAATGATGAAGGTACAATCTCAGTTGTATTTAAAAAATAGAAACTTCGATGAATAAATTATATATACAAAAACAATATTTTTACGTTGTTCTAATTTTCCAGCTGTAAAAATATTATTAATATAATAAAAAAAAAACCAATAGCCCTCCGATCTATCCTTGTAGAACACCTGTTCTAATTAGTGGTGTAAATGACAGACAGCGACCTAACAATTTTCTCTAATGATATAAGGAACTTCTAGTTATCGACATTCTTGAATATATTTTTTTATTTTTTTGGCAAAATACCTGCATATAATTGAGAAATATTAATAGGTTGGATGTCAATAGTAAAGTATCATTAGTTTTGTTTTCTAGTATCTAATTAGTGTCAACTTAACCTAATTTAATTCGCGTGTAAATAACGAGAAGACGCAGATGTTGAAATAATATTTTAATTAGGATAAATCTGGATTATTTTTGTTTTATTATTTTCTATGAATTAATTTGTTTGTCGATACAGGAATTATATTCTCTTTCATAATTAGTTAGTCAATATTTTAAGAAAAAAAACAATGTCTTTGATTATCAGTTTAAGTTCTGGGAAATTACTGACTGACTCGAGGCTGGACAAACACCAAAATGTGCCTGGTTTCGAATTAGTTTGTAATACAGTCCAGTATTAATTAACTAGTTTTTCTTGAGTGTAGTTATACTAATTGATGATCTAACCTCTTAAGTTTTTCAATAATTACTAATTTTTAACAAATTTGAGTTTCATGCTTTGTCCTTTTCCCCCCATTCCTTTTTTACTGTTTTTTTTTGTTTCAACTTTTTTCTCTTACCCCTTTTTTCACTTACTGCTTTTTTTGTGTTCTAAATTTTTCTTTTTTTTTCAACTTTGTTCCTTCTTTTTTTACGTTCATCTACTTTTTACTGTTCCTTATGTTTCAAACTATTCGAACGTTTTTTTCCCACTTTTTCACCGCCTTTTTTCACGCTACTTTTTTACTGTTTTTTTCATATTTCATACTTTTTTTTTTTACTTTTTTCCCCTACTTTTGTGTCCATTCCTTTTTTCCCTACTTTTACCCTATTTCTTTTTCTCCAATTGTTTTATTTTCCCGACCCACCTCCCAGAAGCGAAAATATTATGAACGAGCTAAAAAAATTGCAGAATTGAGTACAAATCAATAAAAACCAGCTGAAAGTCAAGTTAGCAGAAATTAGTCAAATCAGCAGAAATCAGTAAAAATCAGCAGAAATTAGTAAAATAAGAAGAAATCAGTAAAAATCAGCAGAAATTAGTAAAATAAGAAGAAATCAGTAAAAATTAGCAGAAAGTTAAATCAGCAAAATTGAGTAAAAATCTGTAAAAATCAATAAAAATCAGCTGAAAGTCAAATTTGCAGAAATTAGTAGAAATGAAGCTAATCAGCAGAAATGAGTTAATTCAGCAGAAATCAGTAAAAATCATTAAAAATCAGCAGAAATTCGTCAAATCAGCAGAAATGAGTAAAAATTGGCATAAATTAGTTAAATTAGCAGAATTGAGTAAAAATCAGCAGAAATTAGTAAAAATCAGCTGAAAGTCAAATCAGCAGATGTTAGTCAAATTTTCAGAAATTAGTGGAAATTAAGCAAATCATCAGAAATTAGTTAATTCAGCAGAAATCAGTAAAAATCAGCAGAAATTCGTCAAATCAGCAGAAATGAGTAAAAATTGGCATAAATTAGTTAAATTAGCAGAATTGAGTAAGAATCAGCAGATACCAGTAAAAATCAGCAAAAAGTCAAATCAGCAGAAATTAGTAAAAATCAGCATAAATTAGTCAAACAAGCAGAAATTAGTCAAATCAGCAGAAATTGGTCAAATCAGCATAAATTAGTCAAATAAAGTAGAAATTAGTCAAATCAGCAGAATTTAGTAGTGAAAATCAGCAAAAATCAACTGAAAGTCAAATTAGCAGAAATTAGTCAAATTGCAGGAATTAGAAAAAATCAGCACAAATTAGTCAAACAAGCAGAAATTAGTCAAATTGCAGGAATTAGAAAAAATCAGCACAAATTAGTCTACTGAGGCAGGACCAACTCAAAGCCAATCGCAAAAGTCCAGAAATTTAATCTATTTATTTGACATAAATTTACTAGGTCCAGGCTCTTCAGGAAATTTTTGGGATATACAGTTAGTATATGTTAAACTTTTCCAGCCACGCATCTTTCTAATTTTTTTTACTTTCCCAACCCACCCCGAGAAAGGAAAGTATTGTGAACGAGCTAATAAAAAATTTCGAGATAAAGAGGGAAATATCCATTTTGAGGCCACCTGAGATGATTAAGACCATTTCCAGAAGGAAGTCTGTCTGTCTGTCTGTCTGTCTGTCCGTCTGTCTGTCTGTCCGTATAGCCACGATAGAGGCTACACGTTTAATCCGATTGAGGTGAAATTTGGTATATGAGTTTTGCTGTACATCTGTCAAAAAGAAGTGTTACTGTCAAAAAATGACAGAAGCTATATGTCAAACTCTATTCAGAAAACTCAAGATTATTTCTCTAACTGTCATCTGTCAAAATAAAAGATGTTAAATTTTGAAACTTAAACATTAAATATATCATTCGCCGGGAATGTTTTGGGGCCTATTTTTTTGTTTCAAACTTTTTATTTTCAAAACTTTTATTTTTCGAAGTTTTTCGCCATTCCTTTTTTTTCCGTAATTTTTTAATTGTTAATAAATAAAAAATTGTAAAATGAAATTTTAGTACCACTTTAATTTATACTTTTGAAAATTTTGAAAACATTTTTTATCACTATGCTCGAACGCGAATCTAATTTTTTTATATAATATATAAATTTCTTAAGGTATGAAATTATATACAAAATAACATTTTAAAAGCTAACAATTTGCGAACAAAAGAATGCGTATATTTCTTACACTTATTTTCTTTACAACATTTATGTTAGTAATTTCTAGTTGGTTATGGGTAAAAAATTCTTTCTATAATTGCACGTCTGGTGTGTGAAGTAGCACCTCGAATACTCTTTTCAATGCCGGCTAATCATATAAATTATGACACTCATACGACCCTCATCCCTATAAAAATATAGCTTTATAGCACGTTATTTTTAAGTACTGGTAAAAAAAAAAAACAAATTGAAATCGTGAAACATATTTGAATACAAATTTAATAAAATGTTAAAAAATAATATGTTATTAAAAAAATCGTTATGATTTAAAAAAAAATTCTGGACGTCTACAACTAAAAATATTATTTATTTAAACAAAGAAAATACTATTATGAAATATCTTGCTTATTGACTAATAAAATTTCTATTTTACGAGAAAAATAAAAGCGTGGGACACCTGGGACCTCCAACAATTACAATATTACCCAAAGTACCCTATAAATCTTTGCTAACTGGGTCATTTAAGCGTTTTATTCATTATTTTTTTGTGTCTTAATGACTCCGAGACTAAACTGGCAATTTTCTTGTGGCCAAATTAGAAGATACGTGACTCGCCCAAGGTTGTCGATCTTCGTTTTGTCGTTTCTCGTGATCAGATGCGGTGTAAAAATGCGGAAGTGACATGGTTTTGACTTTTAAACATTCATCACGGTGCAATGGTATAGGTTAAAGAAGAGCGATTACTCTTAGTAAGCTTCCATTTCACTCAATGCAAACTATCGATTTTAACCACAAAAAAAATGTTTATAGCATAAATGGCTGTTGCAATTCCTCATTAAGACCAGTGATCCGCTAATCAGCGAAAAAATTAGTCCAAATATCCAACCAACAGCTAGTTGAACGTGAAACAATGAAAAAATTATTCTCAGTTTTACCACCGGCGACGGAACCTTCGCGGCGGTCACTCGGTCTCGAGAAAATATTTTTTTGTTCCACGCAAGTGTATTTATTGATGTATTTTGACTGATTTAAAAAAAATAGACATTTTGGCCCCGATTGACCTTTGATCTCTGCGAAACTGCGGCAAATTAATAAAAGAGTAATAAATTAAAAAAAAAATCATAAAGCGTCCATTCATATTCATATAGGACAATTTGTAACACCCACTAGATGAGTTTACCGAATTAACATGCTACTAATTTTAATTTTATGGTAGAATAAATAAAGATTTATAAAAAGGGAAATTATTCATTAACACAATTGTTTGTTTCAATTGATTTAAATTATATAATTTTTACTTCTCAAATTTTTTGTTTATTTTTATTTATTTTCATTTAATTTCATTTAATTTCATTTATTTTCATTTATTTTCATTTATTTTCATTCATTTTCATTAATTTTTATTTACTCAAATTTTTCGATTTCGAAATTTTACACAATTTGCTCACAATTTTTTTCTTCCAAATTTTCTATTTTTAATTAGATTTTTTCTGTTTGCTTTCAAAATTTATATTTTCCCATAACGATAATGTATATCAAATTTATAATAATAATTAATTTCAAATTTGTATTTTTTTCTAAAATTTTCAGTTGGTTATTTCAGAAATTTAATGTAGCAAAAATGAATTTTTTTTCCTATAATTTTGAAAACACAAACTTTAAAGCTTTTTTCAAAAAAGAAATTATGTTATACTAGTTTATTATTGCGTTTTTATTTTTTTTTACTAACATTTTTTACTTTCTTGACCCACCATCCGAGAAGGGAAAGTATTGTGAACGAGCTAAAAAAAAATTCGAGGTAATGAGATCCCCTGCCATGATTAAGACCATTTCTAGATGGAAGTCTGTCTGTCTCTTTCTGTGTGTGTGTCTGTGTTGTCTGTCTGTGTTTATTTTTCCATGGTAGAGGCCACACGTTTAATCCGATTGAGCTGAAATTTGGTATATGGATTTGGGATATCCGTCGGAAGAACCCATTAGTTTTTTCCGACATCTGTCTTAACGAAAGTGTAACTATCAAAAAATGACAGAAGGAATATGTCACGGAATTTGACAAAAGCCCTTGAAAATCTCTATTCAGAACAGTCTAAAATTATTTTTTCAACTATCTGTCAAAAATAAAAAATGTCAAATTTTGAAACGAACATTAAATATCTGAAAAAGTGTTCGTTTCTTTTTTTTTTGTTATTTTTCCATTAATAAATTATAAAACTTGTCTTCCATATTTTGATTTTTTATATTTACTTTTCCAAATTTTATGTATTTTTTTGGAATTTTTTTGTTGACGAAAATTTTACTTTTATAATTTCAATATTTTCCCATAACAATAATGTATGTCAAATTTCCGAATAATAATAATAATAATAAATTTCAAATTTAATTCATGAAATTTTTACTTTTTTTCAAATTTTTTAATAACTTTTAATTTGCACTCTTGGTTATTTCTCAGAAATTTAATGTAGCAAAAAATTAAATTGTGCATTTTATGGCCCGCAATGCGCACTTTATGGCTCGCAAAGTGCACTTTATGCTCGTGCGGGCGTAAAGGAAAAAAAACAGGTTTTTAATATAATTACAAATTAAGAAATAAAATTATTACATAAAAAATAATAAATTATGTTATTGAAATCAAATTAAATTTCCAGATTTGTTGAAATATTTATATTTTGAATGCAATAAAGAACTAATATGACATAAAAGTTTGTATGCACCGCGAGTATAAATAGGGTTTATGCTCTCGTGCGATTTACCTTATAACGAACCAAAGATCCTCATAGGGCATAAACATCTATTCCCTTGGTATATAAATAACTATTATGGAATATCAAAAATTTAAATATTTTTAATAAGCATCTTTAATCTAATCTAATCCTTGTTGTTAATTTTATTTTTTTTGCCAATTTATCCGTACCTAAAGCAGCCCAGCCCAACCCACGTCGTGGCTAGTGATGCTTCGCCGTGTCTTTTTTGGCTCGAAAACCGTTTCTTCGCCCATTATCTCTCCCAATTAGATGTGCATTTGTTTGGAATGTTCGAAGCGCGGCCTCCTCCGATTGCCAAATACCGCGCGCGCGAATACCTGAACGAGCGCCAAAATACCTGGCTTACTTTTTTTTTCATTAATTTTTGTGCAACTTTGTAAAAGATGAATAATAAATTTTAATTTCTATTTATTAAA
Organism: Neocrepidodera transversa; assembly: GCA_963243735.1. Taxonomy (NCBI): domain Eukaryota; kingdom Metazoa; phylum Arthropoda; class Insecta; order Coleoptera; family Chrysomelidae; genus Neocrepidodera; species Neocrepidodera transversa. Next base: position 1,116,849 of record OY725341.1, on the reverse strand, counting down.
AAAATATCTACACATAGGATTCACTTATAAGTTGGTGAAATTTTCTTTTTTGCTTTAAATTTTCGTAAAAGACACTCTGTATTATTTCTTGTCGATTAAGCGATACATATGCTTGTAGAGAAAATAGTATTTGATTGCCAGTACAGTTAAGATTGATTAGCAATACGTGAAAACATCGGATTGCCTGAGTTCGTGTGTATGTAAAAGATGCCGTTTACCTTAAACTTTACCGTTTCTTGGATTTTTTGCGTTCGATATAAGTACCCAAGGCACAAGATAATTATCTTTCCGTATAGTCTAATTAAAAACAAAAAAATACATATAAAAACTATAAATTCATTCAAATTACCTTTTTAGATTTTTGTAATTTGTTTTAGGGGCCATTTATTTATTTTTAATTAAGCGCGTTTATAGGAAATCTTGTAGAAATATTCCAAACATTTACTTACTTACTCGTTTTATATCCACCTACCTGGCGCACCAATGAAAAATTAAAGAAATATTCGGGCACGTACATGGAGAGACAAAAATAATAACGGGGTCAGATGATGTGATGAAATTGCAGATAAATATATTCACCCATTACTATTTATAACACCTATTGACGTAATTTAACGTAGGTTCTCAAATCCAGAAACAAATATCATAATTTATCGATTTTATAAGAATAAAATGAAAGTTTCTTTTATTGTTTTTATTTGTAAATTCTAATCGAGCCAAAAATTTGTAACTTCCGGACGGATTTTGTAAATAATGATGTATATGTTTAAAAAATTAAAAAAAAGAATGATGATTTAATATATTTTATGGTGGACTGATCAGGCGAATTAAAATGCGATTACCTGTGGTAAATAAATACCTGAACGGGAAAGTAATCGAGATATTTAACAAAAAATTAGACACGGTATGCAAAAATGGAAAGTCAAGTTATTGAACTTCAGAATCCCATTTTATGTAAACAATAAATTATTTTTTTCATGTTAATGATAGTGGGAGAGCTAAAAAATTAAGAAGTCAAAATGTCAAAAAAAAAGTATAAAAAGCACAGTCAAACAGCTCAAAAATCTAAAAAGCCCAAAAAGTAAAAAGCATAGCCAAAATATCAAAAATCAATAAATGCAAAAGTCAAAACGCCCAAAAAACTAAAAATCAAAAAGCCCAAAAGACCGGGAACATAAAAATCAGAGCCAAAAATTCCTAACATCCAAATTAAAAAGGCCAAAAAACCAAAAGTAAGGAAGTCGACCAAAAACTAAAAAAGGACGGTTAATAGGCCCAGAAATCTAAAAACCCAAAAGTCCAGAAATTAAAGAAAATGCAGCCAAAAAGTAAAAAAATCGCAGCCAAAAAGTCAAAAAAGTCCAAAGATGTAAAAAAAAACAGCAAAACACCTCAAAAATCTAAAAGACCCAAAAAATAAAAAATCAACAAAGACAAAAAGTCAAAACGCAAAAAAATAACAAGTCAGAAAGACCACAAACTTTAAATCCAAAAGCCAAAAAACCCTAACATCCAAATCCAAAAAGGCCAAAAATCCAAAATAAAAAACAAAGCCAAAAAGTAAAAATCGTAAAATCAAAAAGCCGAAAAATCAAATACTAAAAAGTAAACAAGTTCAGCCAAATAGTTAAAAAGTAAAAACTAAAAAAACAGTCAAAAAGTCAAAATGTAAAAAAAATACAGCAAAACATCTCAATCTAAAAGACTCAAAAAATAAAAAATCAACAAAGACAATTAGACAATGAGTCAAAAATAAAAAAACAAAGCCAAAAAGTCAACCAAAAACTAAAAAAGCACTGCCAAAAAAATTAAAAAGTAAAACTCATAAAATCAAAAATCCCAAAAACTAAAAAGTTAAAAATAGCTCAGCCAAATTGTTAAAAAGCAAAAAAATCAAAAAGCCAAAAAAGCCAAAAACTAAAAAAACCGCCAAAAAATTCTAAAAGTCAAACAGACCACAAAAATCAAAAAGCCGAAAACTAGAAAAAAATCTAAAAGGTCCAATCATAAAATTCAAAATGTAAGCAAATCAGAAATCTCAAAAAGTCAACAGGAAATTAGGATTTTTTCTATTACGTTGGTTTTCAAAAAAAAAATTGATTTTGAAAATTTATTAATAATTTTTATTTATCATTATACGAGGGTATATAGATATCTAGTTAGACTAGATAATTCATTATTATTAATTGTCTTTATCTATTCTTGACAGTAGCAATGTTATTTTTTAATTCATTTGTAATTAATTTGCCCAATTGCACAATTTTTTTTGTTGGATTTCTTCTTAGGCAAACAATTAATTGATATTAAGAATAATAATAATAATAATACACTTTTATAAAGATAACTAAGGATCAAATTTTTCGTTTGAAAGATCAAACTCGTGATACCGGTCTACATAATCTCGTACAATTTTATCTCGTTCTTCGATTTTCTAGGTTAGAAGGTCTCACTTCTTTTCAATTGTCGATTCGAAATTCGATCTGGGAATATATCGGTAAGTCCGAGACCTTTGCCGTTTAACTGTTTGTTTAATCTGTTGTTACCTTTAAAGTGTACGTACGATCATTTGCAAGCTATCTTATTTAATACTATGTTTCTAACAAATCGACAAAATCTGGGATAATCGTTAGCCACATCAAAATAAAAATCATGGTTGTTATAGACTGCTTTTCGAAATTTATATGGACTCGACCGTTGAAAACAAAGACCGGTGAAGAAATTACTCGTACATTTTCGGATATCCTCGTACACACTAAACGATGTCCGAAAAATCTCCAGACTGATCAAGGTACGGAATTTTTCAATGCAAAATTTCAAAGTTTAATGAAAAAATATAATATAAACCACTATAGTACATGGTCCGTTATAAAGGCTTCAATGGCATAAGAACGTGGAAATCCAAACTATACAAATATTTCAGTTTAAATGGTTCGTACAAGTGGTTGGATGAATTTCAGAAAATTACACAACAATACAACGAAACTAAGCATAGCAAAATCAAATTTAAGCCAATCGACGTCAACAAATCCAACGAACAGAAAATTATTAGAAAATGTTAATAGTCTAACTAAGTAAAAATAATGTTCCAACTACCCAAAAATAATTTTCCAGTTGAGGCCTAAAAGCGACCACTGATTTTAACCGGAGTAGATAGTCTTAGCCAGTCTGAGTACAGGTATACGGAATTCAATGTGTTAGAGTGAGAGGATAGCAAAATTTGTCCAGGGATTATCAAATCCGAAATCCAAGTAAAAATTATCACTAATGTAGAAACTCCTTATTTTAACCTTAAAAAACTCAACTCTTCTGACTCACAAATGTCAAATGTCATTTTAAATTGTGGCGGTAAATTTGAATGTTGGAGATTATTTCTACAATAAATAAATAATAAATAATGACCATAACCAATAAAATAGTTTCTCTTCTTTCTTCTGGGCCCATTTGCTTTGCAGCTGTTTTAAAAGTTTATGGAATTGTAGGTAGGCAAATAAAGCTAATAGAGCTTTTCTATTTTCATGATGATTTAAAATGCGGGTTTCATGATATCGTTTATAATTTTTACATAATGAAATTTCACCGCCGTGATTGGCACATACTTTTTTGGTTTATATGTAAATGCGCTTTTAAGGCATTGGCGCAGCACAGTATCACTTCGCTCCACTGTGCCACCCAAATTGATGGGCCGTTGGAGTTGATTTTTTTTTTATTGTTCGTCATAAAATTCCCTATCGATCACTCTTTCTCGATTTTTGCTTCGGGTCTTCATTTTCGCGGAATTTGACTCCAAAAATGGGTTTGCATGGAAAAAAACTACATTTTTCTACAAGAATGAACCTACGAAACCCGAGGTTGAGATTTTACCGGACTTTTTTATGGGGAAATGGTTGTCTTGGAAACCCTACAAGACTATTCACTTGGAATTCGGGTAGAAATTTTCCGTTGCCCTTAAAATGGCCACAATCATCCAAAAATTTTCATATATCAGAAATCGTTCTACTGAAAACTGGGAAACTATTGGAAAAAATTCTCATCTGATAAAAATTATTTGTACACATTCGGGGAATCCGTAAAAATTTTTCCAAAACTTTTGGGCACATTTTAGGACATTCAAAAAAATAGCCACATATAGAGATTTTCCGAATTTTTCCCGTAAAGGTTTCATAAATGATTTTGAACATTTTTTTCGGACATCAATTTTTTGACAAAAGTGGCCATTTTGGACACAATAGTGTTTATTATTAATGAGAAATTCCAAGTAGGGGTTTCCAAGACGAGCATTTCCCTATAAAAAAGTCCGGCAAAATCTCAATCTCGTGTTCCGTAGGGTCATTTTTGTGCAAACCCATTTTTAGAGTCAAGTACCGAAAATGAAGACCCGAAGCAAAATCGAGAAAGAGGGATCAATAGGGAATTTTATGGCGAACATTTAAAAAAAAAATCACCTCAAACGACCCAACCCTAAGGGGCGTATGTCGACGTTTCCCATATGGCCGACGCGCCCCTGTCCTCCATTAAACAAATAAATATTTCACTATTTAAAAGAGTTTTTGAAAATTGTCACGTGGGATTGAAATTTTATTGCAACTACTATAATAATGTTTAACAGTTGTTTATCACCATGTTACTTAATTATTATTGTCTCTTTAACAACAACGCAATATCTATTATTCGTAAATAGATTTTTAAATAAAATAACCATTATAAAAGAAGTAATTTTCTATCTAAATAAGCTAGTGGTATAATTGCTCCGTTAATAACTGCGCATTAAAAAAAAATCCGTAACTAGGCAATGAATAGCTGTACAACCGTAAACAGAATTTCTGCCATCTTCCTGATGTCGTTGTCGCAAATATAGACAATTGCGATTGGTTAATTGCGCATCGCGAACGATTTATGAATATGAGGGAATTTAATTTAATTCAAATCTAAATTATCCTGAATATTGTATAAATAAAAGTGCTGTTTTTATCTGTTAAAACGTGCGGTTTCAAGGGCCTCAACCCCGTCATATTACAGTCCCGTTGGACTTCCTTATTTTGCTTGTAACGCACTAATAAAATGGACAAAGACCCCCAACTCGCTCGACACTCATTTAACGATAATTTGTATGCGAGCCGGGTAATCGCGCGGAATGCATCCTGCATTATTCGTGTAATGACCAATCGGCTGTTACACTAAAAAAAATCGGCTCAAAGGACGAGAGAGAGAGAGAGATAAAGAGAGACTATTAATCCAAAGGCGGAGGAAAAAAAGAAATTTACAACAAATTATCATTAGAAAATATAAAAATATTTATTGCTTATTTTTTATTTATAAATTATGATTATGGAAAAGTAAATAATTAAATAGAACTATTGTTCTTATTTTTTTCTATTTTTTTTTTTGGTTTCGTGCAGTTTTTACAAGCAACAAAAAATAGTGTATGATCTGCTAAAGTTAAAATCTAAACCAACAATAAATTAGTATTTTGTTTAAAAAAAAATTAAGTAATTCTTCTTTTATATTCGTATTTAGCCACTTTTAGTAAAATAACAATCAAATCAAAAAATAGAAAATTAATAAACTCATTAAAATTGTCAGTTTTTTTAATAGTAATTATAAAGTAAATGCCCAGCCAATATTATTTTTAAGTAGTGTATGGGTCTGCTTTATAATATAATTATTTCAGTAAAATAAAAATTAAAAATTAAATTTCTAATGAAATCAAACAAATCTGGATTTTATATATAAAACATTTTTTAATCGTTTATAGATATATTGTCACAATCAACATTTTTTTTCATCTATCGACTTTTTACTGTCGCGCTATTGAGATGAAAGTACTAAAAAACCAAAAAAAGAGGAAGCTAAAAAAAAATTGAAAACGTCACGAGAGTCGTGTGTGTCGTGTGCATGCCTTCCAAGTGGTATTTTTGCGGTGAAACGCGAAAAACTTTCATCATTTATGCGAATCGAACCGGTCCCTACCTCATTACGTCGACGGCTGGCACGCGGATCATTTTACCAGTGTTGCCAAATCGACAAATTAATATTTTGCATTTAAAATATGGAAATTTCGATTGACATGATACAAAAAAAGACCGTCTAGTATAAAATTAATTTACAACTTCCAATACTGTTCAAATCATATTTTATACTGGTAGTAATAAAAGCAATATAAGAAAATACCTTTTCGAGACAGCTGTTTCTACCTATTAGCATTATCAGTTAGTATCAAATAAATCAAAATTAAAAACGGGTTTGGAAAAAACTTCATGCATTGATAAATTTTGTTGTTATGTTATTTTTAGATTAAGCCCAATTGGCAACATCGCCCCGATCTTCTTCGGCCTCGAATGACCTTGACAACAACTGTTGTTAGTAAAGAGAAGAAGAGAATTAAAAAAAAACCATCATGCGTGTTGTGCGAGTGCGTATATGTAATAGGAACGTTACTCTGTAATCGAGTCATTGAATGACGTTTTGTACAATCGAGTATCTTAACCCCGGAATTGGCCGCCATATTGCCCGTACTACTTTTAAATAATTATTAGATATCCAAACGGTCACAAAAGTGACCCGATTTAGGTCGTAGTGAACGCGAAATAAATGTATTAGATAATAATAAAAATTACAAGTTTATTATACAAATAGAACCCGCCATATACTTAATAATTATTGAAATCGTATTGTAATATTTTATGACTTATTTTCTTCTACGACTACATTTCCAAAGGTCAGTGGCGGGTCAGAGACGTGAGACGAGCGGTTGTCTTTAACGGGTGTAATGTCGAAGGTTACTACTCTTTTTAATCATACCGCCATACCGACGTACTGTACCACCGTTTTAGTAGACACACCCATCAACTATTCAATTTGAATACGTAAAATGTACAAAAAAAACACCCTTATTATATTTTATTATAAATAGGATAGAAATGTTTAATAAAATTTAAAACAACGCAGAATTTACAGAAAGAAATGCACAATTTGTTCCAGTGGAAAATAGTAGTATGTGGTCTGCTTTAGTTAAAATTTAAAGCAGTCCGTACACTACAATGTTTAAATATAATAAAAATCAAATCGGACAATAACAATGAAATCTTTGAAATTATATTAAATAGAGATTTGTTTAGTAAATTTTTTTTTTGTGTAAAAATCACTGATTCGTAAAATTAGATTAAATTGTTATTTTCACCGCAAAATACCGAGTGACAACAAAACAACTGTTGAGTGTTCATTGAGTCCATTTGTCAGACTTTAGAATTGTGTTAAAATCGTTGCCAACACTAATAACATTCCTCAAGTACAGTTGGCCGTGAAATCATTATTTATATTCTTACTTATATTAATTTCCGTTTCTAAACTCCGCGCCATGACCAAGACTAAAATTTTTTTTATGCCAGACAAAAACGACTAGATCAAAGTAAAACGCTTAGAAAGATTAATGGTAATAATTATAAAATATACAGGATGGTTTCTTAAAAAATAACCTTTATATATTTCTAGATTTATATCTTCTTGATTTTTATATATTGTTCTATTTTTTTGCAGAGGAAAATATGCGACAGTATGGCGTGCGGTTCACAAGAAAACAGGGACGGCGTATGCGGCCAAATTTGTAAAAAAACGACGTCGAAATCAGGACCAGATGAAGGAGGTAATACACGAAATAGCTGTCCTGATGCAGTGCAAATCCACGAATCGCGTGATTCGGCTTCACGAGGTCTACGAGTCCGTTACTGAAATGGTTTTAGTCCTCGAATTGGCCGCTGGCGGCGAACTCCAGCACATACTCGACGGAGGACAATGTTTAGGAGAGGTAAATTATACATTTTTTTAGTACGACATATACAAAAAAAAATTAAATAGCTTCAAATGTCAGGGGCGTAAAAAATAGGAGGTGACATATTCTTCCAAATACACGCCGCTGGATCAATATATTATTCATAAAGTTATCAAATGAAATCATTTAATTTTTTATAACTTTAACACCCTGTATTTTAAAAAGTAAATGTGTTGGACCCGTCATTCATGAAATCATTTTGTGTACAGACAAAAGTTGTAAGCGTCATTTGTAAACACCCTGTATAAAGCTGAATTCACTTAATCACTTTTTTAATTATTTTTCACAATCACTATATTAATAAATCAGGACTTATAGTCTATACGAAGTCAATTCCAACGGCATAAAAATTAAATATCTACCGACCGTCAGCGGATTCTTTGTAAAGCATGGGCGCCGTGATATAATTTATTTTCAAATTAAATTTATTTTTCATATACCTACATGGATATTTTTTTTTATTAGTATTGGACCGTTTTATTATCAGAAACATCAATAAAAGGTCTTAACGCAATCTTGATTAAATAATAACGACAAGAAAACAATTTAGAAAAATACGACACTAATTCAAACAAGCCACTCGTTAAAATTCGCGAATGAATTGTCGTTTCTGGAGAATTTTAGGCCATTTTAGATTATTTTGAACAATTTTCTGATCAATTTAGGTATCTTTAGACCGTTTTACTAATATTTTAGACCGTATTTGGACATTTTAAGACTATTTGGACAATTTTAGACCATTTTAGATTATATTGAACAATTTTTTGATCAATTTTTGTAACTTTACACCGTTTTATTACTATTTTAATACATTTTTAGACAATTCTAGACCATTTTAGATTAATTTGAAAAATTCTCTGATCAATTTAGGTGACTGTAGATTGTTTTTTTGGGGAATTTTAGATTATTTTGGACAATTTTAGACCATTTTAGATTATTTTGGACAATTTTAGGTCATTTTAGATTATTTTGAACAATTCTTTGATCAATTTAGACCGTTTTATTATCATTTTAGACCATTATGTTGGACACTTTTAGACCATTATGTTGGACAGTTTTAGACCATTTAGGACAATTTTGAGAAAAGCTTTTGGACAATTTTAGACCATTGAAGGTTATTATGAACAATTCTCTGATCAATTTAAATAACTTTCGACCGTTTTATTATTAATTTAGACAATTTTGAGAAGATTTTGGGCAATTTTAGACTATTTTAGATTATTTAGAACAATTCTCAGATTAATTTAGGTAACTTTTTATTACTCTTTTAGACAATTTTTAGACCATTTTGGACAATTTTAGACCATTATAGATTATTCTGAACAGTTCTCTAATCAATTTAGGTAACTTCATACCGTTTTAGATAATTTTCAGAAGATTTTTGGCAATTTTAGACTATTTTAGATTATTTAGAACAATTCTCAGATTATTTTTATTACTATTTTAGACAATTTTTAGATTTTGGATAATTTTAGACCTTTTTAGGTTATTTTGAACAATTATCAGATCAATTTACGTAACATTAGACCGTTTTTATTATTTTAGACAATTTTTATAAGATGTTGGACAATTTTAGAACATTTTAGATTATTTTTAAAAATAATTTAATCAATTTAAGTAACTTTAGAACGTTTTATTATTAATTTAGAAAATTTTAGACCATTTCAGATTATTTTGAACCATACAATTGATCAATTTGAGTTTGAGTAACTTTAGACTGTTTTAGACAATTTGTAGAAGATTTTGGACAATTTTAGATTATTTTGAACAATTCTGTGATCCATTTTAGGTAACTTCAGACCATTTATTATTATTTTAGACTATTTTGTACAATTTTAGACCATTTTATATTATTTTTAATAATTTAAGTAACCGTTTTATTATTAATTTAGACAATTTTTAGAAGATTTTGGACAACTTAAGATTATTTTGAGCACTGATAATTCACTCGAAAATGCAAAGGCTTATGCTTGCAGTGGATCCGTCATTTTTTGACCTTCATATTTTGTTTGTGTGTCCACGCAGGTATTATTTGTTCATAAATGAGGAATTCCGACTTTGAGTGAGTGATAAAAAATTTAAACGAGATCTAATCATCAATTTTATATGGGAGGTTTTATATGGTATTATCTATTAAATTTATCAGACCCTGTACAGAAGTCGTTTATTTATTTATTTCAGATAGATTTCGTATAGAATGCATATATTCGGTACGCTTATTGGACCTGTTTATACGTTTCAAATACCGGCACATGTTTTAGCTCTTTTTACGTTCTTCACTTAACCTGCACCTTATGTTTATTAGTACAATGTTGTTTTTACCTCTCGCCCTTCAGATAAGAGAGGTATAGGAATCGTGCTAAAAATTGGGTAGTGAGTTTTCAATGAATAAACACGTTTTAGGGTCTCTACAATACGATTTTAATATTTTCGCGATGATGTCTGTGTGTGTGTGTGTGTTAGTGTGTGTGTGTGTTTGGATGGATGTTGTAGTAACGATAACTCAAAAACTACTGAATAAAAAAATTTGAAATTTTGTATACAGGATTCTGATACCCTAGATTAGATCTGATTAGATTTTGGTGCCAATCGCACAACCGGAAGTGGCAGTTGCTATGGGTGATGACACCATTATTATACAAAACGGCAATAAAGTTTTATACCCTATAGTTTATTTTCATCTCATTAAAATTTTCGAAACTTTTGCCATTGTTGCCAGATTTACAAAAAAATTATTTTTTCTCATACTTTTTTGTGTCAACCTGTAAATTTTTGATTCAAAAATGGCGAGAGGTCATGTGCTGGCCACATCAGATTTTTTTTAATCATAGACAAATTTATGTAGAATTTGGATTTCTGTTGCGATTTCATTCGGTTAACCACACTTAATTCTGTATTTGAATAATTAAAGATAGAGATAGTTAATTTTGCAAAAGGCGTTTGGATTATTACGTAAGTCGGGATTTTTAACGCGAAACGATTGCAAGGATTTTTAGATTTTTAAAAAATATGTTCCCATGTTCGATTGTTTCTATTTAAAAAAGAATTAATATTTTTTATTAGTTGAATAAATTCATATGTGTTCTTTTTTTTAGGTTGAGGCTCGTAAGGCAATGAGACAAATTTTAGAAGGCGTTGCCTACTTACACGATAAAAATATTGCTCACTTGGACCTGAAACCTCAAAACTTACTGCTATCTGTACAAGACTGCTGTGATGACATCAAACTCTGTGATTTTGGCATATCGAAGGTACTTATGCCCGGCGTAGCAGTGCGAGAAATATTAGGTAAGTTAAAAAAGTTTTAAATGTTTGGAACTGAGCATTATAAAATAATTTTTCTAGGTACTGCCGATTACGTTGCCCCAGAAGTCCTCCACTACGATCCAATAGGTTTATCAACGGATATTTGGTCCGTGGGAGTTTTGGCCTACGTTCTTCTTTCCGGTTTCAGCCCTTTTGGTGCCGATGACAAACAACAAACCTTCCTCAATATTACCCAATGTTCACTTTCCTTTGAGCCCGAACACTTTGAAGACGTATCCAGTGCTGCGATAGATTTCATCAAAAGTGCCCTTATCGTTGACCCAAAGTAAGGAATATTTTCTATTTATTAAAAAAAAAAATACTTTTAATTTACTGATTTTTAGATTGTTTCTTGATTTGTTCATTTTTAATTTTACAGATGTCGACCAACTATCCACGAAATGTTAGACCATCCCTGGATATCCCTAAAAAGTAACATCCCACCAGCGCTAACTTTAAAACCATGCGAGCATACCAACCAATCAAGCACCCTAACGCCAAAATCCACGCCGCTCAGTCAACGAAAATCCTTCAGTTGCGTCACAGACGGAACAACGAAAACGCCCGCGCAGCGTAAAACTGCCTTTTGCTCAGACACTCTGACCGGCAGTTTCACAGACTCTTCACATTCACCAGTTCGTACGTACACAGTTTCAGCCAATTGTCTGTGTCCTCAGTGTGGTACGACTTGTCGTCACATCACACACGCCCCAGTGACTAAAACTACCATTACCATCGATCGGGGCATTCTGTGCTAGCGTATAAATCGCGAGGGTGTGAACGACACTTTAGAGTCTACTGCGGTTTTTTTCTTAGGATCTTTCTGATTCCATTCGAAATGAACCGCAGTTTTTTCGCACTCAAGCGACCTAATAACCTGAATCGGCACGTATACAGAGTGATTCAATAATAACATATTTATACCAAAAATTCGTTTTCTATTTTCTAAATTATAATTTGTTGAATCACCCTGTATATTTATTGTTTTGAGGCGATGTCAAGTATCAATTCCCTACTAAACAAAAAAAAAAGCCTAGAGCCTAGTTATATAATGTTTGTTACTTAAAATGTTTAGCTAAAAGATAAGTACATGTTGCATGTTGGTAATATTTATTTAAGGTTGGAATAATAAAAAAAAACCTTATTTTTATATCAGATAATAATAAAAATACACTTGTGTGTCCCCCGCACGTTTGCAACGTTTGCAAAAATTAAGATCTAATTAATTCAACTTTACCATTCATCTCAAATGATGTTTAATTGAAATTGGGACATGCTATTTTGTATTGGGACAAAATTTTCTAGTAGAAGGATTTTTGGCATCGGCGATTCCATCATTTTAAATTACACACAGATTTATATTTGTGCTATTGTTGGGATGTACAGTGCTATTTGTATTTAAGTATGAGTAATTTATATTATTTTGTTGCTTTAATTTACTTTAATTTTGGTGTGTACCTAAATAAAGTTATTTGTTAATTTCAAAACAATCATTGTTTTATTTCAATGTGCTTTTTTTGTGCTACTATCCCCCAATTTTTCACTGGTTTATTATTTTTTTTAATATTGATTTTACAGATTCTGAATCGGATGATGACCATTCCCTTTCTCATGATGTGGATCATTTTCCCTCCCAGCAGCATTTTACAATATGTTAATATTTATGATAAAATATTTATTTTTATATTAAAATAAAACTTTGTTATATTAAATTAGATGATTGATCTTTTCTCCCTTGCCAATAGACATCTTAAAATAAATCTTTCAATCCCATTAAAATCTAGATCGCAAATTATATGTTTTTTGCAAATTGAATTAATTCTTCATATACTTTTAAATTAATAATTACTAAAAACCAAAACTTTTTAAATACATACTAGACGACACTGTCCATATGTATGCAAATCATATAATTCTGAAATGGAAAAATTCTACAAAAAAAATATTGAAAGAAACAGATAGCACCCCTAAACTCCAGTTGTCTTTCTTATACACTAATTTTTATTCAAATCGGAGAGGAAAAAAATAATGGGCTCAAAAAATTTAAATTTTAAAAATAAATGCCATTGGGGTAGTTTCAGATGCGTGGATTCCCAAAAATCATCCATTTTTCTCTAACTCTTTTAGTGTCAAAGGACATTGAGTTTTTTTAAAAATGGTGAAAGCGCAATTTGACCCGAAAAAAAGGCAAAAATCTTCAAAATTTTTCATCACTTAGATTTTAAAAATAAATGACAAAGAGGTTGTTTTAGGGGCGTAGATTCCAAAAAAATGATCAGTTCCTCTCTAGTTCTTTTAGTTTCGGGGGAAATTGAGTTTTTTCAAAAATGGTGAAAGCGCAATTTGACCAGAAAAAAAAGGCAAGGCTATAGACTTCAAAAATCTTCAAAATTTTTCATCACTCAGATTTAAAAAATAAATGACAAAGGGGTAGTTCCAGGGGAGTAGATTCCAAAAAAATAATCAGTTCTTCTCTAGCTCTTTTAGTTTCAAAGAAAATTGAGTTTTTTAAAAAATGGTGAAAGCGCAATTTGACCAGAAAAAAAAGGCAGACGAAGGGCTAGTTTTAGGGACGTAGATTCCAAAAAAATGATCAGTTCCTCTCTAGTTCTTTTAGTTTCGGGGGAAATTGAGTTTTTTAAAAAATGGTGAAAGCGCAATTTGACCAGAAAAAAAAGGCAAGGCTATAGACTTCAAAAATCTTCAAAATTTTTCATCACTCAGATTTAAAAAATAAATGACAAAGGGGTAGTTCCAGGGGAGTAGATTCCAAAAAAATAATCAGTTCTTCTCTAGCTCTTTTAGTTTCAAAGAAAATTGAGTTTTTTAAAAAATGGTGAAAGCGCAATTTGACCAGAAAAAAAAGGCAAGGCTATAGACTTCAAAAATCTTCAAAAATTTTTCATCACTCAGATTTTAAAAATAGATGATAAAGGGGTAGTTTTAGGGACGTAGATTCCAAAAAAATGATCAGTTCCTCTCTAGTTCTTTTAGTTTCGGGGGAAATTGAGTTTTTTAAAAAATGGTGAAAGCGCAATTTGACCAGAAAAAAAAGGCAAGGCTATAGACTTCAAAAATCTTCAAAATTTTTCATCACTCAGATTTAAAAAATAAATGACAAAGGGGTAGTTCCAGGGGAGTAGATTCCAAAAAAATAATCAGTTCTTCTCTAGCTCTTTTAGTTTCAAAGAAAATTGAGTTTTTTAAAAAATGGTGAAAGCGCAATTTGACCAGAAAAAAAAGGCAAGGCTATAGACTTCAAAAATCTTCAAAAATTTTTCATCACTCAGATTTTAAAAATAGATGATAAAGGGGTAGTTTTAGGGGCGTAGATTCCAAAAAAATGATCAGTTCCTCTCTAGCTCTTTCAGTTACGAGGGAAACAGTTTTTTTTTTAAAATGGTGAAGGCGCAACTTTTACACAATTCGACAAAAAAATGTTTTAAAAACAAAATAGAAAGATACCAATAGTATCCCTTTATTCGAATTATCTTTCTCTATCTATAACTCAAATTTCATTAAAATCTGAGAGAAAAAACATTAAAAAGTTAAACGAACTTCTTTTCTGTTCTCCTGGTAGGAATAAAAATCTGAAAAATTGATTTTAAATATCTTTTCGACCAGGAGAGCAGAAACAAAGTAGGGTAACTTTTTAATGTTATTTGTTAGAGTTTAAAATGGATTTTTTAAATTTTCAAAAAAAAATTCCAACATTTTTGATCCGTTAGATTTTTGATTATATTATTTATATAGAATGCGCTATTTTTAATACATTAAAAGTTTTTCTTAAAAAAATGCGTTATTTTCCTTTTTCCTAACTTTTAAATAAAACAAAGTTTATAACAAATATCTTTTATTTGTGGAATGTTACAAACCATATTAGCAAAAATGACAAAACGGGGCGGTTAAAATTCGACAATAAACCAAAGAAATTTTATGCATATAGAGCAGGTAATCATTTTTTATCTAGAAAAGTGCATTTTTATCGGTCTAGACCGGAAAATTGACATTACTGCTCGGTAAGGTATAATTTTACAGAGCTTTGATATCAAAATTAAATATCACAATTGCCATGACAATTTGATCACAAAAATTACGAGCAATTAAAATGTGCATAAAATATTAGTTTTATTTCAAAAATCATCGTCGCTAACTAAATATTTTTTAGTTTTCTTCCTTGTATTCTATTTGGCACTTTTATGTCGTCTAGAGAACTCCTCGTATTGGTCAAATAAATAAAAATTGACAAAGAGCATGTGAATCTTTTTTGTAAAATGGTGCTCATATACCTGCTCTAACAATAAAAATTCTTTACGATAAACGGCTTGTAATAACACTTATATAGAATGTCCTACACACTAACAGGCTCGGATTTTCGGTCATAAAAATTATTCCAAAGACCAAATACATTTACTCCTTACTTTTTTTATCCATCCTGTATGACAATAAGTATATATATTTTTATGACTAGAATTTAACAAATCACAACATGATTAAAAATGAACAATTTAAATCCTAATTCTAAGAAGAATAATCATTGGTAACTGATTACAAAACTATAAAATAATAAATTAATGCAACAAATCTCGATAAGAAAATTTAAAAAAATCTAATCCGATTTTCATAAATAAAATAAGACATTTGTTAATAAATTATGACTGAATTTGTAACAAAAAATGAATAAATTAAATGTACAATCTTAATCTATGAGGCTATTCACAAAGAAAATATACAAAAAAAAAAACATTAAAATTATTATTTGGTAAGTAATTATAGTCAAAAATTTATTGTAACATTTAACAAAAAAACTTTTTTTTTTTGTCAAAAACGTATCAATATTTTCTGGATTTATACTGGCTCAAAAAACGCAGATACCCATTTATATTCTCCAAATAATTTAAATATTAACTTATTTGGAAATAATAATTAATAAACACAAAACATATTTCCAAAGAAATAAAAAATAGTTCTTGAATTCTAGATGGAGGACGTGGAGAAAAAAACCAGAGAAGTATCAATGCTATTTTTACATTTTAGCTGCAATATAAATAAGCTTACTTTTCGAGTTTTCCCTCGGGATATTTTTAGGAAATATAAGAAAATAAGTACAGATTCACTCAATGCCGAAAGTATTCGTCTCTTCGACCGCAAGAAGCAACTTTTCATATAAAACTTCTGAAGTTGGATACGGAGGTAAATCTAATCTATTGAAGCAAGTGTGTGCCCTTGGAAGACTGTTTGGTTTGCCCCATTTTTCTATGCAAAATTTTCGAGGTCCGATAGAGCCACGCAAAGCCGAAAAACCTTCGAATGGAATACTAGACGTTCCGGTTACGAATTGAAGAAGACGCAACCTTTGTTCATTGCTGAATCTAAACAATAAAAACAAAAATTAATAAAAATTAGTATTTAGTAAAAGGTATATACCTTTCGATGGCTTGCCAAAACCATACGACTACAGGATGTTGATCATGGTAGCCGCCTCGGTACTCAGTGTTGTGTCTCCAGTCAATAAGATCGATTTCTGCAGTACCTGCTATCACCAATTCGAGTTCTCTGGCATCGAAAACGCTCACTAGTCTCGGATCTACGACCTCATAAAAGCCTCTTACTAGAGATTCAGTTTGTTCAGATACGCCGCGTTCTAAACGCCATCTTACTATCCTTTCTAAGTATTCCTACAATAACAACAAAAATCCTTATTTTTCTAAAAATTAAAATATATAAAAATGTGGCACCGGACATGTTAAATTTAAAAACATCCTTTACCTTTCCTTTGCCATTTTTGGAATATTTCTATGAAGACGAAATAAATAAACTAGTAACTATAGCAACTTTTTTTGGTAAAATTGGGAGTTTTGTTCGTTTTTTCAGTAATCCCTTTTTTTCCCAATACTCTTTATAAATTACTCCCATTTTTTAAATTTCTTTATAAATTACTCGTATTTTTCTCAATTTTCTTCAGTTAAACTTGCCACCAAATATACCTGACTAGAAAAGGTTACCGGTAAACTTGCCATTAGTACAGTATTTTTGCTACCAAAGATTTTATGAACTGTAATAATTAATACAAGAACTCTTAACACGTAAAAAATTAAAACAGATAAACCTTTTTGTTGAAAAACATTCTAACCATGAAATTTTATTAAAAACAAGAACAATAACAATAAACTAACAGAGAAATTATCAATTGTCCGTCAGCTTGGTAAACTCGCTTCGTGCAGCCATTATATTCTAATTAAAGCAAGAATATGAAAGAAACAGTGAATGTAGCAAGTCAATCTGTCAAACTCAAAACGTCAAACGCGTCATTATTTTTTAGTTATTAAAAAAAAAAGATTACACAGATAGTGAAACAACAACTTGATAAAAAGGAGTAACAAGTTCAAATTTTGGGTCATCACTTTTTATAGAGTTGAGTGCGACTTTTTCTCTTGCATATTTTTACTCAGCTCGTTATCGCGAGTATTTTGACAGGTCGCAACTCAAAAACCTCATAAACTGTAAAATAGCCGCTTTTTTATTGACATAATAATCCAAACTTTTCATTTGCTGATAAATAAATAAATGTCTTGTACGAAATAAATGGTTCGAATCACCGAAGAATTAGTAAGAAAACATGCCGAACACAATTATAGGAACTGTAAATGAATTATCCTTTCATCAAGAAGACGTGCACAAAATAGAAAACATCAATAACTGGTGCAAGGACCTGCTGATATTGTATCTACAAGCGAATCTTATTTCAAAAATAGAAAATTTGAATAAATTAAAGAAGTTGCAATATCTAAATTTGGCTGTTAATAATATAGAGAAAATAGAAAATTTGGAGAGGTGCGAATCTTTGGAAAAATTGGATCTAACTCTGAATTTTATAGGTAAGTAAATGTTAATGACACATTTTTTCAAAAGTAATTGTATTTATTCTAGGAGATTTAGAAAGTGTTTGTTCATTAAAAGATAACTTGCACTTACAAGACCTTTATCTAACTGGCAATCCATGTGTAGATTATGATGGATATAGAGAATATGTGATAGCAAAATTGCCACAATTAAAGCGTTTAGATTCCAAAGAAATATCAATAAGCGATAGAATAAAAGCGCAACAAAAAATTGAAGAATTAGAAATAAAAATTAAAAAAGCGCAATTGAATTATGGAAAATTTAGAAAAGAGCAAAAAGAAAGAATGTCTAAAAGAGATACGTCTCAAATATCCGACGAAGATTTTTGGTCAATGACTAGAACATTGTCCTGAAACTAGACTAGAAATTTCTAGCAGACAGAAAAAAAAAATAATCGAAGTGCTACAGATATTTGCAACGATGAGCCGAAGTGGACAGTTTCCTTATTTAACAAAACAGGCAAACCATTAAACGTTAACCAAGCGAAAATGAAATTTTCTTTCAAAGATGGCGTTCTAAAGCAATATGTATTAGAAATTGAAATATATAAATATTTAGATACAAATTTAATAGATGTCGATTTACAACCCATTTACGTTAAAGTTACTATTAAAAATAAAATTTTTCAAATGGTTTTTAACGAGGAGATACTCGAATTACCGGTTATTTGGTATTAAAATTGATCAAAGCGAATTATAAGGAATCCATAGGTAAAAAGAAGAAGAAATATTTAGAAACCGATGATTTGAATTTTAGTAAAAGATTTATTGTGTATTAGCTCTAATAAATCACCTTTAGAATTAGCTTAAATATATATGTTGTAGAATTACTTACTTTTTTATTTTTCTCAGTGACTGGCACATTTCTTCCGCCTGGTTTTAATTCCCTTTCTAGAACCTGACCGAAAACTTCTTCGGTAACGGCAAAAGTCAGTTCTAACTCGCCCTGGAGTGAAACGTCGTGTTCCTTTATCCATTGAAGACTTTGGTGGAATTCGAAGTCTAGACTCTCTAGATCTGATAAGGCTACCGGTAGTCGAAGTAAGGCTTTGTAAAAAGGTCGCGTGAAAAATGCATCTAGCAAATATTGATGGACTAGTGCTAAACCGAGAACTCGACCACTGAATCTAAACCTAAAAAAATTGTTAAATTAAATTTTTTTTTTTATATATAAATTAGTCTTTTGGAAATGATAAAACTGAAAAATGATAATAAACATAAATTTTTTTGTAACTAAACACCAGGGCCGGCGGTTGACGTGAGTGATGTGGGTACTACTACCCACCCGAAAATATTTAGGGGGGGAATTACCCACTCGAAATTTACAACAAAAATCTGAAAGCTGTCGCGCATACGTAATTCTCTTGCTACGCAAGTGTGTATAATTTTCGAAATACCGCGGCACTGTTCTATGTAGCCCGTGGTTTAATTTGGAATTTAAATTTCGAAAGTGAATAAAACGGTAAATAATTTATTTCAAAGCACTACCTGAGTTAATACATACATAGTTACTAAGCTTCCTAGAGAAATATAATATAAAAGTTTCTTAAGACGGAAATATTGACAATTTTCAGATATAAATTCAAATACTGTAAAACTTAAAATAAACAGAAAAACACCCCGCGGGTTTATGGCGGGCCGCAGACAGCGCAGACGAAAAGGTTGGTCATGCCTGCAATAGTGGAAAGGGAAAAGACCGTAACACGTTACTGAAAGCATGGTTGAATAGAACTGGTTATACATGGTTACATCATGATGTTTAGAACGAAATATTGGAAATCATGGGCAACAAAATTGTCTCTCGAATCTGGAGGAAATACGAAAGGCAGAATTTTATGCAATTTTAATAGACGAAACATCAGATGTCTCAATAAAAGAACAAGTTTCAATTTACCTCAGAATTACGGCTTTAAATCTTATATCTACTGAATATTTTATGCGATTTTATACGACAGCTAGTACTAAAGCCACCGCATTATTTGAAATTGTTAAGGATTCGTTTTCAACTACGTTTTGAGAAACTCCGAGGCCAATGTTACGATGAAGCATCTAACGTTTCTGGGAGAAGAATAACGGGCTTAGAACAACGAGTGCAAAAAAAAGAACCTCGAGCACTTTACGTCCATTGTAATGCCGACAACCTTAATATAGCAGTCCAAGATGGAATTAAAGATGTCTTCGAAGCGACAAACTTCATCGGGGTGGTAAAGGAGCTCACAAACTTCGTGCGGGATTCGCAAAACGCTTAGCGAAGTTTCAGGAGCTTCAAGCTGATGCTGAAGAAATCAACGAAAAAGACGCACCTGCTCTTACAGCCTACTGCCCAACAAGGTACATATAAAATTAAAAAAATAATTTCCTTTTCAAGCACTTTAATATATTCGGTGAATTCTTTTGCAGATGGGTTGTTTGCATAAAATCCTTGAAACTGTGGCCAATTACGAAACGTTAATTACATTTTTTCAAAAGTTTGTTGAGGACAAAGAAGTCGACGAAGGCTTGATTTCTTCACAATATGGAATCTTTCAAATTTTTTTTTGAACACGATGATCGAAATTTTTGATCGGATCGAGATTCTTAACAAAGATTTACAAAAATCAGACCTTTGTATTGTTGAATCGTATAGAAAAGTAGAAACCGTTTCGATTGTAATGAATGATTCTCGTGATTCAAAATACGAATCGGTTTGGAAAAAAAGTTCTGAATGGGATTTTAAACTTGAAATCGAATAACCAACATTGCCCAGAAAATGCAGAATTCCGAAACGACTAGATAGTGGATCAGAAAACTATGTTTTTGAAACTCTCAAAAATTATAAAAAAATGTTGTACGAGATTTTTGAACAGGTAAATTTTTCACTAAAAGATCGGTTCGATACAGAGAATGCCAAGTTTTTCAAGTCTTTAGAAACTTTTGCAGCTGGCAAAACGATAGGTCCAGACGAAATTGTGAAATTCTGTAAAGAAGATTTTGACAAATCGCGATTTTTTAATGGGTATTTTAAAGCATTAATAAATTACTGATTTGAATACAGGGAAAATGAACATTACATGAAAATCGTTCCTGAATTCATGCGTTTTCTGAGACTGATTATAATACCGGGATCTTCTTGTTCAAATGAAAGGAGCTTTTCAGTTCAAAAATTATTTAAGATCAACAATGGCACAAAATCGGCTGAACCACGTTCCTATTCTACATTTTTATCCGGATTTAGTTGATTCGCTTGATTTAGAAACTTTAATGGATGAATTCGTAATAGAAAAAGAAAGTCTTGTTTCGCCTCGAGAAAATATTTTTTTATCTTTAAAAGAAAACTTATAAAAGCAAATAAATCATCTAAAAACATATTTTTATCAATTTTTGATTTTCTCACCCTAGACCCGTCCTCCCTTCGAACGAGTTTTTTGTGAAAAAAAACTGCTCGACCTCCCCGTCGCACCACCCACTCGGTATAAAAGTGTGACGCCCTGCTAAATACGAAAATCAGGTGGTGCAGGAAAAATCATTTTTTTAGAAACCCTATAACTACATAATGTTACATTATAATTTCTTTCTTTGACAAGTCTCATAAATGTACTTTTTTGTGTTGATTTATACATTTATAATTATAAATTTTAAGGTAAAAAAAGTGACTATTAGAGAATTGCCATTGCAACGAAAAACTGTAAATATGTAAGGATGAAGTAGGTATTCATTTATTTACAAACCGTTAAATAATAATTACAGGATACATAAAAATGAGTAGAATAAACACTTGACAGTAAAGACATAAATAAACAAAAATGCATTTTGCACATGCCAATATCACATGAACTATATTTTTATTTCTTTTAAAATAATCTTGTTACTGTTACACACATGGAAGACACATGCATGGGGTCATTGTTATTTGATAATAACATATACAGGGTTACCAAAAATAAATTGTATTTGAATATAAAGAATTTTACCAGTCATGATAGTTATCGACGAAAGCAGACATAGGCGAAATCTGTACAGTGTAGGTATCATTGGCTGAATATTCGAATAAACCATAATATGGATTAAATAGTTCTCTAGAAAGAAGAAAGAAAAATTCTCTAGACGGTCCACCATAATCGAGACCTTCCTCATTGTCCCAAACCACGCACAGCTTCCCTTTTTGGAGTTCTTTTTTATTGGCGGACATTATTCTTCGGAAAGCATCTTCTAGTAGATGATCTCTTCGAATGTAAAGTCTAAAAGAAATAAATATATTTTTACATTCTGGATTAGTTATTTATTTAGTCAAAGTTTAAATTGAATATTTATAAAAAAATATCCAGACAAATTTTTATCACATTGACATAATGTTTTTTTTACGGTTTTTGTTATATTTTTATTACTAATAAAAATTTCGCTTTAATAGTTGGTGTTTTATTACGAATTTATTGTGTATTATCAAAGTGGATAAATCTGTTGTTCTAAATTTAAAAATTAATTACTACATAATTTCCATTCTCTTACTTTAAATTTAGCATAATTGTGTAATTAGCACAATTGAATTTGAAGGTAAATTAATCAAGAATTAACACATACACAAATAATTCACCGAAAAAAAGTTACAAATTAGATAAAAATTGATGTGTAAATTTTATTTGGTACAAAATTTGTTTTCGTGAAAATGCTATATATAACTTACTTGAATTTTCCAGGGCCTTGTCCGTATCCTTTGCTTTCTAGTTTTCTATAAAAATTTCTAAGTTTAGCTTCGAAATCCCGCTTGTGAGGTGCAGTGACCCTGTGTCTACTCAAACCTGGGGACGCTATTGGGGAAGGTTGAGGAGATCCTCTTGGACTTCTGGTGCTTGAATTTGT
Organism: Neocrepidodera transversa; assembly: GCA_963243735.1. Taxonomy (NCBI): domain Eukaryota; kingdom Metazoa; phylum Arthropoda; class Insecta; order Coleoptera; family Chrysomelidae; genus Neocrepidodera; species Neocrepidodera transversa. The sequence goes on along the minus strand of OY725341.1, from coordinate 1,093,980 downwards.
TCTATTGTCCACTGTCATGGCGGGAACATATGACATTATCTCCTGCTCGAAGAGGCTACAACAAAAAAAATAGTTAGGTTCATAAAATAATAATGTGTTAGGTTTATTTTTAAAACAATAGATTTGTGGTAGATATAAAACTAATTTGTATTGTTGGTAATATTATTTGTTGTTTTTTTAATCAACTAATAATTTGTTTTTAACGTCAATTATAACATACACATACAAAAAAAATGTATTAATTCGTCATGGTGTAATTAAACTAATTTAGCATGAAAATTGACGCAAGTAGTCTTTAAAAAAATATTTTCACAATATATTAAAATTTTTTCCATATTAATCATAATATATATCTTCCATTTTAACCACAAAAGTACTATTATTGTGTGGTAGTTTTTACATATCATTGTAAAATCACGAACATGAATCACAGATAAAATAATGACATTAACGTATCAAAGATTTTTTTGGTAACAATTAAAATAAATATCTTTTTCCTTTTAGGTATTTTGCATATTAATTTCTTCCAGAAAAAAACTAGAAGTTTAATAGAATCTGGTTGTTGCTAATTCAAAAATGTTTCTGTAATAAATATTATATGTATGTTTGTTTAAAATATATACGTAAAAAATATTTCTCCTTGGTATACGCCTATGGTAATATAATCACTGTTATGCCAATTTCCTCAACCTTCCGTTTATTTATTTATATTTACTCTCTTTGTAAATTAACCGCAATCTGATATTAATATTTAATTATAAACACACCAAAGATGGGTATTTAATTTAAAATTTTAAGGTAAATATAAAGGGAATAAATTGAGAAAAATTAAGAAAAAAAATAAAAAACATCTTTTTAGGCGGGAAAACCATCACTCAGATATTCAAATAAAAAATATATTATAATGACATCATTTTGTATGAGTTATAGAAATTAATTTAATATTATTAGTATTATTATTATAAATAAGTTTTGTATTATTGGGTACATAAGTAAAAATTCAAATTCTGGTATAATCAACAAATTTTTTGATATCGAAAGAAGATCTTATGAAATGTTAATAGAAATAAAATTTGTTTTATATTTAGAAAATTATTTAAAATTTAAAATCATTCCGTATTAAAAATTTTGTGATAAGTTGTAAGAATCAAGTAAGGGTTGAGAAAAAAGAGGGGTGGAATTGATTAGATACAAAAAGTCATAATAATTTAGATTATTTTTGAAAAGAAGGAATTTTGAATGTAAATTAACAAAAAAGGCTGAATTTATATGAATTAATATTCCAATGAAGAAATAAAACAACCGTTTTCAAGTTAAAGAAATTTTTATTTAAAATAAATAAAAAAATATACTTATCATATAAAATATAGAAAGGAAATTGGTTAAAAAGATATATAGTTTGGGGGATAATGGTTACAAAGAATGTATGAAGAAGAGGAACAACAATTAAAAACATCAAAAAAATTAAGAAGTTAGAAGAGGTAGGAATATTGCTAAAAATGGTCAACAAAGTTTAGATAAGAGGAAGAAGAGGAAATTAAGGGAACACATAAAATTTATTAAGTATTTATAATTTTTGAAAAATTTTATGATTTTTTTGTATATATGCTGTATAATAGTGAATGTCCAAACTAATATCAGTAGTTTCCGTCTTCTCAAGCAGCCATGTTTTATTTAGATTCATTTGTTAATTTAAAGTTAACTTCGCACAGAACTTTCATATTACTTTATTAATCGACAAGTTTGATAAGCCAAACTAAAGGAAAATTGATATTCTATGCCACGGATATATCAGAATTTAAATCTTTTAGTTTATTTTAATAAAAATTAAGATACAAAATAGTACGATAATTTACAAAATTTTTAATATTTATTTGTAGAAGAATTTTATTAAAAACCAGCCTATGGCAAAGAATTAACCTTTATAAACACATTTTTAATGTAACTTTCAATATATTTGCTTTTGTTTGTTTGACTTGTGCGTAGTAAAGTGAACGCATTTTACACTATAATTTACATATGTACATTTCCCGCCTAAAGCCCAGTCAACGTACGTTTGGCTAACTATGTTAGCATCGTCCGGTTGATGATGATAAACAGTTTATAAACTCCTGATGATGCTAACATAGTTAGCGAAATATGCGTAAAGTGTTAAAAATGTTAGTTTTGGTTAGTGGTGACGATATTCTTCAACATTGTTGAAAACCAAAGATTCCAAATTCCCAATTCAAGATTTTATACAAATCTTATTTTTATTTAAGAGACCTTGAATCTTCAATCGATATTATTATTCATTCGATCCCCCTAATACAAACTAACATTTCCGGTTCTGAATCATTTGAATTTAAATAAGAAACAGAAGGGTTGTGTGTGAGTGTGTTTGAAGGACACATTAACAATAAAGGCACTTACTTAAAACAGGAAGTTGAAAATAACTTGGCAAAAATTTAATTACAAACCAAATGGACGTTAGAAAATATTAATGTTTTAATTAATATATTAAAAAGCAGATGTTACAAGAAGGATTTGTCTATTAAACTTTTATTCAATGGTCATTAATATTTAGAAGAAATATCATGTCACAGGGTTAGTAAAAATCCAGTTTTTTCTACTTTTGACTAGGATACTGCACAAAATTTTTTAAAACCGTTGAAAACTACTGTAACTGTCCAATGTAGTGAACGAACTTGTCTAAATAACAGCGAGACAAAACTATAACGTTACTAACGTCTGACATGCTTGATATAGAGATCCGTTACGATGATAATATGAGCGCATGAAAATCATGAATGCGACTCTTGCGCACATCCACTTCGACTTAATGTTAAGATCCGTTATAAACATAATAAAAATCCTAGTCTGAGCGTAATGAAATGTTTAAATAAAAACTATACTTCTGCTTAATAGCCCAAAATACCAAGACTTTCCGAAGTTGGCTATTACCTCCTAGGGCGTAAGACTGATTCCCTTTAGCCAATGATAGAGAATATATGTTATGGTGCAAAATTTGTAGCTTTTTGACGAATAAAAAAGTCTGTTACTATCCTCAATTCGTTTTTCGCTGTGAAATGTTTAAATTGTGTTTTTTTATACAGAATTTCCTTTATCCATGAAACACCCTGTATTAGTGATCAATATTTTTCTGCATATTTTTAAGTTGATAAATTAGACATTCTTTTTATATTTGATAATGGTGTTGTCAAAAATCTTAACATACTTTATACAGAATTGTAACAGCGGCGCTTAGAAACGTATAAAAACATGAATTATAATGAGTCACGTTATTTATAAAAAATATAAAATTATATTTTATTCGTTATGAAAATATTTTACGCGATTTAACATAATTACTCAAGCTAATTGTGACCGTTAAATTAAAAGTATTTATTCATATGCAGAATTCTAATTTTCAAAATATTATCTATATATTGGAATAAGATATAAATAAAATATAAATTTTAAAGTAAACGGTACTTATTGCGTCATATACCAAAACGTAGACCAATTTAATTTAAATAAATGCTTAATGTAGGTTTATTCATAAAAAAAACTATAAACAATATTAAATCGACCCAAAGAACAAAAAAAATAATAGAAGTGTGATTTTTTATTGAAACACACGAAAGAGCAAAAAAATGTAAAAATGATGAAAATATCTTTGTAAATGAGTAAATTTTTTTTAGTTAATTAAGGTTAACAATAATTTGTATTGCAAAAAAAATCTGATAAATTATTAATACGAAGTACAAATAAAAAAATACCTTTTTTTGATAATTTACGTATTTTTGTGACCTTCCTGTACATTTTTATATTTTTTTATTTTAAATAAAATTATTAAATTTAGAAATTTTTATCAATAATAATGAAGTTATCGATAAAATAAAAAATACAAATTGAGCAAAGAAAAAAATTACGTGTTTTGATTTTATTATTTCAGTTTTTTTAAATTTTAATAACAAATATTAGAGACAAAAGTCGTTATTTTTTTTAATTGAAATTAAGCAAAAATTTTCGATAAAAATAACAATATTTTCCAAATAAATTATACTCATAGTACCATCTACAAAGACGTAGCCCAATTTTATTTAACCCCTCAAAGCTTCCTACCTAAGGGCCGTACTCGATTTGAGGCTTTTGTCGCCATAGATTTAGAAATATGTTTAATTACTATTGGAAAACAAGAAAATGTGTCAGAGAGAGAAATTTCGTTATTAGGTGAAATGAAAATCAAAAAAATTAAACATATGACATGTAAAACACATGCAAAATTATAATGAATATTTATACTTAATCAGTGACTCATTATAAAAAATAATATATAACGGTCGAATTCAACCTTATTGACCTAAAAATACGAAACGGTTTTTGTTGAAAAAAATTCGAATTTCAGATAACCCTGATGTTCAACTGTCACTTTTATCCGTGGAATCTTTTCGGTTTCATTTAATTGTAAACACAAATGAATGGAGTTACGTATTTATTATGCAAACAATAATTAATTCACTAGGTTTGTATTCATTTTGGTTTCACACATCTTGGAAAGAAATAAATGACTTTAAATTGGTGACATTAAAATTTTAATGAAATTTAAAAATTTCTGCACACGGTGGTGCTTTATCAGCATCATCATAACCTGAAGCTTAAATTACAAAAAAAAAAAACATTCCCCTCACCATATTATTAAGTAGAACTGCTATGGGCGGTCCCGTGCAGCAAAACGAGCATTTAATGAGAACATATTTGTAAGAAATATTACTGGTTAGTTTTCATTGGAGCCTCAGCGAAGGAATTTTAAAAAGAAACAAAAATATTTTTAATTGGTTCTATTAGAAAGTATAACCATTTATATGAAATAATAATCGTATTTTTTGCAATTAATTTCCGGTCATGATGGGACAAAACTGTTCACTATTATTATTATTGCCATTTATTTATGTAAATTATAATTTATACTAAAACTATTATTATGGAAAATATATAGGGAGTCATTTAAAAATTTCCATTTTGGTTTCGTGATTAAACTTTGGTCTTATGTTTCTTCTACTAATCTACTGATCGATAAAAGTATTGATCTAAGAAATTTCTAATAATAATTACAAAATATGTTTCTCTAATTTTCAATTATCAATATTTCCAAAATATTTATTTTTTCGTGTTAAGGGAAAATTATATTTGTTTAATTTTTTTTACGAATTGTAAATTTTGTGTAATATTTATTTTTCTTGCAGACAACATGTTAAAAAAATATAAGTTTTAAATTAATCTTGCTATTAGTTTACAATATTAAAATTTATAATTATAGTAGCGATTTACAGGATGTTTATCTTTTTTAGAACAAAGAATTAAAAGATATATAGATAAGCCATTAACATACATTTCGTGTTTTGTGTAATAATAATAATAATAAAATATAAAGATCAGACAAAATACTATCCAGTTTGAAAGGAAGTGTGGCAATAATTAATTTTTTAAGCTTCGTTGGGAAATGGTCATTTATTTCAATGTTAATTGGCTAATTTCGCATTTAATGAAGCGAGAAAAAAAATATTAATATATATTTTTTTTAAAACAAAATATCCATACTCAAATGTGGTAAAGTATTCAATAAAGAATGAAACAACAATGAAAAATATGGAAAAAAAATGAAAAACATATCACAAAAAAATTTAATAATGACGAATAGTCTAAAAAGGCGACATGTTTCGGTCTATATGATCATCATCAGGCAAATTGGATCCAAAACGTTGAAAAAACAGTTACAAAATGTGATTTTTAAATAACTCACATTGAGTTATTTAAATATCTTTCAATTTTAAGTTTATGTTTTTTTTTTTAAATTTAAATTTTCACTAATGTAACATACCAAAAAATGTTGTTTTTTAAACATTTTGGATCCAATTTGTCTGATGATGGTCATGTAGACCGAAACATGTCGCCTTTTTAGACAACTTATTCGTCATTAATAAATATTTTTGTGGTATGACTTCCGGTTCATTCATTCTTTATATATTTTTTTATTTTTATAAGTATACAGGATGTAAAATAATAAGATTCATTCAAAAATTTTGAAAATTTCATAAATGTATGCGATTTTTAGGTTAAAATTTTTGTAAAAAAATAAATATGACTGAAACAAATCCGGTATTTTTTCAAGATGTAAAAAGTAGCTTATTCACATATTTTCTATTTTATAAATAATTATTTTTTCTCAGTGTACTTCTAAATTTGACTAAATTTAGAAAATTTCAAGAAAATTTAAAAATTTTTGACAAATTTCGATTATTTCTAAAAGATGCCAAAATATTTTAAAACAAAATATGAAAAAAATAGCGAAAATAGTCTAAAAAGATTGAGAATTAATTTTGGATATTTTTATATTAAAAAAAATATAAAAAATTTATATCGAAATAATTATCTAAAGTGAATGACATAACCTGGTATAAAAAACGATATTTTTTGGAATTTTTTTCAATATGTAAAAAGTAGCTTATTCACACATTTTCTATTTTTTTGTTAACAAATAATTATTATTTTTCCCAGTGTACTTCTAAATTTGATTAAATTTCGAAAATTTCAAGAAAATTTAGAAATTTCGATTAGTTCAAAAAAATACCAAAATATTTCAAAACAAAATATCAAAAAAATGGCCGAAAATAGTCAAAAAAACATTGAGAATTAATTTTGGATGTTTAAATATTAAAAAAAATATATATCGAAATAATTATCTAAAGTGAATGACATAACCTGATATAAAAAACGATATTTTTTGGCGAAAATTTCAAGAAAATTTAAAAATTTTTGAGAAATTTCGATTATTTCAAAAAGATGCCAAAATATTCTAAAACAATATATGAAAAAAATACCGAAAATAGTCTAAAAAGATTGAGAATTAATTTTGGATGTTTTCATTAAAAAAAAAAAAACATATATGGAAATAATTATCTAAAGTGAATGACATAACCTGGTATAAATTTAAAATTAGGCATGAAGTATATATGGGTAGTCAGTACATTTTGCCAAATTGCATAACATTAACACAAATTCAAACTAATTTAAATATACACACATTTGTTACTAACAATGCACATACAATTTTCACACTTTGTTTTTAATGTAAATTAAAAGGGGTTTCGAATAAAAAAAATATATAATTATAATTTATGCCACCGTCGTATCTGTTCAAAGGGAAAATATTTATATTGCTTAATTATATACTAAAAAGGTAGAGAAAAACCGAATAGCAATTTAGATTAGATATAGATTTTTTTTTCATATCGTTCGACGCACCTAATTTACCAATATTTGCCCATTACAAATAGGAATAAAGCGTTATTATTAGTTCCTAATATAAATATTATTGTGATTTTTTACCCAATATTGAACGAATAAAAACTATTTAAAAAAAAAACGGAAAAGTAATTAATAATTAAATTTTAAATACGTTACTAATTGTCTTTCAAATTGGCTGTAAAATATAAAAAATTATGAAGCGTCTGGCATTATCATAAATTCAAAAAGTAGATCAAATAAAAAAATAATAATTAAAAAAAAAAACTTTCATTTATCGTACAATATTTAATTAACCGATTTTACACAAACTAGTTCAAAATTCTTCCTGAAAAACTTTAAATAATAAATAGTTCAAATGCACCAATAAAAATTATAATTTATATAAATCAATAATTAAATTAAAAATTTTGTTAACTTTAATTGATATTATTTTTTGATCGATAGATGGCATTCAGGCAACTATTTCCCGTCGATGCAGTTTCACGATAAATTAAGGATGCCCTTGCGCTAATTGCTATGACGAAACTAAATATTATAATAAGAAATTAAATTAAAAGGACGCCATATGTTAATATTGTAAATTGCACGGAAAATTTGTAATTTTAATTAATTATTGTTCAAATGCAATTTCCTATCATTATACATACAGGACAAGAAAAGTAGCAATTTAATACTTTTTTTTTATAAAAAATTTAAATAAAAAATAACTTGACGTAACTTTATTTAAAAAATTATTTTATTCGATTTTTTTTATATTCAAAAAGTGTCTTATTTATTACAGCAAATTAGACGTCGTGTACAAATGTACTTTTTTATGTACAAATAAAGGGACGGACGCCAATTGAGCACTTTATTACCCTCAGGTAAAATTGATACCGTAGCCGGACACGCCAATTGAGCACCAAGGACCAAACAGAGACCGGCCAATTGAGCACTTTATGACTAGCCAATTGCGCACTTTATTACTAGTTTGTTCATTAACGAATTATCAGGTACCTACTGAATTAATGCAAACAGTTATTTTTCTCGGTTAAATAAAAATCAGAATATGGTAATTTTTAAGAAGTATTTTTTTAAAAACTCTCAAAAACCCTTAAAAAATCGTTAAATAGAAAAATTTTTGAAAAATTCTTGAAAAATCATTGAATAAATGCTGAAAAATCCTTGAATAATCCTCATCTTTGATTTTTAGGGATTTTTCAAGGATTTTTTATTGGTTTTTCGAGGAATTTTGGAGTATTTTTCAAAGATTGTTCAATGATTCTTATAGTATTTTTCAAGAACTTTTCATGCATTTTTCAACAATATTTTAAAGATTATTTAACGGGGTTTCAAGGATTTTTTTAATGCTTTTTTAGTAGGTAGGTACAAGTATTTTTTAAAGATTTTTTAAAAACGTTTTTTAATGATTTTTCATGGATTTTTAAGGATGTTTCATGGATTTTTCAAGGATTGAAAAAACGTTGAAAAATCGTTGAAAAATCGTTGAAAAATCATTGAAAAATCCTTGAAAAATTCTCGAAAAATCTTTGAGAAGTACTTGAAAAATCCTGTAAAAATCTTTGAATAATTCTAAAAAATGTCTTAAAAACACTTAAGAAATTGTTAAATTGAAATCAATTTTTTAAGGAGTTTTGGAGTATATTTCAAACATTCTTGTAGGATTTTTAAGGATTTTTCCAAAATTTTTTAATGATTTTTCAAGGATTGTTTAAGGATTTTTCAATATAATGTTTTTTTTTAAGGAATTTGGAGTATTTTTCAAAAATTCTTGTAGGAATTTTCACGTACTTTTCAAGGGCTTTTCCAGAATTTTTAATGATTTTTTAAGGATTGTTCAAGGATTTTTCAACAATTTTTTCATGGATTTTTTAGTTTATAGATTTTTTAAAGAATTTTGGACTATTTGTCAAAGATTCTTGTAGGATTTTTCAAGTACTTTTGAAGGATTTTTCCAGAATTTTTTAATGATTTTTCAAGGATTGTTTAAGGATTTTTCAATATAATGTTTTTTTTTAAGGAATTTGGAGTATTTTTCAAAAATTCTTGTAGGAATTTTCACGTACTTTTCAAGGGCTTTTCCAGAATTTTTAATGATTTTTTAAGGATTGTTCAAGGATTTTTCAACAATTTTTTCATGGATTTTTTAGTTTATAGATTTTTTAAAGAATTTTGGACTATTTGTCAAAGATTCTTGTAGGATTTTTCAAGTACTTTTGAAGGATTTTTCCAGAATTTTTTAATGACTTTTCAAGGATTGTTTATGGATTTTTCAAGTTAATGTTTTTTTTAAGGAATTTGGAGTATTTTTCAAAAATTCTTGTAGGACTTTTCACGTACTTTTCAAGGGCTTTTCGAGAATTTTTAATGATTTTTTAAGGATTGTCCAAGGATTTTTCAACAATTTTTCAAGGATTTTTCAATTTATCGATTTTTTAAAGAATTTTGGACTATTTTTCAAAGATTCTTGTAGGATTTTTCAAGTACTTTTGAAGGATTTTTCCAGGATTTTTTAATGATTTTTCAATGACTTTTCAAGGATTGATTAAGGATTTTTCAAGTTAATGTTTTTTTTAAGGAATTTGGAGTATTTTTCAAAAATTCTTGTAGGATTTTTCACGTACTTTTCAAGGGCTTTTCGAGAATTTTTAATGATTTTTTAAGGATTTTGGACTAGTAAGGGATTATTATTACAAAGTGGATCCAGGTCAAAGTGCTGAATTGGCCTGTCTCAAAAAGGTCGCTATGAAAAGGTACCTGCCTGCCTGGTGCTCAGTTGGCCTGTCTACATTTATTACATCTAGAGCTTGGTGCTCAATTGGCTTATACCCAAATAAAGACCATTTATTAATAGTATTATTATTATCCCTTCTTGCAGGTATCAAAAAAAAAATACAAATTGAAATAATATCTAAACACATGGAAGAAATATTTGTATTTGTATTTAAATACCTTTTAAATATAAGGAAGAAGTATTTGTATTTGATTTAAATACATTGTCAATTGAAGTATTTAAAATACAAGGTAAATATATTTTTTTAAATATTTTTAACATGACTGTTTATACATAATTACGACGATTTTCGTTTAAAATATTTCATATGCTGTTTCTATGGTTTTTATGATCACCCTGTATCTGCATTGTCCAAACCTCTTTATTTATTTTTATTTATAGACCGTGATCCGTCCAGATCATCACAAAATATGACTAATGTTTAAATTGCAGCGTTTTTTTATTTATGTCGAAATTATGAAAAAAAAAAAATTATAACCTAAAATAAATCTCCCATTGTTTGCGGTTAAAATTTATATTTAATACGATTTTATTATTGTTATAATATAATTTAAAAAAAGATTGTATTAAGTATAAAGAAATAGAATTATAATTTGTGGATATTTCATGTTTTTTTTATACCAATTTCTGCTTAAAAAAAATGTTTAGAAAAATGATGAAAATTTCGAAAATTGAAATAATTTCAAAAATTAAGTCGATAAGTTTGAAACGGAAATTTTCAAAACATTCAAATATTTCAGAAAAAGGTTAAACATTTAGAAAACAATTTCAAATATTTCAAAATTCCGAAACAATGCAAAAATGTATAATTTTAAAAAATTCAAAAATATGTAAAAAAATCACATTATATAATTTAATTTATGATGGATAGCGATATTATTTACGAGTAAAGCTTTTAAAATTTAATTGTTTTCATTGCTATTTTTAATTAACGTCTTAAGTAGTACGATCTATTTTTTCATATTTAACATGACACCGCATGTGGTTTTATTCACAAAAATAGACATGAATGAAATATATTTTTTATAAAATTAATCTATCTGTGAGGGGGTTAGTTAAGGTCTCATTCAATTCCATTTATGTTATAAATAAATCAATAACATACAATAACCGTTAAATATCGTTTGATAACTTTGTTATCGATATAAATATTTATTTTTGTAACGAATAATTATATTTTTAATAATATTATCTTTTAACGTTTTGTATCATGTTTAAATTACAATGGAAAAATTGCTTACATATAAGTATCTGTATTTTTAGAAAGAGACTAAATAAATATTTTTTCTAATCCATGAAACTAATATACAGGAAAATAATGATTTTTAATAGCCAAATGAGTGACCCACTAACCCTCAAAATATTAAAAAAAAAAAATTGTCTCCTAAATTTATTACGTTTAATATATCATTCAGTCCTTTTCCAAACTATTACTATTGAACGCACCTCGTATTTCTTTTCAATTACTCCATCTGTAATACCGACTTATTTTAATAAAACTTATAAAAGTCCGGGAAGTAAGTACTTCCCGGACTAGGCCGGGAAGAATCACATTGTTGTTGTCATTGTAAATATGAAAATATTTTTAGGTATGGTTTTGATATGTGTATCATTAATTTGTTATGAAAAAATAGTGTACGCAACACATAGTTTTTTTCAACTAACAGACTTCCAGGACTCACCTTACGGCTCGTCCTACAATTTTTTCTACTCGTCGAGAAAAACAGTATTTTCCGAATTTGTTACGTTAATTACTATTTCTCATAATGATGATGACTTAAGACAGTTATTTTATTGGAAAAATATAAAATAAAGATACTCCAGTGCCGTACGAACTAATTTTTTTTTATAAAAATTTAAATTGTTTTGTTTTTACATTATTTTTTAAAAAATTTAAACTATGAGATTTTAATACATTTATAAATTAAACTTACAGACTGAATATGACTCCTATCGTCTTGGTAACAATTCCCATATCAATAATAAAAAAAAACTAAAAACTAACAATGTCTAAAAACCATGATCATCACTTTTCCACCGGCATATCACAAAAAAAAATAAATCTGCTTTTTTAAACACAAAATATCCATCGAACACCATACACCACCACCACCACCAATAAATAAAAACGAAAAAAAATCCACCGAGCTACAACCCCGCAAATCTCGGTGTTTATGTTTATATCGAAGTAGGTTATGCACGCGTTTTAACCCATACTATGCTCTCTCTCTTCCTTCGGCGACTATGAGGAGAAGGCACAGTACACTCTGATATCTATCGTATCGTGAAAACCAAAACAGTTGAACTTCGACGGAGTGTATCGTGAAGGTGGACGGAAACAAATGAACTAACTACCCGCCGCCGGGTTGGGTGGGGAACATTCGAACTATTATTATCTATTACCACAGTGAGCGCGGTTTTTGATCTATTTTCTCTTCGACTCTCCGTGAAGATTGATAAATGTAATTATCAAAAAAAAAGAATTATTATTCATATTAGTTTTAATAATAAATTTTTCAGTACCAAAAAAAAATTGACATAATAAATTTTATATTATGTGAATTTTTTAATTTTTCTCCATAAAAGAATCAATATCACATACAAATGTCAAAATGTTAATCTTGGCAGGATGCAAACGTACCACTATTTAAAACAATGACGTTTTATTTTATCTACATGTCTCGTACCTAAAATTGTTATGATGCAGTACATTTATTTTGACCTCCGATTCTATCATATAAAGCATCTAAGATTCGATTATTGTTAAAGAACAATTAACTAGTAGTTATCTATAGGAATACAAACGAACTACTTATAATAATAGAAATATTTTTAATTAAAAGTTACACAGACACATTTTTTGAAATGAGACGAAAATTTCTTTTCAAAAATATTTTTTGAAAAATCTATTATGATGGATTAGGTCTTCTAACGGTATCTTTCAATTGTTAACTTATTGGAAAGTTCCCAATTCAGGCTAAAAATAAGATCATACATCTATTGAGCCATCAGAAACCCACCTGACACGTCCTCCGCCCTTGACATCAAAAAGTACAATTTCTTACTTGTTGAATAGAGCGACAAACAGGGTGACACAGATTTGTAACTATGAAACCTATCTTTTTTTGAGGATGATAAAATGCCGAAAAATAAAGATATGAAAATATCAAAGTATTTTTTTGAGGAATTTAAAATGCTGAACGTTCAAGATGAAAAATATGATTCAAAATATCCCTTGATCCCTCTAAATGAGACGCCTATGAGAACCATTTTTTTTGACTTGAAATAATATGACAATTACATAAATAAAAATTTTCATATTTGCTAAAAAAAGAATTTATATTTTGTTCAAATATTTTGATTATTGGTCCACTGCACAGTGGAAAAATTGCTAAAATTAGAGGGACCAAAGAAAATTTATCAAAGTCAAAAAATCTTTTTAACTTTAATTTATTGATTAAATTAAATAAATAAAAATATGTATCGTGGATTTTTAAAATTTTTATATAAATTTTTGTGTTGATTTTAATAAAAATTTTATATTATATTCAAAAATTTTGAATATTGGTCCACTTCACAGTGAAAAAATTGGAAAAATTAGAGGGACTAAAGAAAATTTATCAAAGTCAAAAAATCTTTTTAACTTTAATTTGGTGATTAAATTAAATAAATATAAAAATGTATCGTGGATTTTTAAAATTTTTATATAAATTTCTGTGTTGAATCCATAAAAATTTTATATTATGTTCAAAAATTTTAAAATTTGGTTCACTGCACAGTGAAAAAATTTGTAAAATTAGAGGGATCAAAGAAAATTTATCAAAGTCAAAAAATCTTTTTAACTTTAATTTAGTGATTAAATTAAATAAATAAAAATATCTATCGTGGATTTTTAAAATATTTTTATAAAGTTTTGTGTTGAATCCATAAAAAATTTATATTATGTTCAAAAATTTTGAAATTTGGTCCACTTCACAGTGAAAAATTTGTAAAATTAGGGGACTAAAGAAAATTTATCAAAGTCAAAATATCTTTTTAATTTTATTTTAGTGATTAAATTAAATAAATAAAAATACGTATCGTGGATTTTTAAATTTTACCTCTCGCCCTTCAGATAAGAGAGGTATAGGAATCATGCTAAAAATTGGGTAGTGAGTTTTCAATGGATAAACACGTTTTAGGGTCCCTAGAATACGATTTTAATATTTTCGCGATGATGTCTGTGTGTGTGTGTGTTAGTGTGTGTGTGTGTTAGTGTGTGTTAGTGTGTGTGTATGTTAGTGTGTGTGTTTGGATGGATGTTGTAGTAACGATAACTCAAAAACTACTGAATGAAAAAATTTGAAATTTTGCATACACGATTCTTATACCCTAGATTAGATCTGATTAGATTTTGGTGTCAATCGGACAACCGGAAGAGGCACTTGCTATGGGTGATGACGCCATTATTATACAAAACGGCATTAAAGTTTTACACATATATTTTGTATACCCTATAGTTTATTTTCATCCCATTAAAATTTTAGAAACTTTTGCCATTGTTGCCAGATTTACAAAAAAGTAAATTTTTTTCATACTTTTTTGTGCCACCGTGTAAATTTTTGATTCAAACATGGCGAGAGGTCATGTGGTGGCCACATCAGATTTTTTTATATAAATGTCTGTGTTGAATCCATAAAAATTTTATATTATGTTCAAATATTTTGAAATTTGGTCCACTTCAGAGTGAAAAAATTGGTAAAATTAGAGGGACCAAAGAAAATTTATCAAAGTCAAAAAAATCTTTTTAACTTTAATTTAGTGATAAAATTAAATAAATAAAAATATGTATGGATTTTTAAAATTTTTATATAAATTTAAGTGTTGAATCGATAAAAATTTTGTATTATGTTCAAATATTTTGAAATTTGGTCCACTGCACAGTGAACAAATCAGTAAAGTTAGAGGGACGAAAGAAAATGTATTCGAAAAAGTAAGAAAAAAATTAACAATTGTTGTAATTTAGATTTCTGTATAAAAAAAAAAAACAATAATTCTGTATGAAACGTGGATTAAAAAAAATTGACTTGTTTACTTTGTTTATATATTTAAATTCTAATAGTTTATAGATTTTTATTAGTAGATTTCTCCCTGTATATTTCATATGTTTGCATCCGCCCCCTATTTATAATCATCCCACTGGCATACCGAAGCATGTCTTAGATGCGAAATCGATCATCTATTTTCAATTTCAATAAGGCCTCCAGGGTTTAGCCCGTTCAGGTAGAAGTAATTCACCTTGTACCGTTATGTTATCTACGCTCGGAGATTCGAAAATTAGAAATATTCGACATCCACCTGTCGATTTCTCAACATACGAACGAACAACCTTTTTTTAAAATCACTTGATGAAAAAATGATAAAAAAAAACGCTAGAAAAAAAATTATTTTGTCTAGCTTATATCTATCATTATTGCTGCAATTGTCATTAGTTTTTTTTTTTATAAATTAGAACGTTACATATCTATAGAAAAATGTAGATATTTCAATTCCAAAAATATTCAATTTTTTTTTACAAGAAATCTGAAAAATGTTTTTGTACATTCCTAATTATAAAACGTGAATTACTGTTTAAAAATACATAAATTAAAATTTTCTTTCACGTTTTCTTAATTTTTCTCTATTTACTTTTTTTTGTTTTCAGTTTATAGTAAAAATTAATTAAAACAGATTCAAGTCATGTAAAGAAAAAATTTAACTTTTGACCATTTAGATTCTTTAATGTCATAAATAAAAATTGTACTAAAGGTTTTAAAAATTAATCAAACGATACTTATGAATACTTTTTAAATAGTCATCACGAAATATCAAAATTAACTTATTTAAATTACGTGTACACACGCCATCAGGTATGATTCATCATAACTATGTAGATTTTTCTCAAGATTATTATATTTAAATATAGATTTTAATTTGTTATATAACTTTAAACAATGGGGATGACATTACATATTTAATAATACTAATAATAATAGATAAATAGTTCATAAACAATTAAATAAAAATAATTTTTTGGTTCAGATACTTGTAAAAATTGATATTTTATTTTAAAAGCAAACTTTATAAAAAATTATGATGGATATCATTATTCAAAAATGTGCTACTCTGATTTTCCACGTAACGGTAATTAAACTCAATTAAAATTTAACACTTTTAAAATCACATATTTAACCAAAATTTAATCCTCATATTCTCCTCGTATTGGAAATCGAACACTCTGTGTTAAAAATGTCATTACTTACAGAAAATGAGGTGAATACTGAACATAGTTTAGACAGACAAAACAAATAGTGTTGCGAGTTGCGTAAACACTCCCGACGGTAATAACTCAACTTTTGTTTCAACAAGAATTTATTATTATAATATTTAACAACGTGATGTGGACTGTATGACTTACAATAATGAAGTGAAGTAAAATAGAACATTGAAGAGTATAAAACTTAAAATATAAAAATTAACGCTGAGCACCAACAAGTGCCAGTGGCGGGGTAGAAAGTTTAATTTTAACATTTGCCGCCCACCTTGAAAGCATGGCTTTCAAAAAAGAAAATATAGTATATAAACAAATAACTTCATTGAATAAACAAGAATATAAAATCTAAAAATCTTGTCAAAGATTTGTTCACAACGTTTATTATGTTCCGTTACATGGTAGAACACAGATTTTCGACAAAGAACGTCGAAACACACTACCGTTTGGAACCTTAACTGACACAACACGAGTCACTTGATCCAGCCCTGGGTGAAGCTGAATAACTCTGGCCATCGGCCATTTTAGCGGTGGTTGATTATCTTCCATCAGGATTACGAGATCTCCAAGGGTTACTACGTCGCCTTGGACCTTCCATTTGGATCTTCGTTGAAGTTCTGTTAAGTATTCAGTAGACCAACGTGTCCAAAATTGTTGAAAAAGTTGTGTACGTCGTTGAAAGTTGGTTAATCGGTTAATCAATGTTTCCTGAAAGTCTCTTTCTGGTAGGGCTACTAGTGCGTCCCCTATCAGGAAATGACCAGGTGTAAGAGGTAAATAATCTTGAGGATCTGATGAGATTGGGGATAAAGGACGTGAATTGAGACAACTTTCAATCTGTGTTAAAATTGTATAAAGTTCTTCATGTCGAAGTAGAGCGTTACCTAGAGTTCTACGCATGTGAAATTTTGCCGACTTCACAGCTGCTTCCCACATACCTCCTAAATGAGGAGACCTGGCGGGTATAAATTTCCAAATAATACCCTCCGTAGTTAGAAAATTTGTAACTCGATTTTGATGAATTTTATTATTGATTAGTTCGTATAATTCTAAAAGATAATTGTGCGCGCCGATAAAATTCGTACCATTATCAGAATTAATCTCTGCTGGTTTTCCTCGTCGTGAGATGAACCTTTTTAAAACATTTAGAAAGCTCTCGGTACTTAGATCGTTTGCCAAATCTAAGTGTATTGCCCGGGTTGTAAAACATATAAATACGCAAATATAAGTCTTAATAATTACTGGTTTTCGTAAAGAACCATGTTTAATCAGTATCGGACCTGCGTAATCAACTCCGCATTTGTGAAACGGTTTATTCGGTACGGTTGTACGGTTCGAGAGTTCGGTAACTGTCCCATTATAAATTTCGTCGGTTTCGGGTTTACTTTAAAACAATGAATGCAAGAGCGTATACATTCTTTTACTGCTGATTTACCCTCAATCGGCCAATATTCTAATCTAATAATAGACAATAAATTTTGGATACCTGCGTGTAAATGTTTTTCGTGAAAATATCGAATAACGAGTTTTGTAAAAGGATGTTTCTTTGGTAAAATGATAGGGTGCTTATTTTCAAAGTTTAAATTAGAATTTTTTAAACGTCCTCCCACTCTTAGTACACCGGTCTCGTCTAAAAATGGAGTAAGACTTAAAATTTTGCTTTTATCTAAATCTCGGTTGAATTTTAATAGTTGTATCTCTCTAGCGAATGATTGAGATTGTGCAAGAATAACTAATCTATTTACAGCAAGTTTTATTTCATTAGCATTTAAATTTGATGAATAGAAACATTTCTTATTGATTGCTATTTCTCTGTAGCGTAAACAGTAAGCAATGACTCTTGTTAATTTTTTAAAATCCGAATATTTGACAAAAATGTCATAATCTGATTCACTTGTGATTGGCAATGATTGATTTAAAATTTTAACTTCTGGTAAATCATCTGATATTTCAAAATTTTGATCAACCTTACGCATATTTTTGTTGACAAGAAAGTCGGGACCATTCCACCAAAATTTGAGGCCTACGAGTTTATTTGGTTCTATACCGCGAGAAATTAAATCTGCGGGATTTTCTACGGATGAAATATGCTTCCAGTCGTTAACGTCTGTTAAAGAAATGATTTTTGAAACTCGATTACCTACGAAGGTTTTTAATTTACTCGGGTCGATCTTTAACCAACAAAGTACAATCGTTGAATCACAAAAATAAGTTATTTTTGAAATATTTACGTTTAAATGTGATTTAACGTTATGTATTAATCGTGCGAGTAACAATGAACCTAATAATTCTAAACGCGGTAAAGTGCATTTTTTTTGAGGAGCGACCTTTGATTTTGCACATAAAATATTCGAATGAAAATTTCCTTGTAAATCTTTCGACACTAAATAACAACAAGCACCATATGCCTTTTCTGAACTGTCACTAAAACCTACTAATTCGACATAATCTACATCGTCACATAAAACCTGCCTGTTTATTTGTAATTTCTCGATATCTCGAATTTGTTTCAAGTGGCCTAGCCAAACTTCTTTTAACTCTAACGGCAGCGGCTCGTCCCACGACAACTGCTGTTGCCATAGGCGTTGCATAAAAATTTTACCCTTAATTATGACCGGCGCTATTAAACCTAAAGGATCGAATATGCGGGCGATAGTGGCTAAAATTGATCGTTTCGATATAACCGAGTTAGTTGCTTGTTGTATCCCTAATTTTATATTAAAATTTAAATTATCCGAGGTTGGGTTCCATGAAACTCCTAATGTTTTTAATTTCTTGTCGTGGGTTTCAATGAGATTTTCGATTTTGTCTGAGTTTTCCGATTCAATTGTAGTTAAAATGTTATTTTCGTTTGAACACCATTTTCTTAAGTATAAACCAGCGCTGTTTAATATGATATTTAATTCGCGGTAGATTTCTATGGCTTCTGCTATTGACTTCACGCTTGTGAGAAGATCGTCCATGTAAAAGCAATCTCGTAATATTTGACAAGTACGTGGGAATTGGTTTTGAAATTTAAAAGAAAGTTCTTGTAGTACTTTGGTTGATAAATAAGAGGCGCTAGAAGTGCCATAAGTTACCGTGTTGAGTTGGTAAATACCTATTTTATCTGATGGATTGTGTCTCCATAGAATTTGTTGAAATTGTCTGTCATCGGGATGAACGATAATTTGCCTAAACATTTTTTCAATGTCTGCTATAATTACGTATTTAAAAAGTCTTAAATTTAAAACGATATAAAAAAGTTCTTGTTGAATCGAGGGACCTACCAAGAGAGTGTCATTCAACGATACGCCTATGTCAGTAGTGGCTGATGCGTCGAACACGACTCTGCATTTAGTTGTAGTGCTCGATTCCTTTAACACTGCGTGATGTGGTAAAAAATACGATGGCTGTATTACAGGGTCATTCAAATTGACGTCTTTTATATATGTCATATGATTTAGCTCTAGATATTCGCGCATGAATTTTGTATAATCGTATTTAAGATCGGGGAATTTTACAAAACGTTTTTCGAGTAATTCTAATCTTTTTATAGCGGGAGTTAACGAATCTCCTAAATTTGAGGGTCTTGTCGAAAATGGTAATTTGACGATAAATCTGCCGTTTTTATCACGTGTGGTAGTTTCCGTAAAATATTTTTCACATTTTTGTGCATCGGGAGATATTATACGTTTTTCTGGAATTTCTTCGGTTTGCCAAAATTTTATTAACGTGTTATTCAAATCGTGGTTAGTAACGTCTACAGTAGAAAAATTACAAAGAAAATTCGAACTAATTCTTGAAGGTTTTGGAAAATGAATTATTCCCGTAAAAATCCAGCCGAAAACTGTTTCTTGTAAGGATGGCATGTTTCTACCTAAATTGATTCTGCGTGTGCCTATTAAATCGTAAAAAATATCAGCGGATAATAAGACATCTACCTGTCGAGATTTATTAAAATTTCTATCCGCTAAATTATAAATATCAAAGTTTTGAGGGTAATTTATATGACTACTTTCGAACGTGAACTGAGGAATATTTTCGGTAATTTGATCTAAAACCAAAAAATTCAAACGAGCTTGAAACGAGTTATATCGAGACGAAATTGTAGCTTCGGTTTTTTGCGAAATTGTTATAGGCTGTTGGTTAACTCCTTTAATACGAATGTTTGAGTTAATTCCATCTAATTTTAACGTGTTGAATAAATTTGTCGTTATTAGATTTGTTTGACTTCCAGAATCTAACAGAACGCGACAAATATGTTTATTTCCTTTCGAGTCGTGAATGAATATTTCTGCTGTAGAAAGTAATACGAGATTTTTGTTTGTTTTTATTGGAATATTTATATTTGATAGTATCGAGTGCATAACCGCCGAGTTCGTTGAAACTGAAGAATCAGGTGATGATAGAATAGGAGTTGTCGAAATATTTTGATCGTGAGATGTGAGAGTCGATGTATTATGACTACGTGTTGGAACCGAGATATTTGTTAGTATGGGCGCTTGAGATGTTGAATTTGAATGCCTATTTGTAAATCTTGTTTGAGTGGAATTATGGAGTAAAGTGTTATGATTTTTATTACATATTTTACATCCACTTGATCTGCACTGAAATTTGTTATGGCCAGATCTTAGACAATTAGTGCACAATTGTAGTTTCTTTACTTCGTTATATTTCTCAGATACAGATAGATTTGCAAATTTAGAACAATGATAGATGTAGTGATTTTGTTTACAAAATTGACATGAATAAATTTGTGTGACTGAGAGGCTTTGATATGCATTAGATTGCGCATTGTTTGTATTTTCGTTTAATTCCGCAATTGCGTAATTTTGGTAACTTGATGTCGAGATTGATTGTCGAGTACTATTTTTCTGAAAAGGTTTATTCGTGAATTTTTGTTGAGTGTGCGAGTTAGTTGGTTGATTTTGTGGTTTCGTGAGTTTTTCTTTGTTGTATACATTTTCATAAGACGAGCATTTTTTCGTAAGAAACTTTCTTAATTTATCGTATGTTGGAAGTTCACTCGATTCTAATGAATCTTCCCATTCTAAATTTAACGAGTTATCGAGTTTTCCAGTTACAACACATATTAAGACTAATTCCCAGCCTTTTACTGGTAATCCTAATTTTTCTAACGAGGTCGCGTGTTGATGTACGTGATCTGTCAACTGTCTGAGAGAAAAACTATTTTTAACTATTTTAGGTGATTCTAATATGGCTGATATGTGATCATTAATGATAATTCTTTTATTTTCGTAACGATCGACCAGTAATTGCCAAGCAATTTCATAGTTTATATCCGTATTATCGAGATTTTCTACGTGTTTTAAAGCGGTTCCTTTTAAACATGATTTTAAATGGCATATTCGTTGAATATTCGTTAATTTATGATTGTTATGAATGAGGTGTTTAAAGGCATCGTGGAAAGATGCCCAATCCTTATAGTCACCGGAAAATTCTGGCAGTTTAATAGGAGGCAACTTTAATTCTGATATGTCGTTCGGATTCGAGTTATTCGTGATATGTTGATTTGTGTTAATTTGTATGTTGTTGAAATGTTCGTTTAGTATGTCACGTACTCTACCTATTATGTCATAAAATGAATTCTCTGTGACTTCCCGATTCTGTGTTTCGTGTGGTACTAAAAATTCTAATCTTGTTTGTACTTCTTCAAATTGATCAAAGTATTGTTCGATATTAGACAATCGCTTTTGTATGTCGGTTATTTTGAGTCGGTTTTGAGGTCTGTCGAGAAAGTTATTTAATCGAGTTACGTGGCCCTTGAGAACCCCGCGATGATGTCGTAAATCTGAGATAAGTGTATGAGGATGTTCGTCGTCTGACATTTTAACAACAGATTAAATTTGACACTAAAATCACTGGTAAAACAATATAGGAAAAATAGATAGGAAAAAGAACGCACTAACCTTGGCTCCCTGACTATAAATGTCGTGTGTAGTTGAGAAACTCGTGGAGTCTTGAAGTGTTTGTTTATGTTATGGCTATTATCCGGGTCGTGTGGACCAATGTTGCGAGTTGCGTAAACACTCCCGACGGTAATAACTCAACTTTTGTTTCAACAAGAATTTATTATTATAATATTTAACAACGTGATGTGGACTGTATGACTTACAATAATGAAGTGAAGTAAAATAGAACATTGAAGAGTATAAAACTTAAAATATAAAAATTAACGCTGAGCACCAACAAGTGCCAGTGGCGGGGTAGAAAGTTTAATTTTAACAAATAGGAAAAAATTGGATGAAATCTTAAAAAAAATAAACGAAAAACCCAGAAAAAAGTGGAAAAATTAATCAAAGTCAGAAAAATCGTATAGTTGTGTAGTGTTCGATTTATAAGTTTAGTTGTTTTTTTTTTAATTAGTTTTTATTGAAAAGAGAGATTTTTATTGATTCCTTAACAGAATTTTTTTAAAAAAAATCTAATAAACTTGAAATTTGCTACAATGAGATATTTTAGTCCATAGAAATAATTTATTAAAGTCAAAAATTATGGAATTTTTTTTTTTTTTTATATAATGAATTTAAAATATAATACCGTGATTTATAATCAAGTAAAATTGTATAACATGTAGCACATGCTAATATCGAATTACTGTATTAATAATATTTTTAAAAACAAAAATATTATCTATGTTAACCAGGTTATATTCCTTATAGACATTTATTTATAATAAAAATTTTATAAACATCCGTCCCAACGAGAAAAAACGATGTTGTATACCTAATACCTACATGCCCAAATTAGAAAAATAGCTGAGTCGGTGTTTAGACTGTGCTTATTAAAGTGAGATGAGTCTAATGCCCTTGGGCCAGGTGTAATTTTAAGATTTATAGATGATGGAAGCGTTTCAGAGTTATGAAAATTATAGAGTGTTGTGTGCATCTAACACATATGGATGGGGACTAGTCTAGTCCAGAGATTTTTAAAATTTTCGAGACGCCAACGACCGACCAAACATTTCTAGATGAACCAATAATCTACTTAAATTTTTATTTTCTAATTAAAAAAAAAATTGAGAATACTTGATACTTTTAAATTGTCTTTTTTTTCAGTTTTTAGTGCTTTATTGTTTTTTTATTCAGAACCACGTGTTAAGTGCTACTTTATTGCCCTTGGCTAACGACTCAGACCATTATCTTTCCACCAAGGAAAAGAAAAACTATTATAGAGGATGTCTAAAATTGGAGCACTGCAATATATGAGAAAAAGTTGAAGTTTACATTGGCCGAAAAAATCTACAGGGTCCTTTTCGAGTTATACAGGGAAAACTAAAAATGCTATTGCTCCCATCAAGTTATTTTCAGTGATATGTCACACTCGTCATTTTTTACGCGCCCTCTATTATAAATTCTGGAAAAAGTTTGAGACAAAAGTTGAAGGGAATTTTATGCTATAAAACTTTGTACTACAACATTTTGCACTAAAGTGTATTGTTTTTCCTCAAAATCAAGAAAAACTAGAGAAAACATACATGCACATTTTTTACGCCCCCTCTAGTGGCGCAACTATTGGAAATTCTGGAAAAAGTTTGAGACAAAAGTTGTAGGGAATTTTATGCTCTAAAACTTTGTACTACAACATTTTGCACTAAAGTGTATTTTTTGTCCTCAAAATGAAGAAAAACTAGAGAAAACATACATGCACATTTTTTAAGCGCCCTCTAGTGGCGCAACTATTGGAAATTCTGGAAAAAGTTTGAGACAAAAGTTGTAGGGAATTTTATGATCTAAAACTTTGTACTACAACATTTTGCACCAAAGTGTATTTTTTGTCCTCAAAATGAAGAAAAACTAGAGAAAACCTACATGCACATTTTTTACGCGCCCTCTAGTTGCGCAACTATTTCAAATTCTGGAAAAAGTTTGAAACAAAAGTTATAGGGAATTTTAGACTCTAAATCTTCGTACTACAACATTTTGCACTAAAATGTATTGTTTGTCCTCCAAATCAAGAAAAACTAGAGAAAACCTATATGCACATTTTTTACGAGCCCTCTAGTGGCGCAACTATTGGAAATTCTGGAAAAAGTTTGAAACAAAAGTTTTAGGGAATTTTAAGCTCTAAATCTTTGTACTACAACATTTTGCACTAAAGTATATTGTTTATCCTCATAAATCAAGAAAAACTAGAGAAAACCTATATGCACATTTTTTACGCGCCCTCTAGCGGCGCAACTATTGGAAATGCTGGAAAAGTTTTAGACAAAAGTTGTACGGAATTTTATGCTATAAAACTTTGTACTACAACATTTTGCACTAAAGTGTATTGTTTGTCCTTAAAATTTAAAAAATTCTTAGATGTGTATTTAATCAATGTCGGTCTTAAGGACCTTCTACTGTACCAATTGGGTCCGGGAAATTAAAAAATGATCAAAATTGGAGAAATTAAAGAAGCAGAAAAGTAATTGACCTGCGTCGTGATTAAAAAATATTGATAAAGAATTTAAAAACAAATGGAGTGATGTATCATACGACGTTTTGTATGACAAATAATCATAATTATCGATAATCTATTAATACGGACCTGGATCTTCCCTTATGCAAAAAAGTGAAAATAATTAGAATAGCGAATAATTTAATTTGGGAAATAACTAGACATTTTCAACCAATAAGTTTTGCTACTGACTTTGTCTTTACATTATCTATCAATATTTTTTAATCACGACGCAGGTCGATTATTTTCTGCTTGTTTAATTTCTACTATTTTCATTTTTCTTATATTTTAGATAAAACGTCGTTAAAATGACAAATGTGATATATAACTTTTATAATAAAAAAGAAAGGTCCGTATAAAAAATTAACTTCATGGTGGCCGCCGTTAAGACATGAATCGTCATATCGAAAATTATATGCGTAAAAACCAAAACCAGCATTTTTAGTTTTCCCTGTATAATTTAATTTTGTTCTGTATCTTTTACGGTTTCTGATATAGCAATGTTTCCCTTTCAATTTTAGACATCCGGTATAAGCGTCCAATATTGTAACATTTTTGGTATATGGTGTGCGAAAAACTTTCCTTTAAAAAAAATTATTGTTTTATTTGTTTTGATGTTAATACTTTTTTTTAACTCATTTAACAAAATACATAAAATATTTATATTTATTATTTGCGTTTGTCTTGTCTGACCATAAAAAACATTTTATTGCTTAATGTTTTTTTACAAGAAATAACTTATTTCTAGGTATTATATTTTTTTTTTTGAAGGGTTTATCTAATTCTTTTGACCGGTTTTTTATGGATGTTTAAAATTCGTGCGGTTTCAAAAAAGGTATACCAAAAACCTCAATTGCAACACGCAATACCCTTTCATTGTAAAAATAAATCTGAACCGAGAAACCTTATAACCTTACCCCAATAAAATAATCAATGCAACGGAAATAAGACATAAACGTAGACAAAAATTTATTAATAATAAATAGTTAAAAATTCTTAGTATTTTTTTTAGAAACAAATTTAGATGCTAAATTTGAATTTTTGATTAATACATTTTCCGGATTTGCGAAAAAATAACCTCAAATGTTTTAAATAAAAAAATAAACTATTTGATAATTAAATAAGAATTAAATTTATTTTTTCAACCGAAATACTTTTTTATTAAATTTTACTACCAAATTTAATTTTTTATAAGGGTTATCGAAAATTATTTTTTATTTTTTTATGTTTTATGTTTTTTTCCACTTTTTATACCTCCGTGTTTTTTATTTGATATTTTTATCTTTTTCTTACTGATTTAGTTTCTTATACGTCAATGAAAAAGTTTTTATTTTTAATGTATTTTTTGATATATTATGTTTTTAGGTATTATGAATAAATTCTGAACGTTTTAGGATGATTGTATGTCTACACGGTGTACCAAAAAAAAACCCACCATATATTTTATGTATTACAAAAATAATTGATCTAATTGATAATTTTCTTTCAATTTTTTTTTATGAAAGTTGTCCCAAGTATTATAATACAGGATCATCAAAATTTTAAAGAATATACCACTGATTATTTTATATTTGAATACTTTTAGAACACCCTGTACAATCAATTACCATTCTAGATTCCTTAAGTTAGGTATTTTTTCCTCTTTCGATACTCTTTTTGGAATAAAGTTCCTTAACGCGGCTTGCTGTAGTAGTTAATTGGCAGAAAGCGTTACGTTATAAAAAAGCGTTATACTCGCGTTATACTCGCTCCAGGCAACCTTCCCTTTCTTTCTATCTCTCTATCTCTTTCTATAATATACATTTTTTTCTTATTCTTTTTTATCTTTTATAATTATTTTATGGAGAGAGAGAGAGAGAGAGCGAGAGAGATATTTTCTCATTTTTCTTCTTTTTTTTTCTCATTTTTGTGATTTTTTTATTTTTTTTGTTTTTTTTTTTCGATTTTTTTAAATTATTCCTAATTTTTTTCTCATTGTTCTATTTTTTTTCCAATTTATTTCTTTTATTTTCTAATTTTTTCTTATTCTCCTGATTTTATGTGACTATTTGCGAATTTTTTGCCATTTTTTTTTGGGATTTTGTTACGATTTTTTGTGGGTTTGTTACGTTTTTTTGTGATTTTTTTATATTTGTTTTGTTTCGTTTTTTTTTTCTGATTTTTTTTCGATTTTTTCTAATTTTTCCTCATTTTTTTCTCATTTTTCTATTTCTTTTATTTTCTATTTTTTTCTTATTCTCCTTATTTTATGTGACCATTTGCGAATATTTTGCCATTTTTTTTTTGGGATTTTGTTGCGATTTTTTGTGTTTTTGTTGCATTTTTTTTTGTGATTTTTTGCGTTTAATTTTGTTGCGATTATTTCAATGGTTACAATTGTTTCCGGTTTTTCGTTGCTCTTCTTTCGCGATTTTTTTTAATATTTTATAATTTTTTTACGATTTTTTTTACTATTTTTTTCGATTTCTTGCGACCTCCATTTCGTTTTTTTTTTTGCGTTTTTTCGGTTTTTTTTTTCAATTATTTTTATTATTGGTTTTTCTGTATTTTACAATTTCATTTTTCATTTTTTTTTCAATATTTTTTGATTTTCTTTCAATTTTTTCCACTGTTTTCTGTTTAATTTTTTCTTATTCTTCTGATTTTTTGCGATTATTTGCCAATTTTTGGAGATTTTGTTGCGATTTTTTTTAACCATTTTCTGACGTTGTACGGGTTCGATCGATTGGCTATTCGATAAATTGTGATTACGATAATATAGCGTTCTGTTTTAATACTATTCTGACTTTATAAGAGTTTGATCTATTAGTATTTTGATAAATTAGTGTTATTATATTTTACGTTTTTGATGTATTAACTATTTGAAGTTTTAACGTTCTGGTCTTTTAGTGTTTTGATATTTTATTAATTTGATAAAATATCTATCTGATTCTTTAATATTTGTTTTAATACGATTCAATTTTTTACGGTTTTGATATAATATCATTTTGTAAATTTTAAAAATACTATTCATAAAAATTATTTTAGTATTCTGATTTATGACTATTATGTAACCAGACCAATATTTATTTATTTTTTAAATTATTTCATTTTCAGACATTAATCTAAAAAAAGTAAATATTTTAGTTTTTGTTAAAAATTATTTTTTTTTATACTATAATCATTATTTGAATAATGTTTTATTTGAATTTCGGATGTTAGATTTTGGATAATAATTTTGAAAAGGTGCCAAAGACGCGCTCTAAAGAATTAACTACTGAATCGATTGACAAAAACCGCAGCTTCCTATCTTTAATATTAACGGAGCGCCCGTCGAAAAACGATATGGTATTGGCGCCTCTTTAACCTCATAATAAATAAATACAAAATTATTTAATACAGAAGTATTTTTTTATTTTTTTTTTGTACTTTCTTTGATATTTTATATCTTTTCCACTTTTTATATTTTTTTGGAAGATAATATGATTATTTCGCCATTTTGAATCGGTTATTTCCGTTAGAAAGATTTTTTTTTAGTTTGGTATAAGATTGTATTGTTATAAGAAAACTGGTATGCATACAACACACCTTTTTACAATTTGCGCTTTACTTTAAACAACCGTGAAATTGATAACCAGATACGAAGAATTTTTCATTAGTTTTTTTTTTTTTTTCGTCGTTAAAAATATACTGACCTATTTGACTTAGTACACAAACATTTTACTATATGTATAAATAGTTCATAATTATATGAGTCACATTTTTTGTCCTTACATGCTACGTACTAATTATTTTTACTTAAACTTATTAGTTTTTTTTATTTAAAAAGAAGGTTATATTATGTATCTACTATAAACCTTGAAAATAAAATGTATTGATTGTGTTCTTAATGTGGGCCATTAGAGATAAGAAAAAAAATGGCAAATGTAAAATTTTCTTTTACAGAAACAATTTTGTTGATCTAAAAATATAAGTCCACGTGTGTAATCTGGTTAGTTATTAAGTCTTAATTTGACGACACAATAAAATGAATGAAAGTCAATGAACTCTTAGATTATCAGCGCACTCCCTTTTTAGGTCCCTTTGTCACCTGTTTTTCGGAGCTACTCTACTGTTAAATTTTATTCAACAGTGAATAATAGTTTTCTTTTAACAAAAGACGTTATTAACGAGTTAATTTTATGCGGCGTAATGATGCACGATTATTAAAAAAAAAACAGAACCGATTCAAAAAAGACAAATTTAACATATTATATTAAAATTATTTAAGGAGAAAATTCTAGCACAACAAAAACAAGAAAAACAGAAAAAATTAGGTTAGTTAGTAGATTCAGATAATATTTTATTATTTGGAAAATTTGTGTCCTTTTTTTTAAATTATGTAATGTACTGAAATATTTTGTATGAATTATTGAATTTTATAATTTAATGGTTAAAAGATTATTAAACAAAAATTTCGTAAATTAAGTAAGAAACAAATTTTTTTTGGGAAAGAAACATAAAAAGAAAATAATAAACAGAGAGAGAGACGGCATTAAAAAACAAAAAAGTAGAAGGAATACCACTTGAGTACACACACCCCGATTTTCCCCCAGATTTGGAGAAATTTATAGAGTAGATCTGGCAACAGCGCACCATAATCAAACGTCGCAGAAGGAGCAGATAGAGTAGAAGACTAGAGCTGACGTATCTGACAGACCCGCAGACCGGATCCAACGTACTGTTGAAAGAACACTAGACTGCGAGTGTGATTAAATAAATTCTTGGATTTTCTCGAAGGACCAAACTTCTTAGGTAGAAATTAAATCAATATGAATGTTAAAATAAAAACAGTATTTTGAAATAGGAATGTAATTTTTATTCCATTTTTTTCCAAGTACGAACATGAACAGAAAAATCATAAAGCGGCACATTAATTTAAATTATGAAACCGAAACATAAATATTTAAATAGTACTTATCACTCACTGTAAAAACTATTTACATGGTTTTGTTATGACAACTCAGAAAACTTTTTGGGTGCGGTTAATTACGCACCATTTTACTTAGTTGAACAAAATTTTTTGCTCTATTCAATGCGACAGTATCCTTTCACAGTAGGTATGCGAGAGAGTGATTGTGCTCTGAATTTTAACGGAGAGTAGGGTTGGTGGTTTTTTATTGGTAGAAGACATGTGACGTGGTATGTAAATAGCTTTGAATTCAGAATCTTAGCGGGAAGATATATCTATATTTTTTGACTCTTATAATGATGGAATAATATGAGAGAAAGATAAGCTTGCATAGCAACAGTCGCTTATGTATTTTGTTTTTGTTAACGGTATATTGAAAGTAGACCTGAGAGAAAGACGGAATAATATTATGTTGATTTTAAATCTATTTTTAGATAATAAAATATTAAAATATACAATAATAGACATTAATAAGAACTGGAAGATTAATATTATTAATTTAAAAAAAAAATATGAATTATTTTGTATTTTCTGGATAATTTTCCAGTGAAATTTATCCAGTATTGATGTGCGAGAAGACAAAGATGTCAGCTCTAGTCTTCTGCTCTATCTGCTCCTTTTACGACATCTGATTACGGTGCGCAGTTGCCAAATCTACTCTATAAATTTCCCCCGATCTGGAGAAAAATCAAAGTGTGTGTACTTACTCAAGTGGCATTCCTTCTACTCAAAAAGGTGAATGAGTTGTTTAAGAAGAAATTTATAGAAGAAAGAAATATCAAGACTAGAAAAAGGAATCAATTAAATTTTTTGGAGTTCCACAAGAGGATAGAAATTGGACATTCATTTTTTAATTATAGAACCCACCCCATAAATGACATTTTGGTAATAGTGTATCGTTACAATATATTACTTATATGCCATTAAGTAGATTGATTTATTATTCAATGATTAAATTCCAGGATGCAGTCACCATAATGTAACATACTAAAAAAATAGTTTATTACATGGATAAAAAAACCGTTCTGTACATTTTTTATGGTTGTTGGTCACTGGGTTTTGACCGGTCAATTTTATAAACGGGGTTCCGTAAATTCCACCGGTCATTTGATCTTAAATTTTAAAATCAAGTGGACCTCTTGGTCACAGTGGTTATCAACCATAAAGTAACTAATCCGATTGATTTATGAATAATTTCAGTGATTAACTTGTAAGAGATTTTGTGTCCAAAAAAATAATAGTAGATATATCTTGTCTAATATTAGCCAACTCTTTATGCATGAAATTTTAAATTGGAAATGATTCCTTCTACACGAAAAAAGTATCTAGGAACAACCCAAAATTGAAAAGATTACAAAAATATTATTTAATCTTTAAATATTTCTATTTATTTTTCCTAGAAACATTAATTCAGCTTTTACGACCAAAAAGGCTACACCTTTAGAAGCAACAAAGGATTAAATTCGGGTAAAAATTGTTTTTTTTTTGAAACTTGCTACATATAAGTAAGACAATATCTTCACGTCAAATGAGGCTACCAATTATCTTTGGTAAGTACAATATTCTTTAGGTGATTACTAAAAGATATAAGTTGTTGAAGGATTTTTTTAACGAAGAAAAACTTTTAACAGTGTGTATCAAAATAATTGTATGCCGTGTAAATTTATAATCAGATACAGATCTAAATAAACAGATGTCTATTAATGACGATGAACTATCTAGAAAAAATATAAAAATACGAAGAATAATATAAAGAATTATCAAAAAAAATAACGTTCAAAATCACTAGAATTTAAATAAAAATATAAAAAACGTGAACGCGACAAATTCGTATCTAAGGAAAAAAAGACAGTTGTTTTGACTTAAAAATCTTTCAAAAATAAATATTTAGTTCAGTTCAAAACCTATAAATAATACAGTCCGCTATAAAAAAAGTAATATATCGTTAAAAAAGTTCGGTTTGAAAAAAAAAATTAACAAGAGAAAAAACTTGTATTTGGAATAACAGAATTCTAAAATAATCTATTAACTTATTTAATTTCCACATGTGAGAGAAGGCTGCATAGTTAATTTATTTTGAAATTAGAATCTAGTATGGTTTCTGGACTTGTAGCTAGTCTGACATACTTTCAAAGAAATTTTAA
This sequence comes from Neocrepidodera transversa, assembly GCA_963243735.1. NCBI lineage: Eukaryota > Metazoa > Arthropoda > Insecta > Coleoptera > Chrysomelidae > Neocrepidodera > Neocrepidodera transversa. The sequence goes on along the minus strand of OY725341.1, from coordinate 1,062,091 downwards.
CAACGTAACATATGAACATCCGTTCTATTTTCGTTATTTACGCAGATGCTCGTTATTTATCCGCAGAAATATATCCGTATTTTGTATACAATATACAAACAAATGCATATTTTATTACAAAATACAAAAATTTTAAATATTTCAAAAAACGCACTAGCCAACTGATTAGAAAATATAATGTTTATAACAACTAAATAAAAACAAGAAATTGTAGACTTAAAAAAAAATAAGAATAGGCAGGTTCTACATTTTTATTTTTTAATTGAAATCGAGAGATTTTGTTATTTAAAAACAATCAAAAAAAATTTGAGCTCAAAATATTAATATTTACATCTGCTGTAAGCATTTTAAAATTGAAAAATATTTAGCACCAATTGGAAAAAAATGGAAAAAAAATTGGGAATAATTGGAAAATATTGTACAAATAGGAAAAAATTATAAAATTGGAAAAAATAGGTAAAATTGCCAAAAATTGGAAAATTATTGGTAAGAATTGGAAAAAGTTGGGAAAAATTTTGTACAAAATAGAAATGAGAAAAATGGGAAAAAAATTGAAAAAACTAAATAAAATTGAAAACAATTCGAAACAATTTTTAACAATTGGAAAAAACTGGAAAGATTTGATAAAAATTAATAAAAAAATATTGGGAACAATTGGAAAAATATTGTGCAAAATGAGAAAAAATGGGGAAAAATTAGAAAAAAATTGGAAAAAAGAGAAAAAATTGTAATCAAATTGTAAGAAATTGTAACAAATTTAGCACCAATTGGAAAAAAAAATTACTAAAAAAAAATTATATAAATTGGGAACAATTGAAAAAACTGGAAGAAATTGGAGAAAATTAAAAAAAAATGGGAACAATTGGAAAATGTTGTACAAAACTTGGAAAAATTGTAAAATTGGAAAAAATGGGTAAAATTGGCAAAAATTGGAAAAATAGGTAAAATTACCAAAAATTGTAACGAGATTGGAAAAATCGGAAAAAAATGGAAAGAATTGATAAAAATTCTAAAAAATTCAAAAAAATTGGGAACAAATGGAAAAAATTGGGATAAATTTTGTACAAAATAGATATGAGAAAAAATGGGAAAAAAATTGAAAAAACTACATAAAATTGAAAACAATTCCAAACAATTTTTTACAATTAGTAAAAATGGAAAAAATTGGAAAGAATTCATAAAAATTAAAAATATATTGGGAACATTTGGAAAAAATTGAAAAATATTGTGCAAAATGAGAAAAACGGGGAAACATTGGAAAAAATTCGAAAATATTGTTAACAATTGAAAAAAAAATGAAAAAGTGGAAAAAGTTGAAAAAAAATTGGAAAAAAGAAAAAAATTGTAATCAAATTATAAAAAAATTGGAAAAAATTTAGCACCAATTGGAAAAAAAAATACTAAAAAAATTAAATAAATTGGGAACAATTGAAAAAAATGGAAGAAATTGGAAAAAACTGGAAAAAATAAAAAAAATTGTAACAATTGGAAAATATTGTACAAATAGGAAAAAATTGGAAAAAATGGAACGAGATTGGAAAACTCTGAAAAAATGGGAAAGAATTGATAAAGATTCTAAAAAAATCAAATGAATTGGGAACAATTGGAAAAAATTGAAAAAATTTTAGCACCAATTGGAAAAAAATTGACCAAAAAGGAAGAAATAAATTGGGAACAATTGAAAAACTGGAAGAAATTGGAAAAAATAAAAAAAGGGAACAATTGGAAAATTGGAAAAAATTGGTAAAATTATTGGTAAACTTGCAAAAAATTCTAACGAGATTGGAAGAAATTGGAAAGAAATATAGAAATTCTAAAAAAATTGGCAACAATTGGTAAAAATTTTGTACAAAATAGGAGCAAATAAAAAAATATATCGATTTCAGTTAAAAAAAAATGTCGAACCTGTCTATTATCAATTCTACTAAAATTTTACTAAACACCCAAATTTTTCTTAAAAATATACTAATTTAGTCAGAATTCTACTAAAAAGGGTAACCCTGTAAAATGTGTGTGAATACAGCGCAGCAGCGGGCAAGGGGCGAAGCGTCCATGGCTACTAACGTCACACGGTCTAGTCTCGCGCACAGGTACATTTTCCAGCCTCTCGCCGATCCTTGATTTTAAAATGCTTACAGCTAATATTAATATTTTGAGCTCAAATTTTTTTTGATCGTTTTTAAACAACAAAATCTCTCGATTTAAGTTAAAATAAAAAAATAAGAAAAATGCCGAACCTGTCTATTAGAAAGTATATCTGATTTGAAATTCAAATATGATTTATAATAAATTTTCTTTGAAAATTAATTTTGCACTTTCATTTTCTAAGCGAATAACATAAACCCAGCCAAGTAAATAATGCATTCCGTCTATGAATAAATTAAGTTACGTATTTAATTGTAATAAAAAATATCCTCCAGATCGTCTTACATACTGGTCGTGTGGAATGCAGATGGCGTTTTGTTAATAAACAAAATGAAAAACAACAAAAAAACGTTATTTTGATTAATTAAAAATAACTAAAGTTCAAGGGCGTAGCCAAGGGGACAAATCGGGATATAAAAAAATCATCTTAATTATAAATGTTGGAATAAATTTTAACTCCTCCGAAATTAAATTTTAGGCTACGCCACTGATACAACTAGTTTATTTTTAATACCAACTTGAAATTTTTGATCGATAATTAACTAATTTCAGTTCAAAAGTCTGTTATAAAATTAATTTTAAAGGGACATTAAATTTAATTAAACATTAAATTTTCGAGAGAAAAAGCGTATTAAGACTTCTTGTTTTATTTTGTAATTGCTATAATTGTATTTACGAAATTTGACCTTCATTCTTGAATAATATTAAATAGTAATTTGCAGACACTTCAACCTAAATTAATTAATAATGACTAATGTATCATTTTTTAGGAAAAAACAAGTTGAATCTTGTTTAAAAGAATATGCAATAATAGAAAATATGAGAAGCAAAAAGAAAAAATTGATTTTATTATACAATATTATTGAAATTAAATTTTTTTAGGGTCTTTCTTCCTATTTTTTTTTAAATTTTCCCATCCTTCCTCATTTTTTTTTGTTTTTTTCCAATGTTTTCTGATTTTTTCGATTTATTCTAATTTATTCGCTTTTTTTTTATCTTTCACTACATTATTCGTTTTTTTCCATTTGTTCCAGATTTTTCCAGTTTCTTTTTGGTTTTATACGGTTTTTTACGATTTTTCACAATTTTTTACGATTTTTTACGATTTTTAATATTCTTTAACATTTTTTACGATTTTTTCCATTTTTTTATCTTTGTCAATTTTTTAAATTAATTACGAAATTTTACGACATTTTGTCTGTTTATTACATTTCTTTACGAATTTTTCCATTTTTTCTCTTTTACAATTTTTTAAATTATTTACGAAATTTAATGACTTTTTACCTGTTTTTTACGATTCTTTACAATTTTTTACGGTTTTTTATGATTTTTTCATTTGTTTTCTCTTTCTGAAGTTTTTTTTTACCATTTTTTACGATTTTTCCATTTTTTCTTTCTCAATTTTTTAAATTATTTACGAAATTTTACAACTTTTAGCCTGTTTTTTTATGATATTTTTACGTTGTTTTACAATTTTTTACGATTTTTTATGATTGTTTTTTGATTTTTTCTATTTCTTATAATTTACTCGCGTTTTTCGATCTTTCCCGATATTATCCGTTATTTTTACATTTGTCCCAGATTTTTCTAGTTTCTTTTCGATTTTAAAGGTTAATACGGTTTTTTATGGTTTTTTTAAGATTCTTTATGTGTTACTATTATTTAGCATTATTTACGAAATTTTACAATTTTTTACCAGTTTCTTACGATTTTTACAATTGTTTACCGTTTTTTTCGTTTTTTTAAGATTTTTTGCCATTTTTTACGATTTTTTCCATTTTATTTTTCTATCTTTCTCAATTTTTTAATTATTTATGAAATTTTACGACTCTGCCTGTTTTTACGATTTTTTTACGATTCTTTACAATTTTTTACGATTTTTTCATTTGTTTTCTCTTTCTGAATTTTTTAAAATTTTTAAAAAATTTTACAACTTTTAGCCTATATTTTATGATATTTTTACGATTTTTTTCGATTTTATTTTATTTTTTTTTTTTGGTTTTTTCTATTTTTTATAATTTACTCGCCTTTTTGATTTATCCCGATATTATCCGTTTTTTTCATTTGTTCCCGATTTTTCTAGTTTCTTTTCGGTTTTTAAGGTTTATTATGGTTTTGCACGATTTTTACCATTTTTTACGATTTTTTACAATTTTTTTATTATGTTTTACAATTATTTAGCATTATTTATGAAATTTTACGATTTTTTACCAGTTTCTTACGATTTTTTACAATTGTTTACCGTTTTTTACGATTTTTTACGTTTTTTTTTTAAGATTTTTTTTGCCATTTTTACGTTTTTTTATGAATTTTCCATTTTATTTTTCTATCTTTCTCAATTTTTTTAATTTTTTAGGAAATTTCACGATTTTTTTTGGTTTTATTTAATTTTTTTTTTGATTTTTTTCTATTTTTTATAATTTACTCGCGTTTTTCGATCTTTCCCGATATTAACCGTTGTTTTTCCATTTATTCCAGATATTACTAGTTTCTTTTCGGGTTTTTAAGGTTTTTTACCATTTTTACGATTTTTTATGATGTTTTACGATTATTTATCATTATTTACGAAATTTCTTACGACTTTTTTCAATTGTTTACCGTTTGTTAAGATTTTTACGTTTTTTTTAAATGTTTGCCATTTTTTACGATTTGTTATGATTTTTTCCATTTTACTTTTTTTTCTCAACTTTTTAAATTATTTATGAAATTTTACGACTTTGCGTGTTTTTCCGATTTTTTTACGATTCTTTACCATTTTTTACGATTTTTCCATTTTTTTCCCTTTCTTAATTTTTTGATTATTTACGAAATTTTACAGCTTTTTGCTTGTTTTTGCGATATTTTTACATTTTTTTTTTACAATTTTTTCGATTTTACGTTTTTTATCGTAAAAAATCGTAAAAAACCGTAAATATTAGCGAATTAATTTTATGAAAATTACAATATGAAACAAATCTAATGACCTGTTTCGATATTTTTAAAAATGGAGGAAATATAGTTTTTTTTTTTGATATTTCAACCCCCTGTAGTTTCACCTCCGTAGGTCGCATTAAAGTTTTATACAAATCGTATTGTGGGTGGCTCAAAACGTCGAGAAAAATAATTTTAAGCAAAATAACTTTTTTTATGATTTTAATACTTCCGGTCTGGACCGAAGTAATAATAGATTTTTTCTGCATTATTAGTTATGTTTGATCATTTTTAAATTACTCTTGAAATTTTTTTCATTTTTTTACACACTGGGGAGTCCTGTGCTTTCAATTGACTTTTTTTAAGGTGAGGCCGAATCCAGGAAACGCATATAAATATATCCGGATATGCACAACCGTTGATAATACCAAACAAAAAAAAAAATAATTATAAATGGCTAAAACGCCACACACGTGTCCGTTAGGTCGGGCGGAAACCGTTCCCATGGGGGTGGACGTTGCCAACTTGCAATGTTTTTGCAACGGAATAATTAAATGAAATGTAACAAATTATTATAGTACATGTACCATAATTTTTTTATAATCAGTAACTGAAAAATCTCCGGAACTATAAAAAGTATGGGTGATTTTGTGAAGTCCCTGATATAAACAAAATTTAATCGGAATTTCACGCGCTGATTCACACCAGGCAATAAAATAATTGAAAAAAACATCATACGGTGTAGTCTCACTCTCTATATTCACGATAAAAGGCGTGGTTTACTCTTGGAAATAAATTGATCTATTTATAAATCATTAAGTTTTTTTATGAATAATTTTAAATAATTAAGAAAACAAATTATTGATATAAAAAAGGCATCACAATTATGTTTTTTTAGGGTTCAGTACCCCAAAGGGTCCAAACCGAGCCCTATTGCTATCTGCAAATTTTCATAGTACATGCGTCTCGTTGTCCTAAAACCACATACATTGTAAAAAAATATTTTTAAATGTTTTCAAGGGGGCTCCCAATCCATACCGCTAAAGGGGGGCGATCGAAAAAAATGAGGGGGTAATCCCACCCAACTTTCCGAACACTCCTAGTAAAGTAATTTTTTAATCGATTATTTTAGTTTTTATACATCAAAATACATTAATACAGGTTTTACAATTTTTTATCAAAACAAATCAGAAAAAAAACTAAAAACAAAAAAATAAATAGAAAAATGGGAAAAAACGAGAAAAATTAGAAGAATCGAAAAAATCTGAGAAAATAAGAAGAATAGAAAAATAATTGGAAAAATCAGAGACTATTGACAAAAAAATGAAAAATAATTGTAAAGTACGGAAAAAACAGAAAAATCAAAAAATTTTAAAAAACCAACAAAAAAATAAGGAAAAACGGCAAAAATTTGGAAAAAAATAAAAAACCAAAAAAATCGTACAAAACATTAAAAAATCCGAAAGAATTGAAATAAAAATCTGAAAACAAAAGAAAGAAATAGAAAAAAAAAAAACAAGAAAAAAAACGGGAAAAAAAGAGAAAAAACTTGAAAAAAATAAAAAACAGAAAAATGAGAAAAAAAACCTAGAACAAATTAGAATAATCGAAAAATTGAAAATATCAGAAAATATTGGGAAAAAAAGAAAAATAAACTTCTAAAATACGGAAAAAAGGAAAAATCAAAAAATTTAATAAAAAAACAACAAAAAACACGGAAAAAATTGCAAAAAACGCTAATAATTGCAAAAAACGAAAATAAAACTTGAAAAAACCACAAAAAATTGAAAAAACGACATAAATTTGGATAAAAAAACAAAAAACAATCAAAAAAATCGTAAAAACGTTACAAAATTCGAAAGAATTGAAATAAATCGAAAAAAATCAGAGGAATAAGAAAAAAATGAGAAAAAATCTGAAAACTAAAGAAAAAATAGAAAAAAAAACACAACAAGGAGAAAGAATCGGAAAAAACAAGAAAAAAAATTAGAAAAAAACAAAAAAATTAGAAAAAAATAAGAAAAAATTACAGAAATTACAAAAAATTTGAAAAAATCTGAGAAATAAGAAAACAATGAGAAAAATCAGAAAAGAAAGGAATAGAAAAAAAAACAAAAAAAATGAGAAAAAACGAGAAAATAAGGAAAACCCAAAAAAAATCGCTATAACTTTTACAAATACTATGTTAAAATTATGAAATAATTTACACACAAGGTAATTTTGGATCTTTTTCGGATATTCTATTTACTTTTTTCATTTATTTTATACTTATTGATAAAACGAAATTACAAAAAATTTTAGAAAAATTCTTAATTTTGTCTATAATAATTACAATTCTAAATTTTAAGAAACTAAAATATATTTTAAATTTACAGTTTTATATTATCTTTAACTTCTAACTGTAAATTTTGACTTAAATATTTTCTCTTAAAGTTTTTTTTATATATAATTCAATCATTTGACCTTATATTTATAATATTGCCAGAATTATGTCTCAAATTTTTGAAAAATTCCACAATTTTTATAATAAAATTTTGAAAAAAATTATAATTATAAAATTAATTATTACAAATTTAAAGATATTTTTTTTAAATTTTTAATATAAAAATTTAACTAAAAAATAATAATTTAATAAAGATAAAAATTAAAATAAAAACTGGCGGCGAAACTATGCGCAACTTGAAAAAATAGTTAAGACAAAATTTATAGAAAATTTTATGCTCTACAATTTTGATACCATGTAATTTTTCATAAAAATCCATAATTTTGTCTCAAAATCTAAAAGTCACAAAAATGTCTATATAATTTTTTTTCACGCCCTCTAGCGGCGAAACTGTGAGGAATTCAAAAAAACGGTAATGACAAAATGTGTAGAAAATTTTATGTTCTACAACTTTCATATCTTGTAATTTTTCATAAAAATGCATTATTTTGGTTATTTAAGAAAAATATGAATAAAAATTACTTTTTGATAAATTTGCCAACAATGGCAAAAGTTTTTGAAAATTTTAAACATTCGAAATTAAACTATAACGTATAAAAAATATATGTATAAAACTTTATTGTCATCTTGTTTAGTAATGACGACATCACTTATAGCAACTGTCACTTCCGGTTGTCCGATTAACTCCAAAATCTATACAGGTCGTCTCCTTGCTACCCTAAATATGTATATAAAATTTCATCTAAATCGGTTCAGGGGTTTAGACGCTATCGTGTTCACACACACACACACACCCACACACAGACACACAGACCCACACACTCACAGACAGACAGACATGCTAAAAATGGTATAAATGGATTCAGGTGACCTCAAAACGTAAAGATCCGTTAAAATCTGGGTATGGTCAAAATATCATAATCGCAATATTTTCCTTCTATACAAATCTGTTGTTCGGAAAGTAAAAATTGGTCTACCCCATCAAGTGTTTAGAGCTCATTGAGTAGATAAAAGCTGTATTTTTGTTTTTAAAAATATTCCAAAATGTAATTTTGTTAAAAAATGCATTTTTTATATTATAAATTTTTTTCTATCTTTGTATTAACAAATTTGTTCTTTTCAGCTCTTTAAATTTTTTTAACAAGTATTTTTGACTGTTTAGTTCGATTTAAATTTTAAAGTCCTCCTTTAATAACCCTGCCGGCTTATATTCTATATTTGGTACGGAACCCTAAATATGCGAAGTCCGACACGCACTTGACCGATTTTTTAATACAGCTGATAAGTAAAATTAGAAGGACCAAAACAAAATTCTTGAAATTATTAAAAAACATTAAAATTTTTAAGCAATTGAGATAAGAATGTAAATTTACAGTTGTTTAGAGTTAAAAGAAAATGCTACTAAATTAGAATCGTAAATAAGCATTTCATGCTTGTTTCAGTATTTATTCTCTTTGCCGTTATTTCCGTAAAGAATTTGAATTATTAAAATTACCACATGAACTTGGCAAATTTTATTAGACATTTTAAATATTAATTTGCCGTGGCGATAATAAAAATTTTTATTATTTTTCTTTAATTGGCTTATTTTATGTTTGTGTCCGGTTTAAATTTGATAAAATTTCACAATATAAAAAATAATTTTTTCACAATAAATTTTGTTCATTGATACAATAAAAGAATATATGAAAAAATCATTTTGGTAATGTGGTAAAACAAAATAAAATATAAATTTAAAATATTTTTTAAATATTCCAATTTTTTTACATAAATGATTGGTGCTAATTAATTAATACTTTTTGCCTTGTATATTATATAAAATTTTATCTATTTAGTTCATTAAACTCATTTTTTTTAATTATTTGGGTAATACTCAAAAAACACTTAAAGTATTTTTTTTATGTTATTAATAGAACGTTTGTGTACAATAATCAGTTCTCAAGACAATCCCATATCTCGTAAAATCTCGTTTCCGATATAATTAAGTCACGTACTAGTACTAGATGATTGCAACACTTCCACAGTGTGTTTTTTGGCTGTTTTTTTAACCCCGTCTATTATTGTTATTATTATTCGTGTTCATTTAATGAATATGTGAATATTAATTTTCAAACCGACCTGTCCTTGCTAAGATCTGCAGGCAACGATATACGGAATGTCCTTTATTAAATATATAAAAATAATCAAACGTTTTTTAATACAGACAAATTTAAATTGATTCCAAAATATTCGCTACCAAAAATTACAATATAAATTTTGTTGTGAATTCTTATTAGACTCTTTTTAATATACCTAAATCAATTGTTTTATAGTAGATGCCATTTTAAAACAAATTTATAATTTTTTCTTTCACCGAATTGTTTAAATAATATACTAAATTTTCAGAACCACTGAAATATTTAAATATTTTCTCTGATTTGTAAATATTCCTAGTAATAATTTTTTGAGTTTAGTGAAAAAGTAAAAAAAATGTTCCCATGAATATAACAAATCTGTATTTTAAAATCAATTACATAATTTTAAAATACAAATTTATTATATATTAGCTTTTGCCAGCGACTTCGTCCGCGTTGATGTCGGAATAATTAAAAGTTTATTTTCCGTACCAGTTTACTTCCCCCCGGTTTTTTAAACTTTAAAATCTGTAGACATTGATTTGAGATAAATAATTTATACTTTATCTCCTTTTCCTAATTAAATTACTTGGAGACAAATAATAAAAAATATTTGCACTCCCTCAGGGAGGAGAGCCACTCCTCTCCAAAAAAATCACCCTGTATGTTTTACTTTTCCGACCCACCTCCGAGAAGGGAAAGTATTGTGAACGAGCAAAAAAAATTTTCGAGAGAAAGATGGAAATATCCATTTTGAGGTCACCTGAAATAATTAAGACCATTTCCAGATCGAAGTCTGTTTGTCTGTCTGTGTGTGTATTCTTCCACGATAAAGGCCACACGTTTAATCCGTGACTTGAAATTTGGTTAATGGGTTTGGGTTACCCGTCGGAAGAACCCATTAGTTTTTGTACGACATCTGTCAAACGGAAGTGTCACTATCAAAAAATGACAGATGCAATATGTCACGGAATTTGACTTGCAATATGTCATTTGAAAGCCCTTGAAAAACTCTATTCAGAATAGTCAAAATTATTTCTCCAACTGTCACCTGTCAAAAAAAAATGTCAAAATTTGAAACTTTAACATTAAATATCTGAAAAAGTCTTCGTGGATACTCGTCGGGAAAGTTTTGGATTGACACAACCGATTGTTTTGTTTTTGTTTTGACCATTTTTTCCATTTTTTTTTTAAACTTTTTTTTGTCCCTTTTTTAAATTTTTTTTGATTAACTTTTTTTAACGTTATTTTCCTTTTTTTGTTGCTTTTTTTACATCTTTTCTTTTTTAAAACTTTTTTGGCCTTTTTTACCATTTTTGCTTTTTTTGCCTCTCTTTATTTTGGTTTTATTGTAGCTTTATTTTGTTTTTTGGTTTTTTTGACCTTTTTTCTTTTTTTGCCTTTTTACGCCTTTTAGCCCGGTTTTAATTTTTTTTACTTTTTGGCTTTTTTGTTGCTTTTCTACCTTTTTTGTTGTTGCCTTTTTACCCCTTTTTTGCCCATTTTTGAATTTTTTTGCCATTTGGCTTTAATTTACATATTATTTTGCTTTTTTTACCATTTTGACGTTTTTTGCCCTTTTATCCCTATTTTGACTTTTTTGGACATATTTTACCCTTTTTTCTGTTCTTTGACCTTTTTCCCCTTTTTAAAACTTTTTTTGATTAACTTTTTGCCTTTTTGTTGCTTTTTTGCCTTTTTGTTGCTTTTTTACCCCTTTTCCTTCTTTTGTCTTTTTTTGCCTTTTTGCCTTTATTTTCATACTATTTTGCTTCTTTTTTTTACTTTTTTGGCTTATTTTAGTTATTTCCCTTTACTTGGTATATTTTTTGGACTTTTTTAAAACTTTTTTTTGCCTTTATTTTTCCTCTATTATGCTTTTTTTAAATGTTTTTTTTTCTTTTTTGGCTTATTTTCCTTTCATTTGTCTTATTTAGCATTTTTTTTGGACTTTTTGCTGTTTTTTTCCTTTTTCCCTTTTTTTTTTGCCATTTTTGCCTTTATTTTTACTCTATTTTGCCTTTTTTAATTTTTTTTTTTACTTTTTTGGCGTATTTTGTTTTTAGTTTTAAAACTTTTTGACCTTTTTTGCCTTTATTTGCTTCTATTTTGCCTTTTTTTTTGATGATTTTTTACCTTTTTTGTTGCTTTTTTTATCCCTTTTTGCCACATTTTTGCTTTTTTAAATCTTGTCTTGCTTTTTCTTACTTCTTTGGCGTATTTTGCATTTTTTTCTCTTTACTTTGTCTTATTTGACATTTTTTTTTGTACTTTTTGTTATTTTCCCCCTTTTTCTTTTTTTGTCTAGTTTTTTTTGCATTTTTTGCTTTTTTTCCTTTTTTCATTATAGTTTTAATTTATGATGAAATTTAACAACTCTTTATCATTTTTAACAATTTTTTTGCCATTTTTTAAAATAATTCAATATCTTGTTGGTATTTATAATAACAAGGTGCCATTTTAAGTAATTTTTGTCGTTTTTCATTTTAATTACTTTTTGTGTATTTTTTGCAATGTTTACAAATTTTTTTCCAGCAATTTATTTCATTTTTACAACATTTTACTTATCCATTCAGAAATTTTGTATTTTGTAATTAAAATAATCTCATTCTTCACACCTGAGCCGGGAAAGTTCTGGGATGACAATGGCGATTTTTTGGTTGACGCACTTACTCGAGCGGGTCAATATTTGTTTAACCCCAATTTTGAACCCCTTAAAGTGCGAATTTTCAAAAATCCTTTCTTAGTGCTCGCCTACACTACCAAAGAAAATTTCACGTCTCTATCACCTCTGGTGATAGAATTTTATATATATTAATAAACGTTTTTATAAATTTTTAATTTATAAAAAAAAAAAACAAAAAACACGTGAGACATTCTTTATAACAAATAACTGCTATTATTAGCAATGACTGAGTCATGGCATACCTGCCTGTTCTAGTTGTAGAATTTTTTCTAACGGCTTTTCCTTACTTTTGCATGTCATTACAGCTATTATATAATCGACTCTGAAGAAAACATGTTGTTTCCTTTAAAACAATTAAAGTCCAATCCTGTATTTAATAATTATTATAAATTATAAAGAACCGAAAACGGAATTAATTTTCTTTTTCTTAGAAATTCATAGAAGGCTAGACTAAAAAAAATGTAAGAGTCTTGAAATTGTTTATAAAAATTTTTGATCCAAATTTTTGTTGAAAATTTCAAAGATGAAAACAATATTGGAAATGTGAATTGGAATTTTTAAATGAAAAATTAAAAAATTAATAAGCGTAATTAAATAAATTACGAAATCAATAAAAAAAATAACGATATAAGACATAAATATAAATAAAAGTAAAAAAAAATAACAACACGATATTATAACATAGATATTACAATACCTACATGCTTATTCCTATGACCAGGTGTGGCAATTTTTATTTATTATCACCAGGGGCGTATCTAAATCAATATTTACGCTCAGCAAGATTTATCAAGCTATATCTAATAAGGTGTGTAAGTGTAATTTAATTAATTTTAATTTTAACAGCAGTATAATAAAAAATATTAAAAACAATCTGACAAAAGAAAATTTTATAAAAGTTTCATTCAGAGTAAAAAAGTTCTTCCTTTTTAAATTTTTAACTTTTTAAATTCCAAAAATGATACGCTTTATTTTTTTGCTGAACAAAAATAAAATATTTACCAGATAAATATAAACCTTAGTACACCTGTATATGGTACTGGTTGCACCAATTATCAGATAATTATTCATCTGGCACTCCAAAAGAAAATTTATTACATTACGTTTGTTTAAGCACTCTCGATTTATAATAAATCAGCGCATTTGTGTCTCAATGACTGAAAAATCGAGACCGAAACTATTTCTAATGAAGGAGCAGTAAAACTACATACAAAGTGTTTCAACTATAGCTATGTAAGGAATTATGATGACGAGTCAAGGGTCTTGGACCAGACCACTTGAATGGCGTCGTAAATCAATGGGTGTTGATAGTTTTAGGTATCTTGAGACGCCATTGAGAGGCAAAAGGGAAATATAGACATTTAGCCAATGAGCACACATGTCGAATAAAGTTAATTAAACGAGTATTTTTAGTAAGCGACACACTTACACCTTTTCTTTTACATCTTTTACTCGGATTTCCATAAAATCTCAACTACTCATTAAATAAAATAATAAAAAAAAACTGTGAGATTAAAGTAAAAGAGTTAAAAAAATTAGATATATGTAAAAATTATTATTAGTTTTAAAATTTTGAGTAGTTAGTTTTTTATCTTCTAATTATTATTATTTTGGATTTTACTTATTTTTTCTTATTGGTTATAAAAAATAATATTATTTATTATTAAAAAAATATTTACTCAATAGTGTGAGAAATTTAAAAAGCTTTCAATGCTACGCATGTTAGTGATACCATTTTAAAATATTTATACAGTTAATATCCCCATTATAAGATGCGTTAATTAAATAAACTAAATGACTAATAGACTTTACACACTGATTCATTTATTGTAAACAAATAAACAAAACACTTATCTTATTCAAACAGATATTACTTGAAATTGTAATTGAACTAAAAAAAATTATAGATAGGCAACACATAATACACATGCAGCGTGCTTAAAATTAAATAAGCATATTCTTAGATCGATAATGTAAAAATGGTAAAACGAAGAAGAAAAAAGAAGATAACTCTGGGAAATAACAAGAGGGTTGCCAATTTGTGAGTAATTTCACTAGTCTGTGAGTAATTATGAGTGGAGGGCAACTGTGAGTAAAATGTGAGTAAACGGAAAGTTAGCGTATGTTTTTGGTAATGGTAGATAGGATAAGATAAATTCTGATGTAGGTACTCTGATAAATTATTAAATCGTTTTAGTCTTCAAAAAATTATGTATAATTCTCAGTTTTTAGTTTTACAGCGTCCTCTATTGGTTTGTCAATATAATAGTATAGGTAGATAGTTAACTACTCAACTGTTGACGTCGGTTGAATGTACTTAATATCCTTGAATAAGACTTTAAAATTCTTTAAAAAGCGTTAAAAAAATTGATGAAACACTACTGAAAAAAAAACTTTTCAAAGTACTTGCAAACTTTATGAAATTTTCTTGAAAAACACATGAAAAATCCTTTAAAAATCATTGGAATCTCCTTAAAGAAGTTCTTGAAATTCTTAAAAAAAACTTTTAAAATTCTTAAAAAAATTGGAAAAAGTATCCTAAGAAATCGTTGAATACTCCTTACAAAATCCTCAAATAATCTTAAAAAAATCGTTAAAAATTAATTGAAACAACCATAAAATGTCCTTAACTAATCTTTAAAAAAACTTGGGACAAATCAATAAAAATGTCTTGAAAAATTCATAAAAAAATCGAAAATCTTTGAAAAATCACTAAAAGAGCAGTAAAAAATACTTGAAAAATTACTCAAAAAAAATCCAAGATTGTATAACATTTTTGAAAAAAAAATCCTAAGAAATGCTTGAATACTTACAAAATCTTTAAAGAATCTTGAAATCAGTCAAAAAATTATTAAAAAAATCCTAAAAAAAAATCTTAAGAAATCCCTCAAAAATCATTGAAACTGTCTTGAAAAATTCATAAGAAATCATTGTAAATCCTTGAAAGCTCACTGAAATAGACGTAAAAAATACTTGAAAAATTATTTAAAAAAAAAACCAAGATTGTATATTTTTGAAAAAAAAAATCCTAAGAAATTTTTGAATACTTACAAAATCTTGAAATCAGTCAAAAAATAATTAAAAAATCCATAAAACATCTTTAAAAAATCTTAAAAAATCAATCAAAAATCATTGAAACTGTCTTGAAAAATTTCTTGAAACATCCGTAAAATGTACTTGAAAGATATTTGAAAAATCATTGACAACAAAATTCTTAAAACATATTTTTAAAATTCTTAAAAAATTCCTTCGAAAGTACTTGAAAATCTTTAAAAAATTATTGAAAAATACATGAAATATTATTCTTTAAAAATCGTAAAAAAAAATTTTGAAACATTAAAAAATCACTTACAAATCCTTGATAAATACGCAAAACAGTTGTAAAAAAATCATTGAAAAATCTTTGGAAAATCCTTAAAAAACCATATAATCTAGATAGTTGGCTATATGATATAATAAACTTTTAACACCTGTTTTTTGTAAGATGGCGAAGGGGCTGAGAAAACAATACACCCGTTTTGAACGTTTTAGGCCTAGGGATTTTTTTTTCTATGGCAACACTTAACCAAGCGAAGCAGCACCGGTCTTTGATGCTTGGCAACATTGCACAGTCAGAGCTTTAAAATCCGACAAAAAAATGTATACAAATTGCTTTGTTATTGATATTTTTAGGTTGTGAGTAATTTGTGAGTAATACTTAAAAGTTTTGAGAGTAAATCGACAAAAACTAATTGAGAACCCTGAATAACAACATTTTATTCATTATGATCTATAAGTTTTGGTGAAAAGTATTATTTTTTCTAAATCTTTCCCAACAAAACAGATAAAGTTAGTATTTAATTCTACCCCCACTTTTTATAACTTTTCTCGACGTTTTCGATCTTCTAGAGATAAAATCCTGTCGAAACGTCTGTCTGTCTGGATGTAAACAGTATAAATTACGAACAAAAGCTCTGATCCAGTTCCGGTTTTCACTTTACTAGTTAGTTTTCTCCAGGAAAAATCCTATTGAATTTGAACTATATTTTGGTCTATGTGTACGTAAGAAAGTAATGATTTTGTAGTGAGTAAATTAAAAAAAAACTTACTCACCTTAGCAAAATCGTCAAATGGATGTCGTGGCTGAATCGATCTAGCGCACCAGTGCCATCTACCCTCACTGCGTTGACCTTATCTCTGAGTGATGAAGAATTTCCAACGGGAGCATGGCGTTCCCTTAAAATATCGAAGATATTCGGCTGTCTGAGGAAAGCTACCACTTTGTCGTTGTAAGCTACAGGTACCTCGGGAATGTTGCATACTGGTAATGTGGTGATGTTTGATGGTGTTGGGCGAGGTGGAGGTGTGGGAGCCTGAAATAAAGAAAAAAATAATAAGAAATATTCTTTATAATAAATAAAACTTGTTGCTATAACGTTCAAACAAAAAGCAGTATTAACCCTATTGTGACAATTCACTCGCGTGGTCTACATATGTAGACCATTTTATACTTTCTTAATGAGACACCTCATGTTATAAAACGATAATCAGTTATGAAATATCTATTTTTACATGTATGTATGTAAAATTCATTTTATATCAACAAATTTGCTTTTGTATAGACAATAAAAACAAAAGATATGTTTATGGTACTTTTATTAGCACTTGTTCAGTTACTAAGAATAAATGTTTTTATTGAGGCGAAATTCAATAAAAATTAATTTTCTAATATAAACACATTAATAGCTTTTCTAAAAAAATATGTATCCGAAAAAAACTTTTTCACAGTTCTTAGAAAAGTAAGCACACAACAGCGATAACGTAGACCAATCGCATTCAGAAGCACGTAACAATTAGTTCAAGACTGTCATTTTCATACTGAACCGATATGGGGTATAAGTGATAAAAAAGATTTAGGAATCGCGAGAAAATCACATTAATTTTATTCACAACTCACAATACCAAATAATTACCGATAAAACAAACAAAAATAGATTATGTGTGCTTCTAGCATACTAAAACTTTTAATAGGCACTTCAATTGGTGCTTATAATAATAGATTACAGTATATTCCTCATATGCAGACTGCAAGAAGCTTAATAGAATTCGAAAAAGTTACAACTCCAATTTGAAGTTAGCAACACATAAAGTTCAAGTCCAAAATCGGGCTATAAATTTAATAGAATAACCCTGCAGGTCATCTTTTACATTGATATATGCTTAAGGAGAGAAAATTGTCACAAAGTGAAATTAAAAATAAGTTACAATCTTAATTTTCTCTTAACAGTTTCATTGTGTAAAGAACTTTACTATCATTTGTTAGTTTCCGCTACTTTAGTCATTTTTACATGGTTTTGACACTCTTCAAAATGGCTTTTGCTTTTTTCTCCCTGTCACGTCCTTCAGGAAGGACAATGTTCCTTCCATTAATTTTTAAGATGCGTCTTCGCCCTTTCAAACGCCATATGATAGTGTCATTCATCTCCCATAATTTAATTTAGTTAATCTCTAATTTGTTTCCTGTACTATTATATTATTATTGTACTATTTACTCATGTTTTTGTAATTTTGTAAAACTAGTTGCCTGAAAAATTTCGGTTAAGAAAATAAGTGATTTACTGGGACTTAATCACATCAGAGTTTGCATGAATTGGCTAGAAGAAAGACAGTGTGTCATTTCGGTGAACTTAAATATTCTAATTGTAGTGCAAATGCAAATTTTGGCAAAGTGACACTTACTTGACCTTCTTCGTGCACTCTTCTCGATACAGCAAGATCTAGAGGTAATCTAGGATCCATATACGTCGTTTTCTTGTTAGTATGATCAATAAAGAATTGCTATCCGTCCAAAATGAAAGCATGAGTAAGAAAAAAAAGGGAATATGCATATTATTTTCTATTATAATTACATTTCTTACCTTTGATGTTCTGTCTTTTCTTGTATCCCAACCGTTCGGCAGATCTTGAGTCGTATCAGCAAATAAATTGACTAGACTGACCAACTCTTTGTTGTGCTGGTATTTCTCAAAAGCGTTTGGGTCCCTACGGATCTTTACAATCATGTGTCTCAGAGTTGGGTTTCTATTATACAGAGCTAGAGCTTCCTACAACAAAATTAATTCATTTAATTTACTGTAATTAACAGGATTAGGTTTATTCTATTTATTCAAAATTTTGTCATTATCAAATGTTTTTTTGTATAAGTAGGTCAAAACTGACATTTTCGTTTTATTATTAATTTCTTATGCTTTTGTAATAAAAAGTACCTATTATATAGTTCCCTGTTAATTAATTTATCTACCATAATTATAGTAATCTTTAGAAATATATGAGGAAATTTTTTTCTAATAAAATGTATAATTTTTTTTATTCCTTAGTATAAAAACAACAAAAATCCCTTTATTAACGTATAATTTTTATATTTATTTAAAAAATAATAAATTGTGAGTAACTAACAATTTTTATTTTTCTTACCGGATTCATATGCAAAACCGTAAAAAAATCGGGTCTTGTCACTAATTTGCAACCAGGAGAAGCTGAATTAAAGTCGACCACTTCCAATCTGTTCGAACTGATGGTTCTTCTGATGCTTTGGTATCTTCTATCGAGCTGCCTTCTATGTTGTTCAGCACCTGCTGTTGGTACGGAACTGGTACTGCCACCTGGCCGTGTCCAAGACGTAGTACGCGTTGCGTGATCTATGTAGAAAACGCGACCGTGGCTATCCATCCTTGCTTCCCAAGCTAAAAATAAAAAATAAGTCTATTAATATCTTTTTGTTTTAATTAAATTGTTTCTCTTTCAACTAGGACACTTTTGTGTACAGAAAAAAAGTTTGCGATGAAAAGGCCTATTGATGATTAAAAATTTAAATATAATATATTATTTAGGGTAACAATATTTTAATTTTTTGGTACTTACATGGCGGCAAAGGATCATCTTCGCTGCCTTCTACTTTTGTTAAGATCAAAGCTCTATGAGTCCTTTCTGGAATGGAAGGTAACCTAGTTGTACTGATTCTTTGGAGCGGCAATGGCATACCGCCACTAGCTTCACCATTTACTGTTTCCGGTTTCACTGCTCTAAATAAAAATTATTAAATTAATAGATTAGCAAGAATCCTGTAAAATATTGTCAGATTTGTTAAAGTAATAAAAATACTAGTGGAATAAAAGTAAAAGTAAACTTATATATTAGACAATAACTAAGTATAATAGGGATTTTGCATGATTTATTTTTTATTTTTTATTGATACAGTTTATTACTTGCAAGTAGCGAAATAACGTGTTAAAACTCTTTCAGTTCACTATTTTATTTATAAAAAAGTTTAAAATACTACTCTGCACGACTGTACAAGAAATTACATACCTAAAATCATAGTTTTTATCATAAATCTTTAATTGACACTTAAAATATTAAACTTTGACGTTTGTGCATTTGACATTTCAAATAAAATGGCGACGTATTAGAAGTGCT
This sequence comes from Neocrepidodera transversa, assembly GCA_963243735.1. Classification (NCBI taxonomy): domain Eukaryota; kingdom Metazoa; phylum Arthropoda; class Insecta; order Coleoptera; family Chrysomelidae; genus Neocrepidodera; species Neocrepidodera transversa. The sequence goes on along the minus strand of OY725341.1, from coordinate 1,042,338 downwards.
TTCCGTAAATCGTCTTGGTTAACCTGGTTACTTTAAATGCATTCCGTATACACACGATTCCTGAAAAATGAATATTTACGAAACACAGTTACTGAACATTTGACATTTGACAAAACCAGAACAACCGTTGATTTTTGTTGGTCGTTCTGGTTTTTATTGACAATATAGGTGTCAATGCTGTCAAAAGTGCAATATAAAAAAAATAACAACACTAGAAAAATTTATGAGCAACTTATAATTCAAAAAATGAACAATCTAAAAATATTGAACACTTGTTTTCTATTTGGCCTACAACAAATCAATTTTTGAGAAATATGCCAGTCTCCTCTGACATTTGACTTTGACATGTTACCATGGTTGACACCGGTTGATATAGGCGATTTACGGAAAGCACTCTAAGATGCGATTGGTTAGTTATTTTCAAAGCAATGTGATTTGTGTTGATATTAATGTGAATTCTAGAAATCAAAGGATGTGATTGGCTAATTACCGTGGATTCTTAAATTTATTCTTCAACTAGTGGAAGAATGTGTATTATTCTTCCACAGAAAATCTACTCAGAATCAACTTATTATTAACTAGTCGTGAAGAAAATAATTTACCTTGCACCATCTCTTTCCAATCCCATAATCGGTTTCAGCCTTATCATTAGAGTCTCTAAATCTGGATCGTCTTCAGTTCTTTCTCTTGGAGAAGCAGCACCGGTTGGTATTTCTCCGTTAACGCGAACATCGGGCGGTTCCGTCGATTTAAGATTAGGAGGTCGTAGATCGGAGGTTCTGAGTTTTCTAGAATGATGCGTTGGAGTCGGAGGGCATACCGGAAGGTCCGATGAACTAGTTGTAGAATTTACCACCTACAAAATACAAATTTATAATGGGACTTTTTAAAAATATTTAAATTACCAGAGGTATGACAAAATACTTTAGTATGTTTCATTTTGATTTAGATCTTTTCCCAAAACGAGTTATAATTGTTTTAAGCATTTTGATCAACAATTTGTATACCCACTATTTCCAATCAGTTAGTTACTTGCCATTTGGTTTGGTAAAAGGTTTCAAAATATCCTTCTAATAATTCGAATACTTACCCTTTTAAGTGCCTTGGATTGCGGTTTCATCATTAATTCCCTACACTCCGTCCTGGGTCTGTGTAAAGGCGTATGACAAGGTTCTTCCTGATTTCCTTCTAATTCTTGAGTTACCCTGGCCAAAGGTCTATGCGGTTTGCTGGCTAGATCGATACTAATTTCACCATCTACAGCATCAGTTGAGCCTGACCCCGAACCCGAGCTTTGAGTCGACACTGAACTTTGACTGTCTCTTTTTTCTATTGCTAAAAAATTATTTTCATTGAATTTCAACGATTCTTCGATACCATAAACAGACATGAAATAAAACACCAGCGGATAGGTGGAGCTAAAGTATTTGATAAACTGACAACAGAACAGCGTTGAATAGAGAAAAAAATAGTTTCCAAAAAGTAGAAACGTTAAACGTATTTAACAAAATAAGTGGATGAATTAAATCAGGAATAAGGGCATATTGGAAATACCAAAGATAGTTAAAATATAGAAAACCAAACTAAATAAAAAAAATTTATGTTACTAATAATTTTTAAAGTTATAATTCAGCTTACCTATATGAGTATTTTGTGGACTAGATTCTACATCTTTACTTTTGCTAAGGACCGTGCTTATGTAATTATCACAGCCGATAAGCTTCTTGCCGTTTTCTATTAAAGCGGCTTTTAGTTTGCTATTAGTATTTGAGGTTATATCGACATCTGAGATTAAAGGAGTCGGTATAGTTCCTGCAAATAAAAAATAAAAATATAATACAGAGTAAACACTGAATAAAAATGTAACTAAGTATATCAAATTAGATACCACTTAGTTGAGTAGTGTAAAATTCCATAAAAATTTTACCCAAAGACATAACAAAAATGTATTTATTGTCTTTAATGAAAATTCGCAGGTATTTTTCAAAACAGAGGCGAATCTGCTCCAAATAAGGCGGAAAGACGGTTCCATCGGCCTTAAAAGTTATGGCTACGATTTTTTTGAGATTCGAAGGAAATAATCCTAATTGATTTTTGTAGAAAAAAAAAGATAATACTGTAACACCCAGTAAGTATATTGTGTAAATGTGACCATTTTTATGGGTAACAAATACAATTGATTCGTTCAAACAAAGAACAAGAATTTGTTAATTAAGTTAGGAAACAAATGTTAGATATATTTTAAGTTCCATTGGCGGAGCTATCAGTTTTTCTAACTAAATAATAAGGTATCTCTAGAAATCATATGACTTAACTTGCCAAGTCATGCTTGTTCATGAGGGTTTTAAACGGTTTTGTGGGTTTTGCGAACAGAACCTTTTTCGTAGGCTTTGCCAACAACATGGAATTAATCTAAGCACTTACCATCGGTGGGCTTTGCGTACACATTTAATATTAGAACTATAAAACTATTAATATATGATATTATAAAATTATTATTTGAAAATGTTGAAATCCAAAAGATAAATATTATTAATAATCCATAATTAAATGGATAAAACGGCAATAAATGAAATGATTTTTGATTTACCTAAATGATTAAAAAATGTTGTTTTATGATTCTAACAGCTTTTTTTTAATAATATAAGAACATATAATTATCAAATTCAAAGACAGATTAAAATTTCCTCATTATATTTCCATTTAAGAAAATCAGAAATAAATTGACATGGGAAGAGGACAGTTAAATAAAAAATAATAAACAAACCAAAAAAAATTTAAAAAAAAAATAGGATATTATGACAGAAAAATAAGTGTGGTTTTTGTAAAGGGAGTTTATGTAATATGGAAAAATTAAATAAAAAGTATACACTAGTAAAATTCAAAATATTATTCAACTAAAAATAAAAAAACAAATAATACAGTTTGTGAGCCAAAGAAGACAACTAAAAGGAAAGGACCAATAATAAAAAAACGTAAGAAGTATAGAGGTGTAGAAGTTGAGAAGGGGAGAAAAGAAATTCAGGTTAAGAAGAGGTATTGGGAAGAAGTGGTTGGTCAAGGTAGAGAGATGAAAATGGTGCAGAAGATTGTAGTGGAAATGGAATAGAAGGACTTTTATAAAATTAGTTTTCTTTATTTTTTTGTGTAATGCTTTTCCTTTTTGGTAAAAGTCTAGTTTACGGACAACTCTTCAGATTTTGACAATTTTTTTTTAGACTAATTTGGGGTCAAGGAACACGAAAATGTTACAAAAAACTTTGCGGTCTCTTACCAAAAAAATGTTATGAATTTTTGAACCCATCATCAGACCATTCTGTAACAATATTTTTTTTATAACATTATCTCTTCTTAATACCTGTGTTTTATGATTTTCTTTTAACAAACAAATCTTTACCTAATACGTTACACGGAAATCGACAAAATCTTCTTGAACTAATACCAAAATAAAGTATAATTTATTAAAAATCTTTAAACATATTTTTCAGGCGCCATTTTATATCTTATGTCAATTTAGTCATACAGAAACCACAGAATATACACTATTACAGTGCGGAAACTAAAATATAGTGGAAACGTGAATGGGTGACCTTGAACTTAATTATCGTTAAATTGACATCTGACGTTTAGAGTAAAACATTACAAGTTGATTTCTTGTACAATTGTCACAATCTAAACGTCATTGTCGTTAGTTACAGTACCGTTAAAGTTATTGAACGTTCTACTGACAGTCAGTCTTTAAAGTTAAAGGACGTTTCTATCTACTGACAGAATGTATAAAAATAATGACTAAATGGAGTTGAAGCACCGTTTAAACAGTGGCCAAAAAATTGCCGAATCTACCTCATTTTCAAAACTTATGAGATCCGTGAATGCCGCTACATTTTTATTTATTAATATGCCAGTACGAACTCTAACACAAAAACCCAAATTAAGGCGTTTTACAATAGACAAAAAAAATTGTGTTTGAGTTTAGGTTACACTACAGAAAATTATTAGACCCAATGGATACAAAAATAAATAAATCACAGTCCAATTTGCATAAACAATTGTATTTTAATATAATTATTTAGTTATTAAACAGGAAATTATAAATTGTTTCGAGAAAAAACATTTTCTAGCACCTAAACCGATAAGATGGGATTTTCCACTATAAAAATTTTCAGACGAGAACTTGTCTATTAAAAAAACATTCCGTGCTATAAATAAAATAAGAGGTCATAAAAATAACTCAACGTACACAAATTTCTAACGAAATTACAGAAGATAACCAACATAAATATACTCACTAAAAGACTTGAAGTCTTCATCGGTATCGATAAGTTCAAAATTGAAAGTATCTTCTAATTTTTGGATTTTTCTAGGTTTGTTCTGTCTCAGAACAACTGGTGGGGTAAAAGGGGTTCCTAGAGCGTGACATCTCTCCAGAGGTTTATGCGTTGTTCTTGGTGGTAAAGGAGGAGCTACGGTTTCTGAAGAAAAATCCATACCACAGGCATTTTCTAAAATAATAAATAAAAATACAAAAATCTTTATCGTTATCCATATCTCAAGTATGGTCCAATTTTTAATATATGAAATGAAACTACAAGTCATGTACCACACAAATATATTTCTTAAAAATTATTGGGATGGGGGGAAGTAGCGACTAGTTTCGGCTAAACGACTATCTTCAGGCCTAGAAGTAGGTATATTAATCAATAATGGCTGAGGGTTTTTTTTTTACAAATTTAAACAAACTTACCATATATAAGAAGTAATAATGGTAGTTTTTAGTAGAATAAATCCATGTGGATAAAATAATTAAATGGGTGGTGATAGAAACGGTACAAAGTATTTAAAATTTATGTAATATGAAAAATATTAAAGTAAATTAACCATTTAACTGTGGCTGTCGTATATAAATAATTTGTAAAAATTATGCTGTGATGTGGGAATTATAAATAAACAATTTTATATATTTTTTCATATTTTACAAATTTTTAAAATTTTACAATTTTTGAAATATTTGAAATTTTTTAACAATTTTTTGAAAGTTTTGATATTTTTGAAATGGTAAAAATTTTAAAAAAATTTTATTGGATGAATAATTTTGTTTTTTGAAATTTTTGATATATTTAAGAAAGTTTTGTATTTTTATTTTTTGAAATTTTCGAAAAAAATGCATAATTTCAAATTTTTCGAAATTTTTGAATAATTTTTAAATGTTTTTTGAAACTTTTGACATTTTTAAAATTCTTAAAATTTTTTAAATATTGTTAATTAACTGAATAATTTTGTTTTTTGAAATGTTCGATAAATTTAAGAAATTTTTGAATATTTTGACATTTTTACTTTTGGAAATTTTTGAAAAGAAAAATGCAAAATTTCTAATTTTTCGAAATTTTCGAATATTTTTTTAATGGGTTTTAAAACTTTTGAAGTGTCAAAAATTCTTAAAATTTTTGAAACAATTTTAATTCCATGAATAAATTTTTTTTTGTGAAATTTTCGATAAATATAAGAAATTTTTGAAATATTTTGATATATTTTTGAAATTTTCGAATATTTTTTAAATGGGTTTTAAAACTTTTGAAGTGTCAAAAATTATTAAAATTGTTGAAAAAATTAATTCCATGAATAATTTTGTTTTTTTGAAATTTTCGATAAATTTAAGAAATTTTTGAAATATTTTTGATATATTTTTGAAATTTTGGAATATTTTTTTAATGGGTTTTAAATTTTTGAAGTGTTAAAAATTCTTAAAATTTTTGAAACAATTTTAATTCCATGAATAATTTTGTTTTTTGAAATCTTCGATAAATTTAAGAAATTTTTGAAATTTTCGAATATTTTTTTAATGGGTTTTAAAACTTTTGGTGTTAAAAATTCAAAAAAGTTTTGAAAAAATTTTCATTCCATGAATAATTTTGTTTTTTGACATTTTTGATATATTTAAGAAATTTTTGAATATTTTGACATTTTTTCGAAAAGAAAAATGCAAAAATTTCTAATTTTTCGAAATTTTCGATATATTTAAGAAATTTTTGAATATTTTGACATATTTACTTTTTAAAATTTTCGAAAAAAAATGCAAAATTTCTAATTCTTCGAAATTTTTGATATATTTTGGAAATTTTCGATATATTTTTGAAAATATCGAAACTTTTAGACATTTTTATTTTTTTTTTGAACTTTTGGATTTTTTGATATATTTTCGAAATTTTTAAAAATTATTACAATCAAGTTTATTGATGTTTAAATTGACTCAAAATTCAACTACTGGCAAACATTTAAATGTATTTTTCCATTATAATTTTGTTTTTTGAAATTTTTGATATATTAAGAAATTTTTGAGTATTGTGACATTTTTACTTTTTGAAAACTACTGGTGCCAAAATTTTAAATGTATTTTTCCATTATAATTTTGTTTTTTGAAATTTTTGATATATTTAAGAAATTTTTGAATATTGTGACATTTTTACTTTTTGAAATTTTCGAAAAGAAAAATTCAAAATTTCTAATTTTTCAAAATTTTTGATAGATTTTTGAAATTTTCGAATATTTTTTTGAGATGTTAAAAATTCTTAAAATTTTCGATATATATAAGAAATTTTTGAATATTTTTAAAACTTTTGAGATGTTAAAAATTCTTAAAATTTTTGATATATTTAAGAAATTTTTGAATATTTTGACATATTTACTTTTTAAAATTTTCGAAAAAAAATGCAAAATTTCTAATTCTTCGAAATTTTTGATATATTTTGGAAATTTTCGATATATTTTTGAAAATATCGAAACTTTTAGACATTTTTATTTTTTTTTTGAACTTTTGGATTTTTTGATATATTTTCGAAATTTTTAAAAATTATTACAATCAAGTTTATTGATGTTTAAATTGACTCAAAATTCAACTACTGGCAAACATTTAAATGTATTTTTCCATTATAATTTTGTTTTTTGAAATTTTTGATATATTTAAGAAATTTTTGAATATTGTGACATTTTTACTTTTTGAAATTTTCGAAAAGAAAAATGCAAAATTTATAATTTTTGAAATATTTTTGAAATTTTCGAATGATTTTTTAATGTTTTTTGAAAATTTAACATTCTTGAAATTTTTAAAATTTTGTTTTTTGAAATTTTCGATAAATTTAAGAAATTTTTGAGTATTGTGACATTTTTACTTTTTGAAATTTTCGAATGATTTTTTAATGTTTTTTGAAAATTTAAAATTCTTGAAATTTAGTTAAGTGAATAATTTTGTTTTTTGAAATTTTCGATATATTTAAGAACTTTTTGAATATTTTGACATATTTACTTTTTAAAATTTTCGAAAAAAAATCCAAAATTTCTAATTCTTCGAAATTTTTGATATATTTTGGAAATTTTCGATATATATTTGAAAATATCGAACCTTTTAGACATTTTTATTTTTTTTTTGAACTTTTGGATTTTTTGATATATTTTCGAAATTTTTAAAAATTATTACAATCAAGTTTATTGATGTTTAAATTGACTCAAAATTCAACTACTGGCAAACATTTAAATGTATTTTTCCATTATAATTTTGTTTTTTGAAATTTTTGATATATTAAGAAATTTTTGAGTATTGTGACATTTTTACTTTTTGAAAACTACTGGTGCCAAAATTTTAAATGTATTTTTCCATTATAATTTTGTTTTTTGAAATTTTTGATATATTTAAGAAATTTTTGAATATTGTGACATTTTTACTTTTTGAAATTTTCGAAAAGAAAAATGCAAAATTTATAATTTTTGATATATTTTCGAAATTTTTAAAAATTATTACAATCAAGTTTATTGATGTTTAAATTGACTCAAAATTCAACTACTGGCAAAATTTTTAATGTATTTTTCAATATTTTTTTCCTAGAGCGTTCAGCGGTGCAAAATTTTGTCCACAGTTAAAGGGTTTATTTTGTAATAAAAAAAAAAAAAAAAAAAAATAATAAGACAAAAATGAATTGATTTACCTTCTGATTCGGGTGAAGGCGATGACGAAGCGTCCCAAATTTGAAAATACTCTCTATTAGGACTAGTCTTCGATCTGATTTTCTTTTTAGTACCACCTAACGTATTCATCCCGAATCCGTTTGGTGATTTTTTCTTTGCTCCCGATATAATTTGTTCCGAACTTTCCAAGTTTTCTAAAGAATTTGAAGGTTTCAAATGGTTTTGATCAGGTTCGTCTTGAAAAGCGTCATTTTCTATACCGTTGCATTTTTGTTTTTTGATTTTAATGAATTTTTTGATTTTGTCTACGGGATGTTTGATTATGAGAGGATCCGATTGGGCTATGTAGTCCAGTGACGTGCCGTCGTAGTAACGGAAACATAATAGTTTTTCGCAATCTAAAAAATTTATTTTTTCCAGAAAATGTAAATGTTGCGTGATAAATATTTACCATTATGTGTTTGAGGTATGTCCAAAAGCCACATTGTACTTTGTTCCTGTCCACAAATTTGTTGCCTAGAAAGACACTCTTCCAAGCTTAAAGAATCTGTAACAAAAGACTATAATCAAAAAGACGTAACATTTTTTTTCTTAAGTATCTATATACAGGGTGTTTCATTGAGAAAGTGACATACGGTAACTGCAGATAGGGGACATCTAGGGGATTTCAAAAACCTCATACTTATTGGGTCTAACTACTTTAATAACCAATATACAGGGTGTTTTATCTATTTTGACAATTTCTTGCATGGTTCATAACTTTCTAATCACACTGTATATTTTCATGATATTTGGCGGGCATATTTTGTTTAAAGTGTCCAATCGATTAATAAATTTACAATAAAATAAATGCAGGTTCGGATTAAAAAAATATCACAAAATATTCCGACAAAAAAACAACACCTTGTATATCAGATTCTTTTTACGTCTTTTTCGATTTTTTACGAATTTTTTATGGATTTTTACGATTTTAAAATAATTTTTTCTACAAGCGTGCGGAAAGTTGTACTTTTCCCAATTATTTTCAGTCTATTTATTTTTCCATATTTTTCTTATTTTTCGGATTTTTTAATAATTTTTTCCATTTTTTTAGGGATTATTTCTGATTTTTCCCATTTTTTCTGATTATTTCTACTTTTTCTTATTTTTTTGATTTTTTCCAGATTTTTATTAGTTTTTTAGATTATTTCTGTTTTTTAAAATAGTCCCAATATTTTCCGATTATTTTCGATTTTTTCGTTATTTTTTAATGATTTTTTCCATTTTTTAGCTCTTTTTTAAAGATTATTTCTGATTTTCCATTTTCTTCTGATTATTTCTACTCTGTTTCTTATTTTTTCGACTTTTTCCGGATTTTTTCCGATTCTTTCCATTTTTTTATTAGTTTTTTAGATTATTTCTGAGTTTTACAATTTTCCCAATATTTTCCGATTATTTCTATTTTTTCCGATTTTTTCGTTATTTTTTAATGATTTTTTCAATTTTTTAGCGGTTTTTTAGATATTATTTCTGATTTTTCTAATTTGTATAATTTTTTCCAATTTTCAGTTTTTTATTTTTCCATATTTTTCTTATTTTTTGGATTTTTTTCGAATTTTTTACTAATTTTTTCCATTTTTATAGAGATTATTTCTGATTTTTATAATTTTTTCGATTGTTTTCAGTTTCCTCGATTATTTTTACTTTTTCGTGTTCTTCCAATTTTTTCCGGATTTTTTCCATTATTTATAATTTTTCTAATTTGCCCAATTTTTTCTAATTATTTTATAGTTATTTTCTCCTAACAAGTGCGGAAAGTTATACTTTTCCGCACGCACTTGCAGTTAAAACATTGAAAATTGGAAAAAATTATACAAATTAGAAAAATCAGAAATAATCTAAAAAGCCGCTAAAAAAAATGGAAAAAATCCGGAAAATACGAAAAAGTTAAAATAATGTGGAAAACTGAAAACAATCGAAAAAATTGGAAAAATCAGAAATAATCTCTACAAAAATTAAAAAAATTAGTAAAAAAATACAAAAAAAAAAATCCGAAAAATAAGAAAAATATGGAAAAATAAAAAACTGAAAATTGGAAAAAATTATAAAAATTAGAAAAATCAGAAATAATTGGGAAAAATTAGGCAAATTAGAAAAATCAGAAATAATATCTAAAAAACAGCTTAAAAAATGGAAAAAATCAATAAAAAATAACAAAAAAATCGGAAAAAATAAAAATAATCGGAAAATATTAAGAAAATTGAAAAAAATCAGAAATAACCTAAAAACTAATAAAAAAAAATAGGAGGAATCGGAAAAAATCCGGAAAATCGAAAAAATAGAAATAATCCGAAGAAATGGGAAAAATCAAAAATAATCTCTAAAAAAAAATGGAAAAATTATTAATACGGAAAAAATCCCAAAAAATATGGAAAAATAAAAAAAAATGAAAATAATTTAAAAAAAAAATGGAAAAAAAACAGAAAAAAGCATTAAAAAATAACTAAAAAATAGAAATAATAGGAAAATATCGTAAATAACCTAAAAATTAATAAAAAAAATGGGAAGAATCGAAAAAAATCCGGAAAAAATCGAAAAAATAAGAAAAAGTACAAATAATCAAAAGAAAATGGTAAAAATCAGAAATTATCCCTAAAAAACTGATAAAAAATGGAAACAATTGGAAACTGAGAAAAAATTTGGAAAAATAAAAAAAACTAAAAACAATTGGAAAAAATTGGGAAAATTGGAAAAATAAAAACAATCTCTAAAAAACTGATAAAAAATAGAATAGATTATTAAATTCGAAAAAATAAGAAAAAATCTAAAAAAATAAAAAAAATAAAAACAGTTGCAAAAAATTGGGAAAATTAAAAAAATTAGAAATAATCTCTAAAAAATAAGAAAAAACATGGAAAAAACTGAAAATAATTGGAAAAAAATAGGCAAATTGGAAAAGTCAGAAACCGCTAAAAAAATGGGAAAAAAAACAGAAAAAATTATTAAAAAATAACGAAAAAATAGAAATAATCGGAAAATATTGGGAAAATTGGAAAAATTTGAAAAAACCTAAAAAACTAATAAAAAATTTGAAAGAATTGGAAAAAATAATGAAAAGTAGAAGTAATCAGAAGAAAATGGAAAAATTATAAATAATCTCTACAAAACGGCTAAAAAATGGAAAAAATCCGGAAAAATACGGAAAAATAAGAAAAAATCTGAATAAATAAAAAGAAAAATCTGGATAAATAAAAAAAACTGAAAACAATAAAAAAAAATGGTGAAATTGGAAAAATAAAAAATAATCACTAAATAACGGATAAAAAATATGGAAATATAAAAAAAAATAAAATAATTGGAAAAACTTGGGCAAATTAGAAAAATCAGAAATAATCTCTAAAAAACCCCAAAAAATTGGAAAAACCGGGAAAATATGAAAAAGTAAAAATAATCGGAAAAACTGAAAACAATCCAAACAAATTGGGAAAATTGGAAAAATCAGAAGTAATCTCTAAAAAAATAAAAAAAATCCAAAAAATATCGAAAAATAAAAAAACTGAAGATAATAGGAAAAAATTAGGCAAATTAGAAAAAGAGAGAGAAAAAGAGAAAGTAGACCTGCTATTTATTTGATTACAGTTACAAATGGATTGACAAAAAAATTTTAAATAGAGCAGAAAATAATTATATTGCATGTCTAATTAAATAATGAATATAAACCAAAATAATTGTATTTATTATACAGGGTGTGTCACGTCGATGACCCATTAGTCGTATATAGAAAAATAATGGGTATGAAAATATTTTCAACCAATATTTCGAAAACGGTATAATTTAGAACTATGATATATAATTTATGCAAAATTTTATGCTGAGTCCAAAAATTGAAAAAAACATGACACTTTCCATTTGAAATAACGAAGTTAAGATCTACTTCCGGTCCAACCGGAAGTCGCGGAAAGTTAAAAATATTTTTTCTTGGATCATTTTCCATATTATAACTAATGGGCCGTCGACGTGACACACCCTGTATACCTTACATGATATTTGTACAAATGTTCATTAAACAGAAATAATTATTTACAAAATTATAATACTTTTTTATTATTCTAAGAACTTATTATTTATTTATGATTATAAAATATTTTATATTATGAATGAATTTACTACGTCATGTGTTTTTACTATGGTTTTCTAGGAAACAATAATTAATATTGAAATTAATAATAATAGTAATTTGTCGATTTTAGAAAATATGTTGTTTTTATTCGAATTCGAAGAAATTTCGTATATTTCTAGATCCAATTATAACATAAAAATAAATCAAAAACATAAGATTATGTCGTAAAAATTATTCATAGAATAATAAAACTCGAAGTCATACCACATGAAATATAATTAACCAATCAACAGATTAAAATGGAGAGGGCGACATGTTTCGGTCAAACAATGACCATCATCAGGCCTACAATATAAATTATAATTGTTAATAGGAAAAATTACAACAAAGTTAAAATTACTCACAGATATAAATTAAATGACACTGGTATGAAAATAATTAAAAACTAATCAAACATTTTGAAGAAATGAATACGTAAAAAATTTGGACGAAGTTAAAAATAAAAAAAAAAAATCCTACCAGTGTCATTTATAGTATTTGGAAATGATATTTGAGAAATAGCGACAGTAGTGAAAAGTAGGGGAAAATATTTAAAAAACATGGAGAAAAAATGGAAAAACACATCGAAAAATAGGGAAAACAGGAACAAATAAAATGGTTAAAAATTGAAAAATTTTGAAAAAATAGTGGAAAATAGGGAAAAGAGCGAAAAAAACAAAAGATTAGAGAAAATAGGGAAAGGCAAAAATGGGAAAAAAATAGAAAAAACCAGGGAAATTTGGAAAAAATAGTGAAATACAGAGAAAAATAGTAAAAAACAGGTCGATTAAAGAAATTTGGGAAAAGTATAAAAAAAAAGAAATAAGCAAAACTAAGAGCAAACAGGGCAAATTTTGAGCAAAATAGGGCAAAACAAAGAAAAGTATGGAAACATGGGAAAAATAGTGACAAATCTGGAAAAAGTGGAAAAATAAGAAAATTTGCGATTAATAGTGAAAAATAGGAAAAACATGGCAAATATGGAAAAAAATAAGGAAAAATAAGTACAAATAGGAAAAAAATGGAAAATATAAAATAAATAAAGAAAAGACCAAGGGAAACCAAGGAAGAATAGAAAGGTATAGGAAAAATAGAAAAAAAATAGGACAAATGGTGAAAATAGTGAAAAATAAGGGAAAACATGGAAATAAATGGAGAAAAATTGGGAAAACTAAGAGCAAATAGGGCAAATTTTAGACTAATTAGAGCAAAATAGGGAAAAATATGGCAAAATAAGTCAAATTATGAAAATATGGAAAAATAGTGAGAAATAGGGAAAAAAGGAAATAGGAAATTGGGGAAAATTAGAAAAATACATAATGAAACGTATGGGAAAAAAATGAAAAATACAGAAAAATGGGCAAAATATTGATAAACATATAGGATTAAATAATGGAAACCAGGAAAAAATAGAAAGAAATAGGAAGAATGGAGAAAAAAATAGAGAAAATAGGGGAAAAATAGGAAAATTTGCAAATAATATTGAAAAATAGGAAAAACATGGAAAAATAAGAAAAAAATCAAAAAGATAAAATTGAGAAATTTGAGAAAAATACAGAAAAAACAGGCAAAGATATGGGAAAATATGGAAAAAAAATTGAGCGAAAAATAAGTACAAATAAGGATAAAGAGGAAAAAATAGAAAGAAATAGGAAAAATGGGGATAAAAGATAAAAAAATAGAGAAAATCTAGAAAATATAGGACAATTTGTGAATAATAGTGAAAAACATGGAAAATATGGAAAAAATAGGGAAAAATAAGTACAAATAGGAAAAAATACGAAAACAGGAAAAAATAGTGAAACATATGGGAAAAATAGGGACTAAATAGAGCAAAGTAGGTAAAAAATTTACAAAATAAGAATAAAGTCGGGAAAAATAGGGAAAAAGAGATAATAACAAATTGGGGAAAATAAAAAAATATATATAAAAAAATGGCTTTTTATACATTCCAAAGAGATGAAAGGGAAATAATGTACATGTAATGCCAGTTAGTTTTTAATTAGACCTACCAACAATTCAGTACTTTTATAGTAAGTGAAAACGCTATTTGAGATTGACTTATGCATCTTTTACGAGGGATAATGAGGATTTTATGTGGGTTTTACTTCTTTATAGGCAAGTGTTATAAATCTTTTAAAATTTAAATATTTTTATTAAAATAAAATAGATACAAATGGGTGTATTACAATTTAGTAAAAACAAACAACAATTTGTAAACTACATAACAGAACACAAATGAATAATTTGTAATTTGTAATAGGTACATATTTACAAAAAAAAAAGTTATGTAATCAAACTGAAATTATCTAAAAAGTCTCAATTTTATCATTTTTTTTTATTTCATTATATTTAAAATATTATATTATAAATAAATAACATATGCTTCCTTTATTTGACAAAAACAAAACAACTGTTATGTACATCATTTTATTGGTAAAAAAATTGAGTTTTAGCTAAAACAAATTGTATTTGCTAAAAAGTAATTCATTTTAATTACTTTATAATCGACAGTATCTAATTTACTAGAAATCAAAATTTGTAATACGGACCAGGGAGTTGTATAAGCTTGACACGGAGATTGAATTTATGGCAGTACTTATAAACCATTGTTAAATGTGGTTAAGGGTAGGTAGTTTATTACAGTTGATCTTTATAATGAGTCTCAAATAACGCTTCTTCTTACTATAATTTATATGTGCATATTCTCTGTGAGTAATTTTAAGTTTGTTGTAATTTTTCCTATTCTTAACTATTATAATTTGTATTGTAGGTCTGATGATGGTCATTGTTTGGTCGAAACATGTCGCCCTCGTCTTTTTAATCTGTTGATTGGTTAATTATATTTCATGTGGTATGATTTCGAGTTCTATTATTCTATGAATAAAAATAAATTTTTTGTTTTCGATAAACACGGACAAATTTTCGGGTGTTCAAAGTAATATTTTTAAGAAAAAATAATAGGAATAATTTCAGTAATTTTTTTTAATTTTTTTTTCCAAATAAATATCCTTCAGTTGATATGTATGGTAAAGATTTTTTTTGACCAAATAAATTTGTTATAGTCAAGAATTTTTTTCTCCAAATAAAAATAATTATTTGACAAAAAATTTCAGTGATTTTTTTTAAATTTTTTTCCAAATAAATATCTTTCATTTGATTTGTATGGTAAAGATTTTTTTGTCCAAATAAATAATCTCGGTTGAATTTGTTATAGTCAAGAATTTTTTTCTCCAAATAATAATAATTATTTGACAAAAAATTTCAGTGATTTTTTTTTAATTTTTTTCCAAATAAATATCCTTCATTTGATTTGTCTGGTAAAAATTTTTTGTCCAAATTAATAATCTCTGTTTGATTTGTTATAGTCAAGAATTTTTTTCTCCAAATAAAAATAATTATTTGACAAAAAATTTCAGTGATTTTTTTTTAATTGTTTTCCAAATAAATATCTTTTATTTGATTTGTATGGTTAAGATTTTTTGTCCAAATAAATAATCTCGGTTTGACTTGTTATAGTCAAATATTTTTTTCTCCAAATAAAAATAATTATTTGACAAAAAAATTTCAGTGATTTTTTTTTTAATTTTTTTCCAAATAAATATCCTTCATTTGATTTGTATGGTAAAGATTTTTTTGTCCAAATAAATAATCTCGGTTGAATTTGTTATAGTCAAGAATTTTTTTCTCCAAATAATAATAATTATTTGACAAAAAAATTTCAGCGATTTTTTTTTTTATTTTTTTCCAAATAAATATCCTTCATTTGATTTGTATGGTAAAGATTTTTTTGTCCAAATAAATAATCTCGGTTTGACTTGCTATAGTCAAATATTTTTTTCTCCAAATAAAAACAATTTGACAAAAAATTTCACAATAATTTTATTTAAACTGTATCTAGGAATAACCCACAATTGAACAAATTACAAAAATATTATTTAAATTATAGATAATTTATATAATCTTTAAATAATCCTAATTTCATTTTCCTAGAACCCTTAATCCAGCTTTCGTGCCCAGAACGGATACACCGTTAGAAGCAATAAAAGATTAAATTCGGATATAACTGAAAAGGGCTCCACCCAATTTTTCATTTTTAGCCACCCTTAACTAATAATTGTTAACTCATTTATTTAATAGTTTTTAATTTTATGTGAATGTTGTCCATTGTTTTAAGCTCATAGTGTACCGATAAAAAAATCATTATATTATTCCCAGACACTTTTTAATTACAGCGAGAAATAAAGCATATAATTGTTTGTGGTAATAAAAATTTACGATCAGACTTACATAATTATTATATAATGAGTTTTTTTTTATAATTCTACATATTCATTTTTTATGTGCGCCAGTATAAAATTAATGAAAATATGTTAATTGAAATCCAATCATTTTTATTTACAATGTTCGATAACATCGTCCAAAATAGAACAAAATTAAAATAATATATTTAATGAACAAATATTAACCTAAGATCAAAAAAAAAATGATTACCTTTTAATTAATAATAGTAAAAATCTTTAATTAATTATCTGTATGGAACTTTCACTATGTTGTTAATCCACACACCGGTGTCACCATATTTACGACGCCCGCGACACCAAAAAAAAAAAAAAATTCACACCTGTGAAGGCGCACAATTAATACAACGAAACTTATCCTAAAAAATACGTGGCAAAATAACTAACACACCCCACCCCGGCACATTCGGTTTCTAATCATCAACTGTTGCCTTGCCTTGCCTCCAGGACGACGAGGTAGAAATGAAAATGAATGAAACCAAAAACTGGTAAAGTGGAATCTCGTTAACTGTTTTTTCTATCTCTTTCTATCAAGTCGAAAACCGGACGGACATCCGATCTATACGAACGAACGCGTTGCGGATTTATGAATGAAATGTCTATTTCAATGAATGAATCACCTTGAACGTAGTATTTTACAACTGTGGAAGGGGGATCGGCGCAAATGGGGCGAGGGAAGAGGGACGGTTAAAATGGTAATTGGGTAATGGTTGTACTGAAATTACGATGGGTTCTTTGAATTGGGGTTTACAGTTTTTATAGTATTGATCGTGCTTTGGTTTTTAATGAACGAATCAATGAATTTCTAAAAAATCGGCTGTGCAGATCTTTCCCGGTTCAGTTGAGTTGTCTATTATTTAAAAAGATATTAGTAAAAAAGAAGAATTAATGTCTTTTACTTCTCCAATTTAAACCAAAACTTAATGGTCGTATTCAAGGCACAAATCAATCATTCAGAAGCTATTGTGGAATATTACACACAGACAGACAGACACACAGATAGACCTCATCCTGGAATTTCTTTCGATATCTCTCGAATTTTTTACTGGTTCACTGTACTTTCCCTTCGATGGGACCGGGAAAGTAATGGGAAAAAATTGGGAAAAATATGAAAAAAATTGGGAGAAATAGAAAAAAATAAGAAAATGCAGGAAAAAATATGGAAAATTAAGAAAAATTAGAAAAATAGGTAAAAGTAGAAAATTATAGAGAAAAATACTAAAAAAGGGAAAAATACGAAAAAAGGGAAAACTAGGAAAACATAAAAAATTGGTAAAAATAGAGAAAAATAGGAAACAAATAAGGAAATATAGAAAAATTCGGAAAATTGGGTGAAAAAAGGAAAAAATAGAAAAATGGAAAAAACAGAAATTATAGGAAAATGGAAAATGCAGGAAAAATATTAAAATAAAAAAGCAGGAAATGGAAAAATCAGGAAAAAATAAGAAAATAGGAAAGAAATGGTGAAAAATAGGGAAAAATATGAAAAAAATTGGGAGAAATAGAAAAAAATAAGAAAATGCAGGAAAAAATATGGAAAATTAAGAAAAATTGGAAAAATAGGTAAAAGTAAAAAATTATAGAGAAAAATACTAAAAAAATGGAAAAATACGAAAAAAGGGAAAACTAGGAAAACATAAAAAGTTGGTAAAAATAGAGAAAAATAGAAAAAATAGGAAACAAATAAGGAAATATAGAAAAATTCGGAAAATTTTGTGAAAAAAGGAAAAAATAGAAAAATGGAACAAACAGAAATTATAGGAAAATGGAAAATGCAGGAAAAATATTAAAATAAAAAAGCAGGAAATGGAAAAATCAGGAAAAAATAAGAAAATAGGAAAGAAATGGTGAAAAATAGGGAAAAATATGAAAAAAATTGGGAGAAATAGAAAAAAATAAGAAAATGCAGGAAAAAATATGGAAAATTAAGAAAAATTAGAAAAATAGGTAAAAGTAGAAAATTATAGAGAAAAATACTAAAAAAGGGAAAGATATGAAAAAAGGGAAAACTAGGAAAACATAAAAAGTTGGTAAAAATCGAGAAAAATAGAAAAAATAGGAAACAAATAAGGAAATATAGAAAAATTCGGAAAATTGGGTGAAAAAAGGAAAAAATAGAAAAATGGAAAAAATAGAAATTATAGGAAAATGGAAAATGCAGGAAAAATATTAAAATAAAAAAGCAGGAAAATGGAAAAAGCAGGAAAAAATAAGAAAATAGAAAAGAAATAGTGAAAAATAAGGAGAATAGAATAACGGGGAAAAACTATTTTTTCAAATAAAAAAAATTGATGACGACAGTTGGAGAAATAATTTTGATTGTTCTGAACTATTTATATTTATTTTATTAAAAGAAATTTTGACTATCTAAATCTAGCCTGTGTAATTAAAAAAAAGAAAATAGAACTTCCATTTATTTCGTAAAAAAAATAAAAAATAAATATCAGGATTCGAACCTGGAACTTTTATTTGTAACGTCTACATTCTAAAGTGATAAATAATCAAAGTTTCAAGTTAACGTACAATAAAAGCCAATTAGGGCAAATACACAGGCTAGATTTAGATAGTCAAGACTTCTTTTAATAAAATAAATTTAAATAGTGTTTCGCGTGCCGTCCTGTATTGACCGTCTTGCAGTTTTTCAAGGGCTTTCCGAACCCAACAAAGTTGTATAGAAGGAAAGTATTGCGATCATAATTTTTTGACCTTATCCAGATTTAATCGGATCTTTACGTTTTGAGGTCACCTGAATCTTTTTATACCATTTTTAGCATGATGTCTGTCTGTGAGTGGGTGTGTGTGTCTGTGTGTATGTGAACACGATAGCGTCTAAACGGCTGAACCGATTTAGATGAAATTTTATATACATATTTAGGGTAGCAATCAATCAAAATATTACATTTCTATTTTTACTTTTTAGATATTATTGAATGTTTTATTCGATTAAAAAGTAGGTAAGTCTACGTCACTGTTCCCACATTATACGAAAAAAAAAAAAAAACAAGAGAATTTTATATCATTGTTCAAAGTCCAATAAATGGAAACGAAACATATCTACATTTCAAAATCGACTTTTTTCAATTCACATCCGTTCGCGTTTCATCAAATTATCATTCATTCGGTCGGTCATGAATATGAATGAAAAATCACTATCCGTATATATTGTCACTTTTTGTATATTTTAAAAATTAGCTTTTTTTCTCCGATTACAATCGTACAACTTCATTCAAAATACAGCTAGAAATTTGTACTGTTATTAATTTTTTCTACAAACGTACGGAAAGTTGTACTTTCCCGCACTGATTTTATAAATGCTAAAATGATTAAAAAAATATTTGGTAATTAAATAAAAATATTGTTCATGAAATATTTAATTTATTGCAAAAATTATGAAACAATTTACAAAAATACAAAAAGTTAACTAATAATATTTAAGAAATAAGGGCCTCCAACATTAACGATTATTTTTGCTAATTTTTTTTTTTAATTCTAGGCGCTTGTAGAAAAAATATTGTTCCTAACACTTGCCTAAAGTATCTTTTCCCCACAACTGCAATTTCGTGCGGAAAAGTATAACTTTCCGCACTTGTTAGGAAAATAACTATTCTGATATTAAAATGAAATTTAATAAAAGAATACATACAAACCTATTCAGTGAGATTTGAATTGCTTATTCAGTGCTTATAAAACAATTAAGAGCAAAAATTTAATTTTTACGTGCAAATGTATTAGAAAAAATCGGCTGTGTCACCCCAGAACTTTCCCGGCTCGACCTTATAGAATTTGTTATTTATTATTATTATTTTAATTACAAAATACTAAGCATTACATTAATTTATGGAACACATTAAAAATAGCGAGCTGATGGTGAATTAATGTTGATAATGACATAAACTGCGCATGCGCACGTTGTATATCACACTGCTACAATTAGGATCTCCTAAAATCATGTGTGAAAACTATTGGGAATTCGGGAAAAATTTTCATACACTAGTTGTAGGGAATTTTATGCTTTAAAAAAATTGAAAATTATAAATGTGTATTTTTCTCGACATCTAGCGGCGGAACTATGAGGAATCGATAAAAAGTTAACATAAAAGTTAATATACTAATAACTGTCACTTGTCATTTAAATTTCCGGCATGACCTGCCATTTTGTAGTTACTACCAAAGACCATCTACTATAGACGTTCCACGTAAATGGCTTAAGATAAACTTGCTTTTGTATTTTCTGACCAGATCCCCAGATGGCTCTGTCAGTATGAAAAATTAAATTTATGTTGGCTGCATTGACATAATTTCAAATTTTATTAGATATTGGTAATAAATTTGGCTCCATCTGGTGCTCTATTTCCACATTATTCATCTGCCCAGAATACCGCGAAATTTAAAATGGTAGAAATCAGCGGGACAAACTACAATGAAAGTTTTATTTATTTTAATGGTTATACCATTTATACATTTGTTATAATCTAATACTATAATGCGTGATAATAAAATAAATAAAGCAATGGAATTTTAAAATATACAGAGTTGCGCATAAGTTCAGCACCATTTAAAATTTGTCTGGTCCCATATAAAATCTAATATATAAATAGATATGAGAAAATCTTTTTTCTAAATAATTAATAAATACTGCATTATGATGATGATGGCTGTATAACTAAAGATAAAGACACCTGTACCTATATGGTATAACATTAAAAGCTCCTAAAATAAAATCTAATCAAATTCTTATATGTATTTAAACAGAATATTTTTTGGCTTACCAGGTTAATGTAAGTTGGAACGGCATTTAAAAGTAATCTATCAGATTGTGTTGCCACAATTTTTTTTATTCAAAATGTCTGCGTGTTTGTTTGAAGCAAGTAACTATTTGTTAAATCGTTCAATATCCTTATTTACTGTCAAAAAACAAAGACAGTAAGTTTTTGAAACATGTTTCATCCTTTCGGAATCTTCAGCGAGGTGCCCGCTTGCCCGCTAGGCATTATGATGGATAATGGGTAACGCCATCTGCTGGCTACCAAGTTGTACTTGGATAGACCCGTTTACAGAATTGTATTCTGATAAACGGCTTGCCCGGTTGGTACCCATCAACCATACGATAGATGGCGTGACTATCTATAATTTTTGGAATCCTTATTTACTGATTTGGAAATACACAATTTGGAACACAACATTTTTCTTTACAAGACATTGTTTCCAAAATTGAAAAATCAATAAACGTTGAATAGAAAGATGATCACAATTTTTTTAAAGAAAATCACTGTCACAATCTAAATCAAACAGTCAGCAATAAGTACCAGTACAGCAAACTTTTATCTAATAAAAATTGAAATTTTATCATTGCAGCCAAAATAAATTTAATTATTCATACTAACAGAGACAAAGTTGATGGTCTTTGAGTTACTACTTCCAATTGATGTGGTTGACACGAAAATTGCATTTTAAGTGCTCGAGGGAGCGTTTAATGTTCGCTACCCCATTTTTTGTCCTCTGGTGGACCTTCTTTTTTCTTGCCAGTTGTGGTTGGCGGAAAAAATTATTCCTCACCAAGTTTATCAATTTCCGACTATGTCGGTGTTACCTGCTTACATGGGGTATCCCATGCAGGTCCTTTCTTTACTGGACGTTTTCCTTCAAGAAACCCTCCTATTTTACCGATTTTCCTGTTTATTCTAAACGCCCTAAAAGGCGCCCCTTTGTGATTAGTTCACAATCTCCTCTTACCTTTGAATTTTTTTATATTAATTAATTTTTAAAATTAGTGTTTACCAACTGGGTTTAATTATTTGCTTTTCATGTACCCCCCTTTCCCTCATCACTACCCTACCTCTTCCTTTAATTAGTAGCAGCACACCTTAGCTTAATATGCTTAATTTTATTTAACATTTACTTTTTTGTAATCTCTTGGTAAGTTGATCTTCTATTCTTTATCATTGTTAAACAACACGTTGTATATTTTTATTATAGGCCTGAAGATGGTTATTTAACCGAAACTAGTTGCCTTTAAGAAAAATTTTTTTAATAAAGTTTAATAAATGTTATTGTGGTACATGATTTTAGGGTTTTTCATTTATGATTAATATTTGACCACATTTGAGATATGGATAACTTATTTGATTTATAAAAGTTAAAGAAAATTTGATGTTTTACAACTTTGAATTTGAATAAGAAAAGTTTGCACTAAAATGCATTGTTTATCCTCAAAATCAAGAAAAACTAGAGAAAACCTACATGCACATTTTTTACGCGTCTTCTAATGGCGCAATTATTGGAAATTCTGGAAAAAGTTTGAAACAAAAGTTGTAGGGAATTTTATGCTTTAAAACTTTGTACTACAACATTTTGCACTAAAGTGTATAGATTGTGCTTAAAATTTAAAAAATAAAAAATTGTTACATGTGCATTTAATCAACGTCGGTCTTGAGGACCTTCTACTGTACCAATTTAAACCACACACCGACCCTCCAAACGGTTCGGTAGTTATCGTGGAAGATTACACACAGACAGACCATACGCTGGAAATGGTTTCAATCTTCTTAGGGGACCTCAAAATGGATATTTCCATCGATATCTCGATTTTTTTTGCTCGTTCACCTTACTTTCCCTTTGATGGGTCCGGGAAAGTAAAAATTTTAGTACTGAGTAAGAACGCGCTATGGCACATAATTTTTTGTATAGGTAAACGCCTATTATTTTAACACATTAATAGACTATTAATTTAATTTTTAGATTTTTTTGACGAAATTTAAATAAAATATCAAATGATAAAAAAATATTTTCATAAATTCAACTAATTATTGGATTTTAGAAATTGTCCAAATTTTTTTTAACCGACTCTTTGCCGTTCACAATAGAGTCATAAATATTTTTGACTGGAGCCATTCGGAATTTAAAGATGGGTGTCTACCCGATGTATAATAAAAACAGACCCCAACAACCCAGATGGTATAGACAGGAAAACGGAACTGGCATTGTAAAATGGTATTAGCCAAATCGGAAGTCCTATTTCCGCTAAAAACTATTATATCTTTAAGGGTCGTTATTTTTAGATACCTTCAAATTAAATGTATATACAAAAGGGTGGTGTATTTTTAGATCGGTTTATTTGGACCGATAAGGGATGTATTATTTATAATTAAAATTCATAAACAGATTAAAAATGTTTCTTGATATTAGTAAATTTTTGGTATTTAAACAAATGATTTTTTTGATATCAATTTATTACCAGTTTAAGCCAGCGAGTAAAGTAGTTGACATAATGATACAAAAAAATTCCAATTCCAAAAATTGTTGCTCGAGAGTAATTTAATTTACCAATAAAAAATAAAACGTTCGAGACAGCGTTGCCACATTTATTTTGGCGAATTTTTGCCTGAATCTACTAAAATCTACTACAAAAATAAAAAAAATACCGAAAAAGTTGAAAATTAGGAGGGAGTTGGAGGTTGTTAATTATCCATTTTTTGACTAAATCTTAAAATCAACATTACAAAAAAAAACGGAACTGACTCTTATTCTAATTTTTAAACAAATGTAGAAATAATCTCCGACGTTCAAATTTACCGCCATAATATAAGTTGGTAGTGACCCGACACTCGACATTTGTGAGTGGCGGGAAAAAGTGTCTTTAGGTTGCGATAGGTTAGTTAAGTAATGGCGCCATGTGGTCAGGGGAATAATTGAATGTCACATTTTTTATGTATTTATATGTAAAAATAAAGAGTTTCTACACAAAGAACAAAGATTTTTTTTCTTAAAAATGGAATTATATATTTCTTTTTTTTTTTAATAGGTTTATGGCTTTGGCAAAGACCAATTAGCCAGTATATATTTCTTAATTTTCCTCATCTTTATATACTTTAGATTTTTATACAGTTTTATAGATTAAATTCGACAGTCAATTGTCAGTTTCCGGGGAAATACAACGGTGAATCCCATAAGGCATATGGGGAAATATCACCGACAAAAAAGCAATCGAAGAAATCTAATCAATAAAAATATGAAATTAGTTATTGTTAATAGGATTTTTACAATAATTCTATTGCAAATGAGATTTTTAAACTATTGAAAGTTTATTAAAATCTACCAAAATCTACTAAGAAAAATCTGCCTACTAAAATATTTGAAAAAAGTGAAAAAGTAGAAATCTACTATATGTGGCAACGCTGATCCGGGGTTACATAGAATCGATAAAAAAAATCGGTTGTGTCGCCCCAAAACTTTCCCGACGATTATCCACGAATACTTTTTCAGATATTTAATGCTAAAGTTTCAAATTTTGACATTTTTTTATTTTTGACAGGTGACAGTTGGAGAAATAATTTTGACTGTTCTGTATAGAGTTTTTTAAGGGCTTTCAAATGACATATTGCATGTCCAATTCCGTGACATATTGCTTCTGTCATTTTTTGATAAAGATACTTCCGTTTGATGGATGTCGTACAAAAACTAATGGGTTCTTCCGACGGGTAACCCAAACCCCTATACCAAATTTCAGCTCAATCGGATTAAACGTGTAGCCTCTATCGTGGAAGAATACACACAGACAGACATACAGACTTTCATCTGGAAACGGTCTTAATCGTCTCAGGGGACCCGAAAATGGATATTTCCGTTTTTATCTCGAAAGTTATAAATTAAGTGATTATAAAATCCAAGGATTATTTTCGAAAGTCTTTGCTAAAAGGGAGGGGAAAAGAATTTTTGAAAATATTAAAAATATTTTTTTCCACTTCTAGTGTCATTATTTATGCTGTGTTCGAATCGATATGTTAAATTTCGCTCCTACAAGTAAATAATTTTTACTTTCCGAACAACAGAGTTGTATAGAAGGAAAGTATTGCGATCATGATATTTTGACCATACCCAGATTTTAACGAATCTTTACGTTTTGAGGTCACCTGAATCCATTTATACCATTTTTAGTATGTCTGTCTGTCTGTGAGTGTGTGTGAGCACGATAGCGTCTAAACGGCTGAACCGATTAAGATGAAATTTTATATACATATTTAGGGTAGGAAGGAAACGACCTGTATAGCTTTTGGAGTTAATCGCACAACCGGAAGTGACAGTTGCTATAAGTGATGACGTCATTACTAAACAAGATGGCAATAGTTTTACACACATATTTTTTTTACGTGATAGTTTAATTTTGAATGATTAAAATTCTTTTGCCATTGTTGCCAGATTTATGAAAAAGTAATTTCTTTTCATATTTTTCTTAAATTACCGAAATAATGCATTTTTATGAAAAATTACAGGATGTGAAAGTTGTAGAACATAAAATTTTCTACACAATTTGTCATTACCGTTTTTTTGAATTCCTCATAGTTTCGCCGCTAGAGTGCGTGAAAAAAATTTATATAGACATTTGCGACTTTTTTTGGATTTTGAGACAAAAATATGGATTTTTATGAAAAATTACAAAAAATCAAAATTATAGAACATAAAACTTTCTACAAATTTTGTCTTTTGCCGATAGTTTTTATTATAATTTTTAAGCAATTTTTATCTTTATTACATTTTTATTTTTTGGTTAAATTTTATAATTAGAATTTTTTTCAAAATTTTATTACAAAAATTGTGGAATTGTTTAAGAAACATTTAAAATTATATTACGATTTTAAACTAAATTGAATAACTTCTAAAATATTGAAGTTATTGAACTGGTATTTTCACCATTCTAAAAATAGTATAAAACTCTAAATTTAAAATGTATTTTAGTTTCTTAGAATTTACAATTGTAATTATTATAGCAAAAATAAAGAATTTTTTTTGAATTTTTTTGTAATGTCGTTATATCAATAAGTATAAAATAAATGAAAAAAGTAAATAGAATATATGAAAAGGATCCAAAAGTACTATGTGTGTAAATTATTTCATAATTTTAACATAGTTTTTCTAAAAGTTAGAGCGATTTTTTTTTTCGTTTTTCCTTATTTTCTCGTTTTTTCTCATTTTTTTGTTTTTTTTTTCTATTCCTTTCTTTTCTGATTTTTCTCATTGTTTTCTTATTTCTCAGGTTTTTTCAAATTTTTTTGTAATTTCTGTAATTTTTTCTTATTTTTTTCTAAGTTTTTTGCTTGTTTTTTTTCCGATTATTTCTCCTTGTTGTGTTTTTTTTCTTTTGTTTTCAGATTTTTTTTCATTGTTTTCTTATTCCTCTGATTTTTTTCGATTTATTTCAATTCTTTCGGGTTCTGTAAAGTTTTTACGATTTTTTTGGTTGTTTTTTGAGTTTTTTTCCGAATTTGTCGTTTTTTCAATTTTTTGTTATTTTTTCAAGTTTTTTTTTCGTTTTTTTTTCGTTATTAGCGTTTTTTGCAATTTTTTCCGTATTTTTTGTTGTTTCTTTTATTAAATTTTTTGATTTTTCTGTATTTTAGAAGTTTATTTTTCTTTTTTCCCAATATTTTCTGATATTTCCAATTTTTCGACTATTCTAATTTGTTCTCGGTTTTTTTCTTATTTTTCTATTTTTTTGTTTTTTTTTCAATTTTTTCCCGTTTTTTTTCTTGTTTTTTTTTTCTATTTCTTTCTTGTGTTTTCAGATTTTTCTAATTTTTTCTTATTCCTCTGATTTTTTTCGATTTAGTTCAATTCTCTCGGATTTTTTAATGTTTTGTACGATTTTTTTTGGTTTTTTGTTTTTTTTTCCAAATTTTGGAGTTTTTTTAATTCTTTGTGATTTTTTCGTTTTTTGTGATTTTTAGCGTTCTTTTGCCATTTTTCCTTATTTTTTTGTAGGTTTTTTAAAAATTTTTGATTTTTCTGTTTTTTCCGTACTTTACAATTATTTTTCATTTTTTTGTCAATATTCTCTGATTTTTCCAATATTTCGTGTTTTTTTTCTTTTTGTTTTCTCAGATTTTTTCGATTCTTCTAATTTTTCTCGTTTTTCTCATTTTTCTGTTTATTTTTTTGTTTCTAGTTTTTTTTTCTGATTTGTTTTGATAAAAAAATCGATTTTTTTTTTCGTTTTTTAAACAAATTTTGATGCAGAAAACCTCTATTAATGTATTTTGATGTTGAAAAACAAAAATAATCGATTAAACAATTACTTTACTATGAGTGTTCGGAAAGTTGGATGGGATTACCCCCTCATTTTTAATTATCTACTAGTAGTAGATAATAAAAACAATTGAAGACTAAACGTGATGTCACAGGTGGGCGATATTAACAAATCTTTCAAATTAATTATACGCAACTGTCATTGCGTTTGTCAAAAGAGTATTTTTAAAAATTATTATTAAAAATTGGATAGCAAATAAGATCTTAGTCTTTAAGAATTATTGCTTATTGAGCTTCATTATCAGGTTTTCAGTTGCTATATTAGGTGAGATCCCGTCCAAAAATCAATAATTATGTTTTGTGGCGCTCTACTTTTTACTACACATAAAAAATGACTAAATGATAAGATTACTTAACGTTAACTGGAAAATATTAAAAAAATAATTTTTAGACTCAATTTATTAGATTACAAGAGCATTTTCGTTATATAATTTTCTAAACGGTAACAACGCAAGTCACATGTAAAAAAAAAACACTAAAAAAACCAATTTTTGGTTTAAGTAAATTAGTCCCGAGTAAAAAATCTTATATTTTAATCCTCCGTATATTTAAGAGCAAATTTACTTATTTAATTATAACTACATGGTTTGTTTCCATAAATTATATGGTATTTACCATAATTTAGTGGCTTTTAAATAAATGTTTCCGGCTATCTTAACACTTTTGAGATAATACCGAAATTATTTAAGTTTTTTTTCCTACTTACTGAATGTTAAAATGTATTTAAATAAAAAAATATCGAATTGTAAAGAAATTTTTTTATACATTCTATTTGTAATTGAGAATATGTTTCTTACAGCTGGTCACGGGTCCTGAATATATCCTGTGTTTATTTTTATAATTGCATACGACTGCAAAGTGTTTCCGTTTTCAAAATCGAGTGAAATACAAAATGTTTCCGTTCTAAAACCGCACACTCGTTCGAAATTATTTACACATTTAAAAGTAAGCAAAAATAAATACTAAAAATCGATTACCGGTCCAGGAAATGTAGAGAAACATTTTAAAACGATTTACGATTTCTTTGATAAATTAGAAAAGGAAATTTATTTTTAATTCTTTTCTCGACACAATAAAAAATCTAATTATTATTTTTTTTTAATCGTTTCTTGTTGACTTAAGAGTAATAGCTACCTTGACATACCTGATATAGGTTAGTGTGTATTTTTTTTATTTGTAATACACAATTCATACCATGTTTGTATTTGTTATCTCAAGGAGTGTACGAGATAGTAACTTAAAGAATTTATGTATGATTCACTACCGGAACAATACCCATTACACGTGACTATAATAAAGGAAGGATGTCGATTAGATTTTGTTTATGTATAAATCTAATTATGCTATATAAGTTTTTTTATCTGTCAATAAGTTTCATTTATATTATTCTGGATGTAATGGAAATAAATCTAATCATTAAAAAAAATCGTTATTGAAATATATAGATCAGTTCAAAATATTTTTGAAACTAAATTCCTAACGCAGCCAAAATTATTTATTTTTAAAGGACTTTCATAGGGATAAATGGTTTCAGTCCCAAGGTCTAATTTTTGGTGGAAATTGTAGATCTCAACATCCTGAACAAAAAAGGTGTTGGCCCAAAAAAAATTTACCGTCAGGATTTTGCGCTACGGGCCATAGAGCGCATCGGCCCATTACCTTTTTACTTTCCGAACAACAGAGTTGTATAGAAGGAAAGTATTGCGATCATGATATTTTGACCATACCCAGATTTTAACGATTCTTTACGTTTTGAGCTCACCTGAATCCATTTATACCATTTTTAGCATGATGTCTGTCTGTGTGTGTGTCTGTGTGTGTGTGTGTCTGTGTGTGTGTGTGTGTGAACACGATAGCGTCTAAACGGCTGAACCGATTTAGATGAAATTTTATATACATATTTAGGGTAACAAGGAGACGACCTGTATAGATTTTGGAGTTAATCGGACAACCGGAAGTGACAGTTGCTATAAGTGATGACGTCATTACCTAACAAGATGACAATAAAGTTTTACACATATATTTTTTATACGTTATAGTTTAATTTCGAATGATTAAAATTTTCAAAAACTTTTGCCATTGTTACCAGATTTATCAAAAAGTAATTTTTTTTCATATTTTTCTTAAATAACCAAAATAATGCATTTTTATGAAAAATTACAAGAAATAAAAGTTGTAGAACATAAAATTTTCTACACATTCTGTCATTACCGTTTTTTTGAATTCCTCATAGTTTCGTCGCTAGAGGGCGTGAAAAAAAATGTATATAGACATTTGCGACTTTTTTTAGATTTTGAGACAAAATTATGGATTTTTATGAAAATTTACAAAAAAATAAAAATTGTAGAACATAAAATTTTCTACAAATTTTGTCTTTATTTTTTTTTTCGAGTTCTGCATAGTTTTGCCGCTAGTTTTTATTTTAATTTTTAAGCAATTTTTATTCTTATAAATTATTTTTTACTTAAATTTTAATATTAAAAATTTTAAAAAAATATCTTTAAATTTGTAATAATTAATTTTATTATTATAATATTTTTAAAAATTTAATTACAAAAATTGTGAATTTTTTTACAAATTAGCCAAGAAACATTTAGAATTATATTATTATTTTAAACTAAATTGAATAACTTCTACAATATTAAAGTTATTGAACTGGGATTCGCGCCATTCTAAAGATAAAATAAAACTCTAAATTTAAAATGATTTTAGTTTCTTAGAATTTAGAATTGTAATATTAATAACCAAAATAAAGAATTTTTTATAAATTTTTTGTAATTTCGTTTTATCAATAAGTATAAAATAAATGAAAAAATTAAATAGCGTATCCGAAAGTATCCAAAAGTACTTATGTGTGTAAATTATTTCATAATTTTAACATAGTATTTGTAAAAGTTATAGCAAAAAATAAAAAAAGTTAAAACAATTCAATGAATTTTTGACAAATTTTTTTTTTTTTTTAATTTTTTTAAACTAACTTTATTAATGCATTTTGATCCAAAAAACCTGAAAAAAAGGTATGTTTCCCATTTTGAATAAAATTGAATGATATATTAATTATTTATTGACTTTAAAATTATTCAAAAAAGGTTTTATTTCTTTTTAAGATTAATATTAATATTACAAATTAAAAAAAATACCATTAAATTTATAGTAAAAAACTCTATAGTTGTGATTTTTTTCAAAATTTTATTCAAAAAATTGTAGAATTCATAATTTTTTTTTGAAATTTAATATAAGTTAAAAAAAATTTGAATAACTTTAAAAATATTAAAGATATTAAAATGGGATTTATACCATTCGATAGGTAATATAAAACTCTAAATTTCAAAAATAATTTAGTCTCTTCAAATTTAACATTGTAATTATTATAACCAAAATAAAACAAAAATTAAATTTTTTTGTCCTTTTGTTTTATCGAAAATGGTAAAACAAATGAAAAAAGTAAATAGTAAATCTGGAAGGGATCAAAAAGTACATTATGTGTGAAATATTTCATAATTTTTAAAAATAATACAAAATTATAAAAAGTAAAAAAAAAAATTTACAAAAAATTAATTTTTTTTTTAATTTTTGTAAACTTATTTTATTAATGTATTTTGATGCAGAAAAACTAAAATAATGGATTAAACAATTAATTTAGACCTTAGGACTGAAACTAGTTTTCCCTATAAAAAGTGCAGGGTCCTTTACTGTTCTAATGTTTTGCAATATTTCTTTTAACTTTTTGACAATCCCCAGTTGAGTTGGTGAAAAAAAAACTAACTAAAATGCTGTCAATAATCCGTCAAAAATGGTAGTGTCTACTGATACTATTTTAAGTTTGAATAAACGATATAGATATTCTAAATTTTCAAGTTTTCCTGCTTTTTTCACACTAATAAATATTTAATAATAGGTTAAAATATAATAAATTATATTTCCTGTAATTATATTTGTTATGCATATTATGTTCAAATAATTCCACACTATATATTTTAACACCAAATTACTAGTCAACCTTAAGCGTGTCATTTTAAGAAAAAAGAAATATTGGACAGAGTATACTGATATTGTTCTAAGGTTCAATGTGTCAAATTCAATCTGTCATTTGTCAACAAAAATTTGTCATGTAGCACACTTTAAGCAGTTAAATTTAAATTGTAATTTTGATTAATAGTGCATCATAGGATGCACTTCGATGTATTTTTACTGATTATATCTAGTATGCTGTCGTTGTAAAATTGCATTCAATTTGTAATGCATTTAGATAATTTTCATTTTCATACCATTTTATAATAATCCAGTATTTGTTGTACTTGAGAAACTACTAATTTGTAAGTAATCATATTTAAGCATAATTTTTGTAATTTAACTTGTATGATAATCCTGATGATAGCCATCGTTTGGCCGAAACATATTGCCGCCCCCTGTTAATCTTTTACAAATTTCATTAATTATTCTGGTATGACTTGTGAGTTTTATTATTCGTTGAAAATAAAAAGCCTTAAAAAAAACAAGTAATATAAGTAAGTATCCGCCCACTATCGATAGGTCGCAAAACGTGACCTTGAAATCAAGAGGTCAATTTAATTATTCAATTAAACCAGTTCTTGTGTACCATTTATAATTTGCTGTAATTTAAAAACCATCACAAGATTTTATGTCTTTTTACCATCATTTTAAAAGTGAATAAAAAAAAACACTTGTCACAAATAATTATCTGTGACAAATGAAGGCATAATTATTTTTTATTTGATTTTATACAATGTGCTAAAATTATTCATGATAATTATTATGTATATTTACATTTATGTAATAACGTCACACTTATAAAGTTTTATTTTTTTTATTCTTAATCTTATTTTAGCACTTAATAATTACTTAATTAATACCATTGGCAGGAAGCACGACGAAAACGCCATCTGATGGTTGCATAAAATCTGGCTCGACAATTGTGAGAAGTTATGTATAAAAAATAAAAATTAGTTATAAAAAATCTCATTAGAATTTATAAGCATATAAATAAAAAATGTGATTATATTTTTGAAAGAAAAAATTCAATAAATATTAAAAACTATGATTCTTAGGTTAGGTTAATCAGTGACATCCAAACAAATAATACATGACAGCTAGAATAATAAAAATTTATGAATATTTGCTAGATTTTCAATCACAATAATTTATCATACGTTTTTTTTAAATAATTTTTAGGCGATGATGAATGTAATTATTCAATCAAACCGGATTGGAGTCAATTACTCATCAAATATCAACCCCAAACGGAAGCAACTTGTAGCGGCTGGTGACGTTAGACATGGGAAAGAATTGAGACATAGTGGCAAAAGTTATTTAATCACATCGAATAATTGTAGAAATAAAACACACATTCGTCTAAGTAAACATTCTACAGAAGAACATTACTTACTTTTTCTCCTAACTGCATTTATCCAGTTCTTTCTTTTCTCTAATTTCCAACTAGCTCATGATAATACGTAAATTTGCAACACAACAACTATTATGAACCATTTTTATATTTAATTGTGACGTGTTTAGTTATGACAAGAGCCAGATTTCACGAAACTTTGACCACTACGAGCGCTGGGATCGTTTCAGTTATCCCCACCATGCACTCTGTACCCAGCGAATATAAGATTTTTGTATTTTAACCTTTATGATACTCAATCAAGCAAAAATCCAAGAAATCATTTATCTCTAAATGTTTATTATTACTGGTTTAGGAAGATATCAAAATGGCGACATGTTTCGGCCAAACAATGACCATCATCAGGCCTAAAATACAAATTAAAATTGGAATACAACAATACATACTTAAAAACGGTTATTTATAAAATTAACGACGAAGTTACAGGTATAAAAAATGAACATTAACTTTGTAAAATTGAGTATAAAAAATTATAATGTTGATAACTTTTAAAAACCAATAACCCCAAGCCCCCTAAACTGGAGGGTCATAAAAACCTTTATGGTAACATTAAAGTTCATCCTATGATGCACTACTGAAGAAAAATTAAGTTTTTAAAATTAAATTTTGAGTCGCAACAACCATGCGGCAACTAAAAGGTGACAGTTGACAGACAAGCAAAACTAAAATAATTTGACATAAAGAACAGAACCAATAGGGAACGGGGCAACAGACCACAAGTGGAAAACCAAAATATTAGAGGCAAATTTATAGATTAATTAAAAGAAGAAGAAATGGTAAAAGAAGAAGATAACCTATATACATACATTTTTGACATTTTTAGATACTTGTGTGATCTCGACAATTTTTTTAACTCGGTTCTGCCTCAGTTCTCGATCACCAAAGTAACATTTCGCGAACTAGATATTGGTATTTAAAAATTTATAAAGCTTGTCTGTATAATTTAGAAACACCTCGTATATAAATTTAATACCATTAAGTAATCTCATCACTGTTAAATATTTCACTTCCTTCCTTTATTGTTCTTATAATGGATATAACACGTCTTAAGAAACAAAAAACAAAAGCCTGCTAGGAAGTAGGGTTCACTTAGTTTCTTTCTCTCCCATACCCATAGTATATTTTTTCAATTTTAATAAGTACTAAAGTACCTACTTGATATAACATTTAGCAGGTACGATATAAGAAATAACGAATCTTTTTTATCAAGACACCAATAAAAAAATATTGGAAATTGAAAATAATTATTCTCAGATTTATCTTTAAACTAATAGTTACCAATATCATATGTTATATTGCCTGAAATAGTTTTTGGACAAACGCTCCGTTAATATTAGAGATAGGAAGCTGCGGTTTTCACCAATCGATTCTGTATTTAATTCTTTAGAGCGCGTCTGTGGCACTTTTCTTAAATTTATTTTTAGTAAAAGTGATACGACTATCAACTTTTTTCTCTAGATAAATTTGAAAAAAGTAGCACTGACGTGCTCTTCGAATAAATATTTAAAATATCGTGAAAAAATAGTAAATTTTTATTACTTATTTAACATTAATCGGAAAATATAAAAAAAAAAATTTTTTCTTGTTTAATTCTCTTACGCTACCACTAAAGTCACGTGGTGTGCGGGCCTGTAAGGGTTTCGTAATACCCCAATTTTTTTTCTTATTTTTGATAAAAAAAAAATAAAAAAAGTATTTATATGTAGATAAAGGTTAAATCTATGCTTCTACTATCCCAAATTTGAAAAATTTTATCTTCTTTAAAAAAAAAAAAATCGCAAACTTGTTGAACATTTTTAGGTTTTTAATGATTTTCATAATTTTTTTCAGAAAAAAACTAAAACATATTTTCAAAATGTTCGAAAGTAGGAGCCCAGATTTAACCTTTATCTCTTTATCCATTTTTTTTTGATTTCTTGAAAATTAAAATTAAAAAAAAAACATGAGGACTACGAAACTACTGTAAAGTAAATCACGCTCTTAAGGCCAAACAGGAATTTTTAATTTTTTTTTTCATGACATTTTCAAGGACGGTTTTTTACGAGTTTCACAAAACAATTTTTTGTTCAACGATTTTCTAATGATTTTTAAGGAATTTTTTTTCAACGATTTATGCTTTAGTATTATTTCAAGTCTTTTTAACTATTTTTTGAAGATTTTTAGTAGGAGTACTTCAAGGATTTTTTACGAATTAGTTAATTTTAGTTCAAGGATTTTTGATTTTTTGGGTTTTTGTTTTAAAGAATTTTGAAAGATTTTGCAATTATTGTTTACAGATGTTTTATAGATTTTTCAAATTTTTTTTTAATTTTTAAGGATTTGTCAAGAATCTTACAAAAATATTTCAAGGATTTTGTTGGGGAAATCTTATTTTTGTTAAAAAAATACAAAAATTAAATTGTTATTATAAAAATCCAAAATTTTGTTTTAAATATTCAATTTTTATTAAAAAAAATTAATTTTTTCTAAAAATTTTTTTTAACTTTTTATAATTTTGTGTAATTACTACAAGTATTATTTTAAAATTATGAAATATTTGACACATAATGTACTTTTTGATCTCTTTCATTTGTTCTACCATTTTCGATAAAACAACAGGAGGAAAAAAATTAATATTTTTTTTATCTTGGTTATAATAATTACAATGTTAAATTCGAAGAAACTAAAATATTTTCTAAATTTAGAGTTTTATATTACCTATAATATCTTTAATATTTTTAAAGTTATTCAAACATATATTAAATTTCAATTTCAAAAAAAAAATATAATTCTATAATTTTTTGAATAAAATTTTGAAAAAAATCACAATTATAGAATTTTTAACTACAAATTTAAGAGTATTTTTTTTTAATTTTTACTTTCCGAACAATAGAGTTGTATAGAAGGAAAATATTGCGATCATGATATTTTGACCATACCCAGATTTTAACGGATCTTTACGTTTTGAGGTCATCTGAATCCATTTATACCATTTTTAGCATGTCTGTCTGTCTGTCTGTGAGTGTGTGTGAGCACGATAGCGTCTAAACGGCTAAACCGATTTAGATGAAATTGTATATACATATTTAGGGTAGCAAGGAGACGACCTGTATATATTTTGGAGTTAATCGGACAACCGGAAGTGACAGTTGCTATAAGTGATGACGTCATTACTAAACAAGATGGCAATAAAGTTTTACACATATATTTTTTATACGTTATAGTTTAATTTAGAATAATTAAAATTTTCAAAAACGTTTGCCATTGTTGCCAGATTTATCAAAAAGTAATTTTTTTTTCATATTTTTCTTAAATAACCAAAATAATGCATTTTTATGAAAAATTACAAAATATGAAAAATGTAGAACATAAAATTTTCTACACATTTTGTCATTACCGGTTTTTTAAATTCCTCACAGTTTCGTCGCTAGAGGGCGTGAAAATAAATTATATAGACATTTGCGACTTTTTTTTAGATTCTGAGACAAAATTATGGATTTTTATGAAAATTTACAAAAAATCAAAATTGTAAAACATAAAATTTTCTACAAATTTTGTATTTACTTTTTTTCGAGTTCCGCATAGTTTCGCCGCTAGTTTTTATTTTATTTTTTAAGCAATTTTTATCCTTATTAAATTATTATTTTTTAGTTAAATTTTAATATTAAAAATTTAAAAAAAATATCTTTAAATTTGTAATAATTAATTTTATAACTATAATTTTTTTCAAAAATGTTATTACAAAAATTGCAGAATTTTTTAAAAATTAGCCAAGAAACATTTAAAATTATATTATGATTTTAAACTAAATTGAATAACTTCTACAATATTAAAGTTATTGAAATGGGATTTTCACCATTCGAAAGATAATATAAAACTCTAAATTATAAATGTATTTAAATAATTTTAAAATGAATAAATAATTAATATCTCATATTCAAAATGGGAAACATACCTTTTTTTAGGTTTTCTGGATCAAAATGCATTAATAAAGTTAGTTTAACAAACTAAAAACAAATCAAATTTTTTGTCAAAAATTTATGGGTATCCATTGAATTGTTTTAACTTTTTTCATTTTTTGCTATAATTTTTACAAATACTATGTTAAAATTATGAAATAATTAACACACATAGTACTTTTGAATCCTTTTCGGATATGCTATTTACTTTTTTCAATTATTTTATACTTATTGATAAAACGAAATTACAAAAAATTAAAAAAAAATTCATTATTTTGGCTATAATAATTACAATTCTAAATTCTAAGAAACTAAAATACATTTTAAATTTGGAATTTTATATTATCTTTGGAATGGTGAAAATCCCATTTCCATAACTTTAATATTTTAGTTATATAGTTATTCAATTCGAAAGTAAAAAAAAACAATGCTTGAAAAACAAAATTTTTATATTAATGTATAATACAAATTTGTTTTTCTTGTTAAAAAAATTGTATTATATTTATAAAAATTCAATTTCGTTAAATTTTTAAAAATACTTTAATAATTATTTTCAAGATGTACCTATACGACTATTTTACAAAATGGTACTAAACACAACATACCTACGTACCCGTCGTATATGGTATCCTTGTTCAATGTGAATAACAAATAAGTTTTTCATTTTCTCATGAGAATCTCCGGTTCTCAGGAGTTTCAAAGGAAGAAGGGTGTGAAGACTTGTTAACAGAAGTCACTCGTCAATGAACGTTTATGAATGAATTGTACACCTTGTTCTGTTTATTAAAAAAATAAAAGCGGATTTGAACAAAAATTTCTCTATGACCCATTTTTTCTATATAAATATGTAAAAAGCGTGCGTTTTAAATAACCATTTTCATGTAATAAAAATTGTGTAAAAGTGCTAATTTATGATATTTTTATGTAGTTTTACTCCTCTGCATATGAATGGATTTTTTTTATTGTTAATCCAATCACAAACATGACATTTATGTCTTATTGGTATTTCTCTTTTTATTTATGAACCATTGTTTCCAAATTTGGTTCAATTTCACTATTTTTATTTCGACAGACTTCCTTATAATTGTTCCCATACTATTAACAAACATTTTTGACAATAATAATATACAGAGTGAATTGGGAATTTGGAACCTTTGAAAATATCGTCACAACTAACCAAAAAACACTAAAAATAAATCCAGACGTGTGCTTAAGTATTAAAAAACTCTTTTTGCTGGAAATTTATATCGCAGAACGTAAATATTAAAACTTTACTATACGTGTGCGGTGTTGCCAACTTAGTAAAATGGTCTAGAATTTAAATGTAACTTTGATAAAAATTATTTTGTCCTCGCTATTTTCGTGATCACTCTTTATAAATGTATACAGGGTGGCGAAAATTTCATTGCAAAGCTAATCGATTGATGCTTTGTATTCAAAGATATCAGGAACGGTTTCCATAATAATTGATAAAAATCAAAATTGCACAAAACTGTATTTAACTTTTTTGTTTGAGTACAACTCTGATATAAAATTAGATTTTGAATGTGGCCACTGCGAATTTTTTTTCAAATACGGACCTGTACCTTTTATGTGATTTTTTAATTATTTAAATGAATTATTAACTATTTGGTATAAAAGCTTTTAAGTACGGTCCTGTACATTGGCTGTTGTTCAAAATAAAAGCACTCGAGTAAAACGTACAAAATGAGCAATTTTGATTGTTCTCAATTACTATGAATTTTCTCCACCCTGTATATTAAAAATATTTAAGGTCTTAAAAAAAATTATTTTCGTTAAAAAAATCGGTCGAGTGATTTTTCTAATCTTGTTTACTTTTAAATGTGCATAAAATTTTCCACGTCGCCAATTTTTCCGAAAGATATTTTACTACGCCTACCGAGGCCGGCGTATTATCTTTTGCGGTAATCGTGGTTAATTTTATCTTTTCTCCTCCGTTGCCGCAAAAATATTAAGAAGCATGCTTCCTATTTCCTCGAACATCACTCACACATCCTGTCCATTCGACAGAGTCGGATTTAAAAAAAATATATTACGTTTTGTATAAATTTTGGAAAGCCCCACGTTGTGAAGCCTTCTGTAATGATATACTGAATCTCATATTTTGGTTTTGGTTCTAGAAACATTAAAAAAAATAATGGATATGATTGAAAATGTGTGGAAATGTGTGAAAATATGTGGAAATTTGCGGAAATGTGTGGAAATATGCGGAAATGTGTGGAAATGTGGGGAAATGTGTGGAAATGTGGGGAAATGTATGGAAATGTGGGAAAATGTGCGATCATGTGCGGAAATGTGTGGATATGGGTGGAAATGTATGGAAATGTGTGGAAATGTGGGGAATGTGTGGAAATGAACTTTTTGACTAGATTTTAAGGATTATTAGAAATTTTTGAGAATTGTTCAAAGTTTTTTTTAAAGATTTTTTAAAGTTTTATAAAGATTTTTTAAGGACTTTTCAGGGATTTTTAAAGGAATTTTCAACTGAATTTCAAGAATTTTTAGGAACTTAAAAAAAATCATTAAGGACTTTTCAAGGATTTTTGAAAGAATTTAGATAAGATTTTTTACTAAATTTCAAGGACTTTTTGAGAATTTTCAAAAATAATTTAAAGACTTTTCAGAACTTTTAAAGGATGTGCATGAACTTTTTATCTAGTTTTTAAAGATTTTTAGAAATTTTCCAGAATTGTTTAAGGTTTTTTTAAACATTAAAATTAAAAAGATTTATTTAAGGATTTTTCAGGGATTATAGAAGAAATTTTCATGGAGTTTTCAACTGAGTTTCAAGGATTTTTAGGATTTTAAAAAAAATCATTAAGGACTTTTCAAGGATTTTTGAAAGAATTTAGATAGATTTTCTAAATTTCAAGGACTTTTTAAAAATTTTCAAAAATAATTTTTACGGAGTTTTCAACCAAGTTTCAAGGATATAGATTTTTCACTAAGCTTCAAGGTTTTTAAGAATTTTTAAAAATAATTTAATGACTTTTCAAGGATTTTTGAAAGATTTTCATGAACTTTTTATCTAGTCTTTAATTTTGTTTACTACTTTCCAAAAATACAAATAATTACGTCACCTTCTTTTAACTTATTTATATTTTATTATAATAAAAACATTCTGACATGACTTAATCCTTCTGACAAAAAAATCTTACTTGTTTATTGTTTTGTTTTCATCTGTTTCTTCCCAAAATAAAATTTTTCTTACTCAAGTAATGATCAATCATTAAAAAAAAATAATTACTTTTGTCTCTTTCTCTTATCATTTACTTATATGCCTAAGATTTTTGGTTTTTCCTTATTTTCTCGTTTTTTCTCATTTTTTTCTATTTATTTCTTTTCTGTTTTTAGTTAAATCTTAATATCAAAAATTATT
Source organism: Neocrepidodera transversa (assembly GCA_963243735.1). Taxonomy (NCBI): domain Eukaryota; kingdom Metazoa; phylum Arthropoda; class Insecta; order Coleoptera; family Chrysomelidae; genus Neocrepidodera; species Neocrepidodera transversa. Next base: position 1,002,101 of record OY725341.1, on the reverse strand, counting down.
TCTCATTGTTTTCTTATTTCTCAGATTTTTTCAAATTTTTTGTAATTTCTGTAAGTTTTTCTTATTTTTTCTAATTTTTTGTTTTTTTCTAATTTTTCTTCTCGTTTTTTTTCTTGATTTTTTTCCGATTCTTTCTCCTTGTGTTTTTTTTTTCAATTTTTTTCTTTTGTTTTCAGATTTTTTCTCATTTTTTTCTTATTCCTCTGGTTTTTTTCGATTTATTTCAATTCTTTCTAATTTTGTAATGTTTTTACGATTTTTTTGGTTGTTTTTTGTTTTTGTTTTTCCAAATTTTTGCCGTTTTTTTAATTTTTTGTGATTTTTTCATGTTTTTTTTACATTTTTTGCAATTTTCCCGTATTTTTTGTTGTTTTTTTATTAAATTTTTTGATTTTTCCTATTATTCCAGTTTTCCGTATTTTAGAAGTTTATTTTTCTTTTTTTCCCAATATTTTCTGATTTTTCCAATTTTTCGATTATTTTAATTTGTTCTCGGTTTTTTTTTCTCATTTTCTGTTTTTTTTTTCTCGTTTTTTTTTCTTGTTTTTTTTTCTATTTCTCTCTTGTGTTTTCAGATTTTTCTCAATTTTTTCTTATTCCTCTGATTGTTTTCGATTTATTTCAATTCCTTCGGATTTTTTAATGTTTTGTACGATTTTTTTGGTTTTTTCGTTGTTTCCAAATGTTTGCCGTTTTTTTAATTTTTTGTGATTTTTAGCGATTTTTTGCCATTTTTTCCGTATTTTTTGTTGGTTATTTAAAATTTTTTTGATTTTTCCGTATTTTACAATTATTTTTCATTTTTTTATCAATATTCTCTGATTTTTCCAATATTTCGTGTTTTTTTTCTTCTTATTTTCTCAGATTCTTTCGATTCCTCTAATTTTTTCTCGTTTTTTTTCTCACTATTCTGTTCATTTTTCTGTTATTAGTTTTTTTTTCTGATTTGTTTTGATAAAAACTTGTTTTTTTTTTCGTTTTTTAAACAAATTTTGATCCAGAAAACCTGTATTAATGTATATTGATGTAGAAAAACTAAAATAATCGATTAAACAATTATTTTACTATGAGTGTTCGGAAAGTTGGGTGGGATTACCCCCTCATTTTTATTATGGTTGTAAATCAATAGTGTTTTCTTTTAATCTAATTAAACGAAATTAGGGCATTAACGTTTTTTGGTCAAAATCTAGTGTAGGAAAAGTATTCTTGTTTTTTTTTATGTGTCATCAAAGAATTAAATTTGATCATGAAAAAAAATAATATGTAAATGACTAGTCCCATATTTTGAACTGCTGACTTGAATTTGTTTAGTTAGACTAAAATTTTTTAATAGAAAATGATTAAGGACGGAAGTATGAACATGTGCATCAGCATCCAAACCGAATTCGAATCCGAATGCCCGACCGGATGCATACAACACGACTTTTGAATATTTATTAATTGCGCAATTCCTAAGTCTAAAACTCAAGGCAAAAATTATTTACGTGAATCAGGCCAAGAATGATTTTTAATGATATTTATCGATTTTGAAAAATACCATACAAGTTTGCAAAGCATTTTAAAATTTGTACTTAACGTTGAAAAAAAAAGAGACATTTTTAGTGTTTCTTTATAATTTTAAACAAAAATTACACCTTCAGACCTGATTTTCGACTATTTCCAAGAATTATTTCTTAAGGAATCAAAAAAGATATTTATATAAAATTGTTTTTGTTAATTTGTATTTTATTAACCCTTTAACTGCGGCTGTCGTATATAAATCATTTGTAAAAAATATGCTGTAATGTGGGCATTATAAATAAACAATTTTCTATATTTTGTTATTTTTCTGCAGTTTTACAATTTGTTTCATATTTTACAAATTTTCTACAAATTTTACAATTTTTTAAAATTTTACAATTTTCGAAATATTTGAATTTTTTAAGAATTTTTAATGTTTTTTGAAAGTTTTGATATTTTTGAAATGGTAAAAATTCTTAAAATTTTTAAAAAAATTTTATTACTTAACTGAATAATGTTGTTTCTTGAAATTTTTGATATATTTAAGAAAGTATTTTGTTTTAATTTTTTGAAATTTTCGAAAAAAATGCAAAATTTCAAATTTTTTAATATTTTTTGAAACTTTGACATCTTTAAAATTCTTAAAAATTTTAAATATTTTTAATTAACTGAATAATTTTGTTTTTTGAAATTTTCGATATATTTAAGAAATTTTTAAATATTTTGACATTTTTACTTTTTGAAATTTTCGAAAAGAAAAATTCAAAATTTCTAATTTTTCAAAATTTTTGATAGATTTTTGAAATTTTCGAATATTTTTTTGAGATGTTAAAAATTCTTAAAATTTTTGATATATATATATATATATAAGAAATTTTTGAATATTTTCGAAAAGAAAAATTCAAAATTTCTAATTTTTCAAAATTTTTGATAGATTTTTGAAATTTTCGAATATTTTTTTGAGATGTTAAAAATTCTTAAAATTTTCGATATATATAAGAAATTTTTGAATATTTTTAAAACTTTTGAGATGTTAAAAATTCTTAAAATTTTTGATATATTTAAGAAATTTTTGAATATTTTGACATTTTTAATTTTTGAAATTTTCGAAAAGAAAAATTCAAAATTTCTAATTTTTCAAAATTTTTGATATATGTTTGAAATTTTCGAATATTTTTTAACGATTTTTAAAACTTTTGAGATGTTAAAAAATCTTAAAATTTTTGATATATTTAAGAAATATTTGAATATTTTGACATTTTTACTTTTTGAAATTTTCGAAAAGAAAAATTCAAAATTTCTAATTTTTCAAAATTTTTGATAGATTTTTGAAATTTTCGAATATTTTTTTGAGATGTTAAAAATTCTTAAAATTTTCGATATATATAAGAAATTTTTGAATATTTTTAAAACTTTTGAGATGTTAAAAATTCTTAAAATTTTTGATATATTTAAGAAATTTTTGAATATTTTGACATTTTTAATTTTTGAAATTTTCGAAAAGAAAAATTCAAAATTTCTAATTTTTCAAAATTTTTGATATATGTTTGAAATTTTCGAATATTTTTTAACGATTTTTAAAACTTTTGAGATGTTAAAAAATCTTAAAATTTTTGATATATTTAAGAAATTTTTGAATATTTTGACATTTTTACTTTTTGAAATTTTCGAAAAGAAAAATTCAAAATTTCTAATTTTTCAAAATTTTTGATAGATTTTTGAAATTTTCGAATATTTTTTTGAGATGTTAAAAATTCTTAAAATTTTCGATATATATAAGAAATTTTTGAATATTTTTAAAACTTTTGAGATGTTAAAAATTCTTAAAATTTTTGATATATTTAAGAAATTTTTGAATATTTTGACATTTTTACTTTTTGAAATTTTCGAAAAGAAAAATGCAAAATTTCCAATTTCTCGAAATTTTTGATATATTTTTGAAATTTTCGTATATTTTTTTAATGTTTTTTAAAACTCTTGACATTTTTGAAATGTTAAATATTCTTAAAATTTCTGATAAAATTTTAATTCGATGAATAATTTTGTTTTTTGAAATTTTTGATATATTTAAAAAAAAATTTGAATATTGTGGCATTTTTATTTTTTAAAGATTTCGAAAAAAAAAATTTGAAATTATCGAATGATTTTTTGTTTTTTGAAATTTTCGAATATTTTTTTAATGGTTTTTAAAACTTTTGAAAAAATTTTAATTTGATGAATAATTTTGTTTCTTGAATTCATATATTTAAGCAATTTTTGAATATTTTGATATTTTTACTTTTTTGAAATTTTCGAATATTTTTTAAAACTTTTGACATTTTTGAAATGTTAAATATTCTTAAAATTTCTGACAAAGTTATAATTCGATGAATAATTTTTTTTTGAAATTTTTGATATATTTAAAAAAAATTTTGAATATTGTGGCATTTTTATTTTTTAAAGATTTCGAAAAAAAAAATTTGAAATTATCGAATGATTTTTTGTTTTTTGAAATTTTCGAATAATTTTTTGTTTTTTGAAATTTTCGAATATTTTTTTAATTGTTTTTAAAACTTTTGAAATGTTAAATTTTTAAAATTTTTGAAAAAATTTTAATTCGATGAATAATTTTGTTTCTTGAAATTTTTCATATATTTAAGAAATTTTTGAATATTTTGACATTTTTACTTTTTGAAATTTTCGAAAAGAAAAATGAAAAATTTCTAATTTTTCGAAATTTTTGATATATTTTTGAAATTATCGAAAAATTTTTTAATTCACATTCTTAGATAAGAAATTCGGTGTATTCGGATTGAATCTAATACAGTGACGTACTTGATTTTTTCAAAGAACTTTCAAAATTTTATTGTTAGTTTAATAAGACGAATTTAAAAAAAATCATAAGCTTGTTGAATCTCCAAGTTAACAAAGTTTAAATATTTGTACGCATTTCAAGAATTCTAAACAACGTACAATAAAAACAGATTTAAATTTTATGGAACCGTTAATTAAATTTTTAGAAAAATTAAAATTTAGCAATTACCGTTAATTTTTGACTTAATAAGGATCAATCAGATGTGTCGTGCAGTCTTTATATCTGTAGGTGATCGGTCCATAGCGACATTCGACGCCAAAAATTTTTTTTTAATAAAAACACCGAAGGGTGATCGATCCTTTTATATTTCGGTATAAAAAATTTATCTTTCTTAGTGATTCGTATAGTGCCCAACGGCATTTACCAAAAAGTACAATATTAAATGTATTAAAAAGTAAAAAAAATGAATATTAAAAAAAAAACAATTTAATTCATTTTGATATTTTTAATTATTTTATGAAAAAGTGATAAACGCATTTATTAAAATACGTTTTTATTATGTTCATTTTTAATTTCAAAAAATTCTTTTTTTATTTATTTATAAGTAATAAAAATTTAATGAAATACTGGCCAACTACGACCTCTTATCGAATAAGTGGCCTCGAAATTTCTTAGCTTCATTCATTTGTTTTGTTCATTCATAAATTCGTTATTACATTTCATTCATTAAAGCGACCGCTATTTTCCCATTCATTTTTTACAATCTTTACAAGAAGTAGAGAGAAGTTAATACAGATTATTATTTCAAGCTGACCTTGAAGTCTTATTAACCACCATCAGGAATTTAGACATAATTATTTATTTTAATATTTTAAAAATGTAAAAAAAAATTATATTAGAAAATAAATTAATTAGATTAAAATTATACATTGTTGTTGTTAAAATAAATCAATCAGACAGGTAAAAAAAAATCCGACCATATGGGTGGTGGACAACACAAGTTGGAGTAGATTTTTTAAACGGACCGACTATAGATATGTGGGCAGCGACTGTGGGCAGTTTTGGGTCTTTCACCGAAGTAGAACCAAAGGAAATGAATAGAACGTGGCTAGAGCAGGTTGATTGTCGTTTTATTTACATTTACTTACTCCTCTGCAACTTATACTTGCTCATTACCATAAGTTGTTACTCGTTACCGAGAAATCACGACTTTTTTATCGCTCGATTTAGAATGAATGAAAGTTACAAGTATACGTTTATCTATATAAAATTGTCGTGTCGCTGACTGACTGACAATTAACGCACAGCCTAAACCAGAGGGAAGGGAAGGGAAAGTATTGTGAACGAGCTAAAAAAAAATTTAGAGATAAACATGGAAATATCCATTTTGAGGTCACCTGAGATGATTAAGACCATTTTCAGATGGAATTTTCTATTTATCTGTCTGTGTGTATTCTTCCATGATAAAAGCCACATGTTTAATCCGATTGAGCTGAAATTTGGTATATCGGTTTGGGTTACCGGTCGGAAGAACCCGTTAGTTTTTGTCAAACGAAAGTGTCACTATCAAAAAATGACAGATCCAATATCTCACGGAAGACCTTGAAAAACTCTATTCAGAACAGTCAAAATTATTTCTCCAACTGTCACCTGTCAAAAACAAAAAAAATCGTTTGTGTCGCCCAAAACTTTCTCGACGAGTATTTAGGAATGCTTTTTCAGATATTTTTAACATTTTTTACAATTTCTTTTCACATTTTTTAATTTTTTTTTTTTGAATTTTTATCATTTTTGAGCTAATTTTGCTTTTCATGTATTTTTATGCATTTCTTTGCTTACGTTTGTATTTTTTTTGCATTTTTTTAATTTTTTTTTACTTTTTGGGATTTTTTTTGCATTTTTAACGTTTTTAGCATTATTTCAATTTTTTTCAGCATTTTTTGACATTTTTTTAGATTTTTTTGCATTTTTTTTTTGAATTTGTTGGCACTTTTAGCATTTTTAACATTATTTTACTTTTTTGACTTTTTTTTAGATTTTTTGGCATTTTTTTACATTTTTTTTCATTATTTAACTTTTTATCAGCTTTTTTTTTTTAGCTTTTTTGTAGATCTTATGGCATATTTTTGCATTTTTTTGAATTTTTGGTATTTTTTTTGCACTTTTTGCATTTTTTTAACATTATTTTACTTTTTCTAGATTATTTGGCGTTTTTTGATTTTTTTTTTACTTTTTGGGATTTCTTTTTGCATTGTTAATGTTTTTAGCATTATTTAAATTTTTTCAGCATTTTTTTACTTTTTTTAGATTTCTTGGTATCTTTTTGCGTTTTTTTTAATTTTTTGGCATTTTTTGCACTTTTGTCATTTTTTAACATTATTTTACTTTTTTCGGCATTTTTTTACATTTTTAGCATTAACTTACTTTTTTTGACTTTTTTTAGATTTTTTGGCATTTTTTTTTTTCATTTTTTGATTTTTTTTTTCTTTTTGGGATTTCTTTTTGCATTCTTAACGTTTCTAGCGTTATTTAAATTTTTTCAGCATTTTTTGACTTTTTTTAGGTTTTTTGGCATCTTTTTGCATTTTATTTTTATTTTTTGGCATTTTTTAGATTTTTTGGCATTTTTTTTTCATTTTTAGCATTATTTTTCTTTTAACTTTTTTGTAGATCTTTTGGCATATTTTTGCATTTTTTTTTGAATTTTTTGGTATTTTTTTGCTCTTTTAGCATTTTTTAACATTATTTTACTTTTTTGACATTTTTTAAATTTTTTGCCATTTTTTTTCCATTTTTTGATTTTTTTTTACTTTTTGGGATTACTTTTTGCATTCTTAACGTTTTTAGCATTATTCAAATTTCTTCAGCATTTTTTGACTTTTTTTATATTTTTTGGCACCTTTTTGTGTTTTTTTTATTTATTGGCATTTTTTGCACTTTTGGCGTTTTTTAACATTTATTTACTTTTTTAAATTTTTTGGCATTTTTTTTTCATTTTTAGCATTTCTTAGCATTATTTTACTTTTTTTCAGAATTTTTTAAACTTTTTTTTTAGATTTTTTTTGGCATTTTTTTAACATTCTTTACAATTTCCTTTATCACTTTTTTTAACTTTTCAGTTTTTTTAGAACTTTTAACATTCTATTATTGTGCATTTCTTTATGTTTGTATTTTTATTGCATTTTTAGTGTTTTTAGCATTATTTTACTTTTTTCACCATTTTTTTACTTTTTTTTTTTAATTTTTTTGGGCATTTATTTAAACATTTTTTACAATTTCTTTTAACACTTTTTAAACTTTTTTCGCTTTTTTTTTAGAATTTGTATCATTTTTTAGCTCATTTTTTGCTTTTCATCTATTATTGTGCATTTCATTGTATATGCTTGTATTTTTTTTGCATTTTTTCCACTTTTTTTATTCGTTTTTTTTTAATTTTTTTTTGCATATTTAGCGTTTTAGCATCATTCACCACATATTTTAAAAAGTAGGGGAAGGAAACAGATATAAGAAGGAAACTTTTATTTATTCCAACATCAACGCGGACGAAGTCACGGGCAAAAGCTAGTTTTAGATAAAAATTTAAAATTGTTTCACTATTTTTATCAGTAAGAATTTTCTCAATATTAAATAAATTTAATAAATAAAAAACAGTATTTTAAAACATTGAACACAAATTTAACTGCAGTGTTCGCAAACGCCACGATCCCCATAAACTAACCGAGAATATGCCAGGTATATATTCGCAAATCCCACGTTCGCATAGTCCACGTCACCATTAGGCAACGCGTAGATATTTTTTTACATCACTATTATTTTTGATTAAAATTTGGTTATTTTATGAGTGTATTAAATAAAAATATTTATATAGGAACCTAAAACCTAATTAATATTTTTTTCTTGTAAAGATACGGTAGGTAAAGAAGTGGTCAAATCAAAAGAGGCGGGTAATGATTTAGGTCGATCAACCATGAAAAAAATAGACACATCACTCGAGTGACTACTTCTTTTTCGTTAATTTTTTTGGGTTGGGAACGGATGTAATCCTCATTAAAAAATAATTGGCCCATCCTCCGTAAAAATCACTATTTCACTGGACTGGAGGGTTGAATGAAATTATACAGTATGATCCTATTTTTGTTTCAAAAAAATAATATTTTCTACTACAAATATTAACCAAAACTAAACTTTTCGATAACTATATTATTGAAAAACAAATTCATAATTCAATTACAAATAGTATTTTTAAATTGTAATAAAAAAAAATTATTTTATTCTAATTTTAAAAATATTTTTTGTAAAATTTTTAATAATCACCCTGTAATTTATACTACGCCCAATCCACTACTGGTTTTTTATAATTTAGATGTATAACCAATCTTTATTTTTTTTTTTTTTGGTAGGACCCAGTAGATTGGAAATTTAATAGGGGCTTTGTAATTTGGTTCATTTCAGTATTTTTGATTAAAAAATTACCATATCGGTAGCTAGATTAATTTAATTTTTGTAATCCACATTTTAATTTAATTTTATGAGACTTGATTTAGAAAAAAAAACATTTTTTTAAATTTTTCTTATAGTATTAAAAAATTAGCATAATAAAAAAAACTAAAGGGACACTTATTGTAGCAATTTTTTATCGAAATATTAATTTACAATTTTTTTTATTTTATATAGTTGTATTAATTAGATTATAAATATATATAGTGTGTCCAATTAAGTCGGAACCCCATATGAGAAACTTTTATTTTCCCGACCCACCTCCTAGAAGGGAAAGTATTGTGAACGAGCTAAAAAAAATTTCGAAATAAAAATGGTCACCTGAAATGATTAAGACCAGTTCCAGATGAAAGTCTGTCTGTCTGTCTGTGGGTATTCTTCCACGATAGAGATCACACGTTTAATCCGATTGAGCTGAAATTTGGTATATAGCTTTGGTTTACCCGTTGGAAGAACAATATCTGTCAAAAATGACAGATGCAATATGTCACGGAATTTCACTTGCAATTTGTCATTTGAAAGCCCTTGAAAAACTATTCAGAACAGTCAAAATTATTTCTCCAACTGTCACATGTCAAAAATAAAAAATGTCAAAATTTGAAATTTTAACATTAAATCTGAAAAAGTATTGGTCGATTTTTTTCAATTTTTTACAATTCTTTTATAATCTTTTCCAATTTTGTCCAATTTTTTTCGAGTTTTCTTTGACTTTTTGTTTTTTTGAAATTCTTTGATATTTTTGAGATTTCTCGAGATGATTTGAGATTTTTAGAGGTTTTTTGAGATTTTTTGAGAATTTTTTGAAGTGTTTTAAGTTTTTTTGAGATTTCTTGAGTTTTTTGTGATTTTTTAATATTTTTTGAAATTCATTTAGTTTTTTGAGACTCTTTAAATCTTTTGAGATTCTTCGAAAATTTTTAGATTTTATGATATTTTTAATTTTTTTTTAAGATTTTTAAAGAATTTTTGAGTTTTTTGAAGTTTTCAGATTTTTTGAGATTTCTCGAGATCATTTGAGGTTTTTTTAAGATTCTTAAAAGTTATTTGAGATTTTTAGAGGTTTTTTGAGATTTTTTGGGACCCTTTGGATTTTTTTAGAATTTATAGATTTTTTGAGAATTTTTTAAGTGTTTTAAGATTTTTTGACATTTATTTGATATTTCTTGAGTTTTTTGTGATTTTTTAAATTTTTTTAAGATATTTTGAAATTTTTTTGAAATTCATTTTAGTTTTTTGAGACTCTGAGTCTTTTGAGATTATTTGAGAATTTTTAGAGATTTTATGAGTTTTAAATTTTTTTAAGGTTTATTGAGTTTTTCGAGATTTTTTGAGGTTTCTCGAGATTATTTGACGTTTTGTAAGATTTTTAGAGGTTTTTAAAGAATTTTTGAGTTTTTGAGGTTTTTTGAGGTTTATTAAGATTTTTTCAGTTTTTTTTTTTAATTTTTTAATGTTACTTGAGTTTTTGAGATTTTTTGACTTCTTTGAATTTTTAGAGATTTTTTGATCAAATTTTTGAGTTTTTGTGACATTTACAATTTTGAATTTTTTGAGACTTGACGTTTTAAATTTTTTGAGATTCTTTGTGAATTTTTAGATTTTTTAAGAATTTTTAGATATTTTCGAAATGTTTTTGAGGCGCCTAAAAATTTTTTGAGATTTTTTGAAAATTTTTGAGATTTTCGTTGATTTTTTTGATTTGTGAGATTTTTTATGGTTTTGAGGTATTTTACCTTTTTTGAGATTTTTGATTTTTGAGTTTTTTTGAAATTTTCAAGATTTTAGATTTTTTGACATTTGAGATTCTTGGAGTTTTTACTTTCCCGACGAGTCACGTCCGAGAAGGAAAAGTATTGTGACCGAGAGCTAAAAAAATTTTTCGAGATAAAGATGGAAATATCCATTCTAAGGTCACCTGAGATGATTAAGCATTTCCAGATGGACGTCTGTCTGTCTGTCTGTATGTATTCTTCCACAATAGAGGCCACACATTTGATCCGATTGAGCTGAAATTTGGTATATGCCCTTGAAAAACTCTATTTAACACAGTCAAAAGTATTTCTCCAACTGTCATCTGTCAAAAATAAAAAAATGTCAAATTTTAAACTTTAACATTAAATATCTGAAAAAGTATTTGAGGATACTCGTCGGAAAAGTTTTGGTTCAACACAACCGATTTTTTTTTAGTGTTTTCCAACATATGGGGTAATGAGATATTTTTTTATATGAATTAATAGAGTTGAGAAATTTTTATTACCTAATTCAAGTTTATCTACAGTATGGACCGATTAATCATCATATAAAGAAAATTTTCACTTATAATCTCCATAGGGCATGAATTATAGCCGGAAATTTTTTGAGTACATGAATTATCCAGACACTGACAAATGTTTTGGAAAGCTCTAAATAACTTTTTGATTCGACACATTTGTAAGGCTCAGATATTTCACCTGAAAAATTAGGATTAAAGTAGTAAAAAAAAACTCTAAACTTATGGAGATTTGGAATTAGTGATAAGGATAACAGAGATAAATTTCCCGCAATTAATTCAAGCACGTGGGGAATTCGGTCAGAAAATTTCACACCGAAATATTAAAAAAATACTAGGATAATAACGGTTTTTGATGGTAAATCTAAATGTCATTTTACTATAAACGTCAAAAAATTTTCATGAACCTTTAACTCCAAGAAGGAGAAAAATTTCCGGAAATTTTTTTAGTTGCTATGGTAACGATACACAGGCTATTAACTGGTCGAAAATATTAGTTATTAAATTTTCAGTAGAGTAAAAATAAACTAGAATACTTTTTCTAAAATATTTTTTTACCGGTCCTGTTTTTTTAGCTAAAAAAAGATACACGTTGACTCATTTAGATCTGTATTCATCATGTTGAAAAGTTGACATCCACACTCTACGGTTTTCTAGTTCTGATGATGAAAAATTGATGAATGCACTGCTCGAGCTTGTTTACATGATATTTTTGAAACCATTAGACACGGGCGTGAGTGTCGTTCATTATATTTTTCGATCTTAAATGCTGAGTGTTTTTTTATGCTAAATAAAAGATATTTAGAAGAATGTTATTTATCATTTTTATCAAAATACCCAATTCCAATTTTTCATTAATTTTAAAATGCAATTATATAAAAAATATATATTTTAATTGGAATGAACCCAATATTTTTTTCGTATTCTCTTTAAATTAAAATTAAAATAAAAAAAACATCAGAAAAAACCAAAAAAATAACAAAGAGAAAAGATGTCCTGTCCAGGATCATTGAGATAAAAAAAATCCTTAACTTTTACAAGTTATACATATATACAGTGTGGGAAATTTTTTTATTCCTAATTTTATGAAAAAAAGTTATTATTTATAAAAAATTGTACAACCATTAGATAACACATTTTTTACCGGTTGATGGGGCGTGAAAAAATATAAATTTTGCTTAAAAGTAAAGTACCCTTATTTTAAAAGATATAGAAAAATGTCATTTGGAAAACTTATTTAGAAACAATATATACGACCACATCTTAAAACAATATTTTTTTAAATTTTTTTCTTGAAATTGTTCAAACTGACCTCTTACATAAAAAATTAGTTTCCACAATTTTTCAAACCCAGTTAATGGTTTTGGCTTAAAATAATAATTTTATACGTAACAGTTCACTTCAAACTTTACTCACAAGAAAAAAATTGGAAAAAATATTTTTTATGATTTCATATTTGTTCGTACATATTGTTTATAAACAAGTTTTCCAAATTACATTTTTCTATATTTTTTAAAATAATGGTACAAAATTTATATTTTTTGTCCCCCCTCGTATACGGATAAAAAAAATGTGTTATCTGATGGTTGCATTTTAGATTTTAGACCGTGCAAAACTTTTTATAAAAAATAACTTTTTTTCAGAAAACTAAGAATAAAAAAATCGGTTGTGTCGCCCCAAAACTTTCCCGACGAGTATCCATGAATACTTTTTCAGATATTTAATGTTAAAGTTCCAAATTTTGACATTTTTTTATTTTTGACAGGTGAGAGTTGAAGAAATAAGTTTGACTGTTCTGGATAAAGATTTTCAAGGGCTTTTAAATGACATATTGCAAGTCAAATCCCGTCACATATTGATCTGTCATGTTTTTATAATGACACTTCAGTTTGACAGATGTCGTACAAAAACTAATGGGTTCTTCCGACTGGTAACCCAAATCCATATACCAAATTTCAGCTGAATCGGATTAAACATGTGGTCACTATCGTGGAAGAATATACACAGACAGACAGACAGACAGACAGACTTCCATATGGAAATGGTCTTAATCATCTCAAGCGACCTCAAAATAGAAATTTCCATCTATATCTCGAAATTTTTTTTAGCTCGTTCACAATACTTTCTCGGACGTGGGTGGTCGAGAAAATAAAAACTCAAATAATCTCAAATGTCAAAAAATCTCAAATCTTAAAAAACTTCAAAAAATATCAAAAATCAAAAATCTCAAAAAAGGTAAAATATCTCGAAACCATTAAAAATCTCAAAATCAAAAAAATCTTCAAAAATTGTCAACAAAAATCTCAAAAAATTTTTAGACGCTTCAAAAAACATCTCGAAAATCTCTAAAAATTCTTAAAAAAATCTAAAAATTCACAAAGAATCTCAAAAAATTTAAAACGTCAAATCTCAAAAAATTCAAAATAGTAAATATCTCAAAAACTCAAAAATCTCTAAAAATTCAAAGAAGTCAAAAGATCTCAAAAACTCAAAAAACTTTTAAAAAGTCAAAAATAAAATCTGAAAAAATCTTAACAAACCTCAAAAAATCAAAAAACCTCAAAAAATCTCAAAAATTTATTAAAAATCTTTAAAAAAATTTAAAAATCTCATAAAATCTCTAAAAATTCTCAAAGAATCTCAAAAGATTCAGATTCTCAAAAAACTAAAATGGATTTCAAAAACTAAAATGAATTTCAAAAAATCTTAAAAAACATTAAAAAATCACAAAAAACTCAAGTTTCAAATTTTGACATTTTTTTTATTTTTGAGAGGTGACAGTTGGAGAAATTATTTTTACTGTTCTGAATAGATTTTTTCAAGGGCTTTCAAATGATATAATGCAAGTCGAATTCCTACAAGTACAAAAACTAATGGGTTCTTCCGACGGGTAACCCAAAGCCATATACCAAATTTCAACTCAATCGGATTTAAACGTGTGGTCTCTATCGTGGAAGAATACACACAGGCCGACAGACAGACAGACAGGCAGACAGACAGACTTCTATATGGAAATGGTCTTAATCATCTTAGGTGACCTCAAAATGGAAATTTCGATTTTTATTTTGAATTTTTTTTAGTTTGATTACAATACTTTCCCTTCTAGGAGGTAGGTCGGGAAAATAAAATAATCCAAAAATAATTAAAAAATGCCTTGGACAAATCGTTTTAAAATTTGACAAAAATTTGCAAATTATTTTAAAACGTGACACTCAAAATTGGAGAAAAAGTAAATTTCAACAAATACATATCGATTGATTTTTACCGAAATTGGTTTTCAGATATTTAATGTTAAAGTTTCAATAGATGGCCCCATTGTAATATTTTGCGGGGAGCGGGCACAACGCAATTAAATTAAACACAGAGAGTAAATTTTGAAAACTATGGGACCATCTATCGGCTCCAAGTTGTACTTGGTAATTCGCTTTGACAGAAGGATTTTTATCCTAATAAGTGGCTGTGTCCGTTGGTACCCATCAACCTACGATAGATGTCGTGACTATCATTTTTGCAGTACCAATTTTTATTCCATGTTGTACAGAAAATTTCCTGTTACACCGGAAGTAAACATATAATTTTTTTAATAGACCACCCTGTATATTTATACATATTTTATATTAGAAACAATTATAAAAAAAAATCTTACCAATCCGAAATATTAGATATTGAGCCAAACTTACCTGAAAAAAAAATTAGAATATATTAATATAACCAAAAATAAATCATAATTGCTGTAATTTAAAATTTTATGGTGATGTCTAGACGGGAGGGCACCCGGAAAAGCAAATCTTCGGATCTTTATCGTCTAGACGGAAGTTTGTAATAATTTTAATAATATATCTGTTAGCATCAATTTAAATACTCGGTAATAGAGAAAATTACTACGTTTCTATGAGGATTTAGTAAAATTATTATTTTTATTTGTAATTTTCATTTTAAGTAAATTCAATTGAACAAATATGATTAAGAATCGATATATAAGTTTGGAATAATTCACTACGGCAGTCGACGTGTTAACCGAAGGACCAGAGCAGTTAGCAAAACTGTTCAATTATTGATTTTTAGTAACTTATAACATGAAATTAAATGAAACAAGCAAAATTAACGTGAACTAAAAGGGTTTATCTTTTCACGCATTTCACTTTATTTTTAATGAATAACTTTATAATGGACTAACCCATTTGAACGGCCAAATGCGACTGCTTTGCTTAAGAAACGAAAAAACAATGCCACTATTTGGCCATTGGCGGCATTGTATCCACTTAAATGGTTACAATTCCCCACCACGCCTCAATTGACTTTCCCTTTTTTTCCCTCGAAAATAAATCATTATACAATTAATGAAAAATGAATTTGAAATTCCTTTTTAAAAAATTGTGCCACACAGTGTTGGCAAAAACACCCTATTTGGACCGAAAGAGTAACACGTTGAGGACTAAATAGATTATCTCAGGGCTAAATTCACACAAATAATTTTTTTTAATAAATAAAAAGAAGAAAATTTTTCGAAAAGAAGAAGAAACTCAATTTTATAAATAACTACTTCATGTTTAACGATGGAGGCTAACTCTATTGAAAAAGAAGAATTGAGAATTCTTCTTTTTTAAAGAATAAATATTTTATCTATATAGTGCACAGTGGTTGTTTTATGTCATTTTCCTTGACAGATGACATGTTTATATTAACAAATTAATTCAAATATTCTTTTTCTTTTTAAGACTGTTACTATGAAGATCATGACTTGATCCATAATTCTTCTTTCCCAAAAGTGACAAATAGAAAAATATTCGAAATGTGTTAGATCAAGACGACAAAAGAAAAGAAGAAAAGAAAAGTTAGATAAAAAAATTTATCAGGAGGACTAATGCATTTTTAAAAGGGCCAGATTTAGTCCCATCGGACTAAAATGTCCATCACTGGTGCCACAGCTAGTGAAGCATGAAAGATAAGATTAAATATGGTTAAATGTGTGAAAAGTATAATTTCAATATGATTTTTCCCCTCGACTTTCCTTCTATAGCTCTTTCCCCTTTTCCTTCCCCTCTGAAGTCTAAATTCCTCTCCAAAGATGAACTTCCCCTCATTGTGAAAACACTGATTTACGGTTCCATCTCAGACGAACATGATCTGGTCAGAATTTGAATGAATTTCATTGGTTTAAATCTATTGGTTCGATGTGAGTCTACATTTTTTATCAGAATAGAATATATTTTTAACATAATTAGTCGCACACAAGAGAGAAAAAAAATGAAGAAGTATGAATAATGATAGATAATCACTAACAAAAGTTGAATATTTCTATAAATTTTAGTGACGTAGCTATACAGGGTGATTCATTGGTAAAGGTAAATACGGTAACTGTGGAAATTGGTCACCTAGCTGACTAAAAAAAATTCCTCTATCCGTTTTATGAATTTTGAGCATTTATTTTCTTACTCATAACTTACGAATCACCCTGTAGATTTTTTTGTATATGGTATACATGTTCCTCATATCCCGATGGATATAACGATGTATCCAAAATATTGATAATCCAGGTCCGACTTTACGAACAATTCTTACATTCTCCAAATATCACCCTGTATAGTTGAGATTTTTTTAATTTAATCATCATATTTGAAAAAAACGCAAAAATTGGATTTTTTGGGAAGACGACTACTATGAAAATTTTAATTTCATATTTAGTTTTTTTAGGATTTTGGAGTAAAGAAAGGAACCATCCTGTATAATAATTTTTTATTTTATATATTAGTTTTTGCTTTTTAGTGGGATATATCGATGCAGTAAAAAATGTTAAAATGTAAATGTAAATAATTTTTTTTACACTTTGCACAAAAAACAAAATTTAAAAAAAAATTATCTACAGGGTGTTGTACGAAGGATTGGCAAAATAAGTATATCTTTTGTAAAACCGGACCTGCATTTTCATTTTTTTACTGCATCGATATATCCCACTAAAAAGCAAGAACCCATATATGAAATAAAAAATTATTATACAGGATGGTTCATTTCTTCAATGCAAAATCCTAATAGTTATTTATGTACCTAGGGTATAAATAGATCTTTATACACTGAGGGCGATGGCCCGAGGGTTTGTAAGTCGCCCGAGGGTATAATAATCTGTTTATACCTGCGGTGCATACAAACTTTTATGTCCCATAGTCCTTTTTGAGGAACTAATTTTATTTATTTTTTGCATAATAATTTCATAATTTGTAATTTTATTAATAATAAGTTAAACAAAAACTATTTGTTGTCTTTATGACCGAGCGGACCATAAAATGCACTATGCGGACCATAATGGGCATAAAATTTACTATATGCCCGCACGGGTATAAAGTACATCATTATATAGTTGGTAACTAAGCAATAAAAACATAATATTGAACTAGTATGACATAAAAAAAACTAAATATGAAATTAAAAATTTCATAGTAATAAAATCACCTATACAGGGTGTTTTTTGGAGGATGTAATAATTGTGAATTTTTCGTAAAGTCGGACCTGGATTATTAATATTTTTGATACATCGTTATATCCCACGGGATATGAGGAACATGTATACCAAATATGAAAAATCTACAGAGTGGTTCGTAAGTTATGAGTAAGAAAAGAAATGGTCAAAATTCATAAAACGCTCTGTATCTCGGATACAAAGGGCGTAAAACCCATAATTTTAAAGTCAGCTAGATGACCCCTATCCAAAGTTAACGTATTTACCTTTATCAATGAATCACCCTGTATAAGCAATTTCTAAAAACGCAGTTGTGAAATAATAAATATATTGGATGTGATTTTAAGATATTAAAAAAAACTTGAAAATGGGCCACATCTTGTTTGTTTTTTTTTATCCTAAAAATATAAAATCAAAATTCTAGAGACGCTCAAATGGTGGTACAAGTACGTGACTTCGGCCTATCGATCTTTTTATTATGTTTAAGCATGAATAGCTAGTGCGATCCTAACCAAACAAAAAGTTCTAAAAATTTGAACTGGAAAAAAGTTTTCCTATGAAAAAACACTTTAATTTGTATTTCAGGTACAGGAAGAGCCTGCTCAAATTCAATAGGGTTATTACCTGGAGAAAACTAACTAGTAAAGTAAAAGCCGGAACTCGATCGAAGCTTTCGTTCAAGAGTTATATTGTTTATATCCAAACAAACGCCGAAAAAAGTGATAAAAAGTGAAGGTAAGAATTTTTTTCGCCATCATGGCTCTTGGGCCTCAATAATTATGATTTTTTTTTGGGTTCAAGAATCAACATTTCAATTGAATAATTTCCCATTTTTATCCCCCATATTTCATCCACAAAAAAAATAATTAACTCTCAGCGGGTAGACACACATTAGTTCGCTGTTGTTATATCGAGAAAAATTTATGGCATCGCGCCAGAGTCACACGTGGTCGTCGATTTAAAATGAAATAAAATTCGAGAGTTGGTCGGTATATACCTGGAGGCAGAGGAAATGAACAAAAACCAAAACCCAAAAAAAAAAAACATAAATTAATTTCCAAACGTAGAAGATAATGGGAAACAATTGGTAATAAATTTTTACGTTGTCGTTTAACGTCTTGTTATTTTTTTGTTGGAATGGGAGAAATCTTTTAAGGAGATTCGGTACGAAAATAAGAAAAAAAAAATGTTTTCTCCATCATATAAAAATTATTCAGTACGTTCCAATATTATTATAGATACTTTTATTTATTATTCGTGTGTGTGAAGTTTGACCAACATTTTTCGAATTTTAATATTTTGAAAGTTGTTCCAAATTGTTCTAAGTTAGTACCAAATTATTCCAAAAAATTATTCCTTAAACTTAAATACAAAGGCCGGAAAACTCAAAAAACCATTTTTAGAGCTAACCCCCTATTATTTTTATTTCGATTTTTTTTCTGTTCCTTCAATTTCAAACTCAAAATTATTTTAAACTATTTATAGCTAGCCACCCATTATTTTTTTTTCGATTTTTTTTTATTGTATTAAATTGTTCTAGTTGTTCTTTGCATTGTTAAAAATTTTCATGTCTTAAAAAAAATATTTCAAGGCCCAAACCAATTAAAACCTTAAAGAGCTAGCCCCCCATTTTTTTTTCGAATTTTTGTTTGTTGTATCAGATTGTTCTTAAATACTATTTTTAAGACATGAAAATTTTTAACAATTCTAAGACTAACTAGAATAATCTAGTACAACAAAAAAAAAATCGGCTGTGTCACCCCAGGACTTTCCCGGCTCGACTGTAGAGAATATGTTATTTATTATTATTATTTTAATTACAAAATTCTAAGCATTACATTGATTCATGGAACACATTAAAAATAGCGAGCTGATGGTGAATTAATATTTCAATGTTGGTAATGACATAAGCTGCGCATGCGCACGTTATATATCATACTGCTACAATTAGGATCTCCTAAAATCATGTTTGAAAACTTTTGGGAATTCGGGAAAAATTTTCATACAATAGTTGTAGGGAATTTTAAATGTGTATTTTTCTCGCCATCTGGCGGCGAAACTATAAGGAATTCGATAAAAGTTAAACATAAAACTTAAAGAACATTTGATGCTTTACAACTTTGCACAAGAAAATTTTTCACTAAATACATTGTTTGTCCTCAAAATCAAGAAAAACTAGAGAAAACATACATGCACATTTTTTCCGCGCCCTCTAGTGGCGCAACTATTGGAGATTTTAGAAAAAGTTTGAGACAAAAGTTATAGAGAATTTTATGCTCTAAAACTTTGTCCTACAAAATTTTGCACCAAAGTATATTGTTTGTCCTCAAAATCAAGAAAAACTAGAGAAAACCTACATGCACATTTTTACGCGCCCTCTAGTGACGAAACTATTGGAAATTCTGGAAAAAGTTTGAAACAAAAGTTGTAGAGAATTTTATTCTCTAAAACTTTGTACTACAACATTTTGCACTAAAACGTATTGTTGGTCCTCAAAATCAAGAAAAACTATGGAAAACATACATGCACATTTTTTACACGCCCTCTAGTGGCGCAACTATTGGAAATTTTGAAAAAGGCTTAAGACAAAAATTGTGGGTAATTTTATGTTCTAAAACTTTGTACTACAACATTTTGCACTAAAATGTATTGTTTGTCCTTAAAATTTAAATAAAGCAAAAAATTGTTACATGTATATTTAACCAATGTCGGTCTTGAGGACCCTCCACTGTACCAATTTAAACCAAAAACTAATGGTCGCATTCTAGGCACACACCGACCCTCCATACCAAATTTCAGCTTGATTGGTCAAACGGTTCGGCAGTTATCGTGCAAGATTACACACAGACAGACCATACGCTGAAAATGATTTCAATCTTCTTGGGGGACCTCAAAATTGATAAATCCATCGATATCTCGATTTTTTTTTGCTCGTTCACTTACTTTCCCTTTGATGGGTCCGGGAAAGTAAAAATCGAAAAAAAATAATGGGGGGCTGGACCCAAATAGTTTTTATTGATTTTGTGCTTGAAATAAATTTTTTAAGGCATGAAAATTTGGAACAATGTTAAGAATAACTGGAACAATCTAGTACAACAACAAAAAATTCGAAAAATAATATTTTTTTTGTATTTTTCGGCTAAGGAATAATTTTTTTGGAACAATTTGGTACAAACCCAGAAAAATTTGGAACAATTTTCAAAATATTAAAATTCTAAAAAGGGGGGGCTAACACATTTATTATTTATTCATTAAAACCCTTCGCTCCCGAACAATGTATCTTAAATGATCCATTGGTTGTGACCATTTATAATATTTTCCAACTAAAAATCATAATTTGTTAAAAGCAGAATTTAAAAATAATCTAATCAAATTAATATAATTTGTTTATTTAACAATTATTTAATTTCTTATGTATGTTAATAGAATAAATCACCGCGAAATATTTTCAATAATCAAACGATTTTTTAAGCCGCTTCAAAAGCGGAAATGGCGATAAAAAACCTAATCAACAGACACAAATTATATATATTTATAATGTTGTTAAAGCACTTTTTATATTTTAAATGATTGAATATAAATTATTGCAACTTGTCTGCGTAAAAAAATGTTTTGTACTTGTCTTTATATTGTGGTAATTAAAAAAAATGGAATTAAATTGATATAAAATTAAAATAAAATTTCAGTATAAAAAATAAAATATGGTTGATACTCTTAAATAAAAAAAAATATATCTTTAATTTTTTTCTCGTGGGCCTACGATGTTCAGGTGTTTTTTATATCCCACACGTCGACATATGACTATTTTTAGCCTGGTCTAGTCCAACAAGAAATAAAAATTATTTTCTAATTTTGAATTATAAAATTATGTAATATTCATATATTTTATATATTTGATTAAAGTGGTAATTTCTTGAAAATTATAATATAAGGAAACGGTGTCACATTATCTTAAAAAAAAAGTTGATAAAATTTTTTTACCAAAGTATGTCAAATTTTCTTCCGGTACTTGAATTGGTACCTCGCCTTATCTGTAATAGAAAGTATATATCCAATCAAGTGATATATACATGTATATGTAAGAGTACCTACACATTGTGCTAATGGCTTGAAAACTTAACTAATATATACAGGACAGCTGTTTCGTCACTTAAGGACTCATCAGCGGCAATGTGGCCAGATGCATAGAATTCAAATCTCATCTCGAAACACAATAGTGCTAATAATGAGTAAAAATGACGCCATCTACCAATGGGACACTGTGTTATTTATTCATTGGAAAAAGATTCCATCTGTGCAATAAGAGCCAGTACTAACTGGAACCGAAAGAAAGACCATATCCAAAGGGTATGAAACCCCAAACAAATGTCTACCATAATAGAACATTCAATATTGCACTATTGTGTTTCCAGGTAAAATTTGATTTTTATGCATCTGGGCACATTGCCGCTGATTAGTAATTAAGGGATGAAATAGCTGGTCTGGATGCATTGAAATCAAATTCTCACAACTCACAAGTATTCAACACTTGTTTGCGGTTTCATTCCTTTTGGAGATGGGCTCTCTTTCGGTTCCAGTTAGTACTGGCTCTTATCACACAGGTTGAATCTTTTCCGAATTAATAAGTGACACCGTGTCCCATTGGTAGATGGCGTTTGTTGTCTACCATAGTATGACATCATTTTTAACATACCAAGGGCGTAGATAACTTTTTTTGTGGGGCCGGTACTTTTCTTTCCTGGGGGAGACAAATCTGTTTGTCCGTTTCTACATTTCATATATTTTCTTTCTCCTTTTCGTGCTACTTTTTAGTATTTACCCTCCCCATATCTACGCCCTTTGTTTTCATATGTTTTCGTTTATTTTCATTTGATTTCGTTTGTTTTCATTTGTTTTCATTTGTTTTCATTTGTTTTCATTTGTTTTCATTTGTTTTCATTTGTTTTCATTTGTTTTCATTTGTTTTCATTTGTTTCGATTTGTTTTGACTTTTGATTTGTTTTCGTTTGTTTTCATTTGTTTTCGTTTATTTTCATTTGATTTCATTTGTTTTCATTTATTTTTATTCGTTTTAGTTTGTTTTTGTTTGTTTTGGTTTGTTTTCATTTGTTTTCGTCAGCGGCAATTTTGAAAAATACCTTTCGTGAAATATCTCGTGAACTCTGCATCGTACGAGAAAAATAGTAGAAATCATGTTGTTGATAAAAACATTCTCTACAGCATTTCTTTAATACATTTTTCTGTATAATGAATAGGTTCTGCATCTGCATCTTCATTTTCTGTTTGAAGATCGTCCTTGTCTTAAGGCTCTGCATGCCGCATTGAGAAATATAAACGAATATTCCACGCGGTACCGTGCGAGGCAGTACTGAACGGACATGAATAAATACAAAATTTTGGTTTGTATACCTTCCGCTCGTGCACGATTACTCGGTTATCTTTTAAAAAAATACAATTTTGTTTTTTTTAGATTAATGATTAAGGTTAACTTTAGGATTGTATGCATGTAAAATGTTATTATAATTTTTCAGAACCCGTAAAAGTTACCAGGAAATTGTAGTATTTTTCCTAGTTTTTAAATTACCATAGTTTTTTCGTTTTTATTTTTTTTTAAATTTGACTTGCATACAATCCTAGCTTTATGTTTTGTAATACCAAGAATATTTAGAAATAAAGTAGAAAATTAAATATGTTGGTATAATCCAGCACGAGCTGGACCCCTAAATCAGTCCAACAAATCAGCGAACGGTAAAGCCTTAATGGGACCATGCTTCTTCATTCGTTTTTTTAAGAGACGTTTTATTCATGTCTATATCGGGTACTCAGTTCATTTATTAAAAAAAAATATTTTCCAATTAAAAATTTTGTAATTTTTCTCCAACATCAATAGGAAACAGATTGCAAAAAAACAAAATCATTCAAGCTTTCTAACTTCACTCCACCTTTTTTATATTTCAGACATTTTTATATTTTTTTTACCTTCCCCTGACCGTTTTACCCTTACTTTTTTACTTTACATCCCTCCTTTTTCTCCTACTTTCTTGGCCACTTTTTTGTTTCGGAGAGCTTGATTGAAAAGTTAGAATAAATATTTTTCCCCTTTTTTTATGTTTCATTTTGTTTCCAATTTTATTTTGCCTTCCCCTGACTTTTTTTCTCTACTTTTTCACTAATTTCTTTGTTTCCTACTTCCTCCCCTTTTGTAATTTCTTTGTCATCTTCCATCTCAAGAAACTCGAAGAAGTAATTTCCGTGTACAAACATCCAAGTACATAAAAAAAAATTTGGTTCTGGTGTCGAGCGATTGCGCAGTTATTATAGAATATAGAATAAACTATGACAATATTATTAACTATATAGGGTGTTCCAGAAATGTGTAGCTATATTAACTTATATTTTTTTAAATGGAACACCCTATATTTTTTACATTTTTAGATTCGTCCCTAGAAGCTGATTTCTAAAACCTATTAGAACTAGTTTTAAAGTTTTAAGTGATCGCTCCAGCCAAACGACATAAAATCGGATAAAACGGCTTACATGTCCCTATCTTAACTTTTTGACTTTTACTTTTACTCTGATCCATTTAAAAAATATATAAATTAACATTTTTGAAACACCCTATATAGTCAATAATATTTTGTCCGTTTATGAACTTTCAGCTAATTTTGAAAACTGCGCAATAGTCCGACATCAGAACTTTTTTCAGATTTTTTTCGATTCTAATCTTTTCACATTTTTTCTCATTATTCTGTTTTTTTTTTTTAATTTGTTCTTATTCCTCTGATTTTTTCGTTTTTCCCGTTTTTCTGATTTATTCTGTTGTTTTTTTGATTTTTTCTGTTGTTTTTTATTTTTTTCAAATTCTTTCCGGTTTTTCCCATTTTCTCTTATTCTTCTTATTCTTTTGATTTTTCGGTTTTTGTCGATTTCTTTCGGTTTCCGATTTTATTTCTCATGTTAATATTTTCTTGTCTTTTCTAATTGTTTCTTATTTCTCTGATTTTTTGCGATTTCTTTCGAATTTTTTTTATTTTTTTAAAATTTTTATCTGGTTTTTGATTATTCTTTGTTTTTTTTTTGAGATTTTTTGCGACTTCTATTTCGTTTTTTTTGTGATTTTTCAATATTTTCTGATTTTTCTTTCAATGTTTTCTGTTTTTTTCTTATTTTTTCAGATTGTATATGTTTATTTATAATATGTTATATTTAAGCTTCGAAATATTTAGAATTGTATGGAAGTGTAATAGTTTATGTAATTATTTTTTTTTATGAGTTTTAGATCACTGCATGTAATTTTTTTAAAGTTGGTACCTACGCTTTTAGAAAATTTACTACAGGAAACATAAAATTATTTGTCAGCAACATATATAAGATTTAAGTCGGTCGAGGAATGTAAAGATAATAAAAATTACGGTTAGTTGCATTATATATTGTACTTAAAGGTGTTTCGATCCAATAACTATTTTAAGAGCTTCATTTTTTTTTAAACATTTTTTATAACTTGTTACATAAATAGCACGACACTTGTTTTTCGTCCCACTAACAGCGGACATTATTTTTTCTAATTTATTTATTTTCTATTATTATTTGATTGAAAATTAGAGTAGTGAGGCCGAAACGGCGTTCCGGTACTTTTTTCCAGAAAGGAACTCGGTTTGCGGTAGGAGTTAAGTGGCAGAAAGCTTCACGTAACGAAAAATCGTTATGCCCACTAGAGGCGACCTTCCGTTTCTTTCTACAATGATTTTTTCTTTTTCAGAATTTTTTATATCATTTATAATTATTTCATAAAGAGAAAGAGAGATAGAGACAGATTTCTAATTTTTTGTTTTTTTTTTTGTTCTTTTTCGATTTTCTCTAATTATTCCTCTATTCTATTTCTTTCTTTTGTTCTCTAAATTTTTCTTATTTCTCTGATTTTTTGCGATTTCTTTCAATTCCTTCTTCTTTTTGTTTTCTTTTTTGGATTTTTTTTTACTTTTTTTTACAATTTAACAATTTTATTTTTCATTTTTTTTTTCTCCTATATTTTCTGATTTTTCTTTCAATCTCTTTCAATGTTTTCTGTTTTTTTCTGGTTTTTTTTTCGATTCTAATCTTTCCTCATTTTTTCTCATTATTCTGTTTTTTTTTCTTATGTTTTCTATTTTTTTTTTTCATTTTTTCTTATTCCTCTTATATTTTCGTTTTTTCCCATTTTCTGATTTATTCTTTTTGTCGATTTCTTTTGATTTCCGATTTTATTTCTCATGTAAATTTTTTTTTTTTTTCGTTTTTTATTTTTTTCTTATTTCTCGGATTTTTTGCGATTTCTTTCAATTCTTTCGATTTTTTTTAATTTCTTTTTTCTGGTTTTTGATTATTCTTTGTTTTTTTTCGTTTTTTTTTTTGAGATATTTTGCGACTTCTATTTCGTTTTTTTTTGGGATTTTTTTTCACTTTTTTTACATTTTTTCCGAATTTTACAATTTTATTCGTTTTTTACCTATTTTTTCTGTTTTTTTTTATTCTAATCTTCCCTCATTTTTTCTCATTATTTTGCTTTTTTTCTAATTTTTTCTTGTTTTCTATTTTTTTTTTATTCTTTCTTAGTCCTCATGTTTCGTTTTTTTTTCACATTTTTCTGATTTATTCTGTTGTTTTTTTTTATTGTTTTTCTCATTTTTTCTGTTATTTTTGACTTTTTTCAAATTCTTTCAGGTTTCTCGATTTCTTTTTATTTCCGTCGATTTCTTTCGGTTTCCGATTTTATTGCTCATGTTAATATTTTCTTGTTTTCTAATTTTTTCTTATTTCTGATTTTTTGCGATTTCTTTCAATTCTTTCGATTTTTTTTTTTTGGTTTTTTTCCGTTCTTTGTTTTTTTTGCGATTTTTTTTCCACTTTTTTTAATTTTTTCATTTTTTCATTTTTTTCCAATATTTTCTGATTTTTCTTTCAATTCTTTTAAATGTTTTTTGTTTTTTCTTTTTTTTCCGCTTTTATTCTATTTTTTTTTCTTATTGTTTTCGATTCAAATCTTTCCTCATTTTTTTCTTATTATTCTATTTTTTTTTCTAATTTTTTCTAATGTTTTCTATTTTTTTTAAATTTTTTCTTGTTCTAATTTTTTCCCATTTTTCTGATTCATTCTATTGTTTTTTTGATTCTTTCTGTTCTTCTCATTTTTTCTGTTGTTTTTTGATTTTTTTCAAATTCTTTCAGGTTTTTCGGTTTTTATCGATTTCTTTTTATTTTCGTCGATTTCTTTCAGTTTTCCGATTTTATTTCTCATTTTAATATTCTAAAAAGTGAAAAAATAACTTAAGGAAATTCGTTCCTGATGGGGGTCCCCCGATTTTATTTAATTACGATGAAAAATTATATGTATTTGAAATTGACGAATAAGAAAAAAGATTTTTGTGGTATATTTTCAAGATAATCAGATTTGCTCCCCCCCCCAACTATAACCATACGTTCCGTTACTTTTTATTTTAACAATACACCACTGAATTTACTACAAATTTTCTAAAGTGGCCGCGGAGTCGGATCTTTTAGGTAGATTTCCATAATATGGAATCTACCTATTGTAATCGATTCAATGGCGGGACCCAGACCCGAAAATATGGGCGCTCCTCCTTGACCTGGAGAATAATAATCAGCACAATAAAAATTACTTTTGCCCAATCGACACCAAGTTTGGTACAAAAATTCTTTGGGGCAGTAATTCGTCGCGTATTGCAAATGGGCATTTTATCTTTAAGTGGGCGGAAACTGGAGGGGGTTGAAATTTCAAAAAATTTATATTTCCTCCATTTTTGAAAATATTGAAATATGTCATGAAACTTATTTTATGTGGTAATTATTATAAAATTAATTTGCTTGAAACTTTTTTCGATTTGAGCTTAATGGGTGGAATTGGAGGGGGTTGAAATTTCAAAAAATTTATATCTTCGCCATTTTTGAAAATATTCAAATATGTCATGAAACTTGTTTTATGTCCTAATTATTATAAAATTCATTTGATTGAAACTTTTTTCAATTTGAGCTTCATGTATGGAACTGGAGGGGGTTGAAATTTCAAGAAATTCATATCTCCGCCATTTTTGAAAATATTGAAATATGTCATGAAACTTTTTTTATGTTCTTATTATTATAAAATTAATTTGCTTGAAACTTTTTTCGATTTGAGTTTAATGGGTTTAATTGGAGGGGGTTGAAATTTCAAAAAAATTATATCTTCGCCATTTTTGAAAATATTGAAATATGTCATGAAACTTGTTTTATGTCCTAATTATTATAAAATTAATTTGATTGAAACTTTTTTCAATTTGAGCTTCATGTATGGAACTGGAGGGGGTTGAAATTTCAAGAAATTCATATCTCCGCCATTTTTGAAAATATTGAAATATGTCATGAAACTTTTTTTATGTTCTTATTATTATAAAATTAATTTGCTTGAAACTTTTTTCGATTTGAGCTTCATGGGTGGAGCTTGAGGGGGTTGAAATTTCAAAAAATTTATATCTTGGCCATTTTTGAAAATACTGAAATATGTCATAAGACTTTTTTTATGTCCTAATTATTATAAAATTAATATGCTTGAAACTTTTTTCGATCCAACCATATTGTGGGGTAGAGAAGGATGAAAGTCTCAAATTTAAATAGAAATCTACATTTACCTATCGATCCCTACCGACAGGAATTTTTTTGTATCTTGTTCTCGGTCCCATGGCCAAGCTAAGACTATTTTTTTAATAAAATATTTTTCTCATTCCACGTTCAACGAATTACTGTATTTTGAAACTTTTAGCTACTCGCTGAGCTAGCGGATCACTGGCCTTTATATCGACATTGACAAACGAGTGTATATTTTTAAAACTAATATTTTACGTTAGATTGGTATTAATTGCAAAAGAAAACATTTATTTTATTTAGCAGTTAGTTGAACCTAGAACAATGAAAATATTCAATCTCAATTTGATCTGATTCTGGAGTTAAGATTTTTTTAACAAAATGAAATACGATTTGTTTATGATTTTCCAAACAATCGCGAATCGGTGTAAATTCGATACCACAATAATATTTACAAGATTATTAGTCCGTCTTTGTTAAATATGTTTTCGTTTCACTCTCTGTGTTCAATCTGTTCATTATCCGAGACGTGCATAAACACGGCAGGATGTGAGTGGGTGGACTAATAAAAATTGGTCCTAAACGGAGTTTGTCTTATATATAGTGTGAGGCAAAATGGGTGTTTAAAATTTTTCAAAATTTCAACAATTTTTAGATTGATGTGGATAATACAAAGTTCTACTAAATCACAAAATAATTATCTACATTGTTTAATAACAACGAAATTTTTGTGAAAGTTCTTTTTACATGTTTACAAATCCAGTGACGCAATCAATTTTTTTAATAAAAAAAATCGATAAAATACGATTTTATTACTTTCAGCGTTGAAAAAAATCTGTATAAGAGTCATGTAAAAAAATTGTAAATAAAATAATTTAAAACTTGAGAAAAACGTAACGAGAATGATGTGTCGTATATTTGGATATGGACTGACAGAAATATCCCCCTGTATATTAAAACTATAATATAAAGAATTAAAAAATGATAAAATTATATTGTAATGATTTGATATTTCTAAGAAAATAATTAACTTACAAAAAAAATTTCCCCTAAAATTATAAATTTTATATTTATCCTGTTTCTTCCAAAACCTCCAATTCTTTTCAATTAATCAAAAAAAAATTTTTATCTTCTTTTATTGCATACTCCAAATTCTCCCAGTGATAATATTTTAACTTTCTTCTACAATGATTTAAATATTTTTTTTTTATTTTTTTGACTTTTTTTTTATCTTTATTAAATTATTATTTTTTAGTTAAATTTTATAATTACAATTTTTTTCAAAATTTTATTACAAAAATTGTGGAATTTTTTAAAAATTGGCTAAGAAACATTTAAAATTATATTACGATTTTAAGCTAAATTGAATTACTTCTGAAATATTAAAGTTATGGAAATGGGATTTTCATCATTCCAAAGATAATATAAAATTCCAAATTTAAAATGTATTTTAGTTTCTTAGAATTTAGAATTGTAATTATTATAGCCAAAATAAAGATTGTTTTTAAATTTTTTGTAATTTCGTTTTATCAATAAGTATAAAATAAATGAAAAAAGTAAATAGCATATCCGAAAAGGATAGAAAAGTACTATGTGTGTAAATTATTTCATAATTTTAACATAGTATTTGTAAAAATTATAGCAAAAAATGAAAAAAGTTAAAACAATTCAATGGATACCCATAAATTTTTGACAAAAAGTACATTATGTGTGAAATATTTCATAATTTTAAAATAATACTTGTAGAAATTATACAAAATTATAAAAAGTTAAAAAAAAAATTTACAAAAAATTTAGTTTTTTTTAATTTTTGTGAACTAATTTTATTAATGTATTTTGATACAGAAAAACTAAAATAATCGATTAAACAATTAATTTACTTAGAGTGTTCGGAAAGTTGGGTGGGAATACCATTCATTTTAAATTAAAATTTTCTTACTAGATTAATTAAAAAAAATTTTTAAATCTTCCCCTTAACATTATCACTTAAATTTTTTTTTATATCATTTCCAATTTTTTTTTATTTGCATAATAATTAAATAATGATGTGCTCAAAAAAAATTAAAATAAGACTTTATATTCGAAATTGTTGATTTACTATCAATAAATTCTTTAAACTAAAAATTTTTTTTAACAATAAAATAAGTTTATAAAATTCAAACAAAACTCATATTATTTATGTTATCAAACATAGTAACAATTAACTTAAAAAAAATCATACAGAATATTTCATTACAATATATTTTGAATACGTTATTTAATGAATAATATTCCTGATGATGTTATATTGCCGAAACTAGTCGCCGCCTCCCCTTTTTATTCAACGTAACTAAGAAGTATTTTTTATAAAAAGAATTATATTAAACGTGGTACTGGATTTAGAGTTTTACTACCTCAATATTTACATTGTTTTAGATCCAGAGATAAATAATTTTTATGTATTATGGCCTCTCACTATCTATAAGGATTTTTTTTTTTTTTTTTTTTTTTTTTTTTTTTTTTTTTTTTTTTTTTTTTTTGTGGTTTCGCCACATGCCACATAAGCAGGTTGTTTTTCAAAGTCGATGTCAGCTAACAGCAGGTAGAAGAGGGATCTAAATTGCGAATATATTGAATAAGCAGGTGAGGTGGTCTTCAAAAACAATTGACTGATAGATATCTGTTCAGATTTAAAAGACGCTTTTTTTCTCTCTCATTTGACCATTTACTTTTAGTAAGAAATAATAGAGAAAGAAAATAAAAAGTAATGTATACAGGGTGTTTTATTGGAAGAGGGTGGATAGAAATACTTGATGGGTCTGTCGCTTTTTATAGTCAAGATATAGGGTTGGTAAATTAATTATATATTAATATACAGGATGTTGCTATATTCGACCGACAACGCTTTAACCTAGATGGTAATTGTTAATTATTGAATTTTGATATCGGTACATATACACTTAAAGGGATTAGTTGATGAGATACAGGGTGTTAAAAGTTTTAGATTAAAATAAAAAAAATTCCATCAATCAAATATTATTTTCAAATCTTTTGACCAATATATTCTGTAAGAAAGTCATATTTTGGCACAAAATAACTTTTGAAAAATTTAACCAGTTAGGGTTAGTGGCAACTTTTGCCCCCCTATTTTTTACGCCCCTGGATCAAAAACAATTTTTATTAATTTTTTTAATTCTCTGTTCAGTTTTAGTTAAAAAAATACTAATCAAAGAATTAAATCATCTTTCTAAAGAGTTCTTCACTTGATCTCTCTTGCTATAATAATAGAGAAAAAAATGAGGAATTCAAAGATGAAACAAAAAGTACAGGCCCGTATTAAAAAAAATCGGCTTGTAACGTATTCACTTTGGCCAATGCAATACAATGAAAATTTGTTTGTACTTGACCGAGGTTAAGTTACATGTGGCGATGGCAGCTTTTCATCGGAGAGCATTATGGGAAGTGCATAAGGAATACATCATAACCCTGTGGGCGCCATGCAACTTTGAAATGAGATCGCCAAGTCCATAAATTTAACTAAGTTGCAGAAAGTCAAAATTTTTGCGATTGGCGTGAGTTCGAACAATAAAATTCACAAATATTTGATATTCAAATTTTATTTAGTAAGTGTTAGTAAACAATCCCAAAAATAAATAAAAATATAAATGATATGACAGCCCGACGCAACTATTTTGTTTTGAATGTTTCATAAAAAAAAAAAAAAATTACTTAGAACACAAAAAAATAAAATACTATAGTACTATAGTTCACATTTATGACTACTGTTTAGTAGTAAACAAATTTGCAATTGAACTGATGGCGAGTTTTTCTTATTACAACGCTTTTCAAGTTGTGTTTTATAAACAATTTCTAGATTAATTAAACATAAAAAAAATAATTACAGTTGTTATAAGTTGGGCGTAGAAATGTGAATAAAAATTTGTCATTTATCGAACAAACAAATGAAATCGAAATAGTTAACGCGATTATGAAAAAATAAGAGGTTAGTAAGTAAATGATTATTTTCTGGCCTGATATCCGAAGTGCCAAGTAAATTTCCAAGGTGTTAAGTACTCTCAAACCTAACTGGACATCAAACAAAATTGACGGACTGTGGATATCGAAAAAAAATTCAAACCACACCGAGAAGGTTCATCCCCTATCCTCAGCATACGGCGAGATAAATAATGTCATCTAAGATAATAACAACTAGACGATAATGGTAATTAAAGCCAAATTCAAAACTGAACTATAAACCCTTAACGAAAGGGTTATATCCCACACAAATCTCAAAGGGAGACAAAATCAAAAAAAAAAAATTTTTCACGTAAAGCGAAAACATGCCCGGTTCACCGGCTTAACCAAATATCACCATCTTAAGGCTTGCGCAAAAATCATTGTTCACATACAAAAGGCAAGTAGTGTTGTCTCTTACTCTTTCACTCAAGAATTCAACACTCTATCACTCTCTCTTTTGGTTTTACCTTAAGTGTGATATTGGCGGCCTAATTACTAGGAATAATCCAAATAAGGAATTCATTTAAAAAGAACTCAGTGGCGTACCAATATAAATTTAGAAAAAGTAACATGTTACAGGCTGTGTCACCCCAGGACTTTCCCGGCTCAATTGTAGAGAATAGGTTATTTATTATTATTATTTTAATTACAAAATACTAAGCATTACATTGATTTATGGAACACATTAAAAATAGCGAGCTGATGGTGAATTAATATTTCAATGTTGGTAATGACATAAGCTGCGCATGCGCACGTTATATATTATACTGCTACAATTAGGATCTCCTAAAATCATGTGTGAAAACTATTGGGAATTCGGGAAAAATTTTCATACAATAGTTGTAGGGAATTTTAAATGTGTATTTTTCTCGCCATCTAGCGGCGAAACTATGAAGAATTCGATAAAAGTTAAACATAAAAGTTAAAGAAAATTTGATGCTTTACAACTTTGCACAAGAAAATTTTGCACTAAATACATTGTTTGTCCTCAAAATCAAGAAAAACTAGAGAAAACATATACATGCACATTTTTATGCGCCCTCTAGTGGCGCAACTATTGGTGATGAGGAAAAATTTGAAAAAAAAAACAGAAAAAAATGGGAAAAATTATTGGAAAAAATTAAAAGAATAATCAGAAAATATTGGAAAAAAAAAATTATAAAAAACGCAAAAAAAAAAACGAAAAATTAGTCGCAAAAATCCAAACAAACGAAAAATATCCCAAAAAATCATAAAAAATTCCAAAATATCGCAAAAAAATCGAAAAAATTGGAAAAATAGGAGGGATAAGAAAAAATTAAAAAAAAAAATTACAAAAAAAAACGAGAACATCAATAAGAAAAAAACGAGGAAAAATTGGTAAAAAATCGAAAAAACCGCAAGAAATAAGAAAAACAGAAAAAATAAATAAAAGACAAAAAAAAAACAAAAACGAGAAAAATTAGAAAAAACGAGAAAAAAATAAATGATCTGAAAAAATCGAAAAAAAAACAAGAAAAAAACAAAAAAACGAAAAAAAAACTGGAAGATTTAAAAAATCAGAAAAAATCATAACAAGTCAGAAAGAAAAATCGGAAAATTTTGGAAAAAAATTGTAAAAAACGCAATCAATCAAAAAATATCGCAAAAAATCAAAAAGAAAATTGCACAAAATTTCAAAAAATCACAAGGAAAAAATTAACAAAAAATAAAAAAGAAATCAGAAAAAAAGCGAAAAATTTTTGTTGAGATTTTTTTCCCATTTTTTAGATTTTTTTGAGTTTCTTTACGATATTTTTCAATTGCTTGTGATTTTTATGACTTCTTTTTCGTTTTCTTTGTCTTGGCAATTTTATATCTGGCAACACTGCCTACAACTAAGAAAGAAGAAAAAGAGTGACACTGACATTTATTATTTAAATTTTTTTTATTGAATAGATATTTATAATACCTCCAGAAATTTATAAAATTAATATTTACATATTTGGCTAAAAAGGTTTTTTCTAAATTCTAAAAAATAAAGAGCCGGTTCTGTATTTCGGTAAAATAAAACATCAAAAGAGTGGAACTGATTTTAGCCGTAATTATTCCATTTGTGATCCGATCCCACGCAGGTCCATTCTTGGAAATTGTTATGTAAAAGCTGACAAGTTAATTTTCATCTAGTACAAGTTTATCTATAGGTAGAAAATGAGATCTAATTTATTTTGTGTCCACTGTCGACACATGAAATACAGTTTCGGGGACAAACAAATGACAATAGAAAGTTAGATATTAGCAGATAAAATTAAATAAAAAAAAAATTATGTTTAAAGGTTATATTTCCTATCTCTACTTTTACCCATTCCAAATATCGATATAAAATGAGTTTTGAGTTTCTAATGTGTATAATTTTTTTAATAACCGGATTTTATATTAAACATAATAAAATGTTATTGTTGTTATTTATAAGTCTATTGCTCCCTTAACAAACAGGTAGAAAAAACAAGTATATAATGCGACATTATTTGTTACAAGTTCCCGGTAAAAATACAGTTTATTGCTCCAACTTTTATAGCTCTGTTTTCATACAATAAGTTGTTAAAATACACATAAGTACATTGCGAGACAATCGCATATATTTACATAAAAGTGCAATTAATTTAACAGACACCAGACAATACTTTGTAATTCTAATAATAGCTAGAAATGGTGACTATAAAAATTAAAAATAATCGATTAAATCGGACACGGTTATCTACAAGGTGTTTTGCACATAACAAATTAAAAATCCATATGTATATTAATTCACAATAATCTGTATTATCAGCATTATTGTTATAGAAAAAAATTGTGTGTACTCCACTGGCAGTGAAAGTGAAGTAGATGATAATAATCGGGTTTTAGATAAAAATCAATGGGTATTCCCTCTTTTTGTAGTGTATTTCAAAGGCGTAGATATGGATGGGGATAAAGGGGGTAATTACTCCTCCACCAGGATACCACAAAATGGCACGAAAAGAAGAAATAAAATACACGAAAAGTAAAAACGTACAAACATATACGTCTAAAAGTTTGATTACTCCCCCTCCCCCAGAAAAAAAGTTATCTACGCTCTTGGTATATTTGGGAACTTGCGCCTGGCTATGAAGAAAACTTATGGGACTGTTTTTTTAAATATTTGAGTCCCTTAAAACTTGTGATTACCTATTTAACAAAATATTTGGCCTCTTAAAACTTGATCCTGTCTATTTAAAAAAATATTTGGCCCCTTACAACTTGAGCCTGGCAATTTAACAAAATATTTGGTCTCTTAAAACTTGATCCTGTCTATTTAAAAAAATATTTGGCCCCTTACAACTTGAGTCTGGCTATTTAACAAAATATTTGGCCTCTTAAAACTTGATCCTGTCTATTTAAAAAAAAATATTTGGCCCCTTACAACTTGAGTCTGGGTATTTAACAAAATATTTGGCCTCTTAAAACTTGATCCTGTCTATTTAAAAAAAATATTTGGCCCCTTACAACTTGAGCCTGGCAATTTAACAAAATATTTGGTCTCTTAAAACTTGATCCTGTCTATTTAAAAAAATATTTGGCCCCTTAAAACTTGAGCCTGGCTATTTAACAAAATATTTGGCCTCTTAAAACTTGATCCTGTCTATTTAAAAAAAATATTTGGCCCCTTACAACTTGAGCCTGGCAATTTAACAAAATATTTGGTCTCTTAAAACTTGATCCTGTCTATTTAAAAAAAATATTTGGCCCCTTACAGCTTGAGTCTGGCT
Organism: Neocrepidodera transversa; assembly: GCA_963243735.1. Classification (NCBI taxonomy): domain Eukaryota; kingdom Metazoa; phylum Arthropoda; class Insecta; order Coleoptera; family Chrysomelidae; genus Neocrepidodera; species Neocrepidodera transversa. The sequence continues at coordinate 966,231 of OY725341.1, read as the reverse complement.
ATTTAACAAAATATTTGGCCTCTTAAAACTTGATCCTGTCTATTTAAAAAAAATATTTGGCCCCTCACAACTTGAGCCTGGCAATTTAACAAAATATTTGGCCCCTTAAAACTTGAGCCTGGCTATTTAAAAAAATATTTGGCCCCTTACAACTTGAGCCTGGCAATTTAACAAAATATTTGGTCTCTTAAAACTTGATCCTGTCTATTTAAAAAAATATTTGGCCCCTTACAGCTTGAGTCTGGCTATTTAACAAAATATTTGGCCTCTTAAAACTTGAGCCTGGCTATTTAAAAAAATATTTGGCCCCTTACAACTTGAGCCTGGCAATTTAACAAAATATTTGGTCTCTTAAAACTTGATCCTGTCTATTTAAAAAAAATATTTGGCCCCTTACAGCTTGAGTCTGGCTATTTAACAAAATATTTGGCCTCTTAAAACTTGATCCTGTCTATTTAAAAAAAATATTTGGCCCCTCACAACTTGAGCCTGGCAATTTAACAAAATATTTGGCCCCTTAAAACTTGAGCCTGGCTATTTAAAAAAATATTTGGCCCCTTACAACTTGAGCCTGGCAATTTAACAAAATATTTGGCCTCTTAAAACTTGATCCTGTCTATTTAAAAAAATATTTGGCCCCTTAAAACTTGAGCCTGGCAATTTAACAAAATATTTGGCCTCTTAAAACTCGATCCTGCCTATTTAAGAGGCGCCAATACCATAAGTTATCTTGCCTGAAATCGTTTTTAGACGAGCGCTCCGTTAATATTAAAGATAGGAAGCTGCGGTTTTCACCAATCGATTCTGTAGTTAATTCTTTGGAACGCGTCTATGGCACTTTTTTTAAAATACTTTTAGTAAAAGTGATACGATTATCAACTTTTTTCTCTAGACAAATTTGAAAAATGTAGTACAGACGCGCTCTTCTCATAAATATTTTAAATATCATGAAAAAAACCGCATATTTTTAGTTGCTATATTATAGGCGAGTTCTCATCCAAATACGAATAATTATGTTTTATGGCGCTCTACCCTGTTCTGCGCAGAAAAAATTGAACTAGAAGGTAGGCTTATTTAACATTAACCGAAAAATACTAAAAAAAATTTTTTACACCCAGTTTATTAGAATACAAGCACATTTTTTTTGGGTAATTCTATAACCGGCAAACACAAAAGTCACGTGGTGTGTGGCCCTCTTAACACAATATTTTTCCTGCCTATTTAACAAATTATTTGGCCCCTTGGCTATTGGGACGCTTAAAACTTGATTCTGTCTTATTTGAGCCCATTACAATTTGAGCTTTGAGTAGTTAAAAAAATATTTGAGTCATTATTCCTTGAGCCTACCCATTTTACAAAATATATTTGAGCCTTTAACTTTTTTGATCCTGATCCGTATACATAATTTTTGATTCTGAATTTTAAATTCACCCTACTAAAGTGTTTCAATTTCCTTTTCAGTTTTCCAGTTCTCTATTTTAGCTAAATAAGTTTCACTTAAATTTTTTTTTTGATTTTAAACAGAGTCAGTCACCTGCCTACCGCAGGTACTTTAATTCTCAATTTCAGTCGATTATATCATTTCCTCGAAGGAAGCCATAAATTTTCACGAAATCATTTGCTGTTTCCTTTAAATTGCAAAAACATCCGTAATCAATCATTAAAAAACCTGCAGACGTATAATCGCTAGGTATAATCCGGTAATTTTTCATTCAAAAACGTAGATAATTACCTACTTACTACATTTGATCCTCCCTTACAGAAACATCAATTTACTAAAACAACAGGACCGAATCGCTAAAAATTATTTTTTTTTATTAAAAAACATGTAGAAAATAAGTAAATAATTATTAGTTACTTTTTTTAGTGTAAATGTTAAAATTTATATTAAATTAATAATAATAATAATAATTTTTAATTTTGAGGTAAATCACAAGAATTAATAAAATTTGGTAAATAATTCATTCAACGTGGAAATTTAACATAGAATATTTTAAAATAGTTCAAAACATAAAATAGATTTCGGTTTTTCCCAAATATCTTTGAAACCGGACCTGATATTTCAATTTCGAAAAAACCATTCAATTCATCTTGAAAATACGCATTTTTTCCATTTAAACAACTTTATATATAAAACGGTTTATGAAATCCAATTAAATTTGCGTTACCCTGTATAATTAAAAAAATCAGTTGTGTCGCTCCAAAATTTTTCCGACGAATATCCGCGAGTACTTTTTTCAGATATTTAATGTTAATGTTTCAAATTTTGACATTTTTTTGTTTTTGACAGGTGACAAATGACATACTGCAAGTCAAATTCCGTAACATATTCCATCTGTCATTTTTTGATAGTGACAATGTCGTTTGACAGATGTCGTACAAAAACTAATGGGTTCTTCCGACGGGTAACCCAAATCCATATACCAAATTTCAGCTCAATCGGATTAAACGTGTGGCCCTTATCGTGGAAGAATACACACAGATAGACAAACAGACTTCCATCTGGAAATGGTCTTAATCATTTCAGGTCAATTAAAAAATAATATTTCCATCTTTATCTCGAAAATATTTTTTAGCTCGTTCACAATATGCAAAAAATTCCAGATTTTGTAAAGATTTCAAAAATTTCAAGAACTGTGATCAAAAATTTCAGGAATTTTGACAAAAATTTCAATCAAAAATGTGTAAATTTTTCAAAAACTTTAATAATGTGTAAATATTACATAATTTTGTAAAAATGTCAAAAGTTTCAATAAACAATCTATAAAGATTTTAAAAACGTGTAAAAATTTCAAGATTTTGTAAAGATTTCAAAAATTTAAAGAACGTTGATAAAAAATTTCAGGAATTTTGACAAAAATTTAAAAAAATTCAATCAACTCTCTAAATGTTTCAAAAATTTCAATAAAAAAATCTAGACTTCAAAAATTTTGATAAAAAATTTCAGGATTTTTGACAAAAATCTAAAAAATTTCAATCAAAAATGTGTAAATTTTTCAAAAATTTTAATAATGTGTAAACATTTGATAATTTTGTAAAAATGTCAATGGTTTCAATAAAAATTCTATAAAGATTTTAAATACTTGTAAAAAGTTCCAGATTTTGTAAAATTTTCAAAAATTTCAAGAACGTTGATAAAAAATTTCATGAATTTTGACAAAAATTTAAAAAATTTCAATCAAAAATGTGTAAATTTATCAAAAATTTTAATAATGTGTAAATATTTCATAATTTTGTAAAAATGTCAAAAGTTTCAATAAACAATCAAAAAAGATCAAAAATTTTGGGAAATTTAATAAGAATTTAAAAATCTTGAACCAAAAATCTTTAAATATTTCAAAAATATCAAGAACTTTGTTAAAAAATTTCAGGAATTTTGATAAAAATTCAAAAATTTCTATCAAAAATGTGTAAATATTTAAAAAAATTTTAAAAATGTAAAAATTTCAAGATTTTTAAAAATTTCAAAAGTTTCAATACAAAATCTATAAAAATTTAAAAAAACCGGTTGTGTCGCCCCAAAACTTTCCACGTATAATTTTTCATATATTTAATGTTAAATTTTCAAATTTTGACATTTTTTTTTAACAGGTGACAGTTGGAGAAATAATTTTGAATAGAATTTTTCAAGGGCTTTCAAATGACATATTGGAAGTCAAATGCCGTGACATATTGCTTCTGTCATTTTTTGACAGTGACACTTCCGTTTGACAGATGTCGTACAAAAACTAAGGGGTTCTTTAGACGGCTAACCCAAACCCATATACCAAATTTCAGCTCAATCTGATTAAACGTGTGGCATCTATCGTGGAAGAATACACACACATACACACAGACAGACAGACTTCCATCTGGAAATGGTTTTAATCGTCTCAGGGGACCCGAAAATAGATAATTTTTTTTTCTCATTTAATCTAGCTCGTAGCTCTAATCTGCATGATTTTGTAGATAATTTTTTTATTAACACGTTGTCTGCTAAGGAAATAAATATTCGAAATAAAATAAATCAAGCGCAAATAATTCCACCAAATAAAATAACAATTTCAATGTAGGACTTAAATAAAAAAAATACAATTTCTTTTTAACACGTTGACTGCACCATTAAAATAAAATTATTACAATAAATATATAATAATAATTGTGAAATAATGCTAATATTGTTTATTTTACTCATTTCTTTACTTGTACCAAGTTATTATTTAAAATATATGATCAGGTAAAAAAAAAAACAAGCATTGTCATTTCTACTTACCCTTTTCCCTAAATCCTACAAAATCTTCCTACATCTGACAACACCACAAAAAAATACTTCATCCCTAAAAATACGGTATCCACCCATTCAATAGTGTTATAAACAAATGCCGGTCACTATCAAAATTACAACTAAAACTTTCGTCGCACACGCCACGATCGCTGAGCGCGATGGTGGGGATAAATTGTGAACGAACCGATCAGGGCGAATAGCGGAGAGGAGGGGAGGTTTCATTCATGATCTGGCGACCTTACTTCGTGGCCTAGGAGGGGAACAGACGAAGAAGATCCGGTCTTACCTCTGGGACAGTGTTGCCGTCTAGTACATTTTGGACAGAAAAGTACATTTAATCATAAATATGCCTAATTCTAGTACATTTTTAAATAAAACCAAGGTAACATACATAATAAGAATATTAGAAAAATAACATTTTTCTGTTTGATATTTTTACATAGATTATAAAATATATTATATTATTTGTATATAATAAATTTGCTTGTTTATTTTTCCTATTTTTCATTGTTTTTTCACTGTTTTTCCCATATTTTTCCCCTATCTTCTCTATTTCTCGCTATTTTCCCCATTTTTTCTATTTTTCCTATTTCGTTCTATTTTTTCCTGTTTTCCATTATTTTATCCTAATTTCCTTATTTTTTCTAGTTGTTCTTATTTGTACTTATTTTTCCAATTTTCACTATTTTCCCATTTATTTATATTTTTCCTGTTTTTCATTTTTCATTCTATAATTGCAATATGTTTCCTGTTTCTTCCAATTGTTCCTATTTCTTCTAATTTTTTCTATTTCTTCCAATTTTTCCTATTTCTTCCAATTTTTCCAATTTCTTCCAATTTTTCCTATTTCTTCCAATTTTTGCTTTTTCTTCTAATTTTTCCTGTTTTTCAATACTTTTTCCTGTTTTTCCCTATTTGTCCCTATTATTATCTGCTTTTTCCTATTTTTACTATTTCTCCTTATTATCCATATTTTTCACTATTTTTCCATATATATCCAAATTTTTGATCCTATTTTTTCACTTTTTTCCTATTTTCACTATTTTTATTCATTTTCCCGTTCTCCTTCTTCATATTTTTCCTGTTTTTCATTATTGTTTTTATCCCCATTATTTTTTATTATTTCCTTTTTTGAATTTTTTCTTATTTTCCCAATATTTCCCTTTTTTCACAATTTTCCCATATGTTTCTATATTTAAACTCTAATTTCCCTTTTTTTTGATATATTTTCTCAAATTTCCCTTTTTTTGCACTAATTTTCCCAATCATTCCATTATTTTTTCTAAATTTCAATATTTTGCACTATTTTTTCCAATCTTTCCATATTTTTCGCAAATTTTCCTATTCATGTTTTTTCATATTTTTCCCTATTTTGCCCTATTTTTTCCTGTTTTTCCTATCTTTCTCCTATTTTTCCCTATTTTTTGCTATTTTTCCCATTCTTCTATATTTGTCTCTATTTGTCCATATTTTTCTATATTATTTCGTATTTTTTATAATTTTCCCTTTTTCCCCTATTTTTCCTAGTTTTATTCTATTACTGTTTCATCATTGCAAAAAAATAGGTATATTCTATGAGATCCGGCAATATTTCACTTTATCGTAAATTTTAGTACAATCTAGTACATTTTATTGCTCTGTTCAGTACATTTCAGAAACTCAGCGCGGCAACACTGCTCTGGGAGAACGTAGAAGGCGCTGTTGTCAAATTTATTCAATTTTTCAATAATTTTGTGATAAATGAGGTGCTTAATAATTTGTATAAAATAAAAATGTCTGGGTGATGTTAAGCTACGTCCTCGTCGGTGGCGCAATGGGTACTAATTATGATTTTAATTGAGAACCAACACGATATCAAATTGAACTTTTCTTCAAGATAACAGGAATTCCGTTACGTCAATTTGGACGGCTAACACCATAAAAATGTCTTCCAGCAATTTTTTCTTTATTAAATTTTTTTTATCTTAAATAACTCTTTATTAAACACCCGTAATTCATTAAAATTTAAAGTTTATGTCTATGTCTATTATTCATTTTTTTTCTTGTTTTTTACTGTTTTTTCCCGTTTTTTTTTATTTTTTCCCATTTTGCCTATATTTAATACTTTCCCATTTATTTCTTGTTTTTTTCATGTTGTGTCAATATTTCCCTATTTTCCATATTTTTTACTGTTTTTCCATATTTTTCTTGTTTTTTTATTTTCCTCTATTTTTTCTTATTTTTCCCATTTTTTCTTGTTTTCTCTTTTTTTTATATTTTTCTGTATTTTTTCTATTTTTCCATATTTTTACCTATCCAAAAATCGTCCAGTGCGCATAGAATTTTTTTTTCCTATTTTTCCCTTTTTTCCCTTTTGTATTCTCTTTTTCCTATTTTTCCATATTTTTTACCTACCCAAAAAACGTTTAATGCGCCCAGACAATTTTTTTCTTATTATTCTCATTTTTTCCTGTTTTTCTTTTTTTTCCTATTTTTCTCTATTTTTTCCTATTTTTCCATATTTTTTACCTATCCAAAAAACGTCCAATGCTCTAGAGAAATTTTTTCCTATTTTTCCCATTATTCCTGTTTTTCTCTTTTTTCCTATTTTTCTCTATTTTCTCATATTTTTTACTTATCCAAAAATCGTCGAATGCGTCTAGAAATTTTTTTTCCTATTTTTCCCATTTTTCTCTTTTTTCCTATTTTTCCCATTTTTCTCTTTTTTCCTATTTTTCTGTTTTTTTTTTCTATTTTTCCATATTTTTTACTTATCCAAAAATCGTCCAATGCGTTTAGAAATTTTTTTTCCTATTTTTCCCATTTTTCCTGTTTTTCTCTTTTCTCTATTTTTCCATATTTTTTACCTATCCAAACATCGTCCAATGCGTCTAGAGAAATTTTTTCCTATTTTTCCTGTTTCTCTTTTTTCCTATTTTTCTCTATTTTTTCTATTTTTCCATATATTTTAACTATCCAAAAATTGTCCAATGCGCCTAGAAATTTTTTTCCTATTTTTTCCGTACTATTTTTTTAAGCTAAAATATCATTAATTAATACTGATTTTTTTTAAGCTAAAATATCACGAATTAATACTGATTTGATAAGCTAAATTATCATGAATTAATACTGCTTTCTTAAGCTAAAATATCATGAATTAATACTGATTTCTTCAGTCAAAATATCATGGATTAATACTGATTTCTTAAGCTAAAATATCATAAATTAATACTGATTTGATAAGCTAAATTATCACGAATTAATATTGCTTTCTTAAGCAAAAATATCATTAATTAATAGTGATTTCTTAAGCTAAAATATCATGAATTAATACTGATTTCTTAAGCTAAAATATCATAAATTAATACTCCAAAAGCTTATCTTTAGATTCAGTTTTTTGCGCTCTTTTTGAATATGGAAACCAACATTTTAAATTCAGGAATACAGGGTGTCGTTTTGGGGATGACCAAATTTGTACATTTTTTTTTGACCGACCTGGATTTTGTTTTTTATAAATCTCTCAATGGATTTGACAACTTCTAAAGAATATGTTGCCCAAAAATAAAAAAAATATACAGAGTGGATCGTAAGTTATAGGATATTAAAGAAATAGACAAAACACCCTATATCTCGGTTATAAAGACCGTTAGACCTATCATCATATGGTAGTTATTATTAGGAATCAGCTAGGTGCAGTTAACGTATGCCCGTTTCCCAATTTAACACCCTGTATAATTTTATAATTTATTATAAAATAGTAAATATAGTGCCCGAAACTTATATAAAAATCTAAAGACATCTAATAAATAAAATAAAACGGCAACAATGCGTTTAAAATCTTGTTAACAAGAACAGTACAACGTTTTAGTGGTCATCCATAACGAACCGAAACGAATGGAGTTATTCGTTGTCACGATCTCGAAATGGCCGTTGGTCTTTTTCTTCGAAAATTCCTGCGACTTGGAATTATGGTTAATAAATTTTATAAATGGAAATTGCAAAATGACCGTAAAGACGATAATAATGAAGTTATTGTGGTCGAACGGAAATTGCGTTCAATGGCAAAAATATTTAATATACAGGGTATATTTTTTTATTATGTTTGGCAACACTGATACCCCAAGATATTAATAATAGTTTCGGTGCGGTAGAGTAGTGTAGGTTGATTAATTTTATTAATGAAAATTGAGATGTACTCGATGAATGTCAAGCTCATTTGACCCCTGCCCTCTTTGCCTGCATTTTTAGATTATTTCGAATGAGCTGATCTTATTATTCAAGGGCGGATGTAGACCTTAATTATTTTCGATTAATTTATATTTAACACTCTCATTGAAATGGTCAAATAAGAGATATCTTAGAAGATTGATTGTGGAAAAAATATTGAGTCTGGTCAAATATATAGAAATTATAAAAAATGTGGAAAATCCTGGAATAATCTTAGAAAAATTCTTGTAAAATCTATAAAAAGTCCTTAAAAAATTCATAATATATCCTTAGGTAATCCTTGCAAATTTTTTAATTAAAAATATCATTGAATCATCATCGAATAATTATTGAAAAAATAGTAATAAGCACTTAAAAAATACTTGAAAAATTAAAATTAGTTAAAAAATCATTGAAAATGAAAAATCCTTGAAAGAAATCCTAAAAAAAATTGGAAAATCCTGGAATAATCATAGAAAAATTCTTGTTAAATACTTGAAAAATTTATAAAAAGTCCTTAAAAAATTCATAAAATATCCTTAGATAATCCTTGCAAATTCCTTTAATTAAAAAAAATCATTGAACCATCATCAAATTCTTGAAAAAATTGTAATAAGCACTTAAAAATTTACTAAAATCTTGTAAAATCCTTGAAAATGGTTAAAAAATCATTGAAGAAATAATTGAAAATTAAAATTAGTTAAAAAATCTTTGAAAATGAAAAATCATTGAAAAAAATCCTTAAAAAAAATGGAATATCCTGGAACGGTCATAGAAAAATTCTTGTTAAATCCTTGAAAAATCTCTAAAAAGTCTTTAAAAAATTCATAAAATATCCTTAAATAATCCTCGCAAATTTTTTAATTAAAAAAATCATTGAATTATCATCGAATAATTCTTGAAAAAATAGTAATAAGCACTTAAAAATTTACTAAAGCTTTAAAAAAATCTTGTAAAGTCCTTGAAAATGGTTAAAAAATCCTTGAAGAAATAATGGAAAAATTAAAATTAGTTAAAAAATCATTGAAAATGAAAAATCCTTGAAAAAAATCCTTAAAAAAAAATTTGAAAATCCTGGAATAATCCTAGAAAAATTCTTGTAAAATCCTTAAAAAATCTATAAAAAGTCCTTCAAAAATTCATAAAATATCCTTAGGTAATCCTTGCAAATTTTTTAATTAAAAAAATCATTGAACCATCATCGAATAATTATTGAAAAAATAGAAATAAGCACCTAAAAATTTACTAAAGCATTAAAAAAATCTTGTAAAGTCCTTGAAAATGGTTAAAAAATCCTTGAAGATATACTTGAAAAATTAAAATTTGTTAAAAAATCATTGAAAATGAAAAATCCTTGAAAAAAATCCTTAAAAAAAATTTGAAAATCCTGGAACAATCGTAGAAAAATTCTTGTAAAATCCTTAAAAAATCTATAAAAAGTCCTTAAAAAAATCATAAAATATCCTTAGGTAATCCTTGCAAATTTTTTAATTAAAAAAATCATTGAACCATCATCGAATAATTATTGAAAAAATAGAAATAAGCACCTAAAAATTTACTAAAGCATTAAAAAAATCTTGTAAAGTCCTTGAAAATGGTTAAAAAATCCTTGAAGATATACTTGAAAAATTAAAATTTGTTAAAAAATCATTGAAAATGAAAAATCCTTGAAAAAAATCCTTAAAAAAAATTTGAAAATCCTGGAACAATCGTAGAAAAATTCTTGTAAAATCCTTAAAAAATCTATAAAAAGTCCTTAAAAAAATCATAAAATATCCTTAGATAATCCTTGCAAATTCCTTTAATTAAAAAAATCATTGAACCATCATCGAATAAGTTTTGAAAAAATAGTAATAAGCACTTAAAATTTACTAAAGCCTTAAAAAAATCTTTAAAGTCCTTGAAAATGGTTAAAAAATCCTTTAATACTTGAAAAACTAAAATTTGTCAAAAAATCATTAAAAATGAAAAATCCTTGAAAAAAATCCTAAAAAAAAAATTGGAAAATCCTGGAACAATCATAGAATAATTCTTGTAAAATCCTTAAAAAAATCATAAAATATCCTTAGATAATCCTTGCAAATTCTTTTAATTAAAAAAATCATTAAACCATCATCGAATAATTCTTGAAAAAATAGAAGCACTTAAAAATTTACTAAAGCCTTAAAAAAAATTTGTAAAGTCCTTGAAAATGGTTAAAAAATCCTTGAAGATATACTTGAAAAATTAAAATTTGTTAAAAAATCATTGAAAATGAAAAATCCTTGAAAAAAATCCTTAAAAAAAAATTGAAAATCCTGGAACAATCTTAGAAAAATTCTTGTAAAATCCTTGAAAAGTCTCTAAAATGTCCTTAAAAAAATCATAAAATATCCTTAGATAATCCTTGCAAATTCCTATAATTAAAAAAATCATTGAACCATCATCGAATAATTATTGAAAAAATAGAAATAAGCACCTAAAAATTTACTAAAGCATTAAAAAAATCTTGTAAAGTCCTTGAAAATGTTTAAAAAATCCTTTAAGGAAATAATTGAAAAATTAAAATTAGTAAAAAAATCATTGATAATGAAAAATCCTTGAAAAAAATCCTAAAAAAAAATTGGGAAATCCTGGAATAATCCTAGAAAAATTCTTGTAAAATCCTTGAAAAATCTCTAAAAAGTACTTAAAAAATTCATAAAATTTCCTTAGATAATCCTTGCAAATTCCTTTAATTAAAAAAAATCATTGAACCATCATCAAATAAAATTTTGTAAAATCCTTGAAAATGGTTAAAAAATCCTTGAAGAAATAATTGAAAAAAAATATTTAAAAAAATTGGAAAATCCTGGAACAATCATAGAAAAATTCTTGTAAAATCCTTGAAAAATCTCTAAAAAGTACTTAAAAAATTCATAAAATTTCCTTAGATAATCCTTGTAAATGCCTTTAATTAAAAAAATCATTGAACCATCATCGAATAATTCTTGAAAAAATAGTATTAAGCACTTAAAAATTTATTAAAGCCCTAAAAAAAATTTTGTAAAGTCCTTGAAAATGGTTAAAAAATCCTTTAAGAAATACTTAAAAAATTAAAATTAGTTAAAAAATCATTGAAAATGAAAAATTATTGAAAAAAATCTTTTTTATGATTGCAGAATCCTGGAACAATCACAGAAAAATTCTTGTAAAATCCTTGAAAAATCTCTAAAAAGTCCTTAAAAAATTCTTAATAATTTAAGTCAGAGTTGATTTTTTTTTAAATTTATAATAAAAATTTGGATTTTTATAGTGAAAGTTTTCTAAATTGAAAAAAGCTTTGACATTGACACCGCTTCACTGGCTTATGAAAATATCCATTGTATATTTTTATTAATAAAACTAACAAATATTGCAAATATACTAAAATTATTTTTCGTTTTTTGCGTCTTAAAAAGAAAAAAAAAGTGCCTGTTTATGCAACGCGAATGGAGGTCGATCTTTATAGTTAGAACGTTCTAAATGTGGGCACATGTTTATTTGTTTAAGAGCAGACAGTTTACTTGAATCGACTTTTTTTTAGTTCAGTTTCTAAAAAAAAATACTTCAAGTATCAAATTGAAAATGTAAAAAATCAATGATCCAAAAAAATGGTAAACTTGCCACCTGACCAGAAAAGGGTTCCGGTAAACATGTCACCGACAAAAAGGGTTCTTTGGTTATTTTTTTGAGAAAAAAAATCTTTAATATACAAATCAAACCAAGGTTATTTATTTGGAAAAAAATACAAAAAAATATTACACCGGGATTATTTATTTATTTGGAGAAAAAAAAATTAAAATTTGTGCGGTCGGTGAATTCTCATAAGGACAAAGTTTCTTACATTATTTTTTCAACTCTAAACGTGTTTTAATATCTTTCTTTTTTTTCCTTTTTTTACTATTTTTTTCTATTTTTTCTGTTCATAATTTTTTGCTATGTATCTCCACTTTTCTTATTTTATTCTATAATACCCTATTTAACCCTATTTTCCCTATATTCCCTATTCTACTTTATTTTTTGACTCTTTTCTCTATTTTTCCCTATTTATTATTTTTTTCTTATTGTCTATTTGTCCCTATTTGTATCTATCTTTCACCATTTTCTATACTTTTCCTTAATTTTTTGTAATATTCCCGATTTGTCCCGATTTATTTCTATATTTCGCATTTTTACCCCTTTTTTGCTTATTTTCTTTATTTCTCCTATTTTTTCCTTTATCCTATTTCTCATGACTTTTTTCCAATTTGTTTCTATTTGTATATATTTTTTCGAATTTTTTTTCTATTTTTCCCCATTTTTTCATCATTTTTTTTCTATTTTTCACTATATTTTCCTTTTTTTTCACTATTTTTCACTATTTTTCTATATTTTTTCTTGTTTTCCATAATTTTTTCCTATTTGTCTTAACCTTTTCTTATTTTATGTTATTTTTTTCTATTATTTCCTATCTGTCCTTATTTTTCCTATATTCCCCATTATTCTTTATTTTTTGATTGTTTTCTCTATTTTTCCCTATTTTTTATTATTTTTTCTTATTGTCTATCTATTTTTTCACCACTTTCTCTATTTTTCCCTAATTTTTCATAATATTCCCGATTTGTCCCTATTATTTCTATATTTTCCATTTTTCCATATTTTTGCTTATTTTCTTTATTTCTCCTATTTTTCTTACTTTTTCCTATTTCTTATTACTTTTTCTATTTTTCTCTCTATTTCCCTACTGTATATATTTTTTCGGATTTTTTTTATTTTTCCCCATTTTGTCACTATTTTTATTTCTGTTTTTCATTATTTTTTCTTTATTTTTCACCATTTTTCCGCATTTATTTATATTTTTTCCTGTTTTCAATAATTTTTTCCTATTTGTCTCCACCTTCTCTTATTTTATCCTATTTTTTTTCTATTACTCTCTATCTGTCCTTATGTTTCCTACACACATAAAAAAATTATTTTAATTTAAATAAACAGAATTACTTGAAAATAACTCTTTAGATTAAAATTACACGACTTTAATTTAAAGAAATTACGTTAATCTAAAAATGTTCATTTATTTCTATTAAGAAAATCATTTTATTGGTTCGTTTTCTTATTTCAAGAATATTTTGTTGCTTCAATAAGATGGTAGTTTTCTTATAAAATATTCGTCATTGTTAAATCAAAGATATCAATTATTTTAATTTGATAATCCGATTTTTTTATAATTAACAGCAATTATTTTGAAATAATAATTTCAAATATCTTAATGGAATAACCCTGTGATTCTTTAATCAACTTTTATTTATTTTGGTTTAAGTAAATAAGATTATTAATTCATACTTACTCACTCTTACTTTTATTTTAAGAAAATTGCTTGTTTTTTTTTTTAATAAACATAAGTTCAATTTTAACAAAGCGGTTTTTAGAAATTTGAACCAAAATAAAATAATTTGTTAATAAAAGACAATATTTAAGTACCTATATTAAGATACATAAATGATAATTGTTTTATTTGTATCTAAAAAATATGAGATAGGGTATCTATTCATAAATTCATATCTTAATATTTAATAAGAAATATTAATTTACTTAAATACAAATGACAATGAACTTCTTCTTTTCTATTGTACTTATTTTACCCTTTTACCCTTATGTTTCTTCTGAATTACATATGATTGATTCACTTGCATACATTACTGCTGGAACTATAATATTGAGTTTAAGTTTGCTTTCTTTACTTATTTCTTTCTTATCCATGGTGTTATTATTTAAGGCGTAATAGTAATACAGATTATTTGCTTATTTAGATAATTAGATAATTAACTAAATCCAAATTAAATATATATTCTAAGCAAATAAAATTCCCAGATCAAGACAATAATATTGTTGAAACAAGTTAAATGAAATTCTTGATCCAAGAAATCCATTTTCTTCACTTAAATAATTATGGAATTGGCAGTGACCAATAAGAAATCCTCTAATTTCAAATTGTTCAACAATGTTGCCGGTCTTATAATACATTTTACTATACATGCATTATTATTAATTTACATTATCATTTAATTAAATAAAACCAATTACAAACTATCTGATATTTATGAAAACCTGTAAATAGGTATATCAAATTTGGTTTATGGGAATTCTTTGAGCATTAACATAAGTAGGTATGTTTTATGTGTGTCTAATAATCAATTATGGTGGTGTACATGAGTAAAATTAAACAAGTCATTATCGTCATGTTTAGATTTAAAACGTTCTTACATACTTCCGTAAGTACCCTAAATTCATTTTTTATTTATTTATTTACAAATTTATTATTACTTGGAAATTATATTTTTTAAATAAGCTTGACAACATGTATATTAACAACCGTTTGGATTTTCAGCGGGCATGCGTAGGTATTGTCTTCTATGTTTGTCCCAACTCCCAACGGGTTGAGTCGTCCATTTTTATTTTAAACCAAGAAGGGTAAAAAAGTCAAAGTGAAGCCATCGATAGTATTGATTGTTAGTATTCTTTGCCGTAAATTAAATATGGAGTTATCCACGTTAAATGAGAGGGTAGATGAAGAATATATATAGAAGTTTAATGGTAAGTTTGTATATATTTAGATTTTTAACAATTTTTTCAGTTTAAAGAATTTTCAAGACTTTGAACTGTTTAATGGCGTTTTTCTCGAATACGGTTTAGTAAATTTATTGCTAAAATATTTACTTATTTTTTTAGAAATGGATAGGTATTAACTTGGAAGAATTTATTATAATGGAAAATGATACTCTAATGGAAATCATTAAACCTTTAAAAATAAGAACAAAATTGTTAGAAATTATGAAAAAGCAAATGGGCCAAGAGGTATGTATATAGTCTAGGGTTTTTAAATGAGGAAATACTTATACATATATGTTAAATGAAACACTATAAAATTACATTTTCAATACTAAAAGTACACTTCCTTATTTTGAATCAAGAGGAGAAGTGAACTTTTTTAAATACATTTTTCAGGCAGCGTCTGATAGCACAAGAACGATATCAACGTTGTCTGATGTGGAGCTTTTGTGCCAGATCTAGGAATTTCCGATTTGTTAAATGTATATCCCTTTCCAATCTTGATGAATACATTTTTATACCTAGATTTGAAGATTTCGACCTTAAAATTTTATTAACATCTCCTTTGGGAAATTCTATTCTGAAATATTATGACTAATTCCAAATTAAATGAAACATCAAGAAACCGATTAATGGATATAGGTAACTATTTATTTTAGACATTAAATGTTACTGCTTTTTTTTCATTGCCAAACTTATATTAAGTTATATACATGTACCTGTGTCTTTGTGTTTGTTAATTTTACTAATCTTATGTTAAATTACATCTACATGTTTTTTGTGTTTAATTAATTTTTTTATTCGTTTGTATTTTCATAAGTAAATTTTTTATATTATTAAGTGTTTTGTTGCAAATATCACGGACCCTTAACGCAAATGGAATATTTTTGTATTAAATATATTAATTTTTTCCAACCGTATAGGAGTCAAAATATAAATTTTATTTATGCTACAAAAATATATTTTAAAGCAAAATAAAATTCAATCATGCAAGTAAATAATAATTTATTCAAAAAGTTGAATGTCATGATACAAAAAAACAATTTTTATAATTAAAAAAAGGATCTTCGTATTGCAAGATACTTATATCTTCTACAGTTTTTTTCTAGGTTCTGCTTGTATTTTAAAATAATGGATATTAAAGTCACATGTGGCTTTATTATATATGGATAATGAGCCACATGTGGTTGTATTATCCAAGAAAGTATTTAAAAATACAAGAGAACTATTTTCTCGAAGTAACAAAACTGATTTTCTTGAAACAAGAAAATGGTTTTCTTAAAGCAACACAATTCAAGTTCATAAAACAAAAATATGATTTTGTTAAAGTACGTAAAACCAATACTTAAAATAAAAAAATATGTTTATAACACAAGAAAATTATTTTGTTAAAGTAAAATTATCTTTCTCTTAAAGTAAGAAAATAAAAATTCATAACACAAGAAATAATTTTCTTATATTAAGAAAACAATTTTCTTAATTTGAGAAAATACTTTTCTAAATTTAAGAAAATCTTTTTCTTAAGTTAAAACAATTATTGTTTTTTAGGAAGACATTGAATCGCTTAAAATAAGTATTCCAATAATTTTAAATTAACAATGTCAGTGCTATTAATTTAATAAAATCTATGTTTTTCATTTAAATTCTGAATTATCTTTACACAAAAAAATCATCTTTTTAAATAAAGAAACTTTCTAAAAAAATGGTTTTCTTCAAGAAACAAAATATTTCTTAGGGCTATATATAACCGTTTAATTTACTTGGAATAAAACAGCCTGCTTTATTTTGAACAATTATTTTTATGTGTGTATATTCCCCATTCTTCTTTATTTTTTGACTATTTTTTTTTAATTTTTCCCAATTTTTTTATTTGTCCCTATTTTTCTATATTTTCCATTTTTTCCCTATTTTTGCTTATTTTCTTTATTTCTCCTATTTTTTATTTTTTCCTATTTCTCATTACTTTTTCTATTTTTTCCTCTTTTTCCCTATTTGTACATATTTTTTCGTATTTTTTTCTATTTTTTCCCGTTTTTTCTTTTCTGTTTTTCCTATTTATCTCTACCTTTTCTTATTTTATCCTATATGTTTCTATTATTCATTATCTGTCCTTATTTTTCCTATATTCCTTATTCTTCTTTATTTTTTGATTCTTTTTTCTTATTTTTCCCTATTTTTTAGTATTTTTTCTTATTGTCTACTATTTGTCCCTATTTCTATCTATTTTTCATCTTTTTCCCTATTTTTCCCTAATTTTTCGTAATATTCCCGATTTTCTATATTTCCCATTTTTGCTTATTTTCTTTATTTATCTTATTTTTTATTTTTCCTTATTTCTCATTACTTTTTCTATTTTTTCCTCTTATTCCCTATTTGTATATATTTTTTCGTATTCCTTTTTCTATTGTTCCCCGTTTTTTCACTAGTGTTTCTTTTCTGTTTTTCACTATTTTTTCTATATTTTTCACTATTTTTCCGCATTTTTCTATATTTTTTTCCTATTTTCTATAATTTATTCCTATTTGTCTCCACTTTTTCTTATTTTATCCTATTTTTTATTCCCCAGCTGTCCTTATTTTTTATATATTCCGCATTCTTCTTTATTTTTTTACTTTTTTTTTCTAATTTTTTATTATTTTTTCTTATTGTCTCTTATTGTTTCTATTTGTATCTATTTTTCACCATTTCTTTTTTTTTCGATTTTTCTTTATTTTCTTTATATCTCTTATTTTTTATACTGTTCCCTATTTCTCATCACTTTTTTCTATTTTTGCCTCTTTCCCCATTTGTCTCTATTTGTATATATTTTCCGTATTTTTTCCCATTTTCCCCGTTTTGTCACAATTTTTTTTCTATTTTTCACTATTTTTTCTTTATTTTTCATTATTTTTCCGCATTTTCCATATTTCTTCCTGTTTTTCATTATTTTTTTCCATATTTCTGTTATTTTTCCCCATTTTCTCTATTTTCCCATATTTTGCTTTACTTTTCCCTATTTTGATCATTTTGAACTATTTTTTTCTTATTTTCCATTATAAAATTGCAATAATTCCATCGTACGTGTCGACATCGTATTCAATGTTACTTTTTCAACATCTCTATTTTTCGTTACGTTACAATTTTTGATAGTTAAAATCCTACGACAAACCGCGTTATATTCAAAAAATTCTTTACTATACAAATCAAACCGGGGGTAACACTTCTTGTCAATAATATTTGCTTTTAATTTATCAGGTAGATGTCCTTTTCTCTAGTGGCAAGTTTACCTCCGCCGAAAAAAATGATAATTTGTGCAACCCCTATTCTCCACCCATGCTTATATCCAAATAAAAATTTAATACGTGTCATCTTGAATAGAATTGTAGAAGAGCAAAAGGTTTTTCACCATCTCTTATACAAACAAACCACTATTTATTTGTATAAGTCCGATGGTACTATTGACACGAATACACGTAGAGTTGGGGATGTCAGAATTACAGGTGCCCAAGGCCAGGCAAACACACTGTATTTATATTTATCGTGTAAACAAATGTTTTTCAACGGAATCTTTACCAGTTTGAGATTTATTAGTTGACAGAATTGTTTTAATAAAATGTCAAAAAATATTGCCAATTTTAATGGAACGGAAAAAGTTAAGCACTTACAATTTTCACAAAAATTTTCACAAATCATCTAGACCATATAAATATCATATTCCAAGAAAAACAAATCACCGCCACCAACATTTAACACCTTTTTTTTTAATTTTAAATTTCGACTTTTTTGATGTTTAAAAGTAAAATTATGACGTTTCGAATTGATTTAAGAGTAAAATTATTACACATTTGATATTTCGAATTGATTCTGTGTAAACCATTCAAACATAGAATTGTCATTTACACATGCAGTGTTATAAAAGAACCAAGAAAGCGATGTTGCCATATATATGTAATGGAATTTAGTTAAGTTGATGAATCTACAAACATGATATAAAACTAATGAAAATAAAGCTGAATTGATAAATAATCTCCAAAATTGGGGTATGATACCACAAGGGCAATTTATGTGCCCAGAGTATAATCGTACTTTAAAATTATCTTTAGATGAAAGATTGTAAGTTTTTTTTTACATTTAACACTTACCACAAAGTAATTATTCGATAATTATACAAAGAAGCAGTTCAAATAGGTTCAAAATCACTCTATAAACAAATCTTAATCATAAAATTGTATTTTAGACCCGATAAATATTTTTGAAGATGACCGAATTTAATAAAAAAATACCAGAGACGGACACAACACCAGTTTATAGAAGGGAACTTTTTTTACAAATCTAAATTAAAATTAATGGAATAAAACAACTCGTAATAAAAAATTAATTTATTATAGGTGCATTCATATTGTAATGATGCATTTAAAAAAAAGCTAACCAGTTACAGGATGAGCCTAACAAACTAAAACCTATCCAAATCTAACCTAAACCTATACAATTAGGATTAATTAATATATTTCTTTTTAACATGTCCAACAAGGATTAAGTGTGTACGATAATTTGTCTAAAGACAGCCTAACTAACACATTTATTATATCTTTTTGTGTTCCTTTTTCACTAACTGGCTTAATGAACCATTTTTTTTTCAATTTTATTTATAAATTACTCCTTTTTTTCAATTTTATTCAAAAATGACCTCCGCTTCCCGACCAACTGACACAGATCAAAGAATATCGCTAAATAATGAATATCATGCAGTCACTATATTTTGTATCGCACTATGTTTATATTTTGAAGAAGAAAAATAAAAAAAAATATTGCAAAATACAAACCAGTCAATATAAACTAAAAAAACTCTGATTTAAGGATATTTTACACAACTTGGCAACATCATGTAAGTCATTGTGATTTATCCAAAACAAAACTAACCTTAAAAATAATATATTTATGAAATGGAAAAAAGGTCATTAAGAAAAAAATTTTTTGGAAAGTGATATTTACACTATGTAGATGATTTATACCAATTTTTACTTTCCGAACAACAGAGTTGTATAGAAGGAAAGTATTGCGATCATGATATTTTGACCATACCCAGATTTTAACGAATCTTTACGTTGTGAGGTCACCTGAATCCATTTATACCATTTTTAGCATGATGTCTGTCTGTGTGTGTGTGTGTGTGTGTGTGTGTCTGTGTGTCTGTGTGTGTGTGAACACGATAGCGTCTAAACGGCTGAACCGATTTAGATGAAATTGTATATACATATTTAGGGTAACAAGGAGACGACCTGTATAGATTTTGGAGTTAATCGGACAACCGGAAGTGACAGTTGCTATAAGTGATGACGTCATTACTAAACAAGATGACAATAAAGTTTTACACATATATTTTTTACACGTTATAGTTTAATTTCGAATGTTTAAAATTTTCAAAAACTTTTGCCATTGTTGCCAGATTTATGAAAAAGTAATTTTTTTTCATATTTTTCTTAAATAACCAAAATAATGCATTTTTATGAAAAATTACAGGATGTGAAAGTTGTAGAACATAAAATTTTCTACACATTTTGTTATTACCGCTTTTTGAATTCATGATAGTTTCGCCGCTAGAGGGCGTGAAAAAAATTTATATTGACATTTTTGTGACTTTTTTAGATTTTGAGACAAAATTATGGAATTTTATGAAAAATTACATGGTATCAAAATTGTAGAACATAAAATTTTCTATAAATTTTGTCTTGATTATTTTTTCAAGTTGCGCACAGTTTCGCCGTTAGTTTTTATTTTAATTTTTATCTTTATTAAATTATTATTTTTGAGTTAAATTTTTATATTAAAAATTTTAAAAAAATATTTTTAAATTTGTAATAATTCATTTTATAATGATAATTTTTTTCAAAATTTTATTACAAAAATTTTGGAATTTTTAAAAAATTGGCTAAGAAATGTAAGATTATATTACGATTTTAAACTAAATTGAATAACTTCTAAAATATTAAAGTTATTGAAATGTGATTTTCACCATTCGAAAGATAATATAAAACTCTAAATTATAAATGTATTTTAGTTTCTTAAAATTTAGAATTGTAATTATTACAGACAAAATTAAGAATTTTTTTAAAATTTTTTGTAATTTAGTTTTATCAATAAGTATAAAATAAATGAAAAAAGTAAATAGCATATCCGAAAAAGATCCAAAAGTACTATGTGTGTAAATTATTTCATAATTTTAACATAGTATTTGTAAAAGTTATAGCAAAAAATGAAAAAAATTAAAACAATTCAATGGATTTACACATGAATTTTTGCAAAAAAAAATTTGATTTTTTTTTTAGTTTTTTAAACTAACTTTATTAATGCATTTTGATCCAGAAACCTAAAAAAAGGTCTGTTTCCCATTTTCAATAAAATTGAATGAGATATTAATTATTTATTGATTTTAAAATTATTCGAAAATAGGTTTGATTTGTTTTAAGGTTAAAATTAATATTAAAAATTTTAAAAAAATTACCCTTACATTTGTAGTAAAAAACTCTATAATTGTGATTTTTTTCAAAATTTTATTCAAATTTAATATAAGTTTAAAAAAAAATTGAATAACTTTAAAAATATTAAAGATATTAAAATGGGATTTATACCTTTCGATAGGTAATATAATTAATGTATTTTAATGCAGAAAAACTAAAACAATTACTTTACTAGGAGTGTGGGATTACCCCCTCATTTTTATGAAAATCGGAGAATTTCGTAAATGCTCAACATTTACCAAAGAGAATCTTGAATACACAACATATTATTATAAAGCATGTAAGTAAATTCTCACCAAATCTGGGCTTTTTTTTTCAATTAATACGTATCACGTAGACAATTTTATATTATACGAGTTTCACGACTTGTTTAACGGCATCATAGAACTTGGCAGTTATAATGAAAATATCACACCGCCATTTTTTAGCCAATCAGAGTCTATTTTTTTGTTTGGTTACCATGGTAACCCAAAAAATTTCCGGAAATTTTCATCCTCCAGGGTACCCTGCACGAAATTAAGAAGTGGAAATTTTTATGTCAAAATAATGACACTTGTAATGGGCTTGATTCATATAAGACTTTTTATTTACTTTTTGTGCAAATCAAAATTAAACAATTACTACTTAACTTTTAACATACCAACAAACACTCATGACTAACTAGACCAAAACTAATCTTTCCTTCTAATCTTCAAATAAATAATTACTTTTAAATTTTTTAGGTGTGAAATTTTCTTACCGAATCCACCACGATCTTGAATTAATAACCGGAAACTTTCCTCGTACACGATTTTTTAAGAAAATCGTGTACTCGAAAAAAATTTCCGGTAATAATTCAAGCTCTAGGGAGATTACTAGTGAAAATATCACGCCTAACATTTTCGACCAATTAAAAGGTTTTCTAGGAAGAGTTCGCCTCTTCAGCTAAATGGCCTCATGTAACTTGATTATCTTACAAAATATTTAAAAAATTAAATAAATATATGACCTCAGTAATATACCAAAAAAATAAACTCATTAGTATTCAATCCCATACATTAAAACATTCTTTCACACATATTGTATTCAAGGAGTAAAAGAACAGTACACAAGGTGGGCATCCTCTGCCGCAAAACGTGATAACCATAAGGTCAACAAATAACATCCGGTTTAACTATTTAAACTTACACTTTACTAATAAACAGGGTTCGAAAATATCATGATATTTATATAAATATCATATCACATGATATATATATATATATCATTTTTTTAATTTAATTATTTAATTAAAAAACAGTATTGTTACTTGCACAAACTAAATTTTAACACAAACACACATTAACAAAAATCTATATTCTAAACAACAAAACCGTTTATTTTAACTCAAATTAAAAATAAAAAACAAAAATAATTAAAAATAAACAAATATCACTGGGCATATTTTTTCAGTGTGTAAAATACAGTCAAAATACTGTCAAATAGAAGGCTTTGGTTTTGGCATAATATTAAATAAAAATCACAACTAACTTAACACAACAATCAACACAAAGGGGAAACACAGAAAGGATTATTTGCAGTGTTACCGTTTTCAATAAACCGTATTCTACCAACATTTCGATAATAAACTAGCAAAATCTACTAACTATCTAAATCTAACCTGTGTATTAAAAAAAGAAGACAATATAACACTATTTATATTTATTTTATTAAAAGAAGTCTTGACTATCTAAATCTAACCTGTATATTAAAAAAAAAGAAAATATAGCTTTCTCTTTCCACTTAAAACTTATTCTCCACTACGTTCCCTATTGTTTTCCACTTTCCCCTATTTTTTATTGCACTCTTTTGACTTCTTTTTTTTACTTTTTTTTCTACATTTTCTCCTATATTTTTTACTAATTTCTTTGTGTCATACTTTTTTGTTCCACTTTTTCCCGTTAAAACTTTTTTTCTATTTCATTCCCAATTTTTTTCACTTTTCCCCTACTTTTTTCCCTACTTTTTCACTAATTTTTCTATATTTCAAACTTTTTTCCACTTTTTCCCCGACTCATTTTTTCTCCTCTATTTTTATTATTTCAATTTTTTTCTGCAATTTTTCGACCATCCTTTTTTCCTCTACTTTTTTACCAACTTTTTAATATTTCAAATTTTTTTTCCAATTTTTTCAACCCATTTTTTTGTTTTAGATGTTTTTTTTACATTTTTTGCCCTACATTTTTTAGTTTCAAACTTTTTTCCCCTTTTTTCTTAACTTATTTTTTCTCCTGTTTTTTCAGTAATTTTCTTATGTTTCCAATTTTTTCCCATTATTCCTCCACCCTCTTTCCCCTACTTTTTTAATAATTTCTTTGTGTTCCATTTTTTCTCCTCAAAAACTTTTTCCACATCTTTCCCAATTTTTTTTCACTTTCCCCCTACTTTTTTCCATACTTTTTTATTCCACCCTTTCCTCTACTGTTTTCGACTTTTTCTCACACATTTTTGTACTAATTTCTTTGTGTCAAACGTTTTTTGTTCCACTTTTTCCCCTTAAAACTTTTTTCCATTTCTTCCCCTATTTTGTCACTTTTCCCCTACTTTTTTATTTTATCCTTGTCCCTACTTTTTTATTCTGTCCTTTTCCTACCTTTTCCCACTTCTTATAAATTTTTGACTAATTTTTTTGTGTAAAATTGTTTTTCTTCCATTTTTTCTCCTTAAATCTTTTTTTTCACTTCTTTTCCTATTTTTTTTTCCTTTTCTCCTATTTTCTTTAACTTTTCCCTACTTTTTTATTCCACCCTTTCCCCTACTTTTTTAACTAATTTCTTATTTCTTTGTGTCAAACTTTTTTCCACTTTTTCACTAATTTTTTTATAATTTAAAATTTGAAACTTTTTTTACCAATTTTTGGCCCCAGCCTTTTTCCCCTACTTTTTTTCCACTTTTCGACCCAGCCTTTTTTCTCCTACTTTTTTAGTTTCAAACTTTTTCCCCAATTTTTTATATATAATCTTTGTTTTTTATTTCTAATTTTCTCCCTCTCCCTTTATATCAGTACTAATGGAGTGTTAAGGGGGAAAGATTGGTGGAAAGAAGAAAATAATTACTCAAAAAAAGTGATTTTTTCGTAAAAAAGTGGAAATTTGACAGAAACTGACAATAATGAGAAAAAATGGGTAATTTTAGAAAAAAAGGAAAACGGGGTAATTTCAAGAAAAAAAGTGACAAAATTTGAAAGAAAAGAGGGGAAATTTAAGACAAAAAAGTTTGAAAATTTGAAAGAAAAAAGAGGAAATATTGGAGGAAGAGGGGAAATTTGAGAAAAATAACAAAAATGAAAAATAAGAGGTAATTTTAAGAAAAAAATGGGGTAATTTTAGAAAAAACGGGGTAATTTCAGGAAAAAGTGACAAAAATTGAGAGAAAAGAGGGTAAATTTGAGACAAAAAGTGACAGTATTTGAGAGAAAATTTTGAAGGAAGAGGCCTTATGACGAAAATAAGGGGTAATTTTCAAAAAAAAAGGGGTAATTTTCAGAAAAAAAGGGGTAATTTTAGAAAAGTGACAAAGTGAAAAGAGGAAATATTAAATTAATACCCTTATTTGTCTTAAAAATCTACTAATTTAGTAGGAAATCTACTGAAAACTGTAACACTGATTATTTGGGATAGAGGATAAGTAAAAGCAATAAGAAAATAAATCGTGGCGATGCTGGGAATCCCAAAGTGGCGCGGGGATGCTTGCGCAACAGCCGAATAAATGGTAGAAAACATTTTTAATTTAATAAATAAAATTATCGATTATATCGAATATCAATAACAAAATATACCTACTGTCATTTTCGTAGGTAACTTGATTCCTTATTAAAAATTGTCTAACATATGTTGTTTGTCACTTAACGTCAATTATTAAAGTAAATAGTAAAGTTTAGATGTGCAAAACCCTATATTTTTTTAATGCGTATTAGGGAGAGCTTCTAACTGAAGAAAAATATACAGGGTGTCCCATTTGAAAAATTTAAGTTATTGCCATTTAAAAACTAGACTCTTGGCACGCCATCGGCAAACACCCTGTGTAACAGGTGAAGATGTTGTGTCATTAATGTGATAGGTGCATGTTTCATTTACATCATAGTAGCTTTTTTGAGGAATTTTTTAAAAAATGTGGTTTTGTGCTAATATTTCTGAAGTGCTGTTTTTTCATTAAATCTGCTTAAAATAGGAATAACAAATACAAAAAACTACCGTAAAGCTAATATTAAGTAGAATCAGAAGACATAATCGTAATTTAAAAAAACCAAATTAATTTTCATTCCACAAAAATTAGCCACCCTGTATACATCAAAATATTTTAAAATTGTAGTCCGAGTGACACTGTCTACCCCTACAAAAAAATTTGTTGATATCTCTTTTAGTTTCGGTGCTAGAGATCGAGTGGAAATAATTTGCGCACCCTGTATATCCTCCGAACCCTGCTAATAAATAAATAAATAAATAAATAACGAAAAAAAAAATTAAAAAAAAACATATTTCTAATATTTAATAGACACCTTTTAATTAAAGAAATTACTTGATAGAATTTATGTTAGGCACCGGGTGTAGGTACAAAAAGCGTAGGTGGATCGGTTGCCTGGTGGAGATATTATCGATCCGGTACTACAACTGCACTTATTCCCACGTGGAATGTAAGATCAGAGAAAGCTGAATGCATATTATGTATTTTTACTCTCGACATTTTTTTTTTTTTTTTTTTTTTTTTTTTTTTTTTTTTTTTTTTTTTTTTTTTTTAATTCGATGCAATCCACTCTAGAACATTTTAACGCGGGTTTTATGCATCTGCATTCCAATCAAATTATTTTTTTTGTGTTATGTAATATATTATAAATTATTTGTAGAATTTATTGGTTAGGGGGAGTACAACTCTGATTATTTTAAAAATTCACTACAAAAATCGGACTTTTTACTTATGCACCAATTTTAAATATAATTTTCATTTAAAATTAAATAAAAAATTGTGCGGTCGAGGGACGTTATTTTTTCACTTTTTAAAAATTTAAAATGATAAAAAACCGAAATGAATCAAAAGAAATCGGAGAAAATTGAAAGAAATCAGAAGAATAAGAAAAAAGAAGACAATCATATAAGAATTTGAAAAAATAAAAAAACAACAGAAAAAAATTAAAAACAAGTGAAAAAATTCAGAAAAATGAGAAAAAAGAAATAACCGAAAAATCGAAAAACCAGAGGAATAAAAATAAGTGAGAAAAAATTAGAAAACCAAAGAAAATAGAAAAAACAAAGCAATGAGAAAAAATAAAGAAATGAGAAAAATAGGAAAAAAATCAGAAAAAAAAAACGAAAAATAAAAAAAATGATACAAAAACGAGAAAAAGTTTGAAGAATCGGAATAATAAGAACAAAACAGAATACATTGAAAAAAATCGAAAGAAAAATAAAAAGAGATTGAAAAAAAAAGAAAAATAAAATTGTAAAAAACGCAAAAAAGCGTAAAAAATCACGAAAAAACGTAAAAAAACTGCAAAAAAAGACGAAAAAAAGAAAGAAAAAACAACCAAAAATCAGGAAACAATTGTAACCATAAAAAAATTTCTTTAATAAAAAATCGAAAGAATTGAAATAAATTACAAAAAATCAGAATAGGAAAAAATGAGAATAGCCTAAAAGAATTTAAAAATAACAAAAAACAGAAAAAATCATAAAACAAGACAAAAAAAATCAGAAAAATGAGAAAAAAACGAGAAAACAGAAAAATCGAAAAAATTAAGATGAATAAAATTAAATGAGAATAAGCAGATCAATGAGAAAAAATTTGAAGAATTAAATTAATCAAAAAAAAAATCATTAACAATCGGAAAGAATAAGAAAAAACAGAAAATATTGGAAAAAAATGAAAGAAAAATCAGAAAAAATTGGAATAGATGAAAAATAAAATTGCAAATTACGGAAATAACGAAAAAATCAAAAAAATTGTAAAAACCAAAAAAAAAACTGCAAAAAACGTAAAAATTCCAAAAAATCACAAAAAAAAAAACAAAGAACATCCAAAGAAATGGAAACAATTGGAACCATAAAAAAAATGAAAAAATTCGAAAGAATTGAAATAAATCACAAAAAATCGCAACAAATTTCCAAATATGCAAAAAATCAGAGAAATTAGAAAAAATTAGAAAAAATTAGAAAAAATGAGAAAAAAATGTGAAAAATGAGAAACCTAAAAGAATAAAAAAACAACAGAAAAAAATAAAAGAAAATAGAAAAAGAAATCAGAAAAATGAAAAAAAAAACCGAAAAACAGAAAAATCGACAAAATCAGAGGAATGAGAATGAATCAGTAAAAGTTAGAAAACAAAAGAAAGAATGAGAAAAAAAACAGATAAATGAAAAAAAAAATGAGGAAATATTAGAAAAAATGAAAAAATCAGAAAAAAAACATAAAAATCAGATAAATCAAAAAAATGAGTAAAAAATTTGAAGATTCTAAAAAATCAGAAAAAATAGAAAAAAAGTAGAAAAAACAAAAAAATAGAAAACAATGGAAAAAATTGTGAGAAAAATCAAAAAATATTGGAAAAAAAATGAAAAACAAAATAAGGAAATAAAAAATAAGAAAATCCCAAAAAACAAAGAACAACCAAAAAAACCAAAAACAACTGGAACCATAAAAAAATATAAGAAAAATGAAAAAATTCGAAAGAATTGAAATAGATCGCAATGCCAATACAGCGTTAGATCAAATATTGGTCATAAAAAGGGATTGTTTTGGCTAATGAGACAATCTTAATATGTAACAAGTACCAAACTAACAAGTCTGTCTCATGTTATAAAAAATTTCCCCACCTCCTTTTCCCCTACTTTTTTTTCTCCAACTTTTTTTACCAATTTCTTTATATTACTTAATTGATTTAATTGCTCCGAACCTCGCTACGCTCGGCTCGGAATGGATAGTAAGGAAAATAATATTTTCCAACTTTCCCAATTTTATTTTTCAATTTTTTTACTGTTTCAAAATTATTTTTCCCTACTTTTTACTACTTTCTTTATGTTTGTAACAGTTTTTTTTTGTTCCAACTTGTTTTCTCCCCACTTTTTCCCTAAACTGAACTACTTCCACTTGTCTTTTCTTTTTTTTTGCCACTTTTTTACTAATTCTTGAGTTATAAAATCAATATTTAACTTTATTTTCTCTATGATGCCGTCAAACAAGTCGTGAAACTGGTATGATATAAAATTATCTACATGATACGTTAGGTCTAATATATTAATAAAAAAAAGCCCAGATTTTGTGACAATATACTTACATACTTTATAATAATATGTTGTGTATTCAAAATCATCTTTAACCATTTTTTTATGTACAGAACTGGATTTTATTATTTTATTATCTTAAATGTTATTATTTATTAGTTGTATAAAAATCATCAATACTTTCAGTGATCACCCTATATATTGTTTTTGGTCAGTGCTTGTCATCGCGACCCCAACAAACAGCCCCGACCCTTTGTCAACTGGCACTGTTGTTTTTGGTCCTTCCGGTCGGATATCGTGGTGGTTTCCACTCCCTTAATTCCGACGTCCGGCCTCGCACCGGTAATCCGATTTTTAGAAGATTTCTTATTTTCCTCTTTTGCTTCGTTTTCTGTGTTCGCAGCGGGTCATCGGAAGGTGACAAAACAAAAAAAGGTTCACGACATAGACGTAACTAAATTTTTTTTTCTTCGAAAAAATTAATTTTCTTAGAGTTGCTTGCAGGATCAAGTAAAAAAAGTATCATTTGTATATTTATTATAAGACATTATAAGACAATCCCTCCAGGACTAATGACAAAGAAAAATAGTACCTTCTGCAGCTGAAATTAACACAGCACAAGAACATATAGAAAAAAAGAAAGCAAAAGATCTAGTAAAAAAAGACAAGTTTGAAACAAGAAAAAAGAAGCCTAAAACAAAAATATTATTCTATCATGTTTTTATGATGAAGAGGACGAGGCCAAAATTCTAAGCTACAGGTAATTTCAATAGAAAAACTTTGCAACGTATTCATAAAAGTTTAAAAAAGAAATAATACATAACATAAACAAGACTTACTGGCCCAAAACGACCTGATGAAACTGGTTTTTTTCTTATTCAAAGGAAAACAACTGTAATTTTCATGTTGATCACAATCTTTGATTATGAAAAAATCCGAACCAATACTCGTAACTTTCGATTTTTCATTAGTTCAAACAAATTGGGCATTACTCAGTGTTTGGATCAGATATCGAGTTAGTTTTACCAGAACCAAATTTAAGACGAAAAGGAAAATTAATTTTCCCGGTATCCATGTAAAATTAAAGAAAAAAAATACGTTGTACAGTTTGTTAATTCCATATGTGAATTTATTGATTCCGTAAAAAAGTTTATAATTTCATTATAAATTTTGATATTACGCTCATTTTTGTTTAAATCTAATATTATCCATTTCTCAAATGTGGACAAATTCTTAATAGAAATGAAACTCAAAATCATGTACCACATATATTCAAAAAACAAAGTTTTAGGGAGGGAGCAACTAGTTTCGGCTAATGAGTCATCTTCAGGCCATATAAATTAATACAAGTGATTATATCAAAAAACAAACAAATCCATAAAAATAATGTATTATGGATTTGTTTGTTTTGGAGTTTTATTTCTAGTATTTCATTTTTGTTTAGTGAAACTGCATTTTTCATACTTTATTACACTTGCCCGAAATACGATGCATCTAAGGAATTACAAACCATGATTATATTTGCACCGAATGCTGGGATAAATCTAACTTATTATTTTTCTGAAAAATGCATTATATCTAGTAGAACAAAATAAATTACTTAAATTATTTATTGATTAGATAAATAGAGGTAGTAACTTGAAATTATAATTTAACGTGTAACTATTGTTGTTTTTAATTAGAATGGGAAAAGTATCATGTATATAAGAAATAATGGAATAAAATTACTTACAAACAAATTTATACGTATTTGAACAATGAATATTAAATATGGCTTTAAATGCTAATTATTTAGATTATTGTTTTGGTCTTTTTAAACCAAAATACAATAGACAAGTAGTTTTTTTAAAAATAAAAAATCTACAATATTTTAAAAAATTAAACTTACATTGGCTTTTATGCATTTTTGGATATTTTGAGTAATTTCTAATAAATTGTATCAAAAAATTTATTTTTACTGTGAGTCTGTAAGTCCAAGAATATTTCTTTAGGGCCATATGTATTTTACAGTATTTATCTAAAACAGTCAATGATGAAAAACGCATTATTAATAAACTTCTTTAAGGATGTTCAAACTATGGGCAAAATAACTTTGTTATAAAAATGTTCACCCTGTATAGGGAATTTTAGAAATTAAATTTTTTTTGAGTTGAATTTTAATCTAGTAGAAGATTATTAATAGTTAAACGTTATGTTTATTAAGTTTAAAAAGTGGAAGAATCTTAAAATTTGTTAAAATAATGAAAGATAATATAATAAAATTGAAATTTTGGAATTATAATATATGAAATTTAAGCAATCAAATTCAGATAGTAAACAGGGAATATAGTTTAATAAGATAAAACTAAGGTTGCGATATTAACAAAAAAAATCTATTGGTTAAAAATTAGGATAAAAAAATAATAATAAACAAGTCAATTTTAAAAAGACTGTCAAAGAAATGTTTTAAAAAAAATATCACAATAATTTGCCGAAATTTGTTAATAAAGTAAAATAATAAAAAAATTATATACCAGAAAAAAAACTATTGTTAAATTTGCGAAGAATAAAAAAAAAAGGTTTCAAAAGTTTGAAAGAAGATTTTTTTTGTAAAAGGATGAACGGTGCTGATTGATATTATGTAAATGGTTGATAATGGAATACAAGGAAGCAGTTTGGGAGAAAATTTGAGGAAGTATAAGATAGAAGAAATAGAAGAAGCTAATTACGAGTAGGAAGAATAATACAAGAGATTTGTCAGAGTGGTCTAAAGAGGAAGTGGACAGGATCTATAAATTTATTTTTTTATGATCGTTAAACCTTTATACGTTAAAAATTTAAATTAAAAACCATACAAGCAAAGATCTGTATAAAATTTTACCTATAATAACGGTTATAGGACATATCGTAATTTACTGTATTATTAGTAATTTATTGTATTCACTTCAATATTTATAGATTATTGTCCAAAAGTGTAATAATATTTCCATTATCATTTTATTTCAATTTCAAGTTTTTATCAAATAACCTCTCAAAATAAGACTACATTCTTGTCGGTTTTAAAAGTTTAATATGACGATAACGTAAAAAAAATAGAATAATAATTACACATACCTTCATAGCAAAGAGCTATAAAATCGTCTTCAGTCCTTCTCTCCACGTCCCATCTTAATAACCAATTTCCGTCTTCGTTTTGTTTAGCAAAAATTTGACTTTTCACACCATTTTCCACAACTTGTATCTCCCTAGCAACCCCAATAGCACCCACTTCTTCCTCTTTTTCAAAATTTTCCTCGTTTTCTTTGGTAGTACATTTTAAAAACTCACATTCTGAGGAAGTATTAGTATTCGTTTCACTAATTTCGTTTATTTCCTCCATTTTATGGACCTATTAGTAGGATTTACATTTTTTTCTTTGATCAGCTAATGTCACATTGAGATGGTTGCTATGGCGACAGACTTTCTGGCGACTTCCTCTGCAGATTTGTTCATTAATTTTGCTAAACTCGCCTCGTACTACACATAACATTGTTTAACTCTATTTTGGTTAACCTATAACTGCAATTAAATTTTTATAGGACCGGAAATTAAACTATCATTTATCATTTACCTCGACTATGTACACGAACACGAAGCTAATTTATACAATTTTTAATATATACATATACATAATAACACTTTCAATGTCTACACATTATTTTACAAAACTTTAATAATAATACTAATAAAATGTTTGTCTAATGTCTATTAAAATTATTCACAAACAGCTGATTTGACATTTGCATTGCACTTGCGCAATGTAATTTGTATGATTAGAAAAAGATGTCACTAAGCGCCATCTTACGTAGCAAATATGAATTTGTAAGCAGGAATCTATGACACAGACAAATCAAAGGGTATTTTTTTTTGAAAAACTATTTTGACACTGTTTCAAACAGTTTTAAAACACTTCATTTTCTTGAACCATTAATGACGTCACACTTTATACTGGTTCAAAACGTTTTGAAAGCGTCTCATTTCGGTAAACTGTCAAAAAATCTTATCTCATCTTAACCTCACTTCACTTTCAATGTGCTATTTTTGTGTTGTGATATATTTATCTGATTATTTTTAAATAGTTCTGAAAAATGGAAAAAGAGATGGTGGAACTGATTTTAGGATAATTTTTGCACACGATGGACAATTACACTACACGGCTTTAATTCCCTTTTTAATTCTTTTGATAATGAAAAACAATCATAAGTAATTGATTATCATATTCTGAACGTTTCTTTAAACCATTTTATATGATATATTTGCGCAGCAATATCGTCAACAATTGACATAAATTGAAGATAGTCAAAATTGAGTGGTTCAAAAAATAAACAATTGCCAAATGAGGAACTTGTTGCCACAAATAAAGTTCTGGAACCCAGACAGAGGCTGATAAAGTGGCCACAGCGTATTTTTTAGCTCTACGAAAACAATTAAATTATAAATTTTCTGATAAATATACTGCCAAAAATTCCATCTGGTTAGAAATTGCACAAAATATGAATGCAGCTGATTTTTCACAAAATTCGCAACACCCATTTTAATTTTAATTTTTTTGGCGGATTTAGAATGACATAAATGTAGTGACGTCAAGATAGAAACTGTTTTAAAACGGTCTTTGAAACTGTTTCGTAAAAAAAAATGCTTCTAAGGTTGTAGATTTACTAGTTTTTTACGGGCGATTACTATTTTGAGAGAGATAAAGATGGCCCAAAACAACGTTTTATCTCTTTCTCTAGAAGTACCACAATTTTCAGAGCTAGAGCATGTCCAGTAATATATGTCTATGATCTTATCGCTCAGCGAGCAGCAGTGCCGAACGCAGCACGTTTAATTTGACAGATGTCATTTCAAATCTCACATCTGACATCCATCACATTTTGATTATTTTAAACAATATTTTGATTAGTATTTTGAAAAACTAAATGAATAATTTAAATAAGTTCGAAAATCACACCAAAGAAGACGAAGAAAAAATTGCTACATCATGTGAAACTTGCAAAAAATTTAGTAACATATTTTGTTCGAATAAATCCGAAGAACTAGACAATTTTGAAAGTAGTTTTCGAAAAGTTTCTCGTTTAGTTTGCCCGTATTTGGAATGTGATGAACGTTTTTCAAATTATCATATATTAAGAACCCATTTATGCCAACTTCACGATGTTGATCTATATTTGGAAATTAATGAATTTTCTACAGTAAAAGGTTGGTTATTAAAACGGTGCCGATATTTAGTTATTTTTGTATTCCAATTTTTAGATTTCGAAAAGTGGAAAGGAAAAATTGAAAAACAAACTCTATCACGTTATGTTCTTAATTCAGCTCCTAAAAAATTAATTAATGATACTGAAAAAAGATATTACGACTGTAGTAGATCTTACCATTATATTCCCAAAGGCAAAGGTTTAAGAAGTTTAAAAATGTCTGGTTCAACTAAAACAGGTAGAGCATGTCCAGCCAGACTAGAAGTTACTATACAAAAGAGCCCAGTGGAAAGTTTGGTTAAAGTTTTATTTTTTAAAACACATTATGGACATAATTTAGGTATCGATAATAGACGTCTAGATAAAGAAACTAAAAGTTTAATAACCGGTAAGAAATGAATTTTAAAATAAAAAAAATACTACTAACCATGTGACTGACTGATTGTAATTAAAGATTTTTAATTTCAGAAAAACTTAAAGAAGGTCAATCTTTTGATCAAATCCTGGAGTACTTTAAAAATATCACATCTACTGTACAAGATACAAATAAAAAATTGTTACATGTCACTAGAAAAGACTTGCATAATATTGCTAGAACATTTAAAAATGATAAAAAAATATTATAAAGTTAAAAAAAATGTTAGTAATTTAAGCTATATTTGAAAACAATTTTTAAATATATATTTCTTTCAAATTCAATTATTTACTAACTCATTTTAAACTTAAATAATAATAAATAGTCTATAAATTGCATTTTTTTGTTATTATATTTATATCTCCATAGTTTTATCTTTAATTAAAAAAAAGTACCTACACCCATGTTAATGACATTTATTAATTTTTCGAAATTATTAATTGTCAATTTGAAGTGTTCTAAATCCGTTTTATATTTTTTTTTCAATTTTTTATATAAAACCAGTTGAGAATGCATTCTTTGAGTTGGCATTGCCAGAATAAATCTGCAGAGCCAGAGCCCCGGCTAATATTTCCAGTAAGAATTTAGTACCTAACTTAATATAATAAAAAGTATAAATGTTTTTCTTTTTTTCTGTTAGAAACCATTAAATTACAATCCGAAAGTAAGAGTTGGACATTGGTACGATGAACAACAAGAATATGTAAAAAATTATTTTCGGCACACTACTGAATATTGTGATGCATATTGGAGGAAGCCCATGACGACTAATCCTCGTTTTATAAAATGGGATATTATTTTAAAATGCGAGGTACAGTTAATATTTACTTAAGACAAATCTGTCTTATATTGGAGTTATAAGCAATCAAAAATAAACTAAATCCACTTTTGTAGTAACTTTGCTAATACTTCCTTTAACATTTTATTTTTATGTGAATGGTAATAGTTTTATGTATAAAGAAATAATTAGGATAAAAGTCTGATGACAAATTCTATAAATACAGGGAAAAAATAGAATTATTGCAAAGTTTTGTATTTTAAAATGTTTAAACAAATTATTTATAGGTAAAAACAAACTTAAACTTCATTAGATTTATCCTACTAAAAAATATTCGATAATTACAAACAATTACTATTAGTATTTTATTCAAAAATAAACATTAGTTATTCAAATGAAAATATTTTATTCTTGCTAGGGGAATACTGGAATAATTCCAGAACGTGTGTCTGACTATTCGCCAAATTTCCATGACAATTTTGCTACATCTTATGATTTGTCTTACGGTTATTTCCCAAAAATTGCGCCCCCTATTATTGAAAATGCCGTACCACCAATAAGAAAAGTTGGAAAACCTAGACCTTGTCTTGAATTAATCGAAAGCTACGTAAGTATAAAAAAAAATATTCACAAGGAAATTGACACAAGAGGGAGTTGTTTTTCTTTGGGTTTTTTTTAGTCCAAAATCTGGTCCTGTTTTTGAACATTATTATAATTCAATGTTTAGTGTGTAATAAATCGTCATTCATTTTTAGGGCAATATTTCTAACTATGGTCTCACAGGAGTAAAGAAGGAAATCTGGAATTGTGATAAAACTAGACGGAGAGCAACTTCTCAGACTTTAAATCAAGTCGATTATAACGAACCTGAACCTAATGATTATAAGATGAAAAGATGGTAAGAAAATATTAATTAATATCCCAGGTTTCTCGAAAGATTCGTTTAATTAATTAATAAAATAATTGGTAAGAATTCAACATAATATATGTTGAAAAATATTATTTTTTTAGGCCTAGATTAAGACCAATACAAAACAAAACGGCTGATACTTATATACCCCTGCCACCTGATCATCCTAAGCTTGTAGATTGTGATCCTTTTTCATGGGTGTGTAGGAATAAGAAAATAGCACCTACGCCTCCCAATTATCAGCTCGACTGTTCTTAAAGAGATTTTATTATATTTTAAAACTTTTATCTATTTTATACGAGATTTTATATAGATGTATACAATCTAAATCAGTCTGTCCTAAGAAATAACAAATTTGAGATATTGCAATAACTGTCAGTAGATAGAACATTCATTAACTTTAACGGTTCTGTAACTTTGTTCTAAACGCCATTGCCTTTACTTACAGAATCTTTAAAGTTAATATACATTCTATCTACTGACTATATACTGATAAAAATGTATTATTTTTCTATTTAGTTACACCGATTTGCTTTGAAAACTACTAAATTTGTTTTGTTTTATATATAAAAATATGTAAAAAAAAGGTTGGGTTTGGACAGACGTATGTGGATTTCGCGTTTAGTGCCCTAATTATGTATTTGGAACGGATACAGAGTTTTTATATTTTTTTATTATATAAAAATCGGGTTTATATCAAAAATATATGCTAAATAAATGTCAGAATGTCTCTTTAATTTTTTTCCGACTAATGAACTACTTTATTTTTTTCATATTGTATTGAAGAAGTAAAATATAAAACAATTTTTTCTAGTAATTTTATTTATAAAAAAATTACTGAAAACTAATGTCAACTACAGGTGTACAAACCATAAAAATACTAACATTAATTCAAAAACAAATCACAAATCATACACCTGTAACTGACAAAAAAAATAAATATAATTACCTAATAGGTAAAATATTTTTTAATTACAAAAATCCTAGTATTGTATGGAAAAAAGTTTAATTTACTAAATACAATCTAGTTTACATATCCCAATGGATACATAAACTGGGGTATATATAAGAAAATTAAACAAAACAGTCATTGAACCACAAAATAATTAAATAAATCACACTTCATTCACTCTCACTAGAATTCCATCAAGCACACAGTTTTTTCAGTCTTTAATGTTAGAGTTCCCCTCACAATTCATCTTTCAATTCGTCGTCTTCATCACCACCGGCTGATGGAGGAGGAGCACCACCTGCTCCTTGGTATAACTTAGCAATAATCGGTTGAACAACATCTTCCAATTCTTTCTTTTGTTTTTTGTACTCTTCAACTTCTGTGTCCTGGTTATCTTCTAGCCATTTAATTTTCTCGTCAATGGCTTCTTCCATTTTTGTTTTTTCTTCATCCGAGAGCTTGGCCCCCAATTTGTCCTTGTCGCCGATTTGATTTTTGAGCGAATATGCATAACTTTCTAATTCGTTTCTAGCTTCAACTCTTTCTTTAAGTTTCTTATCTTCATCTGCGAATTTCTCAGCATCTCTAATCATTCTATCGATGTCATCTGGTGTAAGTCTATTCTGGTCGTTTGTGATAACTATCTTTTCTCTATTACCAGTACCTGAAACAAATTCATTTTTTTAATCATTTTTTACTTTCCTGCTACATATATAGTTCATAAGGTAAGTAAATTTTTTTACCTTTGTCTTCAGCTGACACTTGTAAAATACCATTAGCGTCGATTTCAAATGTGACTTCGATTTGAGGAACACCTCTAGGAGCAGGTGGAATACCAGTCAAGTCAAATTTACCCAACAAATGATTATCTTTAGTCATTGGACGTTCACCTTCATATACTTGAATAGTTACAGTGTGTTGATTATCGGAAGCAGTTGAAAAAATTTGAGACTTCTTTGTAGGAATAACAGTGTTACGTGGGATAAGTTTAGTCATTACTCCACCGACAGTTTCAATACCTAGAAATGATCAATTTTAATAAAACCATCTTAGAAAAAGATAAGGTTTTTGATCAGAGTTTGAATAATCAGAACGCTGGGATTATCAACAGATTTATTTTCAGACCCGAAAGATGAGAAAAAAAATCATCATATATTAATGTATTATTGCAAGTGATATAAAAAATTTAAACAAAACTTACCCATGGTCAATGGATTGACATCTAATAATACGATAGCGTCAGTAGCTTCTTCTCCAGACAAAACACCAGCTTGAACAGCTGCACCATAGGCGACGGCTTCGTCAGGGTTGATTCCTCTTGATGGTTCTTTACCATTGAAATATTCTTTAACTAATTGTTGAACTTTGGGAATACGAGTGGAACCACCAACTAAAACAATTTCATCGACATCCTTTTTGTTCATATCAGCATCTTCGAGTACTTTCTGGACTGGTTTCATGGTGGAACGGAAGAGATCCATATTTAATTCTTCGAATTTAGCTCTGGTCAGTGTTTCAGAGAAATCATCTCCTTCAAAGAAAGATTCAATTTCGATCCTAACTTGATGACTAGAAGATAAAGCTCTCTTGGCCTTCTCTACTTCTCTTCTCAATTTCTGCACAGCTCTATTGTCCTTTCTGATATCCTTACCCTTCTTTTTCTTGTACAATTTGATGAAATGATCCATCACTCTTTGATCAAAATCTTCACCACCAAGATGGGTGTCTCCATTAGTAGCAACTACTTCA
Organism: Neocrepidodera transversa; assembly: GCA_963243735.1. Classification (NCBI taxonomy): domain Eukaryota; kingdom Metazoa; phylum Arthropoda; class Insecta; order Coleoptera; family Chrysomelidae; genus Neocrepidodera; species Neocrepidodera transversa. Next base: position 927,448 of record OY725341.1, on the reverse strand, counting down.
AATACACCATTATCGATAGTGAGAAGAGAGACATCAAATGTACCACCTGAAATATAAATTAAGATGAATTAACATGTAACAAAATATAATAATTCGTTGTTTACCTCCAAGATCGAATACCAAAACATTCTTTTCACCTTCCTTTTTATCAAGTCCATAAGCAATGGCAGCTGCTGTAGGTTCATTGATGATTCTCATAACGTTAAGACCAGCAATTGTACCAGCATCTTTGGTAGCTTGACGTTGAGCATCATTGAAGTAAGCAGGAACAGTTACAACAGCATGAGTTACTTTTTTACCTAGGTAAGCCTCGGCCGTTTCTTTCATTTTACCCAATACCATAGCAGAAATTTCTTCAGGAGCAAAAACTTTATTACCCTGACTGGTCTCTACTTGGATGTGAGGTTTCTGATTTTTCTCAATAACTTTGAATGGGAATAGTTTCAAGTCATGTTGAACAGTATGGTCAGTAAAATCACGTCCAATGAGACGTTTGGCATCGAAAACTGTGTTTTCAGGGTTGGTAGTGAGCTGATTTTTAGCGGCATCACCAATTAGACGTTCACCATCTGCTGTAAATGCTACATAAGATGGAGTAATACGATTACCCTGATCATTAGCAATGATTTCTACTCTGCCGTTTTTATACACCCCCACACTGGAATAAATATTATAAAAATTCAGTACCCACACACCATTTTAAATTATTTTCATCAAATATTTACCATAACTCACAAACTTTATTTAATAGCAAGCTATAAATATTTAAACACAAAAATACTGAAAAACCAGTAAAAGTATATCTCTTTTGAAGAATTACTTGGTAGATATTTAAAAAAAATGTATATAACTAAAAGTTATTAATTTTAATCAAACTTACCACGAATAAGTTGTGCCCAAATCAATTCCAATAACCGTACCGACTTCGTCCTTTTCCTTTTTCTCGTCCTTAGACCCAAGGACACCGGTTATGACAAGGAGCAATCCTAGTCCCAAGTACAACCTCATTTTGGGAGTCCTTCTATTCAAACCTAGAAAAAATGAATTGTAATGGTAAAATTATAACGGTAAAATAGATTGAAAGGTAATACAATAAGGTAAAATGGGTGTAGGAACTAACTGTATTATGACACGTCATTTGCACGATATGTTTAAAAAATTAAAGCGTGTAAAATAAGAAAAATTTTGCAACTAGGTACAAATTAAATTATGAATCAAATTATTATTTATAATTAAAAATACATATGTGAGCTCTGATTTAGGTCATTCTAGAAAATTTGCCGACAAGAACAGATAACAAAAAAATACAATTTGTCAATAATCTACGAAACTAGCTTTTAAACCATAATTAAAACTAACTTACTTTTTAATTTAATCAATATTGCCGCAAATGATTTTTCTTCACTAAAATTATATCAACTAACTCCTCAGACTTCTTTGACAAACTGAATTGACTTTTCGGAGCATGTCAGAAATATAGGATGGAGTAATCTTCGTGTTGAGTCCTGATTGGTTTGTATTTGAACGAGGCAGACATTGATTGGTCGATACCCCCTTTGGTGGCGTTACTCTATTGGTCCAGCGAATTAGAAAGTGTTCTAGATCGTACGTTCTGGAGACATACGTGTTGTTTTATGCAACGTACGTGTAGTCACCATAGATGTATATGTATTTTGGTTAGTAGAATGGGAGTCCGAACTGTCAAATGTCTCTCTAAGAGAGTTTTTACACGGAGCAATATGTTGCAGCAATAAAAAGTTGCAATATCGCTTTGCACCTAAATTACATGCATTTTCACATGCAACGCAATGCGATAAAGTTATGTCAGCAATATTTTTTTATCGCAATGACGTGCAATTTGTTCTACGGAATTGTGCGGTATCATATTTTGTCAATAGTAGAAAATCATGTATGTTTATGCAGGTGATCACACTATTCGCTGTTTATAGTAGCAATTTATTTAGCAGTGTTGCAAATACGTATTATAAAATATGAATAAGAAAATTAAATATTTGGCAGGTTTTTTAATAGGTCCAATTTTTTTAGTATCATTTACACAGTGTTGCGAGAAATACATGTTATAAAATAATAATAATAATAATAATAAAATAATACTCTGCTATATTTTACCTCCTAACGAGTGAATCCCGGAATCCAAAGGCTTGTGTGGGGAACGAACGGGCGACTTACTGATGATTGATGGCACCATTTGGCTATAGGTGTAGCAAAAAACATGTTTATGGGATAAATCGCGTGGAATAATGAAGTTTTTCCAGTTTCTCAAAGAGAAGGAAAATAAAATACGAACAGTTAATATTTTAAATATTATTAAATTATATAATAATATCTTAATTATATTTTCTTTTTTTGATTTCACAACGCAAAGATCCTTCAAGAGTCCTAAAATAGTTTTGTATTCTTCTTTGAAGAAGAGCAAGTTATAAAAACTCTGCGTCTTCTCTCTATTTTGATTTTATACCAACTAAACTAATTATAAAAATAGACAACACCGGAAAACGCTCTAAGCCTCTGTGATGTAAACTTAGACAATTTACTATAACAAATGGTTTAAGGGTGTAAAGAGGAGACACTGGATTTTTCAGTCATATACTAATGGACTAATTTCAAATTTTGAAACATTATAAATAGTTGTATGTCCTTAAAAGTAGTGACCATAGTAATTAAGAGTAACAGAAGAATATTTAATGACAGTTGACTGTTGAATTGTTTTTGAATTTGATTGAACGAACTGTGTTTTTGATTTTAACGTCTCTTTTCGGATTCTGCTACTAGTTAGTTATTAAAATTCATAATAATATTAATACATATAATTATTATAATTGATTTACAATGTGCAGTATTGAAGGAAATTGTGTAAATATAAATGATAACTCAGTCAACAAGTCGGAAGTTATTTTTCCTGTTGGCGACAGTAATCAAATATGGAGTCTTCGTTAGTATGGTAAGAAATATTTATTTGTGTATGTATTAACTTTGGTATTTATTTGAGCCTGTGTTTTTTATGATTCATTATATATTTATTGCTCTACCATGAGTTTACCATATCCACGTTCCTCTCCAATTTTATCCTTATGAATGGGATCAATTTTTTTTACATGGCTCAAAAGGGCCAAATTTACATGGAACCGTAAAAGGTAAAGAGATTAAGGATTATTGCTTGAACAGGCTGAAGGAGTAAAGGACTCATTTATTATAGCAAATAATAATAATAACCGTTCCTTTTCCACACAAGCCTTAGCTTCTGCACTCATAAGGGGGTTAAATATATTAATTGTATTATTATAAAATAGATTAATAAATAATAAGAGGAAGTAGAAAGCTATTAAAAGGCGCAGGTATACCAGAAATTAAAGAAATAATAATTCACAGTAAATTTTCCTATTGTATATTTAAATCTTACAGTTCAGTCTTTATACATTTAAGACACTTTAATACATATGTACAGGAATATTGTTACAAAAGTCATAAAAATATATTACAAAATAACTAAAAAATGGTATCGTTCCAAAATATTTTATCAATAAAACTATATAATATTGGTAGTATTAACAGTTTAACATTAGAGAAAATCATTTTTATAAAATTTCAAATATAACTAATAATCGAATTGTCTATAATCACATTAAGCTTGAGAACCTGACGGCTCTCCATATTCTATTTTATCCAAAATGGAACTCTGATCTTCCCGAATTGGACGTCCTACCACTGGTATTGGCAGTCGAAGTTTAAGCAGTTTTCTCTTTGGTTTTGACTGCAACTTATGTAATTTTCTAAAAAAAAAACTACTTACAGATGAAATTAAAAAAAGATAGAATAAAATAGATTAAAGATGATATTCTTAAAATTGAAAATATTCTAAATAATGAAAAAAAAATCTTACTGTTGCCGGCAATCAATGAATATCGCTATCACAAACAATAAAGTTATAGCTAAAATGGCTGATAATATAAAAATGATCACTGTTGTTAGCTGTTTTGTTTCCGAGTTTACAACATCTTGAACTGCGGAAGATTGGGTTGAAAATTCTTCTGAAAAAAAGATTATTATGTAACAAGCATGAGAATAATACTATTATTCGTGATTAGGGTGGAATTTTTCATTGCTGGCAGAAAGAAGTAAGAAAAAATAATATCAATAAATTATTGGTACTTATGCCAAGTACTCACTTAAGTTTACAATCCAAATTTCCCTTTCCTTTTATCGTGGAACCCATACCTAGCATAGTATAAAAATGAAACTGCATTTCCTACAAAACACCCTGCTATAGCTCCATAACAACAAGGAATGGGCCAATCCTGGTAAGGTTTATTCCAATCTAGAGGTATAACTACTGCACCCAACCAAGCACCGAATAAACAGAATCTTATATTAAATAAAAAATGTTCTTGTATTTTATTTCCTTCAAAACTCAACAAAGACGAAAATAAATTATAGACATAATCAGAATCTAAGTTCAAGCAAATTGGTAAAACGGTCAAAATAGTCATCAAAACTGCGAAAAATAATGTTTCATACTGCTGGGTCATAAAAGGGGCTCCAAATAATATGGCTCCTATATAGAAAAGTATAACCATAAGTCCGCACTTTAATATCGATTTAAGAATACTTCCCAATGTAAATTTTTTTTTTAGATTTTTTTGCGCTCGAAAAAAACGCCAAAACTTCAGAATTTCTGCCAAAGCTAGTGTGTATTCCAGGTAAGTTTTTTTCTTTCCTAAGTTGTATAAATATCCTGTGTAATTTAATATGAATATAACTGCTGGTAAATACAGACATGTTAGAAGGCTATTATATTTTAAAATTCGGTAAGCTTCTGGACTACTATCCATTATTTTGATTAAAAACTTCGAAGCAGAGTACACATTAAAACAACCCAAGAATATTATGACAGAAGTGACAATTGAACTACTGAACTGACACAACTAGAGATGAGTTGCGTTGCGATTTCACTGCTACTTTGTCACTGCTCCGAATTTCAAAAGTGCGCAGTAATTTTTCGGATCAGTTTTCACCAAAACTTTAGAGCAAACACGAACATATCTTCTTTTGTTCGTGAAAACAAATAATTTATTATTATTATTGTAATTCATTATTATTATTATTACAAAATACATAACATCCTCTTTTTTTGTTTACTAAAAATAACGAAAACTTTTTATAAAACGTATAAAAATTTCTAGATATTACATTTCGCTTCTCCCTCCATAAATTTTTGTTACTTGTGACTGCTCCCAAAAATCATAAACTGCATTTTATCACTGCGATTTTGTCGGAGCAGTCACAGACCACAGTTTTTCGTTCGGGCTTTAAAGCCAGTCGCCCATCTCTAGTTGTGTCTCAACCATGCATGCCAACTGCTTCAAATGAAATAACTCAGGTATTACGTAATGATAAAAAATATTTTTTATACAATGTGATAATCAGATTGAAAGTTTAAAGATAATGTTAAAACACATAATTATAATTGCTGAAACCGCAGATAAGAATCTTCAGCAGGAAATAAATCAATTAAAAAACTTGTTACATATAGTTTGAAATGTTGGTTGCCTATATCGAGGATTGCATAAGTATAAAAGTATAAAGACAAAACAGTATTTCTTGCTAAAAAAGTTTCATTGGTTTTTATTACTCGTTATTACCTTAAAAATTAACCTGGATAGTCACGATTAATAATTTAACCTTGATTCAAGGTCACTTCCATGGTTTTAAAAAAAATATGGCACAATTAGTATTCTTCAATGAAGCAAACAATAACGATGTATAACGTAATTTATTCACGGAAATATCAGATGACAGATAAATACATTAAAAAGACACAATTAAATATAGTAGGTCAGACCTTATGAAGAACAAGTTTATTTTTTGGTCTTGTAACTAACTGTAATCTTTATGTCAAATTTAACGCGTTGTAAATTGTAAACTGTAAAATATGGATAAAAAATAAAAGAAAATAGTATAGTCGGGTAATTAAAATTCAGTCATAAATGATATATGTCTCCAATCAAGTGCCACGGGTCAAACACCCTAGACGGTGGAGGCCATTACACTAAAAATGAAGAAGAAATAATATCTTGAATGACGTTTCATTTCAAACACAACAAATAAATAAAATAGATTACAATTATTTAAAGTGTAGGTAATTAATGATAACAATAAATATGAATAATTATACATTTTTATCAACGAAAAATCCTCATTTCCTATAGATAAACAAATTACTGGTACTGGTATGTAGTAATTATTTCTTATCTCTGCCTATATATACTTTCTATTCTAAAAATTATGACGGTATATTTTTGTCTATTCGTGAAACCGATTATTTTTAATGTTTTTCAAATGAAAAGAATGTGGTTTGGAATATCTTTGTTTAATTTTAAATTAACATTTATTACAACAGTACTTGCAAATATTTATGAGTTTATAGTTGTGTAAACAATTTGCTACATGTCATTCGAAATAAAAAATATAATTTATTCATTGACCTTTCGTGTTAAAATTATATCAAAAGAAAAAATATATTTTTTTATTTACCACTGAATAAATAAAGGGATTTTCCAAACTAACAAACGTATTTTTTTTTAAGTTTTATGTAGATTCTTATATTTGATGATGGATCATTCACTGCCGAAATATTTTTTTATACAGGTCCTTAGTTAATTTATTTTTTCAATTTCTCAAATATGATTTTTTATGTCAGCAAATAAAACTTTTTATTTTGTTTTTTTTTTTGGAAGCACTTGTTTATTTAACAAAAATTCAAAGTTTTTTTTATGATTCTAAATTTAAAAGAAACTAATAGTGTCAGAGTAAAATAACATATAAAGATACTTGGTATTTGGAATAAACTTAAAAAAAGGTTTATTTTATTAGTAAAACAAACACTTTTCTATAGTTGTAATTTATAGATTTGAAGGTGGTTATTGTAAATCAAAACGAACTTACCATTTACCCAACTTATCACTTTTTCACTAACTTCTTCCATATTTTCCAAAAACAAATTCAAAACATTATGGGTTTCACCACATCGAACTCCTTAGCTAATTCACTTCAAACTAAAAATGATGCCTTCTTTATTCTCTAGCAACGATTTCTCCTTTTAACTTACCCATTCATTGTTACCTATATACTATTAGCAGGTACCGGCTTTATCAATGGTGCCGCGTTGGTACCTTCACCCAAGAATACGTGACTTCGGCGAGGTGGGTTTGTGGTTGTAGATTGTAGGACGGCGTATATTATACTTACCTAATCTCTGCGTTTTAAATCTACTGTGCTGTACTTTCAAGTGGATAATAGTCGGGACGCCAGAATCTGAATATTCGAACAATTTCATTAAAAAAACAAGTGAAAAATTGCAATTTTTTTACCGGAATTGCGAGTTTTCGATAATTTAAAGTTACGAAAATACGTTTCTATATAGATGCCTTATACGACAGTATAAATAAGTAAAAATAGGTCAAAGATTAATATCATTTTTGGGGTTTTTAACTATTCTGAATCGATTGCCGGTTCGTTTGTCTCGCACCGTTCTCGAGTTGAAACAGACTAACAGACAGACGGACGGACAGAAAAATCGTTTTATAAGAGTTTTTATAAATGTTTTTATTTGATACCTTTTAAAATGGATGAATATATTGATTTGAATAGGGCATTTTTTGATGAAAAAAACATGTTTCCTTATAGTGTGCATTTGGAATAATATGTCACCTGTCTCCTACCATTTTTTACGCGTCTGGCATTTGAAGCTATTTTTTTTTGTATTGCTCAATGATTTTCACGTAAAAAATGTAAACTTTTCAATTTAATGTTTTTATGATATCTGTAAGATAATTTTTTAATAAAATTCGAAACCGTTCTCGAGTTGTCGATGCGACAGACGGAAAAACGGATTGACGGACAGACAGACGGTTATAGTTGAATTATATCACTGAACATAGTAGGTGGGCGAGGTAAGTAGACCAGTTATAACGATTGCTGAAAATAGAGTCAAAATTCGAAACCGTTTTCGATCTATCGCTCAGAAAAACAAGTTTTGTTTATCTGTTCTGTGGTCTAGTTGCCGGACATTTAAAAATTTTTAAATATCCTGAATATAATATATTAATACTTAGTTAAGCCCATCGACTATTCTAATCGAATAGTAAAAAAAGGAATTCCACATGGACGTCACAGATAGCAAAGTTCTAACAAACTTGATTTCCGTAGATTGAAATATTTAGGGGGCGGAAATCGACAACATAATCATATTTTTATTATATCATTAATGTTTTTTTAAACACTCATAAAGTACTAAAATAAATCAAAACATATTAGCGAAAATGATAAGTTTGATTTTATTTATGACCTCGATTTTTTGGTTTTCAAATTCACTAGATTTTAGCTTTTACCAGGGAAACCCAGGATCCAAAACAAAAAAATATTGTCGACATTTTCAAATATCGATTAAATTTTTTTGTTAAATTTCTTTATTTTTTGTATATAGTATTATTAACGGATCTACTCGAAAGCTACTCTGCTTGATTTGGCTGACACATTATGTAGCTTATATTTTGCACAAATTATTTTTAAGAAACAATTTTGATTAATAATGACCAGTTACCTATCAATTACGCGAACTTTGATTAAACAGTTCATTTCGGATTTTTATTTCATTATTAGTAAATCAGTTTGACCTCCAGTCGCGTTCCTAGAAATCGACAATTTAAAAAAGCAACGTAGGCTGAGTATATATACCTTTTCAAAGGAAGCCATTTGAAGTTGAAATTAATATAAATATTTAAGTAATATTAATTGTTGATATTATACGATCAGCAAATTAAAACAGACAGGAAACTCTATTTATAAATTAATTGTTATATTTTGACTAGAAAGTGCAATTACGCATACATTAAGATAAAAAAATATATAATCCAAATTTGATTTATCGGAATCCTTTAAAATGTTGATAACATTTGTATGCATCATAAGCGTAAACAAAACCTAAAATTGTTCCCATCATCTAAAACAAAATACAAGTCATAAATATCAGTAGTTAGGTTGGCAACAACAGTGACAGTTGACAATGGAAACAAACCATCAATCAAAGGTGAGTTCGGCTTGGTTACGCTTTTCAATCGTTTTATTACGTCTTTAATGGATCGGTTCCGGTAGTGTCAAAATTCGGTTTAAACGTTATACTCTGTCCAATATTTCTCTTTTCTTAAAATGACAGACGTCAACCTGACTAGTAATTTTGTGATAAAATATGTGGTAAATCTGTTTGGATGTGTCTAATCTTCCATTACCAAGTTTAAAAAGTGATTGGACAATTTTAGCATAATTTTTAAAATTGATATTTGAATATAGAAGGTCTAAATGTAATGTTTATACTACTTTGTTATTTTTTTTAAGACAGCCCATAAAGCTAAAAACATCCTCTTATTTAAATTACGCTTGCTTGGTTACGTCATACTAGAAGCTTTGCCTACGTCACATACTGTATCGATAAGGAGTGTCTACTCAATCACTAGTTGAAATCATTCGATGTATCATTGATAATTGAATTGTTAAATTATTTGAAATACAAATTAATAATTCTCAATAGAGTTCAGAAAATTGATTATATAGTTTAAAGGTTTGAAATCAGAGCATTATTGATCTGAAAAAAAATTAAATCATAACAGATATGGATATTGTATTCGATTTTAATCGATTTTTCTAGTAATCGAAATGGCATATGTACCAACATAATGTAAATCGCGAAAAGTGAGTTTTTTTTCGCCAACTCAGCTGGGGATTGTCAAAAAGTTAAAAGAAATATTGGACATACTAAAAAATCCTCATACTCTACTAATCCAGCCGAACTCAGCTTAAGAATATAGAATATAAAAAAACTTGAGTATACTTACGTAAGCCGCGCTCATGGCGGGATAAACTTGAAAAAACGGTGTGATAATGTACATGGGTTGTAGAAAAGTGTATACTGCCCAACCTAAGTAGGAACACGAGCCAAAATAACTTAGAGCTGCTACACTGTTAAAAAGAGTTTCCTAAATAAAAAAAATACCAAAAATATATTTTTCATTATGAATAAAGTTTATATTTTTATTTGTTAATTTATATACTTACAAATAGAGAAGACTTCAACAAATTCAAGGATTTTTGCGAGAATACGTAGCTCAATAATAATAAGAGACTTGTAAGAAGGCACCAAGATGCGGTAGATAAAAATGATTGATAAGATGTACCGAGAGTTGATGAATACTGAGCTCCAAAATTTAATGCTAAACTTTGGCAGAAGAATCCTAAAACCTGGAAAAAGAGAAACATTAATACTATTTTGTGTATGGTGCATTTATGTTACGCCACTGGTTATTGACATATGACAGATGTGAGAGGTTATCGGTTACCATCGACATATACTAAAAGACGTGCCATTCCCGTATATCATTGTATTAATTTTTTGAGTGAGGAAGGTGAATAGTTTCGTATCAAGTGCTCTCTCTTTCATTACAGGCGATTACTATTTGGAGAGAGATAGAGATGGTCCGATACATCGTTTTATCTCTTTCGAATTATCCCAATTCTCATCCCTAAAGGATGTCTACTATGTCGATGGAAGTGGCCATTTTGAATTATGACTCATTGAAATTACATTTTTTTTAGTTTTATTAGTTGTCAAACAAATACCCATAGGCGTAACATTGGATATAGTTTGGACAAATCGGTAGATGTTTATTTCAGGTTTTAGATAAATATGTTTTACTAAATTCAATATGTTAAATTTGAACAAAATTAAACACCAATATTGCATTTTAAATATAACATTAATTAACAATGTACAGGACATATGCAACACGTTAAACACGTATCTGTATATTGGGTTGCCTTTTGTGACTGTCAGAAAAATAAAGTCGCGACTGATTCTCGACGAAAATATACAATCGTTGAATTTATTTAAATTTGGAGTGATTTTCTAACTGTTGTATATATAATAAATAAACTTGGGTGGCACAAATAATGTTTTTTTTATGAAAAGTTAAGGTTTTTTAAAGTTATAAAATAAAATACTTACAATTTCGGCCAATTTTAAAACACCGTCTTGAATTTTTAGCACTTGTAAATTGATGCATGTGCAACAACGACAAAAACAGCAATTTATACCACCCTGTCCATTACCACGAACAGTTACTATTGTTGGCCCTCTTGCCATACCCCAAAAACGAAATTAAAAAAAATTAATAAATAAATATAATTAAACACAAATAAATTAATTGATTATTTATGTATTATATTTTATCTAAAGATGTTTTTAACTTGCTTTTGAATATTAAATACGACACAATGTACGTTAAAGAGTGTGAACTCGGCGGGGGCGACGATCTGTTTGTGAACATCTAATGGGGGTATATGTTAGCACGCGACGCGGGGCTATTTTTGGATTCAGACATAAAAAATATTTAAACTGTCTTCCTGTGCGACATTTCCTGACTAAAATTCTACACATTTAATACGAATGTGTGCGAATATTATTTACGAATTGACTAAATATAATCATTATTTAAAAAAATTATTTTTATATATTTTGTAAATAAATCTGAAACTGGTATAGTGTAGCAGTTTTTAAAAGAGATAAATACCCATTTTTTAAAATATATATAGGTAATTGTTTTAAAAATAAAATTATGTTTTAAAAACCTGTAACTGTCTCACATTATGTTCGGTATACAGACAAAATAATTATTTCGGCTGGTTTGAAAAAGAAAGTATTTTGGTCCACTTAAAAACCATTTATCATTTCACTAAATTCGGAAATCACTGATGGAGATAATGAACACAGATTCAGAAAGTGAAAGCTAATTTTCTGGTAATACGTATTTTTGTTGTTGTTGTATTTAAATCATCAGATAGAAATTGTTGTTTTTGATTAGCTAATTAAATTATTGTTTACTATAATAAAATTTTTATTTTATTACCAATATTATTAATATAGTATTTTTTAATACCCGAGCGAAATAGTTTTATTTATCAATAAAACAAAAAACGTACGAAAATGTACTTGTAGGGTAAAAATGTTCTCGTAAACTGGTTATCTAGACTAGTCTAGCCCAAGGCGCTAAATGAGACAAAAAAAAAATAAAGAAAAGAGGGAGGAAATGTGCAAAATTAAAAAAAATGTAAATAAAATTGCGTTTTTTTGAGAAAAAGGTGGGAAATTTTCAAGAGAAAAGAGAGGAAAAATGGCAAATTTTGAAAAAAAATGAAAATTTCTAAAAAAGTGCTTTTTCAAGAGAAAAGATCAAAATTACTAAAAAAAGTGCTAAATTTGAAAAGAAAATTAGTGAAAAACTTTTAACCACCTTAGATTTCGGGATTCTCAAAACCAAAAAGTCTTCAGTAATAAAAATCTTGTAGGAAAATAATATTTTGATGTTTAAAATTCATGATTTCCTATGACTAAATTAACCATATCATAATAGTAATTATATTTTTTAATAACATTAAATTTGATCCAAAACCAATCTAACTAAATAAATTCATATGAAAATGTACAATTTTGTCCCATAGAAATTCCAATTTTCTTGGGAAAATTTAATTTTATTTCCGTAGAAACAATTAATAAATAGGTTTTTAATTTTCCTTTATTTATCCAGAAATGATACAATTTGTCATAAAAAGAATTAACTAAATAATATTATTGTAATTTTTAGAGTTTTAAACCCCTAAAAATTGATATTAATCTTTGACCTATTTTTACTTTCCCGCTACATATACTATATGCATATACTGTAGTTTATAATGTATTTTAAATTTTCGAAAACTCGAAATTACGGCAAAAATATTACCGTTTTTCATTTGTTTACATGTATTAATTTCATTTTTTATTAATTGTACTTAAAACTAAACTTTATAATGTTACAAATCACAAGTTTGTTAACTCTTTAACTGCGGGCAAAAATGTTGAAAAATACATTAAAAAATTTTGGCATTAGTTGAATTTTGAGTCAATTTAAATAAAACTGAATTTTAAGAAATTCAAAAATTTCGAAAATATATCAAAAAAATTCAAAATTTCATAAATTACATATATATAAAATGTCTACAAATTTCCACAATTTCAAAAGTATATCGAAAATTTCAAAAATATACAGTGCGACTCAAAAATAAGTCTGCACCATATGGGAAACATTTTTATTATTCATTTGACAGAAAATTTTATTCCTGAGAAAAGTTGGTGCATTGCGTAAAACTGCTATTGCAAGCGTCAAATTTTGAAATTTCTAAATGGTATATGCAGGGGCGGGCAAAAAATAGGAATTTTGACCAAGAGTAAAGTATCCTTATTTTGATAATATCAAAAAAAAAATTATGGGAGAATTGTTTAGAATTAAAAATTACACTCAGATTTAAAATCACAGCCTTCTACGCAAAAAAACCATTTTTTTATGTTTTTAGCCAAGCTCAAAAGAATATTATTTCGGATGCACTTTAATCCTTCCTTCAATCACCATAATACATTTTGGTTAAAAAAATTTGGTTTTCTTCTTTATTTTTATTTTCTTTTTTTTATTTTTATTTTGAAAGCTTCATTTTTTTAGTTAATTTTAGCTAGATTTTGTTTTACACCGTTAAATTGAAAAATGTTTTTTTGACGTAAATAAGTGAATGTGAAATTTACATTTTGGTACTAAAAACTTTTGGGTATCATTTCTCTTACCCATTTTCTTCAATTAAATCATAATGGTCGTTTTTATGTACATGTCTACAGGGTAAAATTTCAACTTTGCACCAAGAAAAAACCAAAAATCATAAAAATTTAAAAAAAAAAGGCCGAGAATGTTGTAAAAATAACGAAGAAAACCAAAATGTATTATAGTGATTGAAGGAAGGTCCCTAAAGTGCATCAGAAATGATATTTTGAGCTAGGCCAAAAACATAAAAATATTTTGTGCCGCCCCTGTATCCCATTCAGAAATTTGAAAATTTGACGCTTGCAATAGCAGTTTTACGCAATGCACCAACTTTTATCAAGAATAAAATTTTCTGTCAAATGAATAATAAAAACTTTTCCCATATGGTGCAGACTTTTCGAGTTGCACTGTATAAAAAATTTGGAAAAATTTGAAACTTTGCAATTTTTTCGAAAATTTCTTAAATATTATATATTATATTTTCCGGTATTTAAAGAACTACTTCGCAATGATACAAGTTTGCTTGAAAAATACCATTTTTATGCAAAAAATATAGAAGAAGTGACTTTCATCTCATCAGAAAATATACAGGGTGTTACATTTAAAAAAATAAAATATAAAAAAACGCCATTTTGTTTTTTTGGTTAACCGGAAGTGAGAAACAAACTTTTATGAGTCTAAACAAAACTGTCTGTCTTTATTCATTTAAAAGTTATAAGCACTTGAAATACCGGAAATTATAGTGGGATACCCGGTATATCAAAAATTTAAAAAAACATAAAATTATTGTCTAATTAAAAATATTTCATAAATTTCAAGAATTTTAAACATTTCAAAAATGTCATAATTTCTTCAAAAAAATATGGAAATAATTCAAAAATGTCAAAAATTTAGAAAATTGTAAAATTTGTAAAAATTTGCAGGAAAATAACAAAATATACAAAATTGTTTATTTACGATTTTACAAATCATTTATATACGACAGCCGCACTTAAAGGGTTAAAAGAAATATATTTTTAATAATCAACATTTTTATTAAAAATGTGTTTTTTTATGAAAAAAATCTAGACGAACCGTCCATATTAAAATACATAATAAATAATTTTATTTAAAACAAATCACAATAAATTGATTTTTTATCAAAATCAATACTAATAAATTAACTGTGGAATCTTTTGTACATTTCTTCTTCTTCTCTTTCTTCCATTCATAACTAAAGGAACCATCATCGCCATCGTCGCAGGTATAAGTCCGGCACCTACTCCAGCCAAAACGGCGCCACTATTATCAGTCGTTCTTGGTAAAGACTTCCTTACGGATTGTAAAGTTTGAATTTTCTTTTTCCTTTTCGCTTGATTTGGTCGTTTTCGCTTGTTTTTAATTTTCTGTATTTTTTGAAATTTCTTCTGCGCTTGTTCAACTGGTTCAAAAGTGGATTCGACTTGTAATAATCCACCGTGTGATGTTGTCATATTTATTTTTGATTCTTTTAAAGGAGGTAGTACGGTTAATTGTACTGATTTGTGCGTATTAATTAATTCCGGTTTTAGAGTGATCGATCTTTGTCGTTTTGGATATTTGTAACCTTTACTAGTAGACAAAAGTACCCAATTTCCGTTACCCGTAAAAGAATGCTGTTCGGAATTAAGTTCCGTGCCGTGTCTTCTATTATAAGTCATTAGTTTTTTTGGAAAATTAGGAGCTAATCCATCTGTAATAATATCATTTTTATGGGAAATTATTTCACTTTCTGGTAATGATATTTGAGGAGCAGGTCTATAAAATGTAAAAGGTCTTTTATACATTGCATTAAGGTCTTCTAGTTGATCACTTTGGTACACTTCAATTTTGTTTTTATTTATTTGAGGTCTAAGTTTATACCGAGTAGGTAAACTAGGTTTCGGTGTTTCAACAATTTCATCATCTGGATATTGATTCCAAACATTTTCTGTAGGGTTAGGTTTACTGTGCCATTTAGAAATTTGAGATACTGACCATGGTATAGGTTCCAACGATACCCAACCATTTTTATCTTCGTTCGGGGGATTGTATTGTTTTAAATTTAGTAAATTTCCGTTTTTCTTTCTTTTATCTTCATCTTGGTTATCCAGAATCAGCGATTGATTATTATTTAAATTAGTTTCTTGTTTAATTCTTTCTGCATATTCGTCTAAAAATTTTTTTAACGACGTTGCGGTAAATTCACTGTTTTTTTCATCACTGTTAACTATTAATGGATTGTAAATATTCGTTGAAACAGGAGGTGTAGTCTGTAAATTATCGAATCGATTTAAAAATTTTCCAACTGAATTTCTATCTTCCCAAAGAGGATCGCCTTCGACTATTGTTATAGGATCTAACTCTGGTAAATCCATATATGTTTTTAAAGTAGTAAACTCTGATTTAACACTAATAATATACATAACACACATACTAAATAATTTAAATGAAACCATTTTGACGCGACAAATCCTTAACCCTGACTGAAATATTCATTGCCATCTTGTAGTAAATATAAGTTTCCGCCACAATAAATTTAGATCTAGACCAAGCTCCTTTCATTAATTCTTTTGGAAAAATGTCATAATTCTATCTTTGTTCAGTGAGTAGAAAGTATAAATATAATTAGACGTTAGAAAAAAAAAAGAATGAAGCGATGTAAATATAAGAATTTCTCTCGACCGCAAAAGCGTGATATGCTTTCCGCTTTTATTATTATGTATTTACAGGGTAATTGCTACATGTTGCTTATATTGAGTTTATTATAGTATATATATTTATACAACGATTAATAGTTGATGGAAGCAGAGATAGTTGATAAATTGACGAGTTTACTTTATCTTTACTTATTAGTTCAGTTGTTGACCATATTTTTTACTAATTTTGCTTCAAATATGGTTTCAAAATAAATGATTTTCTCTGCATTGCACGATTTTTAAGTTCAGATACAGGAGAAAAATACTAAGTAATTCTACAACATATATTTAAGCAAATTCTAAAGGTGGAACATCGGAGCTAATATACAACAAATCTTTAACTTTATTGTTATTTTCAATAATTTTACTAAAATCCATATCATCTTTTTTATCATCGATTTCTAAATATTCTCGTTCTTTATCTTTCTTATTCTTTTTCTTCTCAGTTTTAATATTTTTACCTATTGATTCCTTATAATTCGCTCTGATTAATTTTAATACCAAATGACCGGTAATTTGAGATCTCTGCGCAGTACTTTTATCCACAAGTATCTCCTCGGGAAAAACCATTTGAAAAATTTTATTTTTAATAGTAACTTTAACATAAATAGGTTGTAAATCGACATCTATTAAATTTGTATCTAGATATTTATATATTTCAATTTCTAATACATATTGCTTTAGATCGTCATCTTTGAAAGAAAATTTCATTTTCGCTTGGTTAACATTTAATGGTTTTCCGTTTTTGTTAAATAAGGAAACTGTCCGTTTCGGCTCGTCGTTGCAAATATCCGTAGCACTTCGATTATTTTTTTTCTGTCTGCTAGAAATTTCTAGTCTAGTTTCGGGACAATGTTCACTAGTCATTGGCCAGAAATCTTCGTCGGATATTTGAGACGTATCTCTTTTAGACATTCTTTCTTTTTGTTCTTTTCTAAATTTTTCATAATTCAATTGCGCTTTTTTAATTTTTATTTCTAATTCTTCAATTTTTTGTTGCGCTTTTATTCTATCGCTTATTGATATTTCTTTGGAATCTAAACGCTTTAATTGTGGCAATTTTGCTATCACATATTCTCTATATCCATCATAATCTACACATGGATTGCCAGTTAGATAAAGGTCTTGTAAGTGCATGTTGTCTTTTAATGAACAAACACTTTCTAAATCTCCTAGAATAAATACAATTACTTTTGAAAAAATGTGTCATTAACATTTACTTACCTATAAAATTCAGAGTTAGATCCAATTTTTCCAAAGATTCGCATCTCTCCAAGTTTTCTATTTTCTCTATATTATTAACAGCCAAATTTAGATATTGCAACTTCTTTAATTTATTCAAATTTTCTATTTTTGAAATAAGATTCGCTTGTAGATACAATATCAGCAGGTCCTTGCACCAGTTATTGATGTTTTCTATTTTGTGCACGTCTTCTTGATGAAGGGATAATTCTTCCAAAGTTCCTATAATACATTCGTTGTGTTCTGCACGTTTTCTTACTAATTCTTCGGTGATTCTAACCATATTTCTCGTACAAGATTTATTTATTTATCAGTAATCAAAAGTTCGGATTATTATGTCAATAAAAAAGCTGCCATAGTTACTAGTTTATTTATTTTGTTGTCATAGAAATATTATAAAAATACTGTAAAGGATTTTTTTTTAATTTAACACACATTATTTTTAAGGATATTTAAGTATATTTTCCAAGGATTTTTTTATTTTAAAGGAATATTCAAGGATTTTATAAAGGTTTTTTAAAGTTTAGTGTTAGTCAGAGTCTTTTTTACTCAAGATTTTTAATCAGGATTTTTTAAAAAATTTTCAAGAATTTAATGATTATTCCAGAATTTTTCTAGGATCTTTAAAGACAGTTTAAAACATTTTTCAAGCAATTTCCAAGGATTTTTTAAAAAATTTTCAACAATTATATAATGACGGTTTCAGAAATTTTCAATTATTAAGGATTTTTCAATAATCTTTAAAGAAAGTTTCAAAAACTTTACAAGAAATTTCCAAAGATTTTTTAAAAATTTCTCAAGAATTATTTGATGGTTACAGGATTTTTCAATGATTTTTCAGTTATTAAGGATTTTTCAAGAATCTTTAAAGAAAGTTTCAAAATTTTTTCAAAGATTTTCAAAACCTACTATAGAAGTGACTATCTATCATTTTTATAGTACTTAATTTGTTCATTTATTTTTTATTGTTTTATCTACCAATTTGGTTTCATATATTCCTTCAAATTTCTAGTATATCTTCTGTGTTAATTTTCAAATGATTATTAATATCTTTGTGCCTATTATTTTATTTTTATTCCAAACCCAGTTTTTATTTTTTGCTTCTCTAAATATTTTTTTATATGGTTTCAAATATTTATATATTTATTGTATTGTTCATTTTTTGTTTGTATATATTACTTCAACCATCTTCCATCTTGTTTTTTTTGTTCTTTTTTTTTCTTGTTTATGATTTATTGACAATAAACAAATTTTGTTGTATTAATTTCTGACTTATTTAAAACAAAAACATAAAAAGTAATTAAATAAAAAAAATATTTTGTGTATTAATATTGTTAAGGTGATTACAGCACCCTTTGTAATTTTCGGACAAGGATATCTCAAAAAGCTATTTTGTTAAAAAAAATTCAAATTTTGGCAAAATAAATTAGATAATATTATCTAGGGATTCTTGTATTTGGACATTTTAATTCCTTTCAGTTTGTGAGAGAAAAAAAACCAAGAAGCTTTAAATTTCAAAATTTCATAAAGCAAATGCCTGAATCCATCAATAGCACTATTTTGAATATATTAGCCAAATTTGAGCACTTAATCTCTTTTTAATGATTTTTTAAAATTATAGGCCAAAATGCCTCTTTAAGTGATGCGCTTGTAATTGGCGTATCGTACACGCGTGATAGTTTTTAATCTACGTCAGCATTACAAAGGCAGTTCATATCTTGTGGATGCTTCCGACGTTGAATTCACGGCTCGGTGCTGTACTCACCTTATCAGAAAATTTTTATTTATTTTATTTATCATTAAATTTAATGGTAATACTCAATTATGTGTTAGAATTTTAAAGCAGAATGAAAATCGAATTTTGATTGCCGGATGGATTTTTATATCCGCTTTCAGAAAGGGGATGTACATTTACCGACATAAAAGCATTCCTACGTTTTCTTATATTCAATTTGAGGCAAATTTGGCTTCTCTTTGAGGAAACATTCTATCAGTAGGGAAAATTAAGTATATTTTAACTTTTAGAAATGTAGTTTTTTTATTGTTGTTGTAGGAATACTTAGAAAAGATAGTAAGATGGAATCTCAAGTAAGAGGCTTTTATGAAGTCGTAGATCCGATACTGGTGAGCGTTTTTGACGCCAGACAACTCGAATTACTAGTAGCAGGTACTGCAGAAATCGATCTTATCGACAGGAGACACAACACTGAGTACCGAGGCGATTATCACTATCAACATAAGTCGTATGGTTTTGGCAAGCCATCGAAAAAGGTATTTAATTATTTTACTATACACTAATTTTTGTTTTATTGTTCAGGTTCAGCAACAAACAAAGGGTGCGTTTTCTTCAATTCGTAACCGAAACGTCGAGTATTTCATTCGAAGGTTTTTCGGATTTATTTACTTGCTTCTACGTAGTCAAACCTTATTTGAATTGATTTTTTTCAAAATTCTTTTAGAGTGAAATAAACCATTGATCCCACTCATAAAAAAGCATTAAACGTATTTGTTTAGGATATTTGGGTTTTTATAAGGCGAGCATGAAGGTGTTACGGCGACGTCGAAGACGGGAGCCCTGAGAGCAAGATGGTCCTGTAAATTTATTCTTTTATACAGCCATCCAATAATTTTATTTTTGAAGTCATTTTTTGAGCAAATTTTTTTCCGCATATCGGCAGGAAATTTTGATATTCCATACAAAATTTCTTAAAGAAAAAGTCAAGATTTCTTAACTGTTAGGAAATATTTATGTCCTTACTGTAAGGAAATGATATTTTCTTACAATGTTCTACATAAATGATTGAAAACATATTCGTTCTTTTCTCTAGATTTCTTTGTCAATAATTCTAATGAAGCATTATTCACTGCCTCAACCAGATCTGGAGGAGTCCCAGGAATGGAAAATTAATCATCATTTATCATTTTACACTGTTTTGCTTTCGAAAACACCAGCAATTAAATATATATGCGTAACCAATTTTATTACGTATTTCAAAGCACCATTTATTTGTGAATAAAATTATTCGCGATTTTTTCAAAATTAATTAATATCTGTCAAATTTTAAACGATTTGGGAAAAAATAGTAACTTTACATCATAGGAAAGTCTAACTTTCCTGGATTTTTGTGTTACTATAACAGTACACTATTTTCTTTCAGATTTGAATGGAAATTGACTAAAAATGGCGTATGATTCAGCTAAGCGGTGCCATCTACGTCAAAGCAGTATAATTAAATACATATAGGATCAAAAATAGGGCTTTGTAACTACAATAGTGCCATCTATTATAAAGTGGCTCAACCAAAATTAGTCTTACTTTTTACAGTTAGTATTTGCCCTCCCCATACTATTGTAGTCAAAGAACAAAATTTGTATAAAAACACACCCTCTTCGTTTTCAAAACTGAAATTTTAGAATAATTTATGAAAATAATATAATACCCTTCTTCGTTTGTTATTTTCAGCTCACTTATAGTGTTTGGTACTGATCTTTAGGTATTAAATAAATAAATAATAAAATACTTTGAGCATATCTAATATATTTTAAAAACTAATCTACAGTGTATGATACAAAAAATATTATATAATGAGTCTATATGTATAAACAATGCCATTCAAAACATTAACATTAAAGAAATTATATGTATATATCTCAGACAGAAAATAGATAAAAAAATAGTTTCTTGTGTACAACTAATAAAATTTAAAAAATAACTACACTCGTCGAGAAAAATGTATAACCTTCTTTTTATTATTATTATTATTATATTAACTATTTTATCAACTGTAAATAAATATATAATTGTATTTAATATCCACCATTACTAGTAGCAAGCTCTAAATGTATTTATTTCATTTACTAGGAATGTCACAAAATGACTTTAAAGCCGGTTTCAATATGACGGTCATAGGCATTTTGCATTTTTTAGAAGCCCAAACCAACTCACTTTTAGTTTTCATTCTTACATAAAATTTATGCCTGATATAATATAAGCATGTTTCTTGCTAGTTGATTTAATTAAATTAAATCTAAAAGTTAATTATGTCCATATTAAAAGGTAGAATTTGCAAAGTAAATAAGTGGCAGAATAAGAAGAAAAATAAATAATAAATTATAATACAAAAGAATATATGGACTCAAAAACACTAAAATTTGTAATCATAGGAAAAATTTTCGTTTGTGTGATAATCTAGAAATGAGTTAATTGAGACTTACAAATAATAAATAAAATGGTATTTAAAAGTAGCAAAAATAAAATAATAAACACAAAATCTTTGTAACTTGATAACTAATAGATATTTTTTAATGACAATGACATTTAGGAATAACGGATTGGTGTAAAATTAAAATTATTAATTTGGTTGTGTCAATTTATATAAAATTTTGTATTTAGACTTCTTAATAATTTTATTAAATATGTGTTTTTTCGTATCCTTTTAGCCACTTTTACCTTAATCTATATTTAATAAATAGTGATTTTTTTTAAACATTATTGGAAAATATTCAAATCTGTTTCTAAATTAGTTTGCTAAAACAAGTTAAACAGGCAACAGATATTTGAAATTTTATTATTTGTAAACTAATTTAGAAACTGAGTTTATTTCAACAAATGAATAAACAAATTTACTCTGCTAAATCCCATTAATAATATCGTTTAGTACTTGATATACGAATTTACGTCAATATATTAAAAAATATTTATATTTTGAACTTCAGTCAATTTTCTTTGATTTGGCAGTTCAATAAATATTTTGTGCGATAAGAATTTCAATTTTTTTTTATCACAAATTAAAAACTATTTAAGATATTTCAAAAAAATGAATATTTTTGTTTTGTCATTTAGCATGAAATTAATATTGGAGTTGTAATTTCACAAATGGTGATTATTTTATCGTCATTACTGTCAATTCCTTTAAGACAATTTTATAGTTAAGTTATATTTAATATATACAAGAGTATTCGACAGCAATATTATTTGCTAAAATCACATCTAAATGAAACAAAATTTAAATTAAGTAGCCCATAATTATCATTTGAATAAATTAAAATCTTAAGCAGTACATTTTTTTTAATATTACATCCAAAAAACAATTAAAATAATTTACAGTCAGAATTTAGAATATATGATTCACAGAAATGGAAAAGGCATTTGTATGAATCAATATCTGGAAAGCACTATATAAAAATACAATACATTGTATATGTATAAAGATAATAACAATAAAGAGTTAGACGAATTCATCATGCCAATAGAAATTAACTGGGATGTATTTATTTTAAGTTCATTTCAATTTTTAGAAAACCATAAAAGAAGTGAAAAAAAATATGAATGAGTCCGTTAAGACTAGAAATTGTTTGGCAAATTAAAAAACGATTTTCTATATTAGTGAAGCACTTTGTATATTACTATTTAACTGTTTCAATGTGATTTTAGCACATAATTGCATTTACAAGATATTATTAGATGAATTACTTGAATTAGAGGCCAATATTACTATTAATAACCAAAAGTTACATTGTGTATTAAAAAAAAAATTACTTTTATGTTTGAAATTGCACCTATTCTCAAAAATTTTAAATGCTTAATTATGGATTTAGATTTAATACTACTATTATTAATTTAAGTAAGTATAAATATATTTTCCAATTTGTGCGATTAGTCTCATTTAACCATGAAAGATATGATACAGACTGAATCAATATTTTTAAATCGATAATTTAATAATTACTTATCAATAAAAAGCAAAAATTTAAATATAGCAAATCAGCCTGTAATTCCCAAAAACTTGTTTCTAAAATAATTATTGAAGTTCTGAACCGATAAAAGAATTCATTTCTAATTTCACTAAAGTAATCATTATAGAAATATGTTATGTTTGAATGGGAATAACCAACATATTTCAGTCTATTCTTTTCAGTATATCGAAAAATTTTAAATAATAATTTAATAGCTTTAACAAACAAATTCATACATTGGCCTGCATGATTTTTAGATAATATATAATTTGGTTTTCAAATTAATATCAGGTATCCCAAGAATAAGTTAAAATTGATATAAGTAGGTAGGAGTGATAAAATTGGAATTAATGGCACAATTTTGTTAAAAAATGAAATAATTTAAATGGAAAATTCATTAAACAAATTGTAAAATTGTGCCAAATTTAACGAAGTCAAAAATTCAAAAAACTTGGAATTTCAATAATAAAACATTTTAATGTTTTACTTAAATTTAAAGTTAAATAATAAACTTAAATAACTAGCTTTTCCTTTATCTTCATTAAAGTAGATCCAAGGGCGTAGATATGGGAGGGTAAAGGGGTATTTACCCCTCCCAGGATACCGAAAAATAACACGAAAAGAAATAAAATATATGAAATGTAGAAACGGACAAACATATTTAAAATGTTGTTTACCCCCCTAGGAAAAAATGTATCTATGCCCTTGGGATTCCAGCAATTTAATCACAGATTTATGGGATACTATGATATATTTTGAATCCCTCAGTATTGTAAATATTTTAATTTTATTTATTTCATTGAAATTTTAACAAAAATTTAAATGTATCAATATTTTTTGTGATTAAAAGAACTATACTTAAAATACTGAGGGCTTATATTTATTTACTAGCGTTAATACTTTGTCAGTAATAATTAAGCCTTTTTGTATCGTAAAACAATGACAATATAAAACAGTTTTAACAGAAAAAGACTCATAACAAACTAAGACTTTTGTCAATAATTAAAATTGAATAAGTCCTTTAAAAATTTAAAAACAGAAAAAGTACGGCATATATATCTATTGTTCTATTGATAAATAGATATATCCACCTCCCTATCAGTGGTAGTGCATCTCTATTGAGTTACGCAACCAATCGGCAGGGGGGTGGGCGTGACCTCAGTAAGCGGACGCTTCTTTATATTCTGAACCTTCCATTGTAAAGAAATCTTCCAATTTCCATTGTAGAGTTTCGAACGTTGGTCTTCTCATCGGATCTCTGTTCCAGCATTCCAACATTATGTCGTAAAGTGCTGGAGGACAGCTTGGTGGTGCTGGCATTCTGTAGCCATGTTCTACTTGATGGAGAACCTCAGCGTTCGTCATTCCTGATAGTAATAATAATATCATTTGTGTGAAATAGATTTAATATCATGAGTAACCTTCTGGTGTGGCAAAGACTACACAAGAAGTAAAACTTTTAGGTAGTAATATAATCTTAAATAGTAATCATTTGATGATATCATATGGTAAAAATTGTAACTTACCTGGATAAGGTATCCTTCCATATGTAACCAGTTCTGTGAGGAGAATACCAAATGACCACACATCTGATTTGATAGAAAATTTACTATAGTTCGCCGCTTCAGGTGCTGTCCATTTAATTGGGAATCTAGCTCCTACTCTAGCTTCATATTCATCCTCCTATAAAAAAATATAGAACTTTAACTTGTTGAAATTTTAGATTAAGTAGCGCTAAAGGAAGGAATAAAAAGATTTCCTAACTATAAAAAAAATAAGTTATATAAAAAATATTTAGAAGAGAAAATAGAAAATAATTGGATACAAAATGTATTGAAATAGAATTAATGCAATTAAAACAGAAAATGAATATTTTTTGCTAACTTCTTTAAGCACTTTTGTGCTCTGAAGGGCACTATGTAAGGTGCGCCACATTTGCTTAAAACTTGGGTAAAATATTATACTCATGAGTAAAGAGCGCCACTAGATAAAAGCAGATTAAGTATTTAAAGCTGTAAACTAAATTATAGGAATAACAGTTGTTAAATTATTATTAGATAGCCGATGAACATTAAAAATATCTGGATTTTGAATATATTTCAATATTAGTTGATTTCATTTAAGACAAAGAGTAAATATGGCAAATCCAATGTATAGTCAAAAAGGAAAACTTCATAAAATACGATTAAAAAAATGGTTTCTCTAAATCCGTTGTCTTCGCTTTTTTACAAGATAAAAAAACTACAACTTATATAAAATTATTTACTCTTTTGTTAAAAAAATGTTAAAATTTAGGTTTAGTTTTATCTCCTAATGAAATTGTTGTAGATTTTGAAATGGCGATTATTACTGGATGCTCTAGTGTTTGGTCCAATTCTAAAATAGTTTTTTATCTAACACAAAGTTGGTTAAAAAATTCAGTCTTTAGGTTTAAAAAAATATTTTTCAACTACAGATTTGTTCCATATTCATTCTACAACTTCCTATTTCTTTCAGTTCGTCAATGTTCCG
The DNA here is from genome assembly GCA_963243735.1 of Neocrepidodera transversa. Taxonomy (NCBI): domain Eukaryota; kingdom Metazoa; phylum Arthropoda; class Insecta; order Coleoptera; family Chrysomelidae; genus Neocrepidodera; species Neocrepidodera transversa. The sequence continues at coordinate 901,572 of OY725341.1, read as the reverse complement.
TTAAATGTTAATTAATGAAACATTTAAAATTCAGGAAAAAAAAATTAAATAAAAAATAGAGATTATTAATAAACTAAGACGCGAAAAATATTTCAAGATTTTCTTGTGTTAAATTTGTATGTTTTATATTTATTTCTTCAAACTTGTAAATATTTAAGATTGAATTTATATTCGAGTTTATATTTGCACAATATATTTTTTTTTTGTATCAACATGAAGGTTAAATTAACAATTGTTTTTATTTTTGTAGAAATGTAGAATAAATCTAGTGGTAGTACAGTGCTGAACAGCACTTTTTAAAGGGACTAGTGCTCGCCAAAAGTGCTCAAAAAATCATACGAGTCCTTTTGTTATCATTTTTGAACTCCCTCTAGGAAATAAATATAAAATAGTGCTCGTAAATTTAAGCATTTTTTTTTGAGTGTTTGTCCCAGCTCTGGTACTGTATTATACTAGGGAGTGTTTTATAATAATTTAGTTTTTCCAAAGTTGCTATTATTTGAAGCACGAAAAATACTTAATGAATTTTTACTTACTTTTATTAATCTAGCTAGTCCAAAATCAGCAATTTTGACTACATTTCCATCGGCCACAAGAACGTTTCGAGCGGCAAGATCTCGATGTATATAATTTTGAGATTCCAGATAAGCCATTCCAGCGGCAATCTGCGCAGCCATATCAATCAATTGAGTGAGTTTTAATCCTTTACCTTTACCCTGAAGATACTCCAATAATGAGCCGTTTCGCATTAATTCTGTAATAATATAGATTGGTTCTTCGATTGTACATACGGCATATAACTGAATTAACTTTGGATGTCGAAGTTTTTTCATTATTTGGGCTTCTGCGAGAAAATCTTTGGGATCCATTGTGCCTGGTTTTAGAGTTTTAATTGCGACTGGCGTTGTGTTATTCCACATACCTTCCCATACTTCTCCGAACTGTCCATGTCCCAATTTTCTAATGAATTTTAGGGAGGTTCTTTCAATTTCCCACTGATCGCGGGTACGGTGGGACAGACCTTCCGGTTGTGGTTTTTCCACCTAATTAAAAAATAATTTTCTTGTTAAATTTCCAACACGTAATTATTTTATTTATTAATATGAAATAAATAAGGAAATTAAATTTTATAATTGTTAAGCTATGGTTGTTTATATTCCAATAAATATGATTTTTTTTGTCATACCTGTACACAAGGTTTACATAAATTGACACATAAGCCGTCAGCATCATTACTATAATGTTGAACTAACTCCTGTAAAGTCCTAAAAGTAGTCCGTCGGGCTATAAAAAATCCACCTTCATCTAATTGTCTAATTCTGTAATGTTTAACTGTGTCTCCATCGCGAACTAAAACAAACAAAAATTTGTGTTTATATCAAAAGAAATCTTTTTTATAACAAAACAAAAATATCTAAATATAAACAGCACATTTCAATGTTGAAACATATCGTCACTACTAACCAAAAGTACACTTTTTTAACTCTCTACGTACGTTTCGGTAACTATGTTAGCATCAAGTGTAATTTTGGTTAGTGATGACGATATTCTACAACATTGTTGAAAACCAAAGTCTCCAAATTCTCAATTCAAGCACATTTCACATTGTTTTGTTATGTTGAAAGTAGCTCATTTCACATGTGTTGAAAATTGAAACGCAATATTATTTCATGAGGGAATAAAATGCATGTTTTATTTCCTACGGTGCAAAAAAAATAAATGTTTTTCTTATAATCATTTTGTGTAAAAAATTAATGTATCTATAAATATTTGCTCTTTCATAAAACTTCCATGTAATAAATACTTAATTTTCGAGTAATTTGAATAGTTCAAGTGAAAGTTGATTTTTAGGTCCAAAGTGGATATTCCGCCGCCCAAGGCATTATTCGTTATAAGAATTAAATAGCGTCATCTTCATTATTCTTTTTATAAGTTTTAATTATTTTTAAAACTAGCGTTTGTAAAAAATATCTAATATAATGTTTTTTTTTCAATTATAATTTTTAACTAACCACACTTACTTTTTATAAGTGGGAATAATTTTATTTTGTTCTCTGAAGTAATTATACTCATCTGTTCATTCAAAGTTCAAATTTCGATCCAATATATATTTATCAAAATCACACCCATAAAATAATTTCTTGAGAGTAATGGACAAAGTACTTTTGAATAGAAAAATAATATGCAAGCACAAATTGCATATTTCAAACAAGATATAATAAATGGGTTCAAATACGCTTCAAAATTTATTTTGCTCACTTTGTATTTTCTATAAAATAATGATAATGACTTTTAATTTTATGTAAAATATTAAAAAATATTCATATTTGAAGAGTATTTGTGCCTGGTTGATTATATATTTACAGGTTGTTAATACTAAAAAATATTACAATACTGTATTGTGTATTAAAATCCATAATAAATCATTGTCGTAAGTTTATCTCAACCTGTTGTTAAAATTCCAAGATAAAATTTAGTTGGCTATTTTTTATGTATTTTCACATTTCTTAAATAAGTCATTAATATTATTATTATATAAACACAAAGCTGACAACAAATTAAGGTGCCACTTTTCCTGAAAATTCAAGAGACAAGATGAAAGTTTTCCATAAGAATATTACACTATTGTTCAAAGTTCAGATTAATCGTTTATTCGTGCGGAATAAGTCACTTTCCACTCTAGTTATGTAAAATACTATTATAGTATTTTTTACCTGATAAGGAATAGTCATTATGTCGACTTTCGGAGTCTCTGATAAGGAAGGCTCCATGTTCATTTTCAGGAAGTAAAAGTTTCTTCTCGGCTTCTATACGTTTTATTTTTCGGAAGTACCATCTAAAACAAAAAAACAAAAATAGATTAGACAAAATAATTACAAATTTTTATCTAATTCAGTAGATTTAAATCAATAAATATGTTTGATAAGACTTATAAAATATCTAGCACATATCCAGATCAAATCACCTGGATAAAAATTTTACAAAATTTAAAATACTTCTTTTTTTATATGGATTTTATAATAATAAGAAATAATTTAATCAAATAATACTTTTATTGATTTACAAGTCAAAAAAATATACTTTCTACAAGTCAGCCGAACATTTTTGGCTCTAAAAAAGCTATTCCCTAAAGCCAAACTCAGATTTCAACTCATTGTTTCTTTTCAATAATACCTTCATTTTAGTTTCTCATGAATACAGTAAGAAATATTAGTTAAAAAATAAAATATCTTGACCACAAAATAAAAAATCACCAAATTAACATTAAGCATCACTTACCAACCCTCTAATGACAACTAATCTTTGCTCGAACAAAATTAGTTTCTTAATTGAGATGAGACTTAATTCTTTCTTGCTAGGCAATTTTTATTAGGTATAAGGTTTTATATAACTGAATAGTTTGTTAAAGTGAATGTGAAGTGATTTTCGTCAAAAAATGGAACCTAAAGTATGTGCCGGTTAATATCCAAAATATGTGCCGCTATACTATCTATCAATAAAAATCAATCATTTGTAAAACTGTGTTTAAATTCTTTATATACTCCTCTATTTTATCTTTCCATATTAACTTTTGAAAATTACCTATTAGGGTGAAAATATAATGGTACACCTTGTATATATTTCAAGTGATTCACATAAAAAGTTATTGTTGATAAGTATACAGTAATTTTTCTATTACAAATATATTTGTAATTATTATTAGAGTAAATTGTTATTGAATATCCAATTAATAATGCAAATGCTGTGCGGGACCTTTCCTTGTAGCAAAACTATTTCATGGAAATCGTGCACAGTTAACCAAAACACAATCATTTTATTGCATTCTTTTCTATAATCTATAATGGAATGATAAATACCAGGAAATTGTATCAGAAAAATACTGATAATAATAAATTCGTAATTATTTTAACAAAAACTTAACACAATATTTTAAACCTATATAATAGATTTATAGGTTAATTACAATTTATTATTTAGATATGAATTAATGGTGATACTTATTTTTTACTATACAGGATGGCGCACATTTAATTGAACATGTTTATGTTAGAATAAAGAGAGATAATAAATAATGCCCAAAAAAAACAGCATATAAGATTGTATTTTTCTTCACATTTATTTTATGAAATATATACACATTCCTGAATAGACCATATATATATTTTTTCTGCAACCACTATGCAAAACACGCTTGTCTACACAATTTTTTATACTCAAAGCAGGCCTTTTCTTAATACCTTTAATATCCGTTAGAAAAGTAATAATTTAGAGTGCGAAAAGTACACGCTATGGCACTTTTCCCCACAGAAATGCTAAACACAGCTATGACCTGTCAACTTTTTTTGACAAATTACTGGTTTTTTTTTTTTCATTAATAAATGTGGTTGTAGAAAAATATTGTGTACAACTTGTACGCAAAGCATTTTTCCCACTCGCTAGATTTACGGCACTCGCTACGACTCGTGCCATAAATTGAGCTACGTGGGAAAAATGACGCTTCGCGCACTTGTTGTACAAACTACTATTTTATTCATTCATCATTCTTGATTATGTGATCGTAATATAGAGATACATTTAACATTTTTTGTTTTATTTAATACGGAGTTTAAGTGAAAACTGTTAGAAACCGTTTACATCAGAAGTAAAATCGGGAAAGTGATCAACATATGTGTGTAAATTGTTTTGTAAATCGACAGTGAATAAAATGGGTCGGAAAAGTAGTGCTAAAAGAAAAAAATAATAAAAGTAGACATTATATTTCCAGTCATAGATCGAATTTTAGTTTATCTGAATCTAGATGTTACACTCCAAGATTTGATAGATTTAATTAATAAATTAAAATCTGATGACCAGATGTTACGTTTTTTTGTGCCACCCTGTATTTTCATTATTCCTCTACTCAATATATTTGATATCCCCTTCTTATTTCCTCGCGTCATATCCCTCTCTTCTCTTGGTATTCCTTTAAAATGTCTTTCCCATGCTAATAATGTACTTCTCTTTGCCTAATCAGTCAAAATAACTGACTTTACATCGTTCGTGTCGCTTACTGAAGATTTCTTTTTTTTCTTCCCTTCATCTTATACAACAATACACAGTACCTACATTACACAAAGAAAATCTTGTGTGTTTTTATGAGTATTTTGGGATGGGAGGAGGCAATGTGATCTCCCCTCCCCGTGAAATTTTCCCAATGAGGGATTTCGCAGACGGCGATCGACCCGCGGGCATCCCATCTTCCTACCTCAATGATTAGGACATTATTGACCATAATAAATACACGTGATTTCAAATCACCAAAATAAAAAAAGGTCGTAAAATAAAAGCAAACAGAAATATAAAAATAATTAAACAAGCACAAAATACAAATTGGTAAAATGTGACAAATATCTTCTTTCGTGCACCCACGCGGGTCTACAAATAGAGTACAAGAGTAAATAATGTTTCACGGTTTTTGTAATTGTCATAAAAAGTTAAAATGACTGAATATACGATTTGAAGATTTTTCAGTGTTTTTTTTTTACTTGCAGCAAACTTTACTATAACGAATAAAAAATACATCATTACTGGGTTCTTTAACAATACCAGACGATCAGGTACATTTTATGATAAATTTGAGTATGAAAGTTTCTTACCGAAATGGCCATCGGTTTGTTATTTTTCATGAGATAAATGGCCAGTTCGGGTGGGAGGTTACAGTTATGTTGCTAGGCAACACATCACAGTACCTGATATTCCATTTATCGACCGCAAATGAGTACCATGTAAGTAGATTTACTGGACATGATGAAATAAAGGTACTTTACGTGAACTAATTGATGATTTATTACGAAAAAGGTACTATAAGGTACTCTCAGTCACCTTATGCTAGTCCAGTAATAACGGTTAAAAAAAAGGCAAAACAAACCGTTAAAAACCGTTTACAATCGATTTTTTTTTTAATTAAAATAAAGGTTATAAAAAATTTCGACAATCCTCCTTTTCCCTTGAGGTTTTCAGTTGGAAAATTTAACTTCCATAGTTAAAAACATATATTGTATATTAATTTTAAGGAGATCTGCATTAATGATTTATCCTGTGTTTTTTTGTAACCCTAGTTTCTAGCACAAAGATAATTTATGTAATATTCATGTCTAAACAATTGTATCATTATGTAGTACCTAATAGTTAAATTAAAATAATAATTATTCATAAGGTAAAAGATCACCGAAGCATGGAAACATTCTTGGAATAGGTATAATCATTTAAAATGATTATACAACTTTTAATTAAATGCAATTCGGGACAAACAAAAAATTCATTTTTAAATCGTTTTATAAATAATGGAAACATTTTCAAGGAACAATAGATTATCAAAATACAATAAAATTGCACCGGCATGAAATTAAATTTTAATTTTTCCTAACAATTGTTTTAATAAGTTATGTGGAATGATCTAGTAATTTTCTTTTTTAGCTTTATTAAAAAACAATAACTCGATAAAGAATTTTCCATTAATTTGTTCTAGTCACTATTATTTAATTAAATTTAACTTCTATTTGTAAATCCGTACTTAATATTCTAATCAGATGTATTATATTGTTAGGAAATATTTTGGTGATAATTACTATGTAGTTTGAAGAGACTTTAATGAATATTAATTAGACTGTATAAGGTTATGCCCTTAAGAATGTTACTATTACGTTTTATGTTTATAAGAATTCATGGCATTTACTTTTAAATTCTTACCTAATGTTCTAAATTCACCTTCAGGATTATTTTAATAGACATTTTGGTCTGGTCTAAATATTGCAGTATGCGTGTTCTAATAATTGAAATAAAAAAATCAATAGACTAGGGAAACATTCTATTATTTAATCCTAAGAGTAAATTCGTTTTATCGGCAGATATTTAATTTTTTTAAAACCTTACATTTTAAGTAAAATGGGACATAACTTAAAACACTCTGTATTTAGATATAGGGAACTTTTATGAAAGTATAGCTGATTTTTTATGTACAATTCGAAAATGTGTAATGTGCCGTTTAAAAAAACATAACTTTGATATGGTTCTTTTTTTTTGGAGCACCCTATAGATTTCAAAATATTTTTAAAATGTAGTCCTTAATGACTTATATAATACCACCGCAATAGAAATTAACGAATATATGTCATTTCGCCATAAAACTCCGTGGAATCAGTCATGAATCATCCTGTATATATGTTTATACCCGGTGATAGAAAAATAAATTTATAAATATCAAGTAAATCCCAGTAAATTCCAGAATTATAAAAAAAACATAAAACTCTATTTTTTCGATTTTATTTATTTTTTTAATCATTAATTTAAAATTGAAGAAGGTTATCCATAATTTCAAATGTGGTCCAATGAGAAATAAAAAAACAAAGTCTAGTACCAGAGATTAATTTAATAATAAATTAAGGAGAAACTGGCAACTAGTTTCGACACAAATATGCCACCATCAGGCATATAATACAAACGTTACAAATTAAACAGAGAATATTTGGAAAAAACATTGAGACTTACCAACTAAAATTACATAAGTTGTGAAAAATATATTGAAGTTATACAATAAATTATTGTATAACCATCTCCAAATATTCTGTCTTTAATTTGTAACGTTTGTATTATAAGTCTGATGATGGCATATTTGTGTCAAAACTTGTTACTAGTTTCTCCTCAATCTATTATTAAATTAATCTGTGGTAGTTGACTTTGGTTTTTTATTTCTTCATTAATTTAAAAGTTTTAGAACGAGTTTTAACTGTTTCGTATTTTTTTTGTCAAATTTCGGTTTTTGTATAATTTAAATAACAGAATAATAGATCTTTTATTAATATTAATGTGTAAAATAATGTAGTCGTTAATTTTTGGCGGAAACGAGTTGTTTTCTTCCGGAGTACGTCTTAAGGCCAAGGTTACAATTTGCAAATAATGATTAAAAAAAAGTACCGATTTATATTGCAGTAAATGCCACAGTGAATATTAATAAAAGCCTTCATGGATATTGGTAGGAAGCAGTAAATGGAAAATTTTACAATTTGCTTCCTCTAAAATAATATTTTCGACAAAAAGTGTCAATATCTCATGGAATTTTAAATTTTTGATTTCAACATAAAAAGGTACTTTATTAATTACGGCTCTGACTACAAAATGGATTATTTTTTTAGTCTCTTAAAAAATTGGTTTTCAAAAATGAAAATATCTTCAAATGGGGAAAGTTTGTACATATGAAGACAAAAAAGTTAAAGGGCTTTAAAGATGTATTTTTATTTTTATTTTATTAGTGTAAAATTTTATGTTTATGCAATAATTAAATTAAAAATATGTTAGCAATGCTACCTTGCTTATTTTTTAGAACTTTAATATAACTAGAACTAAATCTAAAAAAATAGATAATTATGTAAAGTGGCGCCATTTGAATAATTACTTTTTTACTCCAGATAATCCCATTTACCGATTATCACTTTCATAAAATAAAAACAACTTTAAAAATTATCAATTTTCTTTAACTTTTGTAATAATTTTCTTTTAGAATTCGTCATAGTTTCGCCCTGAGAGGGCGAAAAAATACACATTTAGGATTTTCACCTTTTTTTTTTAATTTTGAAGACAAGTTATGCACTTTAGTGTAAAATGTTTCCGTGCATAAAATTTCCTACAACTTTTGTATCAAAATTTTTTCCCGAACTCCCAATAGTTTTCACACATCATTCTAGGAGATCATAATTATAGTAGTGTGATATTCAATGTGCGCATGAGCCCGCTTATGCCATTATCAACATTGAAATATCAATTCAGTAGACGTATTCACCATCGGCTCGCTATTTTTAATGTGTTCCATAAATTAATGTAATTTAGCATTTTGTAATTAAAATAACCCCATTCTCTACAGTTGTGCTGGGAAAGTTCTGGGGTGACACAGCCGATTTTTTTTTATTATAATACTTTAGGTGACCGTCCATAAATTGGCACCCCAATTGCCGGAACCCTTTGATTGTATTGGAGTTCTGGACTCGTCTCGAAGAATTCTCGAGGAGGCGCAGATAGAGTTCCGTAATTTTTTTTGCGAATTTTTAAAAAACAAATTTTGGGGTGCTAACTTCATGCCGCACCCCTTGTTAAAATACCATGTATTTTTTAACAGTTTTAGTTTTTACCATCTCTATTTGTGTAAGTTCTGTGAATTGACATTTAATCGGAAGTTAGAACCATTTTTGTTTTCGACTTATTAAAAAAGTAAAGAAGATGCGATTGAAGAGGAAGAGACCAGACACTAATAGTACCTCGGGCAACATACATTGCTTAATTTTAATTTGTCTCAGCCGAACACTCGGTTTCAATGTCTGGTTTACAAAAAATCTTGTATTTTATAGTAAAAGTTTATATTTGTTTCTTTGTTTATTAAATAGTGTTGTCAAAAGTTGCCAGAGTGTTTTCTTTTTCAACGAGGAATAGAGGTTACCATTAAACTACAAAATCAGTCCACTTTAATTTGATGCTTTCACATGATTCTTAGTGTCATCGAAGGAAATAATTATCAGAAAAGAAGCACCCCTTTTGTGAGAAAAAAAGTTCTAGGTGAATACTTATCTCAGCAATAAGAGTTCTAGAGTTCGCGGTAGGTTTTGCAAAAAAAAAATTGGGGTGCTAACTTCAGTCCGCACCCCTTTTGCGAGGAAAAATAGTTCTAGCTTGATGAATATCTTGGAAATGAATTAGAATTCTCGATGATTTTTGCGAAGAGTTCTGAGAATTTTTGTAAATTAGAAAACAAAACTGCTGAAGATCAGTTACAAAAAAAAAACAATAAAAACTAGTAATAAAGCAGATCACGTTTAATGGTGATATTCACAACGTGCCCAAATTTTTTTATGGAAAAATGAAAGAATTCACTTTTTCTAAACTACCAAATATCCCAAAATCTAATCAGTTCTTCCTTGACCTGATAAAAACTAAATGCAAAAAACTCGACGCATTTATTCAATTTAGTTTTTGAGTAATGGTGTAGACTAACTTAAATTTTAAAAGAGGTGTCATTGCTTTAACAGATTTAAAACAGTTGCCTATAAAGCAGTAAAAGAAGAGGTTCCCACTCCGCTGTTGCCATATCGTTCACAAAATTATCTATTTTATTAAAAGATGTCTTCACTATCTAAATATAGCCTGTGTATTAAAAGAAGTCTTGTGTATAAAAAAAAATTAAAAGGGTATGTGGGATTCGATCCCGGGCCCACTGCCCTACTAGCGGGCACAATGTCACGCTACTACTAGAGCTCATGCTTAAATATGTTCAAATTTATTATTTAAGCGAATCACGTTTCAATCAAGTGAACGATATGGCAACAGTGGAGTGGGAACCTGCATCTGTAAAACCCTCGTAAAAGATAAGAATCCTGCATAAGTTAATTCCAAATAGCTGTTCCTCTTACTATAAGTGTAAAATTATTTCTAAGAACCTCCCAGTATTTTTAAAATAGTGTGATTAAAACAATAACTTAATCATTCTCTTTTATTTGTTGCGAAACCATAAATAATATTTTTTGTTTCCTGCAATATATATATCAATTCCTACGTAATATACGTTTAAACTTCAAGGATTTTATTTGTCTCAACATAGTATTATTTATTGACAGGCATTTTCTAAGAAACCAGATTTAAAAAAAAAATAGTAGCTGACGTAAACGAAGTTTTATTAATATAAAAATAAAGAATTTATTCACAAATTTATGTATTTGCCGTCTCAAACAATCACTTAAAGGTTAAACCCCTCTTAGATAAACTGGATGGTATAGTTGACTTTAAGACTTATTTAAAATGTAAAGGAATTTGAAATTACTTACGGTTGATAATTAATATCAATGCTGAGAAAATCAGCAGGTGAACTAAACTTCCGCCTACTTCGACTCCACGCTTGCCTCTGTTTCTTTAACCTCTTTTCACTATTTTTAGAACTTAAATGTTTTTTAAGGAACTTTTGCCATTGACTAAGTCCTTCGCCTTCGTCGCACTCTGAACAACTGCTATTAGAACCTACACTACTTTTTCTACTATTCAAAGTACTATCGCACCAAGATGATTTTCTACTTTCCGGTGTTGATGGTGTTGTAACACTCGATTTTCTAGATTCGAATCCGGACGAAGAGGATTTCCTTTCAATTAAACTACTTTTTCTGCTATCAGTAGGTGATGATATTCCAATATCTACGGAATGTCTTCTCGTAGGAATATTATCGAAACTAATTTGATTGTTTTGTTGTTTTAACCAGCGGATAACGTGTTCGTTTTTATCTTCTTCTAAAGAATCTAAAGGAAAATCTAAATTTTCGTATATTTTTTCATCAGTATGTATATATCCTAATTTTCTTCTTCTAGGTTTCATATCGTTTTCGATTTTTATTGCTTCAGTTTCACCTTCGATACTTTCAAATGCACTTACAATATCGTCATCCAATGCATCCTTACTGTATTTGCAATACTTTTTTAACAATCTTAATACTATTTCATCATTTTCATTTGATAATTTATCAGTCTTCTTTCGTTCAGTCTCAGACGTAAATAAATTATTAATAAATAAATTATTTTTATCTAAAGATCTTAGTTCTGGCATCGAAGGTCTACGATGTTGTTCAACTATTTTGTCTTCTGGAATTTGACCTAAGCTCACTTTACGTTCATGCCCATTTTCACTAACATTTATCACATTGTCACTATTAACTATATTTGGTTTGTCGCAATTTGGAAACATGAGCTCTTTGTGTTTATCAGTGAGTTCGGCGAATCCATTTTCTTGTAAAATCAATTCTTTATTAGCGACTTTTCGAAGGAAGTCGGTAATCGTAGCCCAATGGGCTTGGGTGAGGACACCGTGAAGACGGATGGAAGAAAGCTGAAGAGGAATCCATCTGTTGTCTTTGTAGCACCAAACAACTCCACCATTTATATTAACCATACTTCAAAAAACTCATGTAAGTTGACATCAGTTTTTCACAACTATAAACGAAATTTTACAATTACTAACAGTTTTTTTTTTTCTATTTCAACAATGCCTTTGGATATTTATATGTTACAGCCAAAACGAAAATATTTATTTCAACATCAGAAATCAATTTTAATATTAAAAATGTTATTTATTTAAATGTATTCGGTATAAATATTTTAAAAATGAATCAAAATACAAGAAAAATATTAGTCTTGCACTTCTTTTTTTTAATCTAATTAATAAAATTCCTTCTTGGTTATATAATGTACGTGATATTTTTTAATAGTTATTTTTATTTGTGACTTCCCACCTCTATTCCCATATAACTGATAAAGAATATAAAATAGACGCGTGATTGAATTCCGTTTTTCTTTGCTAAAATTTGGTTTAAATTTTAAATCTGGTAAGTTTTTGAAATTCTTGATTTTTTTAAACCAATTTTCCTTTCTTATAAACATTATTTAAAATTTTGTTATTTTTATGTGTTTGCTCTGGGGTGTGAGTTATCATAGGCGTAATTGGGGGGTAGTAGTTGCCACCCCAAAAATGTCTGTACCAGCATTTTGCCACCCCAAAAGATAGAATACAATAAATAAAAGGCTGTCCTCGTTGCCTCTGTTGGACATCAAAAGAAGTGTCCAAATAGACATTCTTAAGAGGGGTTTAACCCTAATGTGATTGTTAGTAAAACAAGGTAGAGCAAAAAACAAACTACTCGGATTGTGGTTAAAAAAATCAAGATATTTTTTTACTTTTGGATTTAGAAAGGTTGGATCTAGGCATCTCTCGAAGTACTTTTTTTAATTTTTGAGAAAAAATTTAAGAAAAAAAATTGACAAAATGGGCCAGATTCATTATTTTTTATCTCACAAAAAAAAGTCTATTTCAAAAAAGTACTCTGAGAGATGCCTCACTTATACATTTGCCTTTGTTGATAAAAAAATTGTTAAGATCTATCTAAAATTAGACTAAATATTTATTTCTTTATTATCAGGCCACGCCTTTATTGTTATGTATTTTTACCTCGTCTTTCACCCCGCAAATATACTCTGATCTTTTATAAAGGGTTCACCCCCTCTTAAGGTAATAGAGGAATTCAATTTGGCATAAAAGAGAAGAATTATTTTTGTATAATAAAAGAAAGTTTTTGTATTACATGAGACAGTCAGACGAAGAAACCAGAAAAATTACTTTGTTGGTCTAACTCCGAAACATTGACGTAGAAAAAACGGAGGGATTTCTGATGGAATAATTTCGACCCTTATGGTCAAAAAAATATATAAACATGTGTTATTTGTTTTGTAGACCGATCGTTCGCCCTTTTATCACTTTTAATATTTACAATTTCGTATTTCTGGATGGTACGCCCATGTTTCGGTCAAATATTGTTACATGGTATTTGTTCAACAACATAATAAATATATTTCTTTTGCGATTTATTATTCATTTGGCAGAAAATTTTATTCTTGATAAAAGTTGGTGCATTGCGTAAAATTGCTATTGCAAGCGTCAAACTTTCAAATTTCTAAATGGTATACAGGGGCGAGCAACAAATAGGAATTTTGACCAGGAGTAAAGTACCCTTATTTTTGACAATATCAAAAAAATTTGTTTAGGAAAGTTGTTTAGAATTAAAAATTACACTCAAAGCCTCCTACGCAAAAAATCCATTTTTTTATGTTTTTAGCTTAGCTCAAAATAATATCATTTCGGATGCACTTTAGGGACCTTCCTTCAATCATAATACATTTTGGTTATTTTTACAACATTCTCGGCCTTTTTTTAAAATTTTTATGATTTTTGGTGCAAAGTTGATTAGGATTTACCGTATACAAAACTGGTACTCCTCGTATATCATAAATAGCACTCAAGGTCAATGAGAAATATCTAGTTTTTGTCATAACTCTCGAGAATGCATAAAAATACGTTTTTAGAGCTTATATTTTCAAAAAATTTCCGGGGGACCGCCCGTTTTTCTGGGGGTATTACCCCAGACCCACCCATAATTCTTGCCACCCCAATTGATTGAAATTACGCCCATAGCGGTTATGTAATTAGGTCAAAACAAGCAACCGGTCAAGTCAAGTAGTAAGTTAATAATATCGCAATCCTGTCTGTCTGTGTATGTGTGTCTGTCAACACGATATTTTCCGTTCTAGACATCAGATTGACTTGATATTTGGTATACAGACACCTAATGTCAGGCCCAATCTATGGGATCGATTTTCAGCCCCAGGAATCACAAAGATACAAAGGTGACGTAAAAATTGAACACTATTTCGATTTCTTAAACCATTATAGATATAAAGTTGGTTAATTTGGAAAAATAACGTTTCAGCTTTAAAGGGCCACCTTCAACTATATTCACACTCTACTTCAATCTAGTTTTATTGAGTTACTGATCGGTATCGTTAGAAATAAAATAGTTGCTTCGGGGAAGAACCGAGAGTGAAATAAGTTGAAGCTTTTCTCTTTAAGAGCTATTGCCCCAGTGAGTCGGCTAGAAATACTGAAAAACTTATTTTTAATATAAAATTTACAATTTTCAAAATAGGTTTTTGAATTTTTTTATACCAAAAGTGTGTTTTAAGGATTACATTAAAATATAAACAATATGATCCAGAAAAAAAATTAATTTGTATCTGACCATGGGCCAGCGTTTTAAGCATTGTGAGTTTACTATTAGTCTAATTAAAAAAAAATTCAACCCGTTTGTAGATAATTGGAATCACATACATTTTTATAGAAAAAAATTTAATTTTTTTAATAAGTTTCCAATATATATTAAGAATTAAAAAAAAATAGGAAAATGGGAGAACCCTAATTTTAAATAAGTTTCCATTAACTTTTGATAAATGTTTGTAATACAAATTATAGAAGTATGTATTATTTAAAAAATAAAAAAAGAAAATTTTAAATTCATTGACCAATAAGTGCCTTGCGTTTAAAATAACAATCGCGAAATCATCATTTTTAAAACCAAATAATTTTTTTTTCTAGACCATGTTGAAGTTCTTTGTTCATATTTTAATGTTGTCAGGTAGTACTTGAAACACACTTTTAGTATAAAAAAAATCAAAGACCCATTTTACAAATTGTGAATTGTATTTCAGTATTTTTACTTGACTCGCCGGGGCAATAGCTCTTAACCTAAATTTTTATATACTTTATTGAACTTTTTACTTTCCGAACAACAGAGTTGTATAGAAGGAAAGTAAAAGTATTGCGATCATGATATTTTGACCATACCCAGATTTTAACTGATCTTTACGTTTTGAGGTCACCTGAATCCATTTATACCATTTTTAGCATGATGTCTGTGAGTGTGTGTGAACACGATATCGTCTAAACGGCTGAACCGATTTAAATGAAATTTTATATACATATTTAGGGTAGCAAGGAGACGACCTGTTTAGGTTTTGGAGTTAATCGGACATCCGGAAGTGACAGTTGCTATAAGTGATGACGTCATTACTAAACAAGATGGCAATAAAGTTTTACACATATATTTTTTATACGTTATAGTTTAATTTCGAATGATTAAAATTTTTAAATACTTTTGTCATTGTTGCCAGATTTATCAAAAAGTATTTTTTTTTCATATTTTTCTTAAATAACCAAAATAATGCATTTTTATGAAAAATTACAGGATATGAAAGTTGTTGAACATAAAATTTTCTACACATTTTGTCATTACCGGTTTTTTGATTTCCTGATAGTTTCGCCGCTAGAGGGCGTGAAAAAAATTTATATTGACATTTTTGTGACTTTTTTAGATTTTGAGATAAAATTATGGAGTTTTATGAAAAATTTCATGGTATCAAAATTGTAGAACATAAAATTTTCTATAAATTTTGTCTTGACTATTTTTTCAAGTTGCGCATAGTTTCGCCATTAGTTTTTATTTTAATTTTTATCTTTATTAAATTATTTTTTGGTTAAATTTTTATATTAAAAATTTAAAAAAAATATCTTTAAATTTGTAATAATTAATTTTATAATTATAATTTTTTTCAAAATTTTATTACAAAAATTTTGGAATTTTTAAAAAATTGGCTAAGAAATTTAAGATTATATTACGATTTTAAACTAAATTGAATAACTTCTAAAATATTAAAGTTATTGAAATGTGATTTTCACCATTCGAAAGATAATATAAAACTCTAAATTTTAAATGTATTTTAGTTTCTTAAAATTTAGAATTGTAATTATTATAGACAAAATTAAGAATTTTTTTTAAATTTTTTGTAATTTCGTTTTATCAATAAGTATAAAATAAATGAAAAAATTAAATAGCATATCCGAAAAGGATCCAAAAGTACTATGTGTGTAAATTATTTCATAATTTTAATATAGTATTTGTAAAAGTTATAGCAAAAAATGAAAAAAATTAAAACAATTCAATGGATTTACCCATGAATTTTTGAAAAAAAATTTGATTTTTATTTAGTTTTTTAAACTAACTTTATTAATGCATTTTGATCCAGAAACCTAAAAAAAAAGGTCTGTTTCCCATTTTGAATAAAATTGAATGAGATATTAATTATTTATTGATTTTAAAATTATTCAAAAATAGGTTTGATTTGTTTTAAGGTTAAAATTAATATTAAAAATTTAAAAAAAATTACCCTTAAATTTGTAGTAAAAAACTCTATAAATGTGATTTTTTTCAAAATTTTATTCAAAAAATGGTAGAATTCCTCATTTTTTTTTGAAATTTAATATAAGTTTAAAAAAAATTGAATAACTTTAAAAATATTAAAATGGGATTTATACCATTCGATAGGTAATATAATTAATGTATTTTAATGCAGAAAAACTAAAATAATCGATTAAACAATTACTTTACTATGAGTGTTCGGAAAGTTGGGTGGGATTACCCCCTCATTTTTGTATTTGTTAAGTTGTTCAAGTTTATTGTAAATATACAATAAAAAGTATATAAAACCAACCCTAAGCTTTATTAACGACATTAAGGCCATTGCACGTACATTTACACAAGAAATAAGCAGTTAAAAATAAAAAATAAAATTTGACAGATCGTTATCACTCCACGATTTGTTATCTATAGAAGAAATAATACATATGAAATAATTTTTATTTTATTCCTGACCAATGAAAACAGTATTTGTTGATGTTGATAACTTTTACTTCTTAACAAAAATCCTCGCACCACGCAAATAGTATTAACATCCATTTTATGACTTGATTTTGGTATTTACAAAGAAAAATTCATAAATTTTAGGTTATTATTATATAATTATATTAATAAATTTGACATCTGAACGTTGATTTATTTATGTTTGCACGCATGCGTATTTCAAAAGAATGTAGGTTGACAAAAAATAATTTTTTTACCAGCTTATTTCTATTTCTTATTTTTACTGCTTATTTCTTATGTAAATGTACGTGCAATGGCCTTAACAGTTACGTTAAAGTGATACTATGATTTTTGGATACTATTGCTCGTTGTTAAAAAAAAATATTTTGATTAAATTTGATTTTAAAAGAAAGTGAAAAGTTCCTAATTTATAATTTTTAATATATTTGAAATAAATAGTCCTGTTCCACTTCAATCATCTTCATTTGTTGCTGAGTGGCATCTATCGAATGAGAGTAATTACAAAATACCGTTTCTTACTCTAGACATTCTCAAATCATCATTTCTTATAAGGAAATCTAAATTTAGATTTGTCTCTATCTACAACCATCACATGTACTAGTTAATGGCGAAATAATATCCTAGTCTAACAGTAGATTTTAAAAAAATAACATTTTATTCGTCTTACAAAAACTGGATCTAATGTTGAAACTGTTATTGCTTATATAAAAAAAAAAAATTAAATTTACTTTGAAGATTAAGTTTTAAAATATTTTGCATGTAGCTTTTAATATATTATAGAATATGCACAATTATATAAATAATTCAATATGGAGGAGAAAATTAAAAAATGTGCTAATTATAGCTATAACGTTAAATAACCTCATATATAATAATAATAATACTCGCCCTACATTTCACCCCCTTACGAGTGAACCCCAGAAGCCAATGGTTTGTGCTATTAATATTATTTTCTGTGGTGCTCCGGGACGACTTACTGAGGATTGATGGCGCCATTTGGCTATAGGTATAGGAAAACCTTACCACCATCATCAGCACAGTGACACAGGGGGATTGAAAATCTATGATCTGCATTAGATATTAATTAATATTCAATACGGTTTACCTAGTCGAGACAAGTATCAAACACTGAAATTTTTAAATTAAAATTTCACTGCCAGATACGAAGCACAAACCCACGTTGGTTCTAGCATATAAACAGCCATAAATGAATATGACCGATAGCCAACGATCTGTGTCACTCATGGGCTAAAATAAGAAAATTTTTGAAAAAATACGGAATCCCAAAGCCCAAATGATTTAGACTTAGTCTATCTGAACTTGAAGTCGATAATAATTTTCGATATAAGTGACTACTGTGTAGTGTTATCTATAACAGACAGACAGACTTCAGTGGTGTATCAAATATTTCGCTGCACAATATTGAGTTTATTTATCCTATAAATGAAACAAAATACAAATTGTTTTTTGAAAGAAGTTCCTTAACGCAGTTTGTAGTAGAAGTTAACTGGCAGAAAGCATTACGTAACGAAAAAGTGTTATGCCCCTACAGACGACGTTCATTCTATATGTCTCTTTTTTACAATATGACGATAAGATTTAAAAACAATTTTTACTTATTTATAATAGTTAAGATAGGGACGTTTTATCCAAATTTATGTTGGTCGGAGCAATAGATTTTTGAAATCACCTTCTCAGGACGAATCTAAAAATGTAAAAATATATAGGGTGTTCCATTAAAAAATATACATCTTTGGTATGCCAAATTTTTTTGAACCACCCTATATTATTATGTACCTATATTTTTAAAATGTAGCTCTTATTGGGATTTTTTTTTTAATTGTTATGGTTTGGGCACTAAATCCCGTGTAGTATGTGCTGCCTCACCCTGTATATAATTTACCATTCACTATTTTATATTTAATTTTTAATAAATGAATATTTTTTATAAAATATTATATGAAATTTTTTGATTTAAAGCCCTATTTTACATTTTTGCAATGAAAAAATGATAAAAAATAAAGAGAGAGAGTGAGATTTTTTTTTTATTTTTTCCGATTTCTTACAACTTTCTGTCATTTTTTGTTTTTTATGATTTTTTTCCAATTTTTCCTCAGTTTCATCTCATTGTTGTTTTTTCTCATTTTTCAATTTTTTTCGGTCTTTCTTTGATGGTTTCTTTTTTTTTGATTTTTCTTTGTTGTTTTTTGATTTTTCTAATTAATTCAGGTTTTTCTTTTTCCGTTTTTTTCTCATTTTTTTCGATTCTTCTAATTTTTCTCGTTACCTCTCGTTTTTTCTCATTCCTCTGTTTTTTTTTTGTTGCTTTTTTTTTTATTTTTTTAAATTTTTGTCGATTTTTCTAATTTTTTCTCGTTTATTTTCCTGATTTATCGTTTTTTCTTTCTGATTTTTTCTAATTTCTTTTCTTCTCATTGTTGTTTTTTTTCTCATAATTCAATTTTTTTTGGTTTCTTTAATTTTTTTTTTCTTTGTTGTTTTTTGATTTTTTCAAATTATTTCAGGTTTTTCTGTTTTTTCTTGTATTTTTTTCCGATTTTTTCTCATTTTTTTCTATTCTTCTAATTTTTTTCGTTACCTCCTGTTTTTTTTTCATTTTTCTGATTTTTTTTTTGGCTTTTCTAGTATTTCCTCATTTTTCTGATTGTTTAGTTTTTTTCCTATTTCTATTTTTTTTTGTTTTCTAATTTTTTCTCATTCCTCTGATTTTTTCTGTTGCTTTTTGTTTTTCGATTCTTCTAATTTTTTCTTGTTTAATTTTCCAATTAATTGATTTTTTCTGATTCTTTTTCGGATTTTTCTAGTATTTTCTCATTTTTCCATTGTTCTGTTTTTTTCTCTATTTCTTTCTTTTTTTTCTCATTCCTCTGATTTTTTCTGTTGCTTTTTGTTTTTTCTTTTTTAATTCTTTCAGGTTTTTTCTGTTCATTTTGTTCTGTTTTTTCTTGTTTTTTTTTAATATATTGATTTTTTTTAGATTTTTTCGGTTCTTCTAATTTTTTCTCAGTTTTTTTTGATTTTTTGTTTTTTTTTCTCGATGTTTTCTAATTATTCCTAATTTTTTATTATTATTCTGTTTTGTTTTTCTATTTCTTTGTTTTGCTTTCTAATTTTTTTACTATCTCTTACAGGTTTTTTCTGTTTTTTTTTTTCATTTCCTTGTTTTGTTTTCAATTTTTTTTTTCATTCTTCAGATTTTTTTTCTGTTGCATTTGGTTTTTTTTCTAATTCTTTCAGGTTTTTTCTGTCTTTTTTACTTGTTTTTTCTTATTTTTTTCAATTTTTTGATTTTTTTCGATTCTTCCTAATTTTTTCTGACTTTTATCGATGTTTTCTAATTGTTCCTAATTTTTTATCATTGTTCTGTTTTTTTTTCAATTTCTTTATTTTGTTTTCTAATGTTTTCTCATTCCTATGATTTTTTTCTGGCGCTTTTTGTTTTTTTCTAATTCTTTCAGGTTTTTTCGGTTTTTTCTTGTGATTTTTTTCAATTCCTCTAATTTTTTTCTGATTTTTACTCATTTTTCTTCTTATTATTCTAATTTTTTTCAATTTTAAAAAATAACGTAAGGAACTTCGCTCCTACCGGGGGTGTCTCCCGACCGCACAATTTTTTTTTTAAATGAGTATTCTGAGTAGCGCAAATTTAAAAACACCCTGTATAATAGTTATTATTGCGATTATTTATTTCAGTTTATGTTTCAGCTAAATGTGACTCATTTCGATTTTTTTTATCGTTTTTATTGTATGCAAATATAAATAAATAGTTAATGTCATTCTTTAATCTGTTATGTCTCGGTACAAAACTATATCGTCACACAATTAATTAATATTCCGCACCGAGTTCTGCACATATATGTATAATTATTGTTATTATTGTTTCTTAAGAAGACGTTGGCGTTTATTGGTTAAATAAATCGAAAGGTTAATATTGAATTTTAACAATCTTATTAGACTAAAAATGATTTTTATAGACAACCTAATAGAGCATTAAAATTCATTACTTGATAACTAAACGACCGTATCAATTTTTATACCACACATGTAACAAAAAATTGATTTTGACCAACATAACACTTTCTCGATATTTGTCAAATAAATCCGTTTAATAATATTCTATATAGAATATGACATGTTTTTCAGATATATCTTGTAGTATTTTTCTGGTCAACAAGTGCTTTTTGGGTCAAAAATTCAAGAGTCGCTTGAAAAAATTGCAAAAATTATAAACAATTAACTAAAAAAAAAGAAAAAGAGGTTTGCTTTTAGGTAGATTTCCATATATGGAATCTTCCTATTGTAATCGATTCAATGACGGGACCCAGAACTGGGAATAGGGGCGCTACGCCGTTTGTGACCTTCTGAATAAGAATCAGTAGATAAGAAAAAATTTATCCGTATATACCTATATATATTTATATACAGGGTGTTTTTTTAAAAAGTTTCCACCCCGGATTTAGGCTTACCCAATAATTTTTGGCAAAAATGGCGAGACACGTCGATTTTTGATTTGAGGGAGACAAAATTTTTGATAACAAACATCACTCTAACGTCAGCCCCCCTTCACCCCTTCATGTGACGGGGTGGGGGTGAAGGGGGTTAAGGTGGAGCGACAAATTTTGTCAAAAATGTCGTTTCCTTTAAATCAAAAGTCGACGTGTCTCACTATTTTTCTCAAAAATTATTGTGCGAGAGTAAAGTGAGGGTAGGAAAAAACACCCTGTATTTCTGTTCAGGGGGTAGTAAAAAAATTAAACTTGGTGTTTTGAATTCTGCATTGAATTACCTTTTCCCTGATGTGCCACACATGGTATGTTCCCTATTTAAATTTTAAAGTTGAGGGGCGAGGGGTGAAGGAGGTTGACGTTAGAGTGATGTTTGTTATCAAAAATTTTGTCCCCCTAAAATCAAAAATCGACGTGTCTCACCATTTTTGCCAAAAATTATTGGGTAAGCCTAAATCGGGGGTGGAAACTTTTTAAAAAACACCCTGTATATATATGTATGTATGTATGTGTAGACATTCAGTTCCGGCACGATAGAGGTCGCAATTTTGGTCCAATCGACACCAAATTTGGTACAAAAATTCTTTGGGGCAGTAATTCGTTGCGTATTGCAAATGGGCATTCTACCTCCAAGGTGGTGAGAATTGCAGGGGGTTGAAATCTCAAAAAAATCAGATCTCCGCCATTTTTGAAAATATTAAAAAAGACCATGAGACTTTTTTTATGCTCTGATTATTACAAAACTAATTTGTCTGAAACTTTTTTTCATCCGACCCACGAGGATGGAACTGGAAGGGGGTTGAAATTTTAAAAAAAATTATATCTCCGCTATTTTCAAAAATATTGAAACAGTTCATAAAATTTTTTTAATGTTCTAATTATTATAAAATTAATTTGTCTGAAACTTTTTTTTAATCGAACCTAAGGGGATGAACCTGGAGGGGGTTGAAATTTCAAAAAAATTATATCTCCGCCATTTTCAAAAATATTGAAACAAGTCACAAGACTTTTTTTGTGTTCTAATTTGCCCGAAACTTTTTTTCAGAAGGGGGTTGAAGTTTCAAAAAAATTATATCTTCGCTATTTTCAAAAATATTGAAACAGTTCATAAAACTTTTTTTATGTTCTAATTATTATAAAATTAATTTGTCTGAAACTTTTTTTTAATCGGACCTAAGGGGATGGAACTGAAGGGGGTTGAAATTTCAAAAAAATTATATCTCCGCCATTTTCAAAAATATTGAAACAAGTCACAAGACTTTTTTTGTGTTCTAATTTGCCCGAAACTTTTTTTCAGAAGGGGGTTGAAGTTTCAAAAAAATTATATCTTCGCTATTTTCAAAAATATTGAAACAGTTCATAAAACTTTTTTTATGTTCTAATTATTATAAAATTAATTTGTCTGAAACTTTTTTTTAATCGGACCTAAGGGGATGGAACTGAAGGGGGTTGAAATTTCAAAAAATTCATATCTCCGCTATTTTTAAAAATATTGAAACAGGTCATTAGACTTTTTTCATGTCCTAATTATTATAAAATTTATTTGTTTGAAACTTTTTTCGATCTGACCATATCGTGGAGTGGGGAAGGATGCTACTACTTGAACATGAACATTGTAAGTACGATAGTTGTTAAATAACCAATCTGATTTTTTTTTCCTTTTTTGAATAGATTTTTGAAAGGTCTCAGAAGAGATTCCTATTGGAACAATTAAAAAATTGTCATTTTTCATTTTGTTATTAACAATTTATTTACGTTAAAAATTAAAAAGCTTGATTAATTATTGAAATTTTTTTTTTTTCATATTACTATTAATTCGTTTTTTTTATCATCAGAAGTCATATGAAAATGATTTGTTAAAATTTTTATTTTCTATTGTTTACAAAATTGTTATAAATAAATGCGTTGGTTATAAGATAATTAAATTTTTTTTTTGGAAATATTTTGATGCAAATCATGATTAAAAAAAAAATCGTTTCTTAAAAAAAAATTTTAGTACTTAAAAATGTATTTGTTAATTAACAATTTTTTTCTACCATACAAATAATTTTTCTCAAAAAATAACACATGTTTTTGTTCCATTATGTAGAAAAAGTAAAAAATATATAGAAAAAATTTAATTCTTTATAAAATAAACAATGAAAATTTAAATAATAACAATTTTTTTCTTAATTATCAAAGAGCAAGATAAATTATTATTAAAAAATGGTTCCTTAATAATAATTACCCATGATAGAAAAAAATTGTTAATTAACAAATACATTTTTAAGCAATAAAACATTTTTTTAAGAAACGATTTTTTTGTAAAAAATCACAAAGATCATGTTTCCAAAAAAGGCATTTTAAATTATCTTATAAACAACATATTTGTTTATAATAATTTTTATAAACAATAAGAAATAAAAAATTTAAAAAATCATTTTCATATGACTTCTGATGATAAAAAACGGATCAATGGTAATATGAAAAAAGATTTTCAATTATTAATCAAGATTTTTAATTTTTCCAACGTATTTTCAACACTCTGGGAAAATTATAAATATTCCGGGGGGTATAATTTTTATTTGGGAATTTCTCCCTCTTTTTGAACCTTTTTTCAAATTTGAAAAATCTCAAATAGTTTTAGAGATATTTGCAAAAAAACAAACCCCACTTTTATTTTTCAATTAATTGTTTATAACTTTTGCAATTTTTGCAAGCGGATCTTGAATTTTTTCAAAAATCAACTACACGCTATTCCGAATCGAATGACATCTCGTTTATCGTATTTTTCGGAGGCGGAGAAAAAGTTTGGCCTAAAAAAGCAAAAGGGAATGGAACAGCGCCGGGCTCAATAATTCCTTAAGATCATTTCGTCTCGAAATGTTCCAGGACCCACCTTTGGTTTGCTGATTTTTGCATATATTAAAAATCTTGATGATCTAATCAAAAGCTTCCATGGCACCAAGAAAAAATAATGATTTTTTCTTATTCTTCAGATTTTTTGAAATTATTTGCGTTTTTTTTTAAGGATTTCTTGCATTTATTTCGATTTTTTCATTTTTTTTTGGCTACAGTTTCCGGTTTTTTGGTTGTACTTTGGGTTTTGCGATGTTTTTCGATTTTTCTCGTTATTTTCTCATTTTTCTGATTTTTTTTTTCTCATTGTTTCTCACTTTTCTTATTCCTTTGATTTGTTATTTTGTTGCGGTTTTTTGCGATTATCTTACGATTTTTTGTGATATTTTTCGAATTTCTTGCGTTTTTTCGTTATTTTACAATTTTATATTTCAATTTTTCCCAATATTTTCTAATTTCTCTCTCAATTTTTTTCTCTTTTTTTTTCGAAGTTTTTTGTTTTTTTTTTTTTAATTTTTTCCGGGTTTTCAGATTTTTTCGATTCTTTTAATATCTCGTTAAAATTTAAAATTTTTCGATATATTTTTGAAAATTTCGATATATACTCTGAGAAATTATCGAAAATTTTTAATTTATACATATTTATATTTATTTTTTTGAAATTTTGGAATTTTTTGATATATTTTGAAATTTGTAAAAAGAATTAATGAAACAACAGAAAAATTTTCTGAAATGTTTAAATCTTAAAAGTGATACAGGGTACTTTAATTGATTTATAACAGTTACCTGTAAAGCAATAAAACCCTCGTAAAGTCCTGCATAAGTCAATCCCAAATATCTGTTCTTCTCACTATTCGACTGTTTCTTGTGTTTTTTTTCTACCAAATATTAATTAACTCTCTAGTAAATTGCTACTACTAATTAAGACGATATTTCCAAAATTTACGCTTCGAGATTCGCGGTAGGTGCATGACATAAAGCAAACATTCTTTGAAATAGAGAAATCCCTTCCCAGCAGTATTTTTAGTACGGAAAATTTAAAATTTAATCCTCACTTGCTCCAGGGCATTGTTTATATTTTTATCATAGACGTAGTAGGTAGGTAAAGCATGAGAGACAAAATTCATGAGGCATTATTTTCACCACAATACATACATTTTGTACCCATTTAACGCCCTTATTGATGATTATTTTTACTCAAAATTATTTTTTAATAAAAGCCAAATCATGTTTTTAGTAATGTACAACTTTAATTTTTTAAATTTTTGTTGTGACATTTATTTATAAGAAGTTAAACATTCGCCTAAAATATCTTATTTTAGAATTTGTTTATTAAAAAAATAATAAAAAATCGTTAAAAAACTCATTGTATATTACTAGAGGATAAGATAAAATGTTCTAAAAAATAATAAGTATATATTTTTTCATTTTCTGTTCAGAAAACGATTTAAAAATATAATAAATAAATTTACTTGGGTAAAAATCCCCTTAAGGACTAGGTCCTCTCGCAGATTATTTTATTAACCACTAGATGGCGATAGTGTAATCATTTAGAATATAAAGTTCTGTATTTATCTATAATATGTCGACTGATGATACATATGAGGTAGAAACACGTCAGATCAATTATTTTAAAATAATCTTCTTTTTTTTTAACCTTGAAATTTTTGGCAATAAAAGATTAAATTTATTAGCACAAAAGTCATATTAAATGTTAATATTTCAATAAATTATTTTAAAACGAACAGAAAAGTAATAATTAAAAATCAATTTATTTAATAATAATAATCTAAGTTCGTTATTTTTAAATATATATATTTTTATTAGTCTGATTAGCTATTAGAATACTAATTTTAATTGGTTTACAATAAATTAAAAATTTTTGCGATATGAAAATTAAAAATGGTGGATATTTTTGGTTTCAGTTATAACATAAATAAATTACTACTTAAACTTTAGCAAATAATGTAGATTAATTTAATTGTTTATTACATTCAAATTTAATATCAACCCACTTATCTATTTTACCTATAAAGTCCTTGTATTTTTTTCTATATTAGTCATAGCTCTTAATATGAAAAATTATATAACATTTAAATTCATAATTGCAAAAAAAATATTTGCATATAATCTCGCCTTCAACTAATTAGAATCATTAATTAATTTTTTTAACACGTTTAGTTAGGCTAAAAGTATATTAATCTAGTTCTAAAGTTCAAAAATTTGTTAATCAAAGTTGAAACGAATTAAAATTTAGTCGATCTAGAAAAATGTATGAATTTAAAAAAAGTTTTTAATAGTATATTATTTAACGAGCGGTAAGACGAGTGCTGTAATTCATCAAGTGAGTTTTGACCATTTCTTTCTTGTTTCATAACTTTTAAACCACCCTTTATTAACGATGATAAAGATATTCCAGGGCCGGTTCTACTAAAAATTTATAAATTCGATCAGCTAGAAAACAACACCCCGTATTTTTACAATTTTTGGCTGTAGTTAAAGAGCTTAAAAAAGCAAAACCAACGATGCGCAGACTCAGACATATTTTGATTTACTTTATTTCCATTTAATTAAGGTTATTTATCCCAAATAAGCTCTTTTTGACTACAGCAAAAAATTGTAAAAATTCAAATATACAGGGTGTTGTTTTCAACCCGATCGACCAAATATAAAAAATATATACAAGTTATGAAGCAAGAAATAAATGGGCAAAATGAATAAAACGCCCTGTATTTCATTTATAAAGAGCGGCAAATTCGACATATGGTTTTTAAGGATTTATGGGATTTTTATGAATTTTCAAGGACTCTTTTAAGTATTTTTAGGGATTTTGAAGAATTTAAGGATTTTCAAGGACGTTTAAGGATTTTTAAGAAATTTAACTATTTTTATAGATTTTTAAGGATTATTTTAGGATCTTTAAGAATTGCTTAAGATTTTGAAGTAAAAATTATTACGGGTTTTTAGAGATTTTTATTGATTTTTTCAGGATTTATTAAGGATATTTTAATGATTTTAAAGTATTTTAAGAAATTTCTAACTTTTTCTTAATATTTTTAACGATTTTAAAAATTATTTCAGAATATTAAGGGGTCTTTAAAGTTTTTTAAGGATTTTAAAAGATTTTTAATGATTTTTGGAATTTTCAAGGACTTTCAAGAACTTTTAAGGATTTTTAAGAATTTTAAACTATTTTGAGGGATCTTAATGTTTTTTAAGGATTATTTTAGGATCTTTAAGAATTGCTTAGATTTTTAAGTGATTTTAAGTGTTTTTAAGGTTTTTTTAGCGATTTTAAATGATTTTTCAGGATTCTTTACAATATTTTAAGGATTAAAATACTTAAAAAGTATTTTTAACAATTTCTAACGCTTTTTTAAGATTCTTAAGGGTTTTTAAGTTTTTCAGAATTTTAAAGATTTTAAGGATTTTGCAGGATTTTTAATGATTTTTGGGATTTTTAATTTTTTTTTTAAGAGTTTTAAACTATTTTTAAGATTTTAATATTTTTTCATGGATTATTTTAGGGTATATAAGAATTGCTTGGGATTTTACAGTAATTTTAAAGGTTTTTATGGATTTTTTAAGATTTTTTCAGGATTTTTTTTGGATATTTTAAGGATTAAAATCTTTAAAAAGTATTTTAAAGAATTTCTAAGGTTTTTTTAAGATTTTTAAGGATTTTAAAATTTTTTCCAGAATTTTAACGGATTTTGAAGGATTTTTAATGATTTTTAATGATTTTTAATGATTTTTAATGATTTTTAATGATTTTTAATGATTTTTAATGATTTTTAATGATTTTTAATGATTTTTAATGATTTTTAATGATTTTTAATGATTTTTAATGATTTTTAATGATTTTTAATGATTTTTAATGATTTTTAATGATTTTTAATGATTTTTAATGATTTTTGAGATTAAAAAAGATTTTCAAGGACGATTAAAGATTTTCAAGGACATTTAAGGATTTTTAAGAATTTTAAACTATTTTTGTAGATTTTAAGGATTATTTTAGGATTTTTAAGAATTGCTTTTAAAGTAATTTTAAAAAATATTACGGTTTTTTAGATATTTTTAAAGATTTTTTCAGGATTTTTTAAGAATATTTTAAGGATTTTAAAGTATTTTTAAAAATTTTTTCTTAATATTTTTAACCATTTTAAAAATTATTTCAGAATTTTAAGGGGTCTTTAAAGATTTTAAAGGATTTTTAATGATTTTTGGGATTTTTAAGAATTTTCAAGGACTTTTAAGAACTTTAAACTATTTTGAGGGATCTTAATATTTTTTAAGGATTATTTTAGGATCTTTAAGAATGGCTTAGATTTTGAAGTAATTTTAAGTGTTTTAAGGTTTTTTATGGATTTTTCAGGATTTTTTACAATATTTTAAGGATTAAAATATTTAAAAAGTATTTTTAAGGATTTTTTAAGATTTCCTTAAGATTTTTAAGAATTTTTTAAAATTTTTCAGAGTTTTATGTTAATTTTAAAGATTTTTAATGATGTTAAGGATTTTGAAGGATTTTTAATGATTTTTGGGATTTTGAAGGATTTTCATTTTTTTTTTTTTAGGAATTTTAAACTATTTAAACTAGCTTAAAGAACCTAGTGGCTTATGTTCATTTTCATTGTTCTTATAATATTCATTAATTAAAAAAAATCAATAAAAAGTATTTAATATATTTTGAAAGTGGCGCTGCTTCTTGACCAATAATTAACGTTTTACTTTCTACATCATTGCCAAGATTCTAGCTTTGTTCGTTTTTAGAAAAATTTGACATACTTCTTTCCTTCTTTTAATCATATAACAAATGAGAACGAGAGTTACCAGTTTTATCGATATGACAACAAAGCCAAATATAATCTGTTTCAATTGGGCCACGTCACAAGCCACTATAGCCCCGATAATCAAATTTTAAGAATTAATTACAAACGCAGGATCGGTCTCAGAAGGGCTGGACCCGGTGCAATGTGTTATAATAAAATATAAATAAAAAAAAATCCATTGGCGGTAGAATTTAATCTGTAAACCTTTTTATAAAAATGTAAAGTATAAAGAAATATAATCAATAACACACTCATTGCAGGAGAAAAATGTCATACAACGAAATATTGTCAGTTTTTGTCTATTTTTTAATAGTGCGTGCTCTAGTATCACTACAGAGCTGAAAGTGACACTTTTGGCACAATTGTGCTACAATTAACAACACTGCCAGCCGTAAGCACATCGCTCTCATCCACACGTTACCTGAAAGTGATGGAGTGAACGTTTCGTCTTATTTTTCTCCATTGAATCGTTGCATAAATACATTCTTCTTCCACTCATTACAAATTCCTTATGTTCCGCAAAGATTTTGCTAGATCTGTATATTTTCCTTGTATATTAGAATTTGTTTATAGTAGAATATTTTTTTTCTGACAATGTAGGTAATAAATTGAGACATGCTGTATATTGTTCTACTTGTTCGTATATATTTTTTTAAATAGTTTTGTTGCCTCACCTTTATATCTATATCAACTAATTATCTAATGTAGACAGAAAAAATAACAATGGAATTGAAATTCCATAATTTCCAATAATAATAGTATTTTCTAATTATCCGTTACTTCCTGTTGTCAAATCCGTCACATGTTCAGGAAGTTGCATTTCAATATAGGTGAATAGCCTTGTAAAAATATTAATAACCTTATATGTATCTAAATTTATTATTTAATCGAAATAATATTTATTTTGTAGGATTTTTTTTTTAATATTCATTCATTGTTTTATGAATAATTTAATAACTGTTTAGAAATGTTGCATAATTGCGAATTTTTTAATTAAAATTAGATAAAGTGTGGGAACACAAATAATACTTTATATAATAATAAATTCTTCATTAATAAGTTGCAAAATTATGACAAAATTTACAAATAATATATCGTGAATCTGCGAAATAAAATATGACAATTTTTTGCAAATTACTTAAAAAATATAAGCGTTAAAGTGAATTTAAAAAAATAATAGAAGTTTCATGATAGTGATATGTTTTCACATTTATCTAAAAACTAATAAATCAGTAAAAAAAATTTTGAAATCGGTCAATAAATAACCGAGAAATATAATATTAAAATTGTTGATTTTTAGCGCGGATTGTGGTGCGTGTGACGTCACATATCCGCATAGCGCCGTACTATAAAGTAAGCTCTTTATTCTATTAACACATGTCTGACTTTAGTTTTGTTTTATTTCTGTCATCGTTCAATAAAAATAAGTTGAACTCTGTATTCAATAAGTTGAAAAAAAAAATTCTCATTGATTTTTAACAAAATAAGTCCATTGTTAATTATGTTTTATGGTGCTTATTTTGTATTGTTCTAATAATTTCCCTTTATCATTATTTATCTTTTATTTAAATATTAGTGATTTCGCCATACACTTTTGTTCGGCTAGACGAGGGCACTGACTTCTAAATCAGGGCACATCAATTTGAATATTTACTGTTAAACATTAACAGGTTTTATTTAGAATATTAGTTTGAATATATACAGTAAGTATTGAAAATCAATCACGATAACTTCATATATATATATATATATATAATTTTTTAATTATGTAAAAAAAAATTTAACACTAATAAATTATAGTCTGGTTCAGCAAAGTTCAAAAACGTGTTAATTATATTAAAGCAATTTAAAATTTGGTCCGAAGCAAAAATGACTTTTTCCTATCATTATTTTCAGAAAAAATTTCTAGTATATTTTTTTAAATTTATTAAAATTTTATTTAAGTTTGCTACTTCTGATCTCCTTAACTATTAATTTTTATACTACTTTCCATTTTGATTAAAAATGTATACCAATTCAAAAAAAAAATATTTATAATAATATACAAGAAGATGTCTTTTTTATCCCATAATAAGAAAACTAAATAATATATTAAAATTAACTTAATACTATTGAAAAGATAATGAAACATACTAGAAGTGGGAATTTTTTCAAAATTTTTAAAAAAGAATTGTGAATTTGAGAAAAAGAAGAGACTAAAATGAGGAAAATTAAAAAATCCTTATAATAATGGTCTCTTCCTATTCTCACAATCACAATTACTTCGGTTCGGACCGGAAGTATTAAAATAAAAAAAAATTGCTTAAAATGATTTTTCTACGAATAATAAAACTCCAAGTCATACTACAATTATTTATGTAAAGTTAAAAATTAAGCGGCAACATGTTTCGGCCAAACAATGGCCATCATCAGGCAGAAGCTGTTAGTCAAGTACGACAAATTACAAACAAATTGAATCGTATGAAAAATCAGATTATGAACAATTGATAAAACGTAGGTTACAAGTTAAATATTTAATTTTTTTTTTTTTAAAGGCGCTAAGCTAAAACTCTATAATGGAGAGATTATTATTGTCACTTTTTCACTTGCCGCATGTGGTTTACTACGCAGTGAATTTATAAATTGCATCTTCGACAATTACATAAAAACAATAATATTCCCTCCATTTTTTTTTTTTTTTTTTTTTTTTTTTTTTTTTTTTTTTTTTTTTTTTTTTTTTTTTTTTTTTTATATTTAACTTGTAATTTGGTTACAGTTTTCCTACGTTTTATCATTTGTTCATAATGTGATTTTTCATACCATTCAATTTTCTTGTCATTTGTCGTACTTGACTAACTGCTTCTGCCTGATGATGGCCATTGTTTGGCCGAAACATGTTGCCGCTTAATTTTTAGATTAGGTAAAAAAAAATTTTCATGTCCAAAAATTCTTTCGCTTATCGTTTTCTCTTATCTACGAAATAAACCCAATTGTTTTTGGTCATTCTACCTGGAAGGGGTTGGAAACTGGAAGGGGTTGATATTTCAAAAAATTCATATCACCGCCATTTTTAAAAATATAGAAACAAATCATAAGACTTTTTTTATGCTCTAATTATTATAAAATTAAGTATTTTTATGATTTTTTTACGATTTTTTATGGATTTTTTAAAAATTAAGAAAGATAAGAAAAAAATGGAAAAAATCGTAAAAAATCGTGAAAACTTGTGAAGAAACTTAAAAAATCGGAAAAAAAAACCGTGAGAAAATGTGAACAACCGTAAAAAATCGTAAAAAAATCGGAAAAAATCGTAAAAAAAACCGTGAAAAATTGTGAAGAACCGTAAAAACTCGTAAAAAAAAATCGGAAAAAATCGTAAAAAAAACCTTGAAAAAATGTGAAGAACCGTAAAAAAAATCGTAAAAAAAAACCTTGAAAAATTGTGAAGAACCGTAAAAAATCGTAAAAAAAACGGAAAAAATCGTAAAAAAAACCGTGAAAAATTGTGAAGAACCGTAAAAAAAATCGGAAAAAATCGTAAATACATATTTCTGAATTATTGAATTTTTTTAAATATTTGAAAATTTTTAAAAAATTTTGAAGTTTTGATCTATTTAATTTTTTAAATATTTTGAACTTTTCGGTTTTGAAATTATTGAATTATTGAATTTTTTTAAAATTTTTGGAATATTTAAAACTTTTGTCCCTTAAACCTGCCCATGTAAAAATATTTGTTCATTTTACCATTTCAGCTTTATTTATTCTTTGAATTTTTTTAACTTTTTAAAATTGAAATTTTTGATTGTTTTAGAATTAATATTTGCTTTTTTATAATTTTTGTAATTTTTGAAATTTTTCGCCTTTAACCTGTCCATGTAAAAATATTTATCTTTAACCACTAAAATCTGTCAATAAACAAATATTTGTCCTATTAATTACCCCTGTCAAATCAATTAAATTTGCGCCACCCTGTATATAACATTTTGGGGTTTATCGTCGTTTTTCCAATTTTCCAGTATAAAATTATATATTTCCCAGAAAAAGGTAACATAGGGAAATATTAGATAATTAAACTATCTACAACTTTTGTTTTATTTTCTAATTATTATAAAATTAATTCTCTAATTTTTACGATTTTTTACAATTTTTTACGGTTTTTTACGGATTTTTAAAAAATTAAGAAAGAGGCAAAAATGGAAAAATGGTAAAAAAATCTTGAAAAATCTTAAAAAAATTGGTAAAAAACTGATAAAAAGTCGTCAAATTTCGTAAATAATGCTAAATAATCGTAAAACAAAAAATTGTGAAAAATCGTAAAAAATCTTAATAAATCGTAAAAAAAAACCGAAAAAAACTGGAACAAATGGAAACAAGGGGTAATATCGGAGTAGATCCAAAAATGCGAGTAAATTAGAAAAAATCGAAAAAAAAATTAAAAAAAAACCATTAAAATTTTTTTACAAATACAATTTTTAACAAAAAATTAGGGCCTCTGAAACGAGATGCGCAAACTTGAAAAAAACTTAATCTAAATCAGTTATTTTCGCTATTTTCGAATATCTTATCAGATTTACAAAATATTGTTATACAGGGTGTTGTTTTGAGGATTGAAAGAAATGGTCAAATTTTGTTAAGCCGGACCTGGATTTTAATTATGGTTATATGGCAATATTTTATCTATATTTAAGGAAGTTCACATGCCAAATTTTTTATTTTTATACCGAGTGGTTGTTGAATTATGACCAAATAAAAATTCAGGCGAAATCCATAAAACACCCTGTATATAGGTAATGAGGTATGATAGCCCATTATTAATCAGTGATTTTGAATCATCCAAGTGTCCCACACACCTTTAGTTAACGTATGTACATTTCAATCTGAAACACCCTGTATATTTTTTTAAATTATATTTAATAGTATTTAAAAATTAGAATAAAGTTTTTTTTTAATCTCTATTTGTTTATAATTTTTACAATTGTTTATATAGTCGTTTACAACTTTACTTGTTTAATTTTAATTCGGTTTAAATTTATTTAACACATGTTTAAACTTTTATAAACTAAATTATTTATGTTGTTATTACATGCAATTAATGACTTAAATAATAGTTTCATTTTGACTGTACATAACGATTACCTGTATAATAATAATAAAAAAAGTGAAAATATCCAAGGCATTGCGAAATGGTTCAATAAAGAATGAGATAGCTATAGTAGCGCCTTTGTACATGCATACAAAACTAGACGCAATATCCTTTTTGAATTACTAATTAATTAAATTAGACCAGACTAGACTTGCAATTTTAAAGATAACATTTATTTAGTAAATTATTTTTCTTTCTTATTTTTTTTTTGTTAAAATTCTGTACGCACGAAATATATTTAAATAATAGATAGTAATTTACAGTTTGGGTTTTTCTATATTAAAAAAAATGAGGGGGTAACCCTACCCAACTTTCCGAACACTCCTAGTAAAATAATTGTTTAATCGATTATTTTTATTTTTCTACATCAAAATACATTAATAGAGGTTTTCTGGATCTAAATTTGTTTAAAAAACGAAAAAAAAATCAAATTTTTTATCAAAACAAATCAGAAAAAAAATAAAAACAAAAAAATGAACAGAAAAATGGGAAAAAACGAGAAAAATTAGAAAAATCGAAAAAATCTGAGAAAATAAGAAGAAAAAAAAACACGAAATATTGGAGAATATTGACAAAAAAATGAAAAATAATTGTAAGTACGGAAAAAACAGAAAAATCAAAAATTTTTAAAAAACCAACAAAAAAATAAGGAAAAATGGCAAAAGAACGCTAAAAATCACAAAAAACGAAAAAATCACAAAGAATTAAAAAAACTGCAAAAATTTAAAAAAAAAAACAAAAAACCAAAAAAATCGTATAAAACATTAAAAAATTTGAAAGAATTGAAATAAATCGAAAAAAATCAGAGGAATAAGAAAAAATGAGAAAAACCTGAAAACAAAAGAAAGAAATTGAAAAAAAAACAAGAAAAAAACGAGAAAAAATTAGAATAAACAAAAAACAGAAAAATGAGAAAAAAAACCGAGAACAAATTAGAATCATCGAAAAATTGGAAATATCAGAAAATATTGGGAAAAAAAGAAAAATAAACTTCTAAAATACGGAAAAAACGGAAAAATCAAAAAATTTAATAAAAAAAACAACAAAAAATACAGAAAAAATTGCAAAAAACGAAAAAAAAAACTTGAAAAAATAACAAAAAATTGAAAAAACGGCAAAAATTCGGAAAAAAAACAAAAAACAACCAAAGAAATGGTAAAAACATTACAAAATTCGAAAGAATTGAAATAAATCGAAAAAAATCAGAGGAATAAGGAAACAATGAGAAAAAATCTGAAAACAAAAGAAAAATTTGAAAAAACTTGAGAAATAAGAAAACAATGAGAAAAATCAGAAAAGAATGGAATAAAAAAAAAATGAGAAAAAACGAGAAAATAAAGGAAAAACAAAAAAAACGCTATTACTTTTACAAATACCATGTTATGAAATAATTTACACACATGGTAATTTTGGATCCTTTTCGGATATTCTAATTAGTTTTTTCATTTATTTTATACTTATTGATAAAACGAAATTACAAAAAATTTCAAAAAAATTCTTTATTTTTGCTATAATAATTACAATTCTAAATTCTAAGAAACTAAAATACATTTTAAATTTAGAGTTTTATATTATTTTTAGAATGGTTAAAATACCAGTTCAATAACTTCAATATTTTAGAAGTTATTCAATTTAGTTTAATATAATTTTAAAAATGTTTCTTAGCCAAGTTTTAAAAAATTCCACAATTTTTGTAATAAAATTTTGAAAAAAATTCTAATTATAAAATTAATTATTATAAATTTAAAAATATTTTTTAATAAAATTTAATATTAAAATTTAACTAAAAAATAATAATTTAATAAAAATAAAAATTGCTTAAAAATTATAATAAAAACTATCGGCAAAACTATGCGGAACTCGAAAAAAAAGTAAAGACAAAATATGTAGAAAATTTTATGTTCTACAATTTTGATTTTTTGTAATTTTTCATAAAAATCCATATTTTTGTCTCAAAATCTAAAAAAAGTCGCAAATGTCTATATACATTATTTTTCACGCCCTCTAGCGACGAAACTGTGAGGAATTCAAAAAAACAGTAATGACAAAATGTGTAGAAAATTTTATGTTCTACAACTTTTATATCCTGTAATTTTTTATATAAATGCATTATTTTGGTTATTTAAGAAAAATATGGCAACAATGGTAAAAGTTTTTGAAAATTTTAATCATTCAAAATTAAACTATAACGTAAAAAAAATATGTGTGTAAAACTTTATTGCCATCTTGTTTAGTAATGACGTCATCACTTATAGCAACTGTCACTTTCGGTTGTCCGATTAACTCCAAAATCTATACAGGTTGTCTCCTTGCTATCCTAAATATGTATATAAAATTTCATCTAAATCGGTTCAGCCGTTTAAACGCAATAGTGTTCACACACACAGACAGACCCACACACACACACAGACAGACATCATGCTAAAAATGGTATAAATGGATTCAGGTGCGCTCAAAACGTAAAGATCCGTTAAAATCAGGGTATGGTCAAAATATCATGATCGCAATACTTTCCTTCTATACAACTCTGTTGTTCGGAAAGTAAAAATGTCGATGTCAAATTGTCCTTCGTTCATTTATCATTAAACAATTTTATCAGGTGTGAGTCACAACTTACCGTTTATTAATACTTATAAATGTGTTGTTTAAACAAAGTAAGCAATCCGAATCTTAATTGCTGTTCAAGTATGCATATACGTCATATTGCAACAATAATATTAGACCCATATTTATCATACTACCAGATGGATAATATGGTATAATTTGTTAAACAAATTAACAGATAGTAACAATAATTTAATGAAGCAATAAAATGGAGACTATCATATACAATCCAAAAAAAAAAACAGTTCTAAACCAGCCTTTTGAATAATTTAAATTTAAAAAGTAATTTTTTTTACTAAATGCTAAATGATTTTTGTACGTGGCACCCTTTTAATGTCTCCAGGTAAATTTCGAATCGTGGTCATAGATACAGGGTGGCTACTTTTTAATAGGGACACGTATGTCATTGATAGGGCAAAAAGCGATTTAGTACTATTAAATAAAATAGACAGGTCCGTATTTAAAAAATAAAGTTGATGGTGGCCCCGAAGAGACAAAACGTCAGAATCAAAATTTAACTACGGCAGCTTATAAAGATGTTAGAATACAACAAAAACTTTTAATAAAGTTACCCCAAATTTTGTATAATAACAGAGCTTTGGCAAAAAAACGATTTTCCACAAATTCGGATTATGTCGTTTAACTCCGGAACCAATAGGAATATTTTAGATTTCAAAAAATCGTTTTGTCTATTTTTATGTTTCGCACATTTTTCCCCATTTAACCGTCTTTCTAGCGTTTACCGTTTACGAGATTGCAATACTATCCCTATTAAAAAGTAGCCATCCTGTATACAGGGTGGCGAAAATTTCATTGCAATGTATTGCAATCTCGGTAACCGTAAGAGATACGAAGTCGGTTAAATGCAACAAAAGTTTCACAATTTGAATACTAATCGACTAGTGCTTTGCATCCCACGATATCAGGGACGGTTTTCATAATAATTGATAAAAACTAAAATTGCACATTTTCTATTTAGTGCTTTTATTTTGAACAATAGAAAAATAGTGCATAAAACTTTTTTGTTTGAAAACGTTACCCACAGTCTGATAATATTAGATTTTGAATCTGACGTTTAGTTTCTGCCGTTACCCTCAACTTTTTTTTCTCAAATACGGACCTGCAATTTTTATGTGTTTTTTGTATAGCATTTTATTTCCTGAATTCATCTATAATTCATTTTTGATTATTTGAATGAATTTTTAACTATTTAATATAAAAGCTTTTAAATACGGTCCTGTACATTAACTGCAGTCAATAATACAAAAGAATGTAAAGAAAACACATTATTTTATTTCATACAAAGAAAAAAGTATTATGAACTTTTTTCAATTGTTCAAAATAAAAGCACTAAATAGAAAATGTGCAATTTTGGTTTTTATCAATTATTATGAAAACCGTCCCTGATATCTGGGGATGCAAAGCACCAGTCGATTAGCTTTCAAATTGAGAAACTTTTGTTCAATTTAACCGACTTCGTATCTCTTACGGTTTCCGAGATTGCAATGAAATTTTCGTCACCCTGTATACCTTGAAAATCAAATTCCAAATTCCGACTAGATCACCTACACAAATCTGAATATAGGTATAGGAAATTCAATATGTTAGAGAGAGACGATGCAAAGAGGAAATGTCCTTTTGGAATTTTTCCCATTCAAATTGGACCAATAGTAACGAAGATAGACGCTAGTAAATTTTTATTGTTGCTAGTGCGAATGATTTTTCTTTATGTATTTATTGGACGTCAGATTTATAATACAAAATCGTTTTTTTCATAAAAATTGGATCAATAGTAACGAAAATAAACAATAGTGCCCTTTTGTTGTTGCTGCTGTGCACGATTTAATGTACGGCCTTTCCTGAATACAAATTAATTTTTACCATTTAAATTGAATTAATAGTATTGCTAGTGCCTTTTTGTTGTGGTTACTGTGTATGATTTTATAATACAGAGTCGTTTTTACTTTCCGAATCATGATTTTTTGACCATACCCAGATTTTAACGAATCTTTACGTTTTGAAGTTACCTGAATCCATTTATACCATTTTTAGCATGATGTCTGTCTGTGTGTGTGTGTGAACACGATAGCGTCTAAACGGCTGAACCGATTTAGATGAAATTTTATATACATATTTATGGTAGCAAGAAGACGACATACATAGATTTTGGAGTTAATCGGACAACCGGAAGTGACAGTTGCTATAAGTGATGACGTCATTACTAAACAAGATGGCAATAAAGTTTTACACATATATTTTCTATACGTTATAGTTAGATTTGAAATGATTAAAATTTTCAAAAACTTTTGCTATTGTTGCCAGATTTATCAAAAAGTATTTTCTTTCATATTTTTTTTAAATTACCATAATAATGCATTTTTATGAAAAATTACAGGATATGAAAGTTGTAGAACATAAAATTTTCTACACATTTTGTCATTATCATTTTTTTGAATTCCTCATAGTTTCGTCGCTAGAGGGCGTGAAAAAAATTTATTTGCGACTTTTTTAGATTTTGAGACAAAATCATGGATTTTTATGAAAAATTACATGAAATCAAAATTGTAGAACATAAAATTTTCTACAAATTTTGTCTTTACTTTTTTTTCGAGTTCCGCATAGTTTCGAAACTAGTTTTTATTTTAATTTTTATCTTTATTAAATTATTATTTTTTAGATAAATTATAATATTATAAATTTTAAAAAATATCTTTAAATTTGTAATAATTAATTTTAATAATTATAATTTTTTTCAAAATTTTATTACAAAAATTGTGGAATTTTTTAAAAATTGGCTAAGAAACATTTGGAATTACATTAGAATTTTAAACTAAATTGAATAACTTCTAAAATATTAAAGTTATTGAAATTCAATTTTCAGCATTCGAATAATAATGTAAAACTCTAAATTTAAAATATATTTTAGTTTCTTAAAATTTAGAATTGTAATTATTATAACCAAAATAAAGAATTTTTTTTAAATTTTTTGTAATTTCGTTTTATCAATAAGTATAAAATAAATGAAAAAAGTAAATAGCATATCCGAAAAGGATCCAAAAGTACTATGTGTCTAAATTATTTCATAATTTATTTAATTTATTTTCTTAACCCGAGTGGAGAAAAATGTATGGTTGGTTTGTTTTTAAATGTGTGTGTTTTTCCCGGTTTTTTATTATTTTTTCCTATTTTTCATCATTTTTCGCAATTTTTCTGTAATCACTATTATTTTTTATTTTACTCTTTTTCCTGTTTTTCCCTATTTTTCTTGTTTATAATTATTTTTTCCCATTTTTCCT
This sequence comes from Neocrepidodera transversa, assembly GCA_963243735.1. Lineage (NCBI taxonomy): Eukaryota > Metazoa > Arthropoda > Insecta > Coleoptera > Chrysomelidae > Neocrepidodera > Neocrepidodera transversa. Next base: position 861,249 of record OY725341.1, on the reverse strand, counting down.
ATTTATCCCTATTATTATATATTTTTTCCTCTTTCCTAATTTTTTCCTATTTTTCCCTTTCTTTTCCGTTTTTAACGTATGCCGGTTTCCCAATGAAACACCCTGTATAATTATGTAAAACACAATTTTAATAAAACAAATGTAAGGAAATAATTTTTGTTTTGATATTTGTTCCCCACGGTTATTGCAGGTTTTTTTTCTTGTCTTGATACTTTAGTTAGAATTTTTTTTAGGCTACATTTTCGATATTTTTTGGAAGGAATTTAAAACTTTTGGGATAAATTTCTGGACCTCATATTAAAATTTTTCAAAATTAAGTAAATTTGTTTTGATAAGATGTAACTTTTTTCCCATTTAACCTACTTTATATCTATAACGGTTAACGGAATCCCAATAGTGTACCTTAAAATGAAACACCCTGTATGTGTATTTTCACTAAATTCAAATTTTAACGTATCGTTTAGTATATTTCATAATAATAATAAAAGTTTTTATGAATAGAAAGTTACTAATTTAGTTAATAGAGTAAAGCACAGAATATGCATTGAGTCATTTTGAACCACCCTGTATTTTTAGAGTCATGGTACAATGAGCAAAAATGATCCATATGACTAAAGATACCAAATTTTAAAAAAATAGGTCCGGGACCCAACCGCCTTAAGAAAAATGCGTGGTCCTTTACTTTTAATGTTTTTGGATTTTTTTTCTAAATTCGAGATGTTAAAATATTTATGTCAAGCTGTCATTTTTGCGATGTTGTCAAGTTTATATTTCTTTTAAAAAGTTTTCCCCAAATCAGTTTTATAAATTTAATCTGCAAATTTTTGTTATTTATATTTGTCTAAAATTGACATTTTTGCTATGTCGTCAAATTATTAAATTTGAGTAAATTTTGTGCTGTTTTCGTTTATCGATAGAATTAATGTATACAAATTATTGAAATATTAATAATATATATATAATTTTTGGAAAGAAAGAAAGTAAACCAACTCATATAAACATCTTCAAAATTGCAAGCAGTCAAATCAGGTCAGTTCGGAAACTAATTAACAATTCATCGCTGAAATCCGTTCTAGATAAAGACCATTTCAAATAATTACCTAAATTTTACAGCCGTTATCCAATAATATTGTCACATAGATTGAATATACCACTGATAAAACACTGAACACGAAAAACGCGTTGGACTTGGACTATGCCGCAAAACTAAAACATTCGTTTTTATTACTTGGAACGACTCTAACCTAGTTAGCGTAGCGGCGACCAGCGACAAATAAACTCGACAACTGATTGTGGCATAGCATAGCACGAGCATGAGCATGCTGCTGCACCTATGACCACTTACTTACACCAGATAGAAGAGTCGCAGGAACTTACCAATGGTGGGGTATAGTCAGATCTTTTATATGTCATCTCAAAAAATATATCAAATAAATAGTTCGTAATTGTTTTACCCTTTAGGGATTATCAGTGTTATTTTTTTGTCAAAAGTCAATCATTTTTTAAACAAAAAAAATGAGGGGGTAATCCCACCCAACTTTCCGAACACTCCTAGTAAAGTAATTGTTTAATCGATTATTTTAGTTTTTCTGCATCAAAATACATTAATAAAATTAGTTTACAAAAATTAAAAAAAAACTTAATTTTTTGTAAATTTTTTTTTAACTTTTTATAATTTTGTATAATTTCTACAAGTATTATTTTAAAATTATGAAAAATTTCACACATAATGTATTTTTAGATCCCTGCTAGATGTACTATTTACTTTTTTCATTTGTTTTACCATTTTCGATAAAACAAAAGGACAAAAAAATTTATTTTTTGTTTTATTTTGGTTATAATAATTACAATGTTAAATTTGACGAGACTAAATTTTCCAAATTTAGAGTTTTATATTACCTATCGAATGGTATAAATCCCATTTTAATATCTTTAGTATTTTTAAAGTTATTCAATTTTTTTATAACTTATATTAAATTTCAAAAAAAAAAATTATGAATTCTACAATTTTTTGAACAAAATTTTGAAAAAAATCACAACTATAGAGTTTTTTACTATCAATTAAATGGTATTTTTTTAAATTTGTAATATTAATATTAATCTTAAAAAGAAATAAAACCTATTTTGAATAATTTTAAAATCAATAAATAATTAATATCTAATTTTATTCAAAATGGGAAACAGACCTTTTTTTAGGTTTTTTGGATCAAAATGCATTAATAGTTTGTTTAAAAAACTAAAAAAAAAAAAAATTTTGTCAAAAATTCATGGGTAAACCCATTGAATTGTTTTAACTTTTTTCATTTTTTGCTATAACTTTTACAAATACTATGTTAAAATTATGAAATAATTTACACACATACTACTTTTGGATCCTTTTCGGATATGCTATTTAATTTTTTCATTTATTTTATACTTATTGATAAAACCAAATTACAAAAAATTTTAAGAAAATTCTTTATTTTGGCTATAATAATTACAATTCTAAATTTTAAGAAACTAAAATAAATTTTGAATTTATATTATCTTTCGAATGGTGAAAATCCCAGTTCAATAACTTTAATATTGTAGAAGTTATTCAATTTAGTTTAAAATCATAATATAATTTTAAATGTTTCTTAGCTAATTTTTAAAAAAATTCACAATTTATGTAATGAAAAAAATTATTATAATAAAATTAATTATTACAAATTTAAAGATATTGTTTTTTAATTTTTGATATAAAGATTTAACTAAAAAATAATAATTTTATAAGGATAAAAATTGCTTAAAAATTAAAATAAAAACTAGCAGCGAAACTATGTAGAACTCGAAAAAAAATTAAAAACAAAATTTGTAGAAAACTTTTTGTTCTACAATTTTCATTTTTTGTAAATTTTCATAAAAATCCATAATTTTGTCTCAAAATCTAAAAAAAGTCGCAAATGTCTATATACATTATTTTTCACGCCCTCTAGCGACGAAACTGTGAGGAATTCAAAAAAACAGTAATGACAAAATGTGTAGAAAATTTTATGTTCTACATCTTTCATATCTTGTAATTTTTCATAAAAATGCATTATTTTGGTTATTTAAGAAAAATATGAAAAAAAAAATACTTTTTGATAAATCTGGCAACAATGGCAAAAGTTTTTGAAAATTTTAATCATTCGAAATTAAACTATAACGTATAAAAAATATATGTGTAAAACTTTATTGCCATCTTGTTTAGTAATGACGTCATCACTTATAGCAACTGTCACTTCCGGTTGTCCGATTAACTCCAAAATCTATACAGTTCGTCTCCTTGCTACCCTAAATATGTATATAAAATTTCATCTAAATCGGTTCAACCGTTTAGACGCTATCGTGTTCACACACATACACACACACACACAGACAGACATCATGTTAAAAATGGTATAAATGGATTCAGGTGACCTCAAAACGTAAAGATTCGTTAAAATCTGGGTATGGTCAAAATATCATGATCGCAATACTTTCCTTCTATACAACTCTGTTGTTCTGAAAGTAAAAATCTAAGCAGTATGTGGATGGTCAGAAAATTTAGATAACTGAGTAGAAGTTCCGGAAGGGGAGTATGGGTAGGTAAATACACGAGTGTCTTCTTGTTTCATCCCGTCTGGTTTCGCCCCGACGGGTTTTATGTCTTGTTTTGACCCGTCTACAATCAGCTACCTGCTAGATTGTCTTGTTTCACCCCGAAGGCGTGGCCTAATTAATGAGATTTATTTTTAATATAAAATATTTCAAAAATATATATGACCTGTGTCATTAAACATCATGAACCTGATTGGGTCATTAAATACCATGTTTTGATTGAGGAATTAAAAATGGTTCCTAAACACATATTTGTAAAGTTTATGTAAAATATTATTTATACAAAATAAATTCATCTTCTTATTTTATTTATATATTTTTGAAATATTTTATATTAAAAATAAATCTCATTAATTAGGCCACGCCCTCGGGATGAAACAAGACAATCTAGCAGGTAGCAGACGGGATGAAACAAGCATAAACCAAATATATCGCCCGGAAGTTGGCACCCCAATTGCTGGAACCCTTTGATTTTTTCGGAATTCTGGACTCGTCTCGAAGAGTTCCAAAGTTCTCGAAGGGGTGCAGATAGAGTTCTGCGGAATTTTTAAGAAACAAATTTTGGGGTGCTAACTTCATACCGCACCCCTTTTGCGAGAAAAAAGAGTTCTGGGTGAATAGATATCTTAAAAATAAAGAATTCTAGAGTTCTCGTGGGAATTTTCGGAAATTACAAAAAAAAAATTGGGGTGCTAACTTCATGCCGCACCCTTTTTTATTTACTGGGTAGTTTTGGTCACTTAGAGCTGCTTTTAAATACAACACCCCTGAGTTCTGACACGAAAAAATACTGAAAATTTGCGACAAAAATCGGAACTTTGTAGCACCCCTTGAAAATATCCATTTTCATAATTTTCAGTATTTTTTAGAGTCAGAACTTGGGGGTGCTTTATTTAAATATTTTTTTACCTATTTTAAAATATTTTTTGCCCTATTTTTCATTATTTTTATCTATATTTTTCATTATTTTTTCCACATTTTTCATGATTTTTTCCCTATTTTGCATTATTTTTTCTCTATTTTCCAATATTTTTTTTTCTCTGTTTTTTATTATTTCTTTCCCCTTTTTTTATTATTTTTTCCCATATTTTTCATTTTTTCCATATTCAAATTTTTTTCCTCTATTTTGCATTATTTTTTTCCCTATTTTCCTGTTTTTATTTTTTTTCCGTGTTTTTCATTTTTTCTCTCCATATTTTCATTATTTTTATCCCTATTTTTCATTATTCTGTGACAATATTTTACATTATATTTTCCATATTTTTCATTATTTTTTCCTATATTTTGTATTTTTTTTTGCCATTTTTCCAATATTTTTTTCATGTTTTTTTTTTTTTTAGTTTTCCCTACTTTTTATTATTTTTTTCCCTATTTTGCATTATTTTTTCCCTATTGTCCAATGTTTTTTTCCTGTTTTTTATTATTTTTTCTCTATTTTTCATTTTTTTTCCATATTTTCATTATTTTTTAAAATATTTTTTGCAATTTTTTTTCATATTTTGCATTATTTTTTTGCCTATTTTCCAATATTTTTTCCTGTCTTTTATTATTTTTTCCCTACTTTTTATTATTTATTTCCTATTTTTTATTATTTTTTCCCATATTTTTCATTATTTTTTTCCATACTTTTCAATTTTTTTTCCCCTATTTTGCATTATTTTTTCCCTATTTTTCATTTTTTCCATATTTTCATCAATACTTTTCATTATTTTTTTCCATATTTTGCATAATTTTTTTTGCCTGTTTTCCAATATTTTTTTTTCCTGTTCTTTATTATTTTTTCCCCACTTTTATTATTTTTTCCCTATTTTTTATTATTTTTTCCCATATTTTTCATTATCTTTTTCCATACTTTTCAAATTTTTTCCTCTATTTTGCATTATTTTGCATTTTTTTCCAATTTTTTTTCCTGTACTTTATTATTTTTTTCCCCCATTTTTCATTTTTTTCCCATATTTTCATTATTTTTATCCCTATTTTTCATTCTTTGTCCATCTTTTTCACCTTTTTTTTTTCCATATTTTGCAATATTTTTTTTGCCTATTTTCCAATATCTTTTTTCCTGTTTATTATTTTTCCCTACTTTTTATTATTTTTTCCCTATTTTTAATTAATTTTTCCCATATTTTTCATTATTTTTTCCCATATATTTCATTATTTATTCCATACTTTTCATTATTTGTTTCCCTATTTTTCTCTATTTTTTTCCTATTTTCCAATATTTTTTCCCTACTTTCCATAATTTTTTTCATTTCGTAGGATCTGTTCAAGTACAGCAAAACAGTACTCTTGACATTTTTCGATATTCTCCCTTGTTTCCGAATATTTTTGAATATTTTTCTCGGTTTCGGAGATAACGATTTTTTAAAATAATGAAATTTTCGGAAAACTAACCCGAGAAAACCCACAAGAAATTTTCCGATTATTTCTATTTTCAATAAAATTCGTAATACAAAGATTTTTTTCCCAAATTTGAAGCGGTTTACTCAAAAATTACGACCTGTGATAAAACGTGGAAAACCCCGTTTATTCATTTTCCAATTTTACTCTATTTTTATTAAAATGTAGTACTCGTGGGTCTTAAAAAATGATGTAAATTTTACGTCGATACAGTAAAGCATTAAGAAGTTATGACGTTTTTACACTTTGCGGACGACAACTAGACATACAGCAGACAAACAGACAGACATACAGATCACAGAAAAAAATTAAGTTGTTCAGAATTCGATGGGGATCATTTCGCTTAGTTACGGAGATGGCGATTTCATATGGGTCGTTGTAAGCAACTCCCTATTGGGTCTTCGCTAACAAAGGTAAACAGGATGGGTCCAAGGGATGTTTGGTAGAGATGAAAAAAATCAAAGTAGTCTTAGAAATGGTGTCATAATTTGAGTGTTATTTTTATCTTTTATAACTTGTGCTATATCGTGTATAGGGAAAATGAAACTTGAATACTATTGAAAAACCGCATAATTAAATTAATTTTCGGAGAAACCTACAAGCAAGGTTATATTAATTTAAATCACTTTCTTTTAATCAGTTAATAATTTTTTTTCTATCCATATTGTGACATCGTGACATTGAATATCGGTAATTTCGCAAGACTGTAAAAAAATGCGACAAAATCAATAAAACAATTCGTGCCAACGCACACATAAAGGTTGAACAATATTAAAAAATTTACAAAATTACCATTACGAGGATACCAGCAAGTAAACAAGTATTTTTCTTTTTTTTTTTTTTAAGAAAAAAGTTTGAGTAAAGCATTAGTAGGAAGAAGGTAAACAAAACTCTATAACATAAGTATATAACTTTCACATGGTGGCGAATTATTACCGATAACGTCGCCAATATTAGTATATACGTGATTATTATGAATTAATGAAGACCTCCGAGTAATTTGGAGGTCAGTTATTGATGGTCTCCAAACAAGGTTTATTACCGAAATACAAATTAAACGATAACATACACAATTTACTTCCGATAAATTTAAATAGCGACATAAGAAATAAAACCAATTATAGTGTAGAGAAGAATTATTTAAGACTTATTATAAAGGTAGAAGGTAATAAACTACCTACCCTTAACCGCATCTCACAACGGTTTATGAATACAGAAATAAATTCAACCTCGTTTCAAAATTAGACAGCTCTCTGGCCTGTATTACAAAATTTGTTTTTAAAATAAAAAGTATTGACTTATATTTAAATCAAATTGTATTAACTGTTAAGGAAAATTAGATTTTGTCGATTATAAAGTAATTAAAACGAATTATTTTTTTAGCTAAAATGATGTACATAACAATTGTTTTGTATTTCTCAAATAAAGAAGGCATACTTATTATTTATTTACAATATAATATTTTAAATATAAATAATTATTAAGAAACAAGAATAAATAGTTTTAGTTTGATTATAAAGAATTAAGATAAAATTATTAGCACTTAATCAGAAATCGATTTATTAAACTTCTATGTTTTTACTCCGTTATATTTTTTTTTTTGTAAATATAAATATTGAGTTATGTAGTACATTTATTTAAATTACTGTATAAAATTACAAATTATTACTTTCCGAACAACAGAGTTGTATAGAAGGAAAATATTGCGATCATGATATTTTGACCATACCCAGATTTTAACGAATCTTTACGTTTTGAGGTCACCTGAATCCATTTATACCATTTTTAGCATGTCTGTCTGTGTGTATGTGTGTGTGTGAACACGATAGCGTCCAAACGGCTGAACCGATTTAGATGAAATTTTATATACATATTTAGGGTAGCAAGGATACGACCTGTATAGATTTTGGAATTAATCGGATAACCGGAAGTGACAGTTGCTATAAGTGATGACGTCATTACTAAACAAGATGACAATAAAGTTTTACACATATATTTTTTATACGTTATAGTTTAATTTCGAATGACTAAAATGTTCAAAAACTTTTGCCATTGTTGCCATATTTATCAAAAAGTTGTTTTTCATATTTTTTTTAAATTGGCAAAATAATGCATTTTTATGAAAAATTACAGGATATAAAAGTTGTAGAACATAAAATTTTCTACATATTTTGTCATTGTCGTTTTTTCGAATTCCTCATAGTTTCGCCGCTAGAGGGCGTGAAAAAAATATATATAGACTTCTGCGACTTTTTTTTAGATTTTGAGATAAAATTATGGATTTTTACGAAAATTTACAAAAAATCAAAATTGTAGAACATAAAATTTTCTACAAATTTTGCCTTTACTTTTTTTTCGAGATCCGCATCGTTTAGCCGCTAGTTTTTATTTTAATTTTTAAGCAATTTTTATCTTAAATTATTTTTTTTAGATAAATATTAATATTAAACATTTAAAAAAAATACTGCTAAATTTGTAATAAGAAACTTTATAATTGTTATTTTCTTCAAATTTTTTTAAAAAAAATTGTGGAATTTAAAAAAAATGGATCAAAAAAATTTGAAATTTTATTATGATTTTAAACTAAATTGAATAAATTTTCCCACTTTTTTTATTTTTCCCCATATTTCTTATTTTTTTCCTATTTTCCTTATTTTTTTTTCATATTTTTCTCTATTTTTTTTTGGTTTATTTAATTTCCCTATCTTTCATTGTCATTTCCTATCTTTTGCCCCTTTTTTTTACGTTTGCCCATTTTTCCCCAATTTTCATATTTTTTCCATGTTCCTGTTTTTTTCTGGTTTTTTTACCATTTTGTCCTATCTTTCTTACTTTTCCTGTTTTTACGATTTTTTTTCTGTTTTTCTAATTTTTCTTTATTTTTTCCACTTTGACTATTTTTCCCCATTTTTTATATTTTGGCCTATGTTTTCCTTATTTTTTCCATTTTTTACCTATTTTTCTCTATTTTTTCTTATTTTCTCCGTTTTTTTCCTATTTTTTAATTTTTTTCTACTGTTTTCCATTTTTCCAATTTTTCCCATTTTTTTCTATTTTTCCACATATTTCTTATTTTGTATACATTTTCTTATGTTTCCCTTTTTTTTATCTTATTTTTCTCTATTTTTACCCCAGTTTCTTTTCGTTTTCTTAATTTTCCTATTTTTCCCTATCATTTTTTATTTTTTTCTACGTTTGCCTATTCTTCCTAATTTTTTATATTTTTCATTTTCCTGTTTTTACCATTCTTTCCTATTTCTCTTAACTTTTTATTGTTATTTTCTGTTTTTCTGATTTTTTTTTATATTTATTCCCATTTTCTGTATTTTTTCCATTTCTTCAATAATTTTTCCGGGTTTTTCCATTTTGAAAATTTTCACTTATTTTCCCCATTTTTTATATTTTGGCTTATATTTTCTTTATTTTTTCTTTTTTTCCTATTTTTCACTGTTTATTTTTTTCTATTTTTTCCTAGTTTTCTTATTTTTTTGTAAAATTCTCAATATTCCGGATTATAAAATAGATTGCAAATTTTTGTACTGCCAATAATTGCCAGACTGACAGGAATATTTGCTTTTTTTGGGAGAGTACAAATACGAAATTTATTTTTGTTTTCGATTTTATCCTCATTTACTTGTTACGGACGAGGTTACAAATTAATGAAACCCATTTTTTTTTTTTTTTTTTTTTTTTTTTTGATAAAACAAACATTTTCAAACGGTTGCAAATTTTTAAAACGATATATACTGCAATTCTTTTTAGCTTTGAAAGTTTGCAGAACTTTTGCTTCTTTTGGTAGGGCGGAAATACGCAAATATTTATTTTTTGATTTTATACTCATTTCCGTGTTACAGGTGAGGTTGCAAATTAATAAAAACGTTGTTATTAAGGATATCTTCATTTGCAACCGTAATTAAAAACTTTTAAAATTATTATGAAACTTATTTTAATAAAAAAATCCAATTTTATTAAAAAATATATTTTCCGTTTGACGCATGAGGTAGCAAATTATTTTACTTATTTTTTCGGCTTTTAGAATTTTCATTAAAAAATTGGGATGAAAAACATTATTTTTGATAAAACAAACATTTCCGTTTTGTTTAAATGGTTGTAAATTTATTAAAAGATGTAAATTGCTATTTTTCAAAACTTTGAAAATTTGTAGAACAATTTCTCTGCTTTAATGAAGCAAAAATTCCTTATATCCCGATTTTCAATAACTTCCGTTTAGAAAAAAAGGTTGCTAAACCAGATTTACTACCATTCGAATGTACTCTTCAATTGATTAAAGTTTAAAAACTTTTGTAATTATTATTAAATTTTTATCATATTATGTCTATATCTACTGACCTAAAATGAGTTCTCGTAAAATCTGTGCAATGGTTATTTGCATGAAATCTGTTTCCAAGAATTAAAAACCAGTATATAATTTAGCGAGAAAGTAAAAATCGTATATATTTTTAACATATCTGGTTTCTACAGTTTCGTAGAAAAATCAACATTTTAAAAATTTTGTGATACGTTCTTGGAAGATTTATATTGGAAATACCAGTAGGGTGTTCTAAATTTATATTTGCTAATTGGAAAATACTGAATGTGTTAAGATAAATATCACTTGTTATGTCAAGACCCATAAAAAAGATTATTACTATTATTATTAATATTATAGGGTGTGCAAACTAAAAAAATATTTTTTAATCATAATTTACTAATTTATTGCATCTTCTTGTATATTTTTAAAATTTGTTTTCTAATTTTATAGAGCTTATAAAATTTAGAAACTTTTATCAAAAGTGAATTTTTTTTGTTAAATTAATACTACAGGGTGTGCAAATTATGATTTAATTATAATTTTACGTATTTATGACATCATTCTGTATATTTTTAAAAAATGTTTTCTAATTTTATAAAGCTTATAAGAAAAATTTTTTATCAAAAGTGAAATTTTTTGTCCAATTAATACTACATGGTGTGCAAATTAAAGAGTTATGATTTAATTATAATTTTACGTATTTATGGCACCATCCTGTATATTTTTAAAATTTGTTATCTAATTTTATAAAGCTTAAAAAATTTAGAAACTTTTATCAAAAGTGAATTTTTTTGTCAAATTATACAGGGTGTGCAAATTAAAGAATTATGATTTAATTATAATTTTACGTATCTATGACATCATCCTGTATATTTTTAAAATTTGTTTTCTAATTTTATAAAGCTTATAAAATTTAGAAACTTTTATCAAAATTTGTCAAATTATACAGGGTGTGCAAATTAAAGAGTTATGATTTAATTATAATTTTACGTATTTATAGCATCATCCTGTATGTTTTTAAAATTTGTTTTCTAATTTTATAAAGCTTATAAACTTTATAAACTTTTATCAAAATTTGTCAAATTATACAGGGTGTGCAAATTAAAGAATTATGATTTAATTATAATTTTACGTATTTATGACATCATCCTGTATATTTTTAAAATTTGTTTTTTTAATTGTATAAAGCTTATAAAATTTAAGAACTTTTATCAAAAGTGAAATTTTTTGTCAAATTATACAAGGGTGTTCAAATTAAAGAGTCATAATTTAATTATAATTGTACGTATTTATGACATCATCTTGTATATTTTTAAAATTTGTTTTCTAATTTTATAAAGCATATAAAATTTATAAACTTTTATCAAACGTTAAAATTGTTTATCAAATTTATAATACAGTGTGTGCAAATTATAGAGTTATGATTTAATTATAGTTTTATGTATTTTTTCTAATTTTATAAAGCTTATTAGATTTAAAAACATTTATAAAGAGTATCAAATTAATATTGCAATCAATTAATGGTGAAAAATAAGTGATTGCCGAAAAATTACAACATCCACCAAAAATTTTTTTAATTTGCGGATTCGTCCCAAAATGCAATTATCAAAATAAGAGAAAAGAAGCTTCATAAAAATAGAAGAAATTAAAACTATTAAAAAGTCGGAAAGTGAAAAAATATAATTTTTATATAAATATAAAAAATCATAAAAAACGTTTTATGAAAATCCTAACCGAACTTTATAATTTGATGTATATCTAAGTTTCTGTCATAAACATCTATCTTCAGTAAGCTACTTTGTTATCCGTAAAACCTGTAATGTTATATAAATCTAAAAATAAATCATTCGACCCCAAGTGCATCGCAGGATTAACAGTGAGAGAAGAGAAGAGAAGAGACCGAGTCATAAGTTAACGATGTTGCTGCTGCTGGGCAGGGATGGGAACATCACCGCAACGCAACGTACTTGGAAGGTCGTTGAAGTGAACGACCATTGCACTACACTGACCAGTGGCCACTTGAATCGCAGATTCGTCCTTGACCAACGGACAATAAACTTTATGGAATCGCCGGTTTTGTTTTATATTCAACTTCATTAAATTTTGTATTATATAAGAGTATGTTTAAATAATAAGAAAAATAATTTATGATGGAAGTTAATATGACATTTGTGATTGTGATTTAGAAAAAAAATATGAAATAATTATAAAAATAATAGTTGATATTTGTTTATAACTAGGCAGCGAAGTAAGAAATTTACTGCCTCGGTTACGTCTCGGCAATGAAATTAGCTTAGACAGTAATACTGTTTCCCTGTCCTGTTAAACATATATTTTTTTCTCCGATTAATGTGTTACATCATAATATAACTTAATACCTAAGATAATTATAGATTTTAATAAATAATTTTTTGTTTAACCCCTGTAACAATAAAACTATTGATACTATTAAAACATGTTAAATGTTGATAGAAAGGGAAAAAAATATTCTATATAAGTGAATTTTATCAAAATTTTATATAAAAAATTCTGGTTGTGAAAATAGGGAGAGACCATTACTATATTTTTTCTCATTTTGGTCTCTCCCTTTTCTCAAGGTCATAATTTTTGCTTAAAAATTTTGAAAAAATTTCCATTTATAGAATTTTTTATTCCCTTTTTAATAATAGATTTTAATATATTTTTTAATTAAACAAAATAACTTAGATAATTGTAGATTTTAATAAATATTTTTTTGTTTAACTCCTGTAACAAAAAAACTATTAATACTATTTAAACGTGTTAAATGTTGATAGAAAGAGAAAAAAATATTCTATATAAATGAATTTTTTCAAAATTTTAGATAAAAAATTATGGTTGTGAAAATAGGAAGAGACCATAACTATATTTTTTCTCAAATTTGGTCTCTCCCTTTTCTCAAGGTCACAATTTTTGATTAAAAATTTTGAAAAAATTCCCATCCATAAAATTTTTTACTATCTTTTTAATGGTATTAAAATAATTTTAATATATTTTTTATCAAAAAAAATAACATAGGTAGTTGTAGATTATAATAAATAATTTTTTGTTTAACCCGTATAACAACAAAACTATAGATTCTATTAAAACGTACCAAGTGCAGATAGAAAGAGAAAAAAATATTCTATATGTGTGAATTTTCTCAAAAATTTAGATAAAAAATTGTGGTTGTGAGAAAAGGGAGAGACCACACTATAAGGATTTTTTTAATTTTCCTCATTTTTGGTCTCTCCTCTTTCTCAAGATCACAATTCTAGCTCAAAAATTTGGAAAAACTCTCAATTATAGAATTTTTTATTCTTTTTTCACTGGTATGAACATGATTTTAATATATTATTTAATTAAATAAAATAACATAGGTAATTGTAGATTTTATTAAATAATTTTTTGTTTAACCCCTGTAATAGAAAAACTATTAATGCTATTAAAACATACGAAGTGTAGATAGAAAGAGAAAAAAGAAAAAATCCCAAAATACGTACAACAATTAAATATTTTACATGGTTGGATAATGTACAGGTCCGTATTAAAAAAAAATAATTGATGTTGGCCCTTCAAAGACGAAACGTTGTATTAAAAAATTGGATAGCCTATATTAAGCGCTATTTGACCTTCAATAAAAAAAGCCTTATAAAGTTTTTTTCTATTTTTAAAAATTAAGGTGTTTATTAAATAAAACCAAAATCGTCGATTTTGAAATGGTATTTGGACAAACAAAAATTTTAGGTGGACAATCTTGGACTAACGATGAACAAACGAATGCACGAAAAAAAATTCAAAATTCAAAAATGGGTGTGCCAACTTTAGAAAATCACAATTTATTAAAGTTTATATAATTGATTATAATTAACTGGTGGGTGGACAAACAAAACTAATTGGTGGACAAATGTGGATAAAGAACAAACGACCAGTGCGGTGGATTTTTTTTTTGCAATTTGTGGGTGCCGAGAGCAAAATTTGCAGCAAAAGTCTTTGAGCCACCATTTTGAAACGAAGGTGGACAAACGAAAATAATTAGTGGACAATAATGGACAATCGATGGACAAACGAATGAACACAAAATCTTTGGAAAAATCGCAAAAGGGTGCCAACTTCACTGGTCTTGGTAATTTTGGTATTATTTAATCATTACAAAATATAAAAAAAAATACAATAAAAAATATGCACGCCAGCTAGAATCAGGAGAAATCTCACTAGTTTCTGGAAATTCACAAATTGGGCTTGAAGGTATGGACTTCAACCAAGTCTTTTTTTAAATCAAGGTTACTACGTAATAAATATTGTTCACCAGGACCATCACCAATCGGAACCATGTTCGAGGGTAAGCTACGTAAGATTTTATACATAGAACAATTTATGGTTTATATAAGAACAGAGTTGCGTTTTTTTTTTGTTTGTTTTTGTTTTATTTAAAAAAATAATAAATGACATATCTCCGCCTATGGCAGATCAAACAAAATTATCGATCCCGAATGAGTTTTTATGTTTTGCAATTGATAATAGATCAGAAAAAAATAGTAAAAATCTAAAAGAATTAAAAAAATCATAAAATAACATATTTAGGTACTCTTCTATTTTCTCATACATCAAAACAAATACACTTTCTTTTCGACATTTTTGAATGTTCCGTTATTGCTGTAATATTGCTGGAATTCTTGTTATTAAACAAATAAATTTTTTTATTGTTAGTCCCAGCGGTACACATCAAATTTTTTATAACAAAATTTATATAGGTATGTTATAGTCAACGTAAATAATTGTGCATTATTTATAATATCCGAGCAATGGACAATTTTGACATTTTTTTTTTTAAATTGATATATGAATATAGGTCTAATAAAAATAATAGCAGTATTTATAATAACCGGGTAATGTAATAAATTATCCTAGATTGTAAATACGAAATTATTAAATTGCCTGATTTTATAAGCACAAACTTTTCGTAATACAATTTTTTTTTTAGTTTTTTTTTATCTTGAATCAGAATTTAAAATTTCACATAAGTAAAAATATGTATGTTGGAAAATAAAAAAAATAATTAAAAAAAAAATATCCTCCTAAGAATGTATATCTACGTACTAAGTAAAACCGTTTTAAACGCACCGCTAGGACTAGACGATAATAAGGTAACTCGGTGAAACTCACACGGATCAATCCTTATAATTATTAAATGGCTGGCGCCAAAAATCGAATAAAAAAGTTTTAACTCACCTGTGGAGAGCTACTCGAAATCGCATAATATACGCTGCTGAGTTTGTGCTGCGCTTTTTTATTTATTTTTATTTTTTTTTTCGACTTGACCAATAAATTACGACATAAAATTATGCTACGAATATAAATAAATCAGTTTTAAATTTCGAGTGTAGTAATGAAGTATGATTTAAGATACACATTTTTAACTTTTTTTTTTAAATTTAAAAATTGTTTATTCGACAAATGTCGTTTGTTTTGTTTAATTGTAAACTATACAGGGTGTTACCAAAATACATATACATACAAGTTTAAACTCTGCTAGAATGTGTAAAAATATTATTTTTTTAAAATAACTTTTAATATTTTTAAAATGTATGTTGACATATGTCATGTTGAACTTGACCTGAATTACATATAAAAAAATCATCATATTTTGAAATTTTCCCACTAAAAAGTATCCATCGAGAGTATAACGAAAAATTGTAAATTAAAAGTTATATTTGTTATTCTGTCAGGGATTTTGAGATTCAAGTCTTTATTATATATAGAGATGGGAAATAATAAATAAAAATAACATCTAAAACAACATAAAAGATTTTAGTAAAATTATATTCTAAATTTTTATGAAATGTAAAATATATAAACAAAATGAACAAAAAATACAAATTTTACAAGCAATTTTTTATGTTCACTACATCTTTGGGTAATTAATTTAAAAAAAAAAAATAACTAAAAATTAAACAACACGATTATCGTCCAGTGGCGCGGAGAAAGTAATCTTGTTTAATGTCAATATATAACACTAAAGAATTTTAACTTTTTTTTACTTATCTACTCTCCGTCGCCACTAATGACAAGACAAGGCAACATCCGCCATCGCCGATCGGTTAATTACAAACTGATCTGACCTGGAAAAAATTTACAGTCCAAAAAAGTAGTAAAAGTCATATGATATATATTAATAATCTATTATTAAGAATATCAATAATTACAGTGAATATTTTAGAATCTCGTTGCGTGATCAATCCAAAGACTATTCAGTCAAGTAAAACTTTTTTTGTAATAATTTTAATAAATAATGGGATTAGGGTAAAAATACTTATTTGATAAAATTCCAAAAATGTAAAACGATGAAAATAAAAAAATATCCATGGGAAACTTTCACCGTTTCTTAAAATTATATTATATTAATTTTAATATTAATTTAACATGCAGTGAAGATTTCACACATTTAAAATTAGAAATCATCTCGTCCACATATTGTCAATAACAAAGTTTAATATACTAATTATATCTAAAAAATTTATATACGGGGTCGAGCAAACAAAAATTGATATATAATAATTCTCCTTTATTTATAACATTGAGCTTGTAAAAATAAGTTTAAAAAAAACTGTATTTTTGCATACAAAATAATACGGTTTCCGATCATTTACTTTTTTGTCCATTTATATTTGTGACTTATCCCCCATATTGCGATGTACACATTGAAACTGCTAACAAAGTTAAATGGACAAAAGTTTGCCTTATTTAGTCCAATGGGGTGCTAGCATGATTTTAGGTAAATGGGATAGTAGAAACCTGAACAATAAATATTTAACTCGTATTTTTTAATTCGCAATATAATTAAAAAAAAATAAAATATGTTACGTGACGACTTAAGGTAGCAGTTAAAAAAATATACAAAAGATGGCGCCACTTTGATTTATCAAAATTAATGGCACTGAAGGACAAAAATTGTCCTAAATTCTGGTCTTTCCTCGTCAATAGGGGTAATAAACATATTAAAGTCAAAAAAATTATACAAGCACCCCATTGCTTCATTATAACCAAACATATACATTTTATTTTGTATTTTTTTACATGATAATGTTCTAACCTAAACAATAGTTATAAATACATTTTCGTGCAATCGTATCATTTTTTAAACTTTTTATGTCCATTTATATCTGTAATTTATCCCCCAAATTAAGACGAACATTGATACAGTTAACAAAGTTAGATGGACAAAAGTTTCCAAAAGTAAAAATTTTATTTTCTATTTTTTACTTGCCAAGGTTCTAATTTAAACAAAATTACGATGCAGCGATTTATGGAAAATATGTAAACTCAATTCCAAAAATTAACAAATGTGTTCACTTTATATTAATATTTGAAGTATAAATTAAATAGACGAATAATTTAAATTATTATATAAATTTATATTTATAAGTTCAATTTTTTTGGAAATAAAAAGGTGTCATTTTCGATTGAGCTCATTTTTTTAAAATCCATAATGTTCCAGTGTTCAATAAATGAAATAAAACTCGAAGTCATATACCACATAAAATTATTATTGTAAAAATTAGGGAGCGGCAACTAGTTTCGGCTTACAAGCCATCTTCAGGCCATAAATTGGTGAAATTTTTATAACAAAATGTTAAAAGTTAAATTAAAAATTACAGAAATTAGTTTTGAAAGGTAGGGGAGGAATTGCGTATGGAGAATAAAGGGAAAAAGGTTGGGTGTGGGACATGAAATTAATAGAAAAATTAATATGAAAATGGAACAGGTGATTTTAAATGAAAAATAGGAATCTCCAATGGTGGAGAACCCCTACAATTGGGTAGGATGATTCTAACAATTGAATCGTTATAAATGAAAGAGGAAAGTAAAATCCTCAAGTAAACTGGGGGTAGGATGATTCTAACAATTGTGGGAGTTCTCCATATTAATTTTTCTATTAATTTCATGTCCCACACCCAACCTTTTTCCCTTTATTCTCCATACGCAACTCCTCCCCTACCTTTCAAAACTAATTTCTGTAATTTTTAATTTAACTTTTAACATTTTGTTTAAAAATTTCACCAATTTATTGCCTGAAGATGGCTTGTAAGCCGAAACTAGTTGCCACTCCCTAATTTTTACAATAATTTTATGTGGTACATGACTTAAGAGTTTTATTTCATTTATTCATTTTTTTTGTTGGAAAATAGCAATGATATTTTTAACTTTAACATGACTAAAAGAATATAAGTTTTATTTAATTTTATTAGGTATAGTTTAAGAAAAAGTACCCTACATAACAAGTATTCTTACTCCGTCAAACTATAATCACCTTAAAAAAGAAGAACAGCTAATTCTTAACTGTAGAACATAATTATAGTCTTGTATATATAGATCTATAAATAGATTCTTGTTTGGTGTTTACCGGAACGACTTAAAGTAGGTATTTAAAAAAAAAAACAAAAATCTGTCAGCCTGGAGTCTAATAGACCAATAATGACTGTAATTATAAAACTTTCGTAATTCGTACAGTGTAACAGAGCAACAACAAAGTAACAACTGTGTAAGATGTAGAGAATTTATAAATGAATATAATATATCAAGTTGAAACGGAAACCATTTCTAGATAGGTAACTCCCCGGATTATTTTTAAAAATATATTATCACAATTTTTTAAATAATAAAATCTTACTGCATTTTTAAGTACTTATTATTAGGTCTGTTCGGTGTGTCTCTATTAACTACAATATTATACACTAGAGTCCTATACTACTTTTTGAACATTCTTAACCGAATTTCATAAAAAAATATTTATTAATGATTGATGCAAGTTTCCTATTGTAATACTAATGTACAAAAATGTAATGATAAATACAAATTACCAAAAAGATAACTTACAATACTCCACAAGGTAAAATAGGCGATTTTCTTTGAAAAACGTCTAGCAAATGTTGAAAACAAACGCACATATTACCGATATTTATTTACAGAATAACAATAGAAAATAAACTGTCGTGATCTACGTTATTTTTCATCTTGTTTATAATAAGATTTTAAATAATGCAAGTTCAGTATAATTACGTTAAATTATTTTTTACAGAAAACACGAAGGAATTTATTTAATACATTTACAAAAAAACAGTAATCGTTATTTTTATTCGAAACAGAATAGCAAAAATACAATTATGCAAACAATAATTTTTATTAATTCCAAAAGATTATCCATATTCTCAAATGTGGTCAAATGTTAAGGTAATAAGACTCTAAATCCTGTACCACAATAACTGTTGGTTACATAAAATAGATTTAAGGGCGGCGACTAGTTTCGGCGATATGCCATCATCAGGCCTAGAATACAAAGTGTCAAGGTGGCTGGAATCATTACAATTTGAAGAAGCTTACCATATTAGGGGATGAGAAAGTTAATTATTACAAAGTAAAACTACATTTATAAAAATTGCGACAAGGAACAATATTAAGGATGGTGGACGTAGGAATTTAGTGGTACTAGGATATCGGTTTAAGATTTTTTTCAAAAAACGGAATTTAATTTTCATTTTCATTTTCGTAGGGGTCGTATCGAATTTTTTTAAATCTGACGCGGCCATTTTGAATAAATTCCAAAATTATTCGCATCTCACTTATTTTTTGGAAATCTTGAAATCCGAAAAAAAACGTTGCATTTATAATTTTATGTTTAATGAGAAACTATCAAAAAATATAGTCATTCCATTTGAGAAAAAAAGTTGATGTCACTTCCGGTTCAACCGCAAGTGATCTTTTCATTCCTGTTAGTCTAAAAGTAGCCCATTAATGTCTTTATGTATGCCAAAAACCTCATTTTTAAAATCATAAACAACCAAAATTTTGGGGACGTACATTGACCCGTGGCCACCCGGTATATCAATAAAAAAACTACTGTTACATTTAAAAAGAAAAAATTTAAAAAATAAAAATAAACGTTTTCAAAAGTTTAAAAGAGGATTTTTTTTTGAGATAATTTAAAATTGAATAATGTCAAAAGAAGCAAATTGGGTGGAATTATGAAGAGGGAAGATATAAAGAGTAAATAAATAAAAGAAGCTGTTTTGAAGATACAAGATTTGAAGGTGAATTTGTGAATTTGTCAGAGGAGTCTCAACAGGCCACTGAAGTTGGCACCCACTTTAGGGAATTTCCCAAAGATTTTGTGTGCATTCGTTTGTCCATTATTGTCCACAAATTATTTTCATTTGTCCACTCTTCGTTTCAAAATGGTGGCCCAAAAAGTTTTTTTTGCAAATTTTGCTCTCGGCACCCACAAATTGCAAAAAAAATTCAACCGCACAGGTCGTTTCTTCTTTGTTTGTCCACGTTTGTCCACCAATTAGTTTTGTTTGTCCATCCACCGGTTAATTATAATTAATTATATAACTTTTAAAAAATTGTGTATATACTTAAGTGCATTTTATCAAAACTTTAGATAAAATATTGTAGATGTGAAAATAGGGAGAGACCATAACTATATTTTTTCTCATTTTGGTCTCTCCCTTTTCTCAAGGTCATAATTTTTGCTTAAAAATTTTGAAAAAATTCCCATTTATAGAATTTTTTATTCTCTTTTTAATGGTATTAAATAGATTTTAATATATTTTTTAATTAAACAAAATAACTTATATAATTGTAGATTTTAATAAATAATTTTTTGTTTAACCCCTGTAACAAAAAACTATCGATACTATTAAAACGTGTTAAATGTTGATAGAAAAAGAAAAAAATATTCTATATACGTGAATTTTATCAAAATTTTATATAAAGTATTGCGGTTATGAAAATAGGGAGAGACCATAACTATATTTTTTCTCATTTTGGTCTCTCCCTTTTCTCAAGGTCACAATTTTTACTTAAAAATTTTGAAAAAAATCTCATTTATAGAATTTTTTATTCTCTTTTTAATGGTATTAAATATATTTTTTAATTAAACAAAATAACTTAGATAATTGTAGATTTTAATAAATAATTTTTTGTTTAACCCCTGTAACAACAAAACTATAGATGCTATTAAAACGTACTAAGTGCAGATAGAGAGAGAAAAAAATATTCTATATGTGTGAATTTTTTCAAAAATGTAGATGAGAAATTGTGGTTGTGAGAAAAGGGAGAGACCACACTATAAGGATTTTTTTAATTTTCCTCATTTTTAGTCTCTCCCCTTTCTCAAGGTCACAATTCTAGCTCAAAAATTTGGAAAAACTCCCACTTATAGAATTTTTTATTCTATTTTCACTGATATTAAAATGATTTTAATATATTTTTTAATTAAAGAAAATAACCTAGGTAATTGTAGATTTTAATAAATAATTTTTTGTTTAATCCCTGTAACAGAAAAATTATTAATGCTATTAAAAATCAAAAATGAAATAAAATGTACAGGTCCGTATTAAAAAAAAATAGTTGATGTTGGCACTTCAAAGACGAAACGTTGTTTTAAAAAATTGGATAGGCTATATTAAGCGCTATTTGACCTTCAATAAAAAAACCTTATAAAGTTTTTTTCTATCTTTAAAAATTAAGGTGTTTATTAAATAAAACCAAAATCGTCGATTTTGAAATGGTGTTTGGACAAACAAAAGTTTTAGGTGGACAATCTTGGACTAACGATGAACAAACGAATGCACGAAAAAAAATTCAAAATTCAAAAATGGGTGTGTAAACTTCACAATATCACAATTTTTTAAAATTTATATAATTAATTACAATTAACTGGTGGGTGGACAAACAAAACTAATTGGTGGACAAACAAAGAACAAACAACCTGTGTGGTGAAATTTTTTTTTTTTGCAATTTGTGGGTGCCGAGAGCAAAATTTGCAAAAAAAAAGTTTTTGGGCCACCACGAAGAGTGGAAAAACGAAAATAATTAGTGGACAATAATGGACAATCGATGGACAAAAGAATGCTCACAAAATTTTTATGAAATTTGCAAAAGTGGGTGCCAACTTCACTGAGGTAGTCTCAACAGGATCTAAAATGAATTTATTGTTTGGGTTTTTTTTATAATATCTATAATTTTTTTTATTTTTTCATAGTATTCACACCAAAATTAAGATTTGTTTATTAGTATATCATTACACTAAAAATATCGATTCTATCTTTAATAACAAAAAATTAAAATTGATAATTAGGAATAAGGAAACTAAACTTTTTCGAAAACTCGACAATTTAATCAGAGAGTTTTATTTAATTGTCTAAATATATTGACTTAATTCTTCAAGAAGCGTTTTTCTATATACGGTTACTTAAATTTTTACCAAAAATAAGAATGATATAGGTCTTACCAAAGATATTTAAATCATCCTTATTAAGTAATCATTATTTGTTTTAAATACATCAGAAATGAGTAGCGCAGACACAAATTCTATTAAAAATTTTACTATTTAAATCATAAATATCAATATAAGATACATTTTTTAGAGACAAGATTATTATTTTCACTTCTTTCTCCTTAACTGGAGTGAGAAATAGGGAATCACATAATCTAGGAAGTCTTGATATATAAAAATTAGTGCATTTACGTCATTATTTTCTCAATGATATTTATAAAAATAAGATTAAAGTCATCAGGATTGATGTTATTAGAAACTAGATCTTTTTTACTATCATTACGTTCATAGTTAATTAACCTCCAAGTATCTTTGAATTTATTATTTGATTTTTGGTCAAATTAGGTCCGTAAAATCTATAATTATTTCACTGATTGTGAATTGACTTTTCGTAATATTCTTAATAAAATTAGCCAAATGATTACCAGCTTTCCAATCAACAAACTCCAATAAGTACGCTTATTGTTGACGACATTTGGTTTATGTCAAAAAATAATAACGATAAACTAGTATAAGTTAATTTAATTAATGTTTTTGATAATAAACAGGTAATTAACTAATTTATCGATGGTAAAATAAGTCATTTATAACTTATACTAGTTTCAATAAAACACCTTTATTATTATTAAGAAAACAATGAAAACCAGACAATTGAATGGTGTAAAAGAAGAATTAAGTATATGCAAAGAAACTTTTCTATAATAGGAAAGAGAAAGTTTCAAATACATGTAATACAACTTTTTTTATATTATATTAAAAAAATTTTACTTACGGTTCAGCCTCAATACTCTTTAATTTAGCCACATAATTCGATGGAATATAGCCTTCCTGTCTGGTTCTTTTACTTCTGGCAAGCCACCAGTCTCCTTGAGTATCATTAAGTATTTCTAAATGTTCACCTTTTCGAAAACTTAAATCTTCATCAGTTCTAGCATCGTAATCGTATAACGCAACGAAAATTCTCGCACTAGTTTGTTCAGGTTCAGTGGGATTTACCACTGGAGCTCTAGCAACTTCTGAAGGAGGAGTTGGAATTGGATTTGCTTGTAATGTATTATCTTCTATTGGGTTAACTCCTAACCCTCTATTATTCCTTTCTATTCTTTCTGTAGTAGAAGGGCTGCTAAAACAATTACCCATATTTCATTTGTTTTTAATCACTTCACTAGTCACAAATATTTAACCATAACCCACTATTGTTTTTATCTATTATTACCGAATAACAGTTTAAAAAATAATACCGATTAAAAGTAATAAACGACACATTATTTACTTTAATCAAACCAAATTCATATAGAAATAGAAAATGATTAAATATATTAGGGAAAGGCAATTTTTTTTAGAAACTTTCGCTTTTTCAGTAATACTTAACGATAAATTGTTGGCTATTCTGATTGTCAATTTACAGGTTAAATTTATTCCTCTGTCAATTGTCACATATTCTGTGGCTCGACAAAAAGAGGTACAGTTATCGGGAGCCAAATAATCCATATCAGATTGGGTTTTTTTTGAATTATTTGGAATAAAAATGAAAAAAAACTAAATTACCACTCAAATTAAATTGGGGTTAATTGTTAATAAAAAATTGCATTTATTTTAGGATTTATTAAAATTATTTTCATGGAATCTTTGTCTCTAAAAAATAATACCGTAATAAACGACACATTATTTATTTTATTCAACCCAAATTCATATAGACATATATACAATGACACATATTAGGAAAAAGCATTTTTTTAAAATTTTACGATAATAAAAATAAATAAATAAATAATTCTGATTAGGTTTGTTCTACTTGCAAAGTTCAAAACGGTTACAAAATATTTGGGCAGTAGCTCAGAGTAAATATATATAGAGAGGGCATTCTATCCTTTTTTACTAGGCCAACATCTAATATACTTTTGTTGACAACGTCCTCTAGAAATTTCATAAGCGTATTTTCTAGCAGGTGTTGGTAATACTGGTGTTGTTTATTATAGTTCATATTATATTTATATTTAAATTATAGTTTAATACATTGATATTTAATATCAGTGAGTTATAGAAGAGCCACCTTGTTAATGACTATTAAATAGAAATTTTGAAATAGGTATTATATAAGAAACCAATAATAATAATAATAATACTCGCCCTACATTTCACCCCCTTACGAGTGAACCCCAGAAGCCAATGGCTTGTGCGGGGAAGGGACTGAATCAACACACAGCATATCTGGTTCTCGAATAAAATATTTCAGATTTAGTTTTAGTTTAGCCATCGAATTAATCTAATTATATTATTTTTGGGAATAGAATAAAAATTGTTTAATAGTGATAAGTTTTATTTTTCCAATTGTAAC
The DNA here is from genome assembly GCA_963243735.1 of Neocrepidodera transversa. Lineage (NCBI taxonomy): Eukaryota > Metazoa > Arthropoda > Insecta > Coleoptera > Chrysomelidae > Neocrepidodera > Neocrepidodera transversa. The sequence continues at coordinate 836,262 of OY725341.1, read as the reverse complement.
ACAGGGTAATTTAAAATCATACATTAAATAGTTTACTGTTTGTGACGCGATTCGTATTATTTTTGTAGTGTTATAAGTCGTACTGAATATTATTGTAAACATTTTGAACTATTTTAAGTGATTTTCTTGAGAGGTTGTTAAGCCATGTTAAAATAATGTGAAAAATGTGATGCTTTTTCCAAGTAAGTTACAATTTTTATTGTTGATTTCGTCCTCTGCACGAGATTTTTCTCCGCGTCTTACGTCCCTCATCAACAAACTTTGCCGAGACAGAGGGGTAGATGTTGGCTTATATTTTTTAAATGACATTAGATGCAGAGCGTATCTAGTAGTTCTTTTATCTGAGGGCAGTACTGTTTGCGCACTCGTTCGATTTTGGGATTGTTTTTATTATTATTATTTCAAATTATGGGAAAAACGCGAACGACTAAAATGTTTCTGTCCTGACTAAATATTTTCATACGATTTATGTCTATATTTTAACTCAAAAATGCGAAAAGTTGATTTGAACAAGTTCAAAAAAGCAAACTCGGGAGTGTATTGTACTAATTCTGGTCAAAAGTCGAACATACCTATTGTCAACTTACAGGTTAGGTTTTATTTTTATGTCAAATCAAATGTCAAATATCATTCTGTGGCTCAGCAAAAAGTGTGGACGTTTGGTTAAACTGCTGTTTTTGTAATAATATACAATAGTAAGAAAAATAGTGATCCGTTGAATTATTTCCTGTGATACTAGATATTTTCTCAATCTCCAAATCTTTTAAACATGTCCCAATATAAAGGTAAGTTATTACTTCTTCAATTCTAACCTATCCGGACTTTTTGGTTTTCATTATACTAAAAGTTAATATTAATATAAATATAACACTAACATTGGAAACTAATTTTCTTTTAGTTAAAGTTAAATGGGGAAAGGAGACCTTCCCGGATATTGAGGTTAACACAGAAGAGCCTCCTCTCCTATTTAAAGCACAGTTATTTGCTTTAACTGGGGTTCAACCTGAACGACAAAAAGTTATGATTAAAGGTGTTACTTTAAAAGATTCTGACTGGAATAACTTTAAGCTAAAAGATGTAAGTAAAATTGTGCTTACTCATTGTCATAATTATTCCATATTTAGACATATATATTGAATTAACAGTTTCTTATTTTATATATTTTTATTTATTATTTTTTATATAAAATTGTATAGTATTTATTATTTTATTTATTATTTTATATTATAATATGATGCGATCTGTGTTTGCTACTTTTATTATTATGTTGTGTATTTTCTACAATACTTTTCTTATTTCTTTGTTAAAATTCGTAAAAATCTAAATCATTAAGTGACATCTTATTTCTAGAGCCACTGATAACTTCTAAAATAATAAAACAATAACAAATACCTATTGACTGACAATATTTTACTAACTTTCTATTATAGTATGACCCATTTTTGACATGTTTTCGATCAAACATTTTTTTTTTAATTAGGGCGTAACAATATTATTGATGGGCAGTAAAGAAGAAGATGTTCCTAAAGAACCAGTTGAAAAAACAGTCTTTGTGGAAGACATGAATGAAAGTGAACTTGCTACTGCTGTAAGTATATTTTGTATATAAAAAAAAATATATATTGTAAACCAAAGTTTTTTTTTATTAAGAAACTTTTATGCAGATGCAGATCTGATTTCTAAAAATCTAAATTATAATTTTGTTGACTAAACAAATGAGATGTTTGTATGCCTTATGTAGAAAACTTGTTTTTTATGAACAAAGCAGTATTTTTTTTTTAATTCTCTATAATAATTATCCATTATATATTTGTTGTCATTTAATTGTGAAATATGACTGCAAAAATAATAGTGTATTAAAGAAATTCTATTTTTATCAAAACAATAAAATTTTAATGTTATAACTTTAATTCAGGATTAATAAATTTTGAGAATATTATTTATATATTTATTTGTTTTAAAATCATATTATTTAATTGCTGTGTTAATTTCATATACATTTCTTTATTTAAATGTCTAATCTGTCTTTCTTTAAATAATGTTTTTTTTAGCTGGACTTACCTGCAGGTTTAACAAATTTAGGAAATACTTGTTATATGAATGCAACTGTACAATGTCTAAAAGCTGTACCTGAATTACGAGAAGCACTTCAGACTTTCCAAGGAGGTAAATCCATTTAAACATTTTAGAATGATTGTCAGTCTCTTCTATTATTAGTAAATTTCATTAATTTTTTTCTTTTAAGTTGTTGCAGCTGGAGGTAGTGTGGTCCCAGCTCAATCTATCACTGCAGCTCTCAGAGATTTATATAGTAACATGGATAGAGGCAACACTGTTCCTCCCATTGTATTACTTCAAGTTATGCACATGGCCTTTCCTAGGTTTGCTGAAAAAAATGAACACGGCACTTTTGCACAACAGGTTAATTTTCAAAATTATTATTTTTTCTAATAAAAAAAAATATTATTTTAGGATGCAAATGAATGTTGGACTGAATTAGTACGAATGTTACAACAAAAATTGCCGGCTAAGCAAAATGAAGGAATCAGTAAAGAGCAGTTTAAGTGAGTTATATTTAAATTAATTTTTACCATTTATTAATGTTATGTTTTTCAGATCATTTATAGATCAATTTTTTGGTGGTACATTTGATGTTGAATTAAAGTGCGTCGAAGCTGAAGACGAGCCAGCTTCAAATAGTAAAGAACAGTTCTTGCAACTTAGCTGTTTTATTTCTCAAGATGTTCGATACATGCATTCTGGTTTAAAAAATGTAATTATTACAAACCATTTAATAATTTTATTAATAAAATTTATTTTAGAAATTACAAGAACAAATAACAAAAAAATCTTCAAGTTTAGATAGAGACGCTGTGTATACAAAAACTGTAAGTTTGTGATAAAATACTGTTAAACCAAAATTTATTATTTTAATTTTTAGTCTAAAATAAGCCGATTACCTGCTTACTTAACGGTCCAATTCGTTAGATTTTTTTACAAAGAAAAGGAATCTATCAATGCCAAAATTCTGAAAGACGTAAAGTTTCCATTGGAATTTGATGCATTCGATTTGTGTACGTCGCAATTACAAGAAAAATTGGCACCTATGAGAGCCAAATTTAAAGTAAGATCCTGCAATTCTATTTTTTTATTACACCTATTATAGGACATGTTCATTCAGTATAAATGATTTTTCCTGTTAAATATTTCTGTATGTGCATTTGTTCTTTAGACATACATGATTGCTTCTTTGTGGGGCTTTACATTTAGCAAAAAAGAAGTTTTGTTTTTATTTGCTGACTATTCTGATTAAACTATTTTCGCTTTAGGAATATGAAGATGCTCAAATAGACTTAGCTTCTAAGGAGAAGAATAAAAATAAAGGTGATAATAAACATCCCAATAAAGATACAAAGTATGCTCCTTATTGGTTCGATGAAGGTTAGTAAATGTATTTTTATTTATTCATTTTTAATTATTAACACAAAACTGACACTGACTTGAAATAATTGATTTTTTTTTAGATTTAGGTAGTAATAATAGTGGATACTATACATTACAAGCAGTGCTAACACACAGGGGTAGGTCATCTTCTAGTGGTCATTATGTCGGTTGGGTTAGACAATCTGACGATAAATGGATTATGTGTGATGATGATAATGTTTCGCCTGTCACTACAGAAGATATCTTAAAACTTTCTGGTGGAGGTAAGTACAAATAAAAACTTATTTACCAGCTTATAATTCTTTCTGATTTAAACTTATTTTGTTAATTCTGAATACTAATAAAGTATAGACAAATTTTACTCCGATGTTTTGCACGATTGTACAAAAATATTTTTAAATAATCCTTTTTTAGGAGATTGGCACTGCGCTTATGTTCTTCTTTACGGTCCAAGATTGTTGGAGTTGACTCTCACAGATGAAAACATGGTAACTGAATAATGTAATAGAATGTCTAAGAATTCGATGCTTTAACAGTTTATAACTTTGTATTTAACTTTGGAGAAAGTAAAAACGACCCGATTTTTATAAACGTGTTTAGTTATGTATTAAAAACTTCATTTTTACAAATATACAACAATCAATATTAAATTAACTAAAAATCTTAAAAGAAATTAAATTAGTTTTTAAAAACGTCAAAGATATATATTTAAAGACCGCCGATTTAATTGAACAGATATCACATCAACTGCATCTTCTTGTCGAAAATCGTCGACCAAGTAGTTCGCTCAAAATTAATCAAAAAGTCATTGGGCCATAAATCAGGACTGTACTAAGGATGACCCATCAATTAGATATTTTGAGTGCTCAAATACTTGGCAAAGAATGATCAGTCGTCGCCGATTTGTTTTCTTTATTTCTTAAGAAACTTCCAACCAGGGACGCGCCTTCCATATGGGCAAGGTCGTACGGCTTATAAAACCAAACAATTATCTACTAATACCGGCGGTGAAATTTTATTATATAAAAATTAGAAACGATATCATGAAACCCCTATTTTAAACCATCTTGAAAAATAGACAAGAACAAGGTCAAAAAATATCGGTGCCACTGTGAACATATGCGTTTGCATTTTCGTGTGAATTATCAATGCTCAAAATAATCTTAAATTGTCCAAAATCTTCTAAAAATTGTCTAAATTAAAAATAAAATGGTCTAAACTTATTTAAATTGTTCAAAATAATCTAAAATTGTTCAAAATGGTCTAAAATAATAATAAAATGTTTTAAAGTTACCTTAAATAGATCTGAGGATTGTTCAAACTAATCTAAAATTGTCCAAAATCTTCTATAAATTGTCTAAAACAGTCTGAAGTTACTCAAACTCAAATTGATCAATTGTATGGTTCAAAATAATCTGAAATGGTCCAATTTTTTCTAAATACTAAAACGTTTTAAAGTTACTTAAATTGATTAAAGAATTTTTCAAAATAATCTAAAATTGTCCAAAATCTAAAAATTATCTAAAATAATAATAAAAGGTTTTAAAGTTACCTAAAATGGATCAAAGAATTGCTCAAAATGATCTAAAATTGTCCAAAATCTTCTAAAAATTGTCTAAAACGCTCTGAAGTTACTTAAATTGATCAGAGAATTGTTCAGAATAATCTATAATGATCTAAAATTGTGCAAAATGGTCTAAAGGAGTAATAAAAAGTTACCAAAATTGCTCTGAGAATTGTTCTAAATAATCTAAAATTGCCCAAAATCTTCTCGAAATTGTCTAAAGTAATAATAAAACGTTCGGAAGCTACTTAAATTGATCAGAGAATTGTTCATAATAACCTTCAATGGTCTAAAATTATTCAAAATCTTTTCAAAATTGTCTAAAAGAATAATAAAACGGCCTAAAGTTACCTAAATTGATCAAAGAATAGTTCAAAATAATCTAAAATGGTCTAAAGTTATCCAAAAACAGACTAAAATAATAATAAAACGGTCTAAAATTACTTAAATTGATCAACGAATTATTGAAAATGATCTTAAATTGTGGAAAATAGTGTAAAATTGTCCTAAATGGTCTAAAATTGTCCAACAATAGTCTAAAATTGTAATAAAACTGTCCAAAGTTACCTACATTGATCAAGGAATTGTTCAAAATATTCTAAAATGACCTAAAATTGTCCAAAATGGACTAAAATTATCCAAAATGGTCTAAAATTCCCCAAAAACGATCTAAAAGTTACCTAAATTGATTAGAGAATTTTTCAAAATAATCTAAAATTATCCAAAATGTATTAAAATAATAATAAAACAGTCTAAAGTTACAGAAATTTGTTCAATATAATCTAAAATGGTCTAAAATTGTCCAAATAGTCTCAGATTGTCCAGACACAGTCTAAAATATTAGTAAAACGGTCTAAAGTTGCCTAAATTGATCAGAGAATTGTTCAAAATAAATGGCCTAAAATTGTCCAACGGTATGCGTTTGGAAGAATATGTCACCTCCTATTTTTTACCCCACTGACATTTGAAGCTATTTTAATTTTTTTTGTATTGCTCAATGATTTTCACGTAAAATCCGCATATTTTGAACTGTGCGAGATTGGGTGGTAATTTTGGCTCAATACATATAAAGCCGCCTATCATTATTTGGCACGACAGCGCTGAAGAGTACTTGGCGCGTCCCTGCTTCCAGCAAAAGAATAGTTGTAAACTAATCAAAATTAACCGTTTTATAATCTAAGCGACGTGTCCATTTTTTCCGAAAAAACAGACCAAGTGTTTCGAGCATGAACTACTTTCGTTGAATTTGACTCCTACAGTCCGCTGTTGTTTCATACGCATGATTCTTAACTTGTCATGGTTTTTTGAAGCATCGTGATCGTATATCTTGAGCATTTATCCAATCGAGCTGAAATTTTGCACATCGTCTTGATTTCGATAACAATATATTCTTACATACTTATAAGTTTAATACGACATATCGTATTTATATCTTATATTAACTTCATTACTGATCTTGAATTTTTGAAAGTGTAAATTAATAAAATTTCCGTCATCAAATCGGGCTGAAATTTTGCATATTGACAGTTATTTTCTAGTTTAAAAGTTAAAATACTACAAACAATGGATATAAAATGACTGCCTAAACTGACAAATATGTAATATTGGTTGCATACACGAAAAAAAAATTATGACAAAAATTGAAAAATAAAGTCACAGGATATAAAATAAAATTATAAACTATTTAGAATGAAAACTATGTTTTTATTGGTTAATTTTTTACTTTAATTGATTTTGACGTTAAAAGAAAAATATTTTATAAATTTGTCATTCCATCTATTAATGTAATATACTAACTACGCCACTGCATAATTAATTTATTAAAGTAAGTATTCTTATTAATTACAAAACTATAATAAAAAATTGTTCTTGAGCCTTAAATGTTTGTAACATAGTATCAAAATGTATTTAAAGTAACACCTATTCTTATTATAATTATTTACAAAACTATAATTAAAAATTAATATTAAGCCTCAAAATTTTTGTAACATAGTATCAACATTTTCTGACACTTCAATCATCTTCAAACGCAAAATATCTCTCTTTGTCGCATCGAATTTGATATGAGCAATATTTTTCTGATTTTTGCGTAGACTATTCCTACACTTCGCCAATGTTTCGATTCCTTTCAAAAGTATGTTTTCATTTTCCAAGTTTCTTTTTAAGCGTATATTTTCATTTTTCTTCAAATTATCGTAAGAGGAGTTTTCCATGTTTCTTTCGGAACGTATATTTTCATTTTCGTTCAAATTTTCATGAAAGTTATTTTCCATGTTTAACAAATATTGTATCTACATGACATCGACTACTATGTTTTTTTTTTGAATGTCATTTAGGAGGCGGTCATATTTAAAAATGGTACCTAACATATTGTTAAGGCGGGTTCCCACTAGGCGGATTTTCGAATTAATTTGCCGTCAATTTTGTTGCGGATACGCAAATAAATTGACTTTTGTTCTTTATTTGAGATTAAAAAAATTCTACCAACATCACTTACTGAACTTTTAGAATTCCTAGAGATAGGCTATTAAACTCTTTTTTGAAAAGTCCCTTAAATGAATCTTATAGTGATAATGAACCACCGTAATTTAAAACCTAATAGTGCCATAAAACTGGCTTTATCATTTTACATTTTCGTGCGAAAATGCTAGCCGCCATGGTGACTAGGTTCGTGACCTCATCCTAATAGTAAACAGAATGTGTCTGCAGTGCAAAGCAAAAGAATAATATTTTCGGGTTAATAATGAGTTATAATCCTTGGTGTTTTGTGCCCGAATGCAAGAATACCAGCGTAAAAACGCCGGGAAAGTTATGGATTCAAGTGCCAAACTGATATAAACATGAGTAAATACTTGGTTAAAACTGGCAAAAAGAGATTCGAAATTATAGTCAGCAAATACTAGGTTTTATTTCTATGAAGATCACTTTGATGTAAGTACGCATTTAAACAAGTGTATTTACTATGTAATAACTATTTTATGAAGAAATGAAACTTCATGATGATATCGCAAAATCAAATGTAATTTATTTATAGGTTATATTACGATAGTCATAGATAATGTAAAGATAATTGCATGCTTATTAGATGAAAAATGACATGAAGAATTTATACACAATATAAGATAATGGGTTCTGTTCATGATGTTCATCCATGATGATATTTCATCAATAAAATACGGAATGATATAAAAGTCTACAAACGTACGTATGATAATTCGAAAAAATTAAAATTAACACACACCGCACAACAAAAATCTATTGTGTCTACTATGAAGATGACGTCACAATATGGCGGATAGCGTTTTTGAAATTTCAAAATCAGCTTTTAAAAATTGATTTTTAAAATAGAATTATAAAATTTATATTGCATGAATAGAAATCAACATTTCTCGGTTTCTTTTTACAAAATCTATCGTAAATACCCATTTTTAGATTTTTTCTTACATGGTGCAAAACACCCTATTGTAGATAATCTCGTTAGCAGTGGAAACCTGGGCAGATTTTCCGCCTAGTGGGAACTCGCCTTAAAAATAAAACATTGACATAGTGGATAAATTGCCTATGGACATAGTCCAATACAAAAAAGAATTAGAAGAATTTATTGACATCTGACATATATAATATTTTTAACGTCATTTTCTTTGAATTTAGAAGTGAATTATTTTTTTAAATTTTGTGATTAAAATCTTATTATTAATTCTGTTTTAATTTAGTTGAATAATTTTATAGTTTTCTATAATTTGAGTTTGAAAAACGAAGCCGTTTAATTCCGTAATACAAGAAAAGAAGACATAAGTTAAAATGAGTAAGTTAATAATTATTCTTATTCAATAACTATTTTTGTGCCAACGTCAAAATGTTAAATTGAGCCCGCTAGTAACCTTTCATAATTAAACATACATTTTCTTTTATTTGTATAACAGAAAATTATAGGCTGTGGATAAACGTCCGACAGTCGGAGTTCTTTAATATTAAGTTTGAACATATTTAATCACGACCTTCAGTAGCAGCGTGGTATAGTGCCCGCTAGTGGGTCCGGGGATCGAATCCCACATGGCCCAATTTTTTTTTTAACATTTCGTTAGTCAAGACTTCTTTTAATAAAGTAAATATTTTTTTAATACACAGACTAGATTTAGACAGTCAAGACTTCTTTTAATAAAATAAATGTATTTTTAAGGTTACATTTCAGGACTGTCGGACGTTTAGTAATTGATCTAAACGCCTGTCGGAGAGTTTACCCACGGCCATAATTATATTGGGAGAAAAAAACTCGAACTTTTCTTCAGTTTTTTATTTAAGTATAAAATCACACTATATAAACACAAGTTCTATAAATAAATTAGTTTTTGAAACACTGCTGCCGATCACTCTGATTGTCCGCCAAATGAAATTCGTAAAACAATCAAAGAAATTGAGACTAAAATTTTGAAAAAGTATTTGGCTACTTTGTGTTGACTTGTGTTTTGGCAGTACTCTTATTCATTCATAAAATATACACCCATGCAATTCCAATAAATAAAAAATATAAAATTTTGTTTATTTAAAATCCTTACACTAATATAGGTACACACTTACATTCGATATGAAGGGCGTGGAATCCATTTTTTTAGTTATTTCGTGAAAATTAATTAGAGCAAAATTCAGTTTTGTTCTACGGCCAATCACAAATTAAGTAGATAAAATACATTGTTTATGAGTTATAATAAGGGTGGAAGATCATTAATTATACATTTTTTTGGAATCGTCTAGATAGAAAACACCCTATATATTGAAAAAAAATCGTTACAGTTTCACGATTCTGGACTCGTCTTGGTATCATATATCACCCAATGAATTAAAGTCACTTTCAAGGTATAAATTTGTATAGAATCCTGTAGGATATCAAATGTTCCTATAAGAACGAATCTGTTTTATTTTATATTTTTTGTTGTTATGTAAACTTTGATTTTTTAGAATTAATCATTTTGTGATTTAGTACTTGCCAAGATTTATTTCTTATTATTAATGTATTTTCGATCTTATAGAATTACTGTTCAATTGTAGCAAAAACAGATAATAATTGGTCCTTCGAAATAATAAATAGTTTTTTACCATAATAAAAATGCATTCCACGCTGTTTTACTAACGTTCCTAAATTGTGCAGAAATCATAAATGTGTTTAGTTAAAAAGTATATCTAGTAGCACCACTGAACTTTGAAGCTTTCCCACACACACACACATACACGTATCGTTTAAAAAAACATTGCGCATGTTCAATAAAATAAAAATAATAGAAAAATTTTGTTGGAATTGCATTCCAAAAAGGCCGATGAACGTTTGCCAACGTCTAATAAAATTTTTAAATAGACGAAGAAAAAACTAGATCTATTTACAATAAATTCAAGATAAATTTTTCTGTTTGCTTAATTTGAACAAGTGTTTAAGTGCAAATATTTCAACAGTTCGCTATTGCCTTTTGATTTCATCTATTATTTTTAAAAGACAATAAATTTTAATGTTTAAATATGAAATGTGAATTCTGTTTAATAAATTATGGAATGTCTAATGGAATGTGCTATACATAATCCGACAAATCTTTAGAAATTTTTTATAAGTTTTTAATGTAAGAGTCTTTGAAATAAAAATGTCTGCTTTGGTCTGTAATTCCATATTTTTAAAATTCATTGAACATTTGCCAGACTCTGTATTATTAAACATCGAAATCTATTTTCTTATTAAAAAGTATTATATAATCCAGCAATATTAAAATAAAAATTGGAATTCTGTTCCCAGAAATCGTATGGAAATTTGTACCAATAATTTTGGTTGTGAATATAACCTACTATCATTTAATTTAAATATTATAAAAATGCTAAGTAATTGTTTCAAAAGTTAATTCTATCACACACTTTTTTGTAAAAAAAGTTTTGAAATGTATGCATCAAATTATTTGCACTAACAAAAATGCAACAAGGGTTTAATATCTTATCAAAAATTTTAACAATTTGAAATTACCTGTAATTATTTAGTATAAATAAAAAAAAATCGTTAGTCTCTACACAAAATGTATGTGTTCTTCCCATAACATATTTTCCATTATAATTACTATAATTTACTTCAAATTGATTTTTGATCAAGATATTCCCAATGTTTTCGACATGTTCATTCTGTAGCATTTAATGTGATAAAACAATACTATCTAAACTGAAGTAAAACCCTCAGTCATCATCCTACTCTATACGAATCCGATTTCGATGAACAAGGCTGCATATCATCTAAATAATTTATTGGATCCTGCCTAGACGTCGACGGAACCACTGAGTAGTTAACAATAGGCTTATAATTGTGCGTTGTTTGGTTCACCTTGTGTTGCGGTGACTCTTTGTTGGGAGACATTGGTCTCTCTTGTAAGTGAAAACTTAGATCCTCTTCAACCGGCTCATATTGGGCCATATGGCATTTTTGGATCACTGATATTACAGCCGATTCTAAGCTGCAAACATATCCCAGACACTAAAATACAAATAAATGGTATTTTATTACATAAAAATGACTAGAGAATAATAAAATCCAACACGGTTATAACGGGTAAAAAGAAAGATTTAAATTGTGGATTTGGAGAAGAGTGCTTAAAATCAAGTGGTAAGGATTGAGGAAGTTTTGAAGAGTAGGAGTAGTAAAAATAATAGAAGAAATTGGATTGGACATGTACTGAGAATACCATATTTGTTAATTGGAAGGAGAAATGAAGAGGAAGAAGAGGTACAAAAACCAGAACATAGGAGGAAACACAAGGAACCTACGAAAATAATAAAAAAAAATACTAAGCTGCTATACTTTTCTGAGTGTAATTTTTCTAGTCTAGTAGATATTCTGATGTTTTTTTATTTATGATTAATATATACTAATACTCACCCCAGTAACCATCAATTGATGATGTGTCCATTTTGGGATTTCCAATGAAAAAATCATATGAATTATGAGACTTGAAGCTAGAAGGAACAACACACTAAGGCTTACATATAAATATGCATTCTGTAAAAGAAAATTTGGTATATTAATCAATTTATAATCTAAATATACATTTAGGAAAAAAGAAACATAAAATAGTGAATAAATCTTTTGCAGAATTTATAAAGCTTATTTGATTATATTAGAGACCTGTTAAATAAGCGTGGGAAACAAAATTACAAAAAAGGTAATAAGACAAAACATTTATTAATTGGAAACTAATCAATTTTTTTACTAAATTCTCTTTTTAGAGACAAATATATTTGTTAAAGTCTTAAGTAGTTCATTTTTTATTCTGATACTCTTCTAATTTTATATAAACAGATGAAATAAACAATAGTACTTACCACTTTTCCCCAATTAAACGGAAATAAATATATGATGTGGGATATATCAAGAAACAGCAGAAGGCAAGTTACAAACATACTTAGTAATGTTATGAACATCATGAATCGTATTCTTCCTACTGACGGAAGCATGAAGAGACCCACTTTGATTGTACCTGACGTACACAAACATGCTAGACAGGCTATCGATGTTGCCTAAAATATAAAAATTATAAACCTCACTATTAAAAAAAAAATTAACTACAAATATTGTTTTTTTTTTGTATTAACAAATACAGTATGTATAAGAAAAAATAATAGGATACGAGAAAACTGCTTTGGATTAAGAAGCAAGAGTTAAGAAAAGTAAAAACGGATAAGGAAAGACTTGGCAAGCGATTGGAATGAAGTAAAAGTTTGATAAAACCAAAAAGAAACAATTAAAAGCTGCTAATATTTATAAATAAACTTACCAGTAATAAGAGGCGAAAAAATCCAGTCGATGTCCTAAGCTGGGTGTGGTCACAATACAGGATGACCCCCGAATACAGTGAGAGATCGGGCGAGGGTGGGTGCCGGCGGTAGTGAGAGTGCGAGTCCCAGGAGTTGACCGTACCAAGGGGCGATTCGCACTCACAACCTCCCGCACACTCGGCAGCTCCGCTGAGGGCCCCCGTCCTGCTGCCCGCTATCTCGAAGTCCTGCAACACACAACTCATACCATCCGGGTCCTGCAACACCAACAGCTAGCATACACATCTTACAACAGTGATGCAGTGAAAAGTACTGGGCTTGAATAGTGAATAGTAAAAAAAAAAGTGTAAGTGTAGGTGTGTAGCTAATAATTTTGGTGACGAAAATTGTAATTAATTGATGTTGATGAATCGTTTTTATTTAATATGAAAGTTGAGAAGACTAATAAAAAAAGAATTGATCAGTTTAAATTGTGAAATAAAACCTGTGAATAATAAAAATTAATAAAAAAAACAGCCTTTTGGTCGCCAGCATCTCTTATCAGACGTCGAAATATTCTTATGCCGGAGTTTAGTAGTACGATTATGTTTTCTGTACCAAAGCAAAAGGTTATTTTTTAATACTGAAGTAGATTCGCATTTTAGAGCGGGGTAAATAGTAAATATAACGAACATGACTCTACGTTGAAAGAATGTCTTTCACCTACAGGGAAGAACGCAAATTCTAGCTTGTAATTTCAGTTTGTATGGTCTGTGTGAAAGGAAATCACCTATCCAAATCGCCATCTTCATGTCCAACGACTAGGATTATCAACTCTTAGATTTATCTGGTTGGTTTTCTACTTTTATCTGCACTGTAGCTTGGATACATAATCTCTATACCAAAATTGAAATTTTTGTAGAAATTGAAATCTTAATAATGATTAGAAGACCAGGATCGGCTCGGCAGTTAGCATTTCTTCCAATAAGGAAATGTGAGATATATATTATCAATCTGCCTCATAATATTATAAAGTTACTCAAAAATTAATGGTAATAGTTTTAAATGGAACTAATATGAAATGTTTAATTAAATTTTCTGCTTCACCAAATCGGGTGATTCCCCGCCGATTGGCAACATTGACCCCTACGTTAAAAGTTGTATTTAGTTGGTGACCCAACATGTAAAAAATCTAGAAGCACATGATTTTCGTAAAATATATTTAAAAAGATAATTTTTTTAAGGAAGCATTTTTAAATTATCTCTTAAGAATTTTGCAATGACGTTCCATTAACTTCTTAATTAACATATAAATATTTAAAAAAATAACTTGTTTTTAAGAGCTATATCTAGTTTGCTAATAAAAATTCCAATACACTTAACTATATTAAATTTTAATACTGTCAAAACTATACTAAAATACTACAAAAGACACTAAAAGAAAATTCCAGATATTACATAGTTTTAAAAAATATTATTGAGCTTTAGAGAAGTTTTCACTTTTCACAAGTATGACATTTGCAACATGAGCCGCAAACGAATGTTGAAAATTATACTAAAACATTCCACTATATACCAATTTTATAAAATAGTATTAACTACTTTATATTATCAGAGAAGGAAATGCACCTCATTTCCTTTAATCTAATTTGCGTGTTTAGTTTTTGTTTGTTTTCTATAGAATTTTCGTTATCTACTGTTTTTTGTACTACGTTCAGTCGAAATTTGGATTATTTATAAAAATGTAACTACTTTTATATATGATCCTAAAAAATTTTATTGTCGAAAAACAAACTATTTTAAATATATGAGTCATAAATCGCAACATCTACTTTCGTAAAATGGTTCGTACTCTTATAGATATAAGTTAGAAGTCATTAAATTTTCTTTGAGACAGCAAACAATGAAAATATTAAAGATTTGATACTTAACCCAATAAATTTCCTTTACAAAAAAAGCCACTTGGTTCGCGGGCCATTGTGTATAAATTGCCAACACTGCATTATTTCCTTACTTTCTTTTGAATGACACTTCACTACAGCAATAATGATACATCTGTAATACTCTATATAGAATTAAGATAGTTTATAAAAAATTAGAAGTTAATGGATATTCAATGATTTATTCTGTACTTACAAATATTATTCTGCAATATTTAGCAAAAGTACTAGGATGGCGTTCACTGAATTATAGTATCGCAATGTAACGATTTTTTTTTTGGAGAACAAAATATAAACTTGGTACCAGAAATTGCGATTTCAAAAGAAAAATGTATGCTAATAATAATCAAAAAACATAACTATGAAATTTAAAAAAATCAACTTAATCACATCAATTTTCTGTTGTAATATCACAAGAGAGTGAGAATAAATTGAAAATAATTCGACAGATTTTAGAAAACTTTTTGCCAAATGGCAAACAAGTTTGAGAAATTGACTGGAGAATTATTATCTAATTTATCGAACTCTCATGTGGTATTCGATAGATTATTTTTTGACGTTATGACAGACGCGTCAGATGAAGAAAATACGTTGTCATGTGGTTGTCTGTAGTAATATCACAAGAGGGTGAGAATAAATTGAAAATAATTCGACAGATTTTAGAAAACTTGTTGCCATTTGGAATGGCTGGAGAATTATTATCTAATTTATCGAACTCTCATGTGGTATTTGATAGTTATTTTTTGACGTTACAATCAAAATCACTTTTAAGATTTTATATTTTTATTTCAACAAATTTATATCACTCGACTCAATATAAACAGAATGAGTTATTCAAATTAGGATGCATTGAAGTTTTGAACATGAAAAATACGATTATTATAAATGTCAGATGAAGAAAATACGTTGTCAATCAATAAAAACAATGTACATTGAATTATTATCGCTGAAATAATGTAAATAGATTATTCCTACTATAATAATGTTTTGATTGGCTAGAATGTATATGAATTACTGAAATTGAAAATTTCTATTGGTTTTGAGAAAGGTCAAAAAATAATCAATTAAAAAAAATAAATATACCATTTATATTTATTTTTTTTATTTCATATATTTGTTGTAGTGTTTTGTTTTTAAGCGCTAAATTAAAACATTAAAACAAAACTGTTTTTCAATAATTTAATTTCAAAAAATAAAAACTGTAACAAAAAGTGTTTTCTACTAACTACTGACTTAAAAATGCATTCGTGAAAAAAAAAACTTATGTTTAAAAGAATAGATATTTTTTTAAGTTAAATCAATAAATATTATATGTAGGGGTAGGTACTTCTTTATTGTTTCTCAAAATACTCTCCTTCAAGATTTATGACATTTTTGCATTCGATTAGACCAATTGGCATTGCAGTTTTTCCATTCCAAAATAGGTAGTTTTTTTTAACTTATATAAAAAAATATGTATTCTGTTTAAACTAAATTGAACAAAGCAATACATACTAGCTACAATTCATTCAAATCATGCATATAAATATCACAAAAAAAGTATGTCATTCTCATGTCAATTTGTGAAACTACCTGAATATCTTCAGGCTTATAATTTTTTGGCTCCAGATCCCTAATATCGTCGAGTAAAAATTCAATCTCGTCTGTAGTATACAGTAAGTCAGACACAGAATGAATGTATCTGGTACTAGACTCAGACTGCATGTCACTAAAACATTAGCTTGGCACTGCCCCACACCAGTCCATCTTTTCCCTAACCAAAAAGCACACTTCTCCTCAGCCAGCTTTTAAACCTAAAATTTAATAATACATTATACAAAAACTATTAAATAATTTTAAATACATTTATGACCTAAAACCAATTCATTGCTTGAATGAATGAAAAAATCGAATCACTGATAAAGTAGACTAAAAGAATATCACCTTCTTTCAAAAGACACCAAATATTTATGTGGATAAAGGTTTTTGGGTCAATTAAATATTTGATAAAAAGGCGGACGCCAAAAATTAAACGCCATGTTTATATGTAATGTATTATCCATATAGGAGCGATAATTGCAGAAACACGTTTCGTATTGTAACTGCGCATGCGTTACCATGCACCACACATCCAATGTTGCCAATATCACGGCTTTGTTAAAACCATCGACATGTACTAAATAGACATGCCCTAGCGATAAGAATGGGGGAGTTCCGTCAATGTTACCAACCTATAAAAAGGTCAAAGTCAAAATCTACTTCATTATTTTCGCAATAATAAAATATGTGTACAAAATTCTATTGAGCTTTCCAGAATATATCGTTAGCGAAATTTAATGATTTTAATAAATTCTTACTTCTGATTGGTTGAAATTTTGTTGTCAGATGTCATTCGTCATAGAGTAAGAATAACAGAGCGACTGACCTACAGCCTTGGAGGAGTGGTGGAACTAAACTGAATTTGGCGAGTAGTTTGAATATTCTATAATCTGAAAATGAAACATGTCGCTCTGTTATACTAACTCTATGACGAATGACATTTGACAACGAAATTTCAACCAATCAAAAGTAAAATTTTATTAAAATCAATATATTTCGGTAACGATATATTCTGGAAAGCTCAATAAAAATTTGGTACACATATTTTATCATTGCGAAAATAATGAAGTAGACTTTGACCAAAAATAATCCTTCCCCGTTGGTAGACCTTTTTCTAGGTTGGCAACATTGAGGGAACTCTTCTATTCTCACTACATATGCGGAAAATCTGCAAGAGGATTTTCTGTATCCAACTCTATTGGTCGATTTCGAATTAATTTTCGCCAATTTTGTTTCAGATACCCAGAATAAGTTGACTTTGGTTCAAGTTTTTACGGATTCTGTTAAAAATCAGCTGCAGGTTTTCCGTCTAGTGTGATGCCGTCTTTTTAATGAAAGAGATAACACCATTTTCCTCACTCTTTCCCATCCAAAAATTATTACATCGACTTACGGGTAAGTCACATCCATTAGTATATGTCGATGGTTAAACCCGCGTAAAAAAAGTAATCAAGCCGAACTCATCTCATGCATTTCGATTATACTCAAAAATATGTCCATAGTTATATTCCATTCTTCTTACGAAATGTTTTCTTTGGTATACAGCATAGAGATAAGAATTAGAGAGAGCATGAAAGAGATAGATTTACGGGTATTCAATGTAAAGCCAATGTTGACAACATCTCGAGTCGAAAAGCACCTTTTATTTTGATACGGACTCATAAAAATGTATTTAGCGTTGTTGGTTCAGGGCTCAGATAAAGGAACTACTAGATATGCCCTGTATATCTAATGTCATTTACAAAATTTAAGCCAACATCTAGCCCTCTCTCTCGGCAAAGTTTGTAGGCGAGGGACGTGAGACGCGCAGAAAAATCTCGTGCAGAGGACGAAATCAACAATAAAAATTGACGTGAAGTATTAGACAGTGGCGACGCGAAGAATTATAACTTTTTATTTATTATAGCAAAAAATAGAAAATTAAAATTGGGTATTTTACATGTTATTAATATATCACATTTGAATTAAATATGTCGTGAGAAGTTATATAATTTCGATAAAGTTGTATTTTCTTTAATACTGATAAATATATTAACATTAAAACATAGCAAATGCTTGTAAATTTATATTAAATGTACGTATTTAATAATGGAATCAAATAAATAATATTTTTTATTGCTTCTAAAACCTTGTTTACATTAAGGAGTAAATGCGAATAACATAAAAAAATGTGAATGGTATATAACTACTTTCCTAACTTACTTGTGAAGTGTAAGATTGATTATCTAATGGCTTGAGAAAAGCACCACATTTTTCACATTTCTTTCTCATGGTTAGCAACCTCTCAAGAAAATCACTTAAAATAGTTCAAAATGTTTACAAAAATATTTAGTACAACCGTTGTCTGAATATACAGACAACGGTACAACCTATAACACTAAAAAATAATACAAATCAATTCGCAAACTGTAAACTATTTAATGTATGATTTTAAATTATCCTGCTTGAAAGTACGCTTATGGAATCTCTAGAGGACGATGTCAACAAAAGTTAACTAGATGTTGGCTTAATAAAAAAGGATAGAATGCCCTCTCTATATATATTTACTCTGAGGTTCAGGGGCGTAGTAATATTTCAAAATTGAATTATAAATACCATATTTTAATTTTTGTTCATCATTTTTTTTACATAACTATCCAACTTTCAGTGATAATGAATTTTTATAACAGTTCATTGATGTGTACTTAAAAATGCGAATATATTATATAAATCAAAACGCTAAGGTTTATGTTGGACACAACTCTCAGATTCTACATCTACTCTACCATATCTCTGGTATACAGCCAACTATACTATAAAGAAGAAGAAGATAGAGGTTAGAGTTAGAAAATAGAAGAAAACATAACCTAACATATTCTATATATCATAACGCATTATTGTTTTTAAAATATTAACTATTAGAAATAGTTTTTTTGTTGTACAATTTTTCATTTTAGGAAGTATTTTTTCGTTACTATAATGGGGCGCAGAAATAATCGTTTTAGAAAAAACCACCATTTTAATCATAATAAGAAAGTAGGTGTACACATGTGAAATCGATTATAGTTCCCCTTTTTTTACAGTTTTTGTAATTTTTATAGACGGACCAAGAACAAGGTAAACAAAGTAATGAGGATACCCGAAAACCATACAGCAATATAATAAGAGAAAACGAAAAATTTGTTGAATACTATAAGGTATGAATAAAAACAACAGACTTTAAATATGCAAGTACAATTAACATAATTTCAGAAACTAAATGTTTGCAAAGAAGCCGAGTATGATGAATTTATAACCAGTTTAAAAACTGATCTACCTGCTACATTTAGAATAACAGGATCAAAGGGAGTTGCATGTAAACTATTGGAGATCGTTAAAGAGCAACTTATACAAGATTGTGTTAAACAAGTAGATGGGGAAGAAAAACCATCTATATTCCCAATTCCATGGTATGTAAAATTTTTATTTACTTTTCAAAATATGATTATTTGATTACATAAATATATGGCTAGACATCCGTTTTTCACTCAAGCGCAAACACAGCTTGAGGAACGTTGTAAATTCATTAGTCACACAATACTCGCTTTTATTTATGTCACTTTTATCTTAAAATAATTAAGGATATCTATGTAAACATGTATTCAAATATATTATCTTAGGTACCCAAACCAATTGGCTTGGCAAATGGAAATCACCAGAAAAGATATAAGAAGATGTGAAGCATATTATAGGCTTCATAATTTTTTGATCTCAGAAACTGAAAATGGTACAATTTCTAGACAAGAAACTGTTAGCATGATACCTCCGTTACTTCTGGATTTGCAGCCACATCATAAGGTATTTTATACAATATTTCTTTTTTTATTTATAACTAAATTCTTGCCCCTTTTTAAATTTTCAGGTACTAGATATGTGTGCAGCACCAGGATCAAAAACGGCACAATTGCTTGAACTTCTTCACGCCAATGAAGATCCCATACCATCAGGTTATGTTATCGCCAACGATATAGACAATAAACGTTGTTACATGTTGGTACATCAAGCTAAAAGATTGAATTCACCTTGTGTAGCTGTAACCAATCATGACAGCGCTATTTTGCCAAATTTATTAACCACGTTATCTGATGGTTCAACACAACAAGTGAATATTCTTATTATTTTTCATAGTATTCTTGTTACTAAACAGTTTATTTTTGAATTTATTTTTTTTTTATTAAAATTTTAGGTAAAATTTGACAGAATTCTTTGTGACGTTCCATGTTCTGGAGACGGAACTTTAAGAAAGAATCCGGATATATGGATGAAGTGGACTGCTGCAAATGGATTAAATTTACATGGGTATACATTCATTTTCAGTTCTTATATATTTTTCTAAATAAACAATTATAATAGTTATTAAATGTTAATTTTGACTCATTCATATTATCTTGTATCTATTTTAAATTTCGTTTATTTATTTCTTCTGGTATTAATTTATTATTTTTTTTATTTGAAGTGTCCAAACAAGAATATTACGAAGAGGCATCGAATTATTGAATGTAGATGGGAGATTGGTATATTCTACATGTTCCATTAATCCTGTTGAAAATGAATCTGTCGTCCACCGAATTTTATCAGAATTTGAAGGTATACTCGAACTAGTTGATGTTTCTAATGCTTTACCTGGTCTAAAATATTCACCTGGTAAGACATAAAATTTATAAAGTTGTTTTTTAAGTCACATTGTAAAAACCTGCCTTTAGTCCTATGTCTATCCTATGTGCAAATATTACGAATGTTTTTTATGAATAAATAATTTTATTTGTTCAGGTATTGAAACGTATGTAGATTGTAAATTTTATTAGGTATGGAAGACTGGCCGGTGTCCAGTAGAAATTTAGAATTCTATAAAACTTTCGAGGATGTGGATGAAAAGTGGAAAACTACTATTAGACCGCAGATGTTTCCTCCCACATCTGAAAATAGAGAAAAGTTTAAACTTAATAGATGGTATGTTTAAGTTTACAATTTTTCAATCATTTAGATTTACATGTTTATAATAGAGGAGCTTTTTAGACAGTCATATTTTTATGGGAATTATTGCATTCATATATAACTTTACACACAATATTATTAATTACCAAAAATAATTTTATATAAATGAAAATATAAACAATCTACATACTAGGGGGTGAAGTTAAATAACAAAATAGCAAGGTAGTTTTTATTCTTTTAGCATTAGAATTCTACCGCACCAACAAAACACTGGTGCATTCTTCGTAGCAGTTTTCAAAAAATTAAAACCAACCAAAGAAAAACCTACTGAAATGGAGACAGAGGGTCAAGAAATTGTCGAGATTAAAAAACGAGAGCATGATGATAATCTTACTCATAATCAAAGAAAGAAGAAAAAAAAGGACGTCTATAGGGAAGATCCATTTGTCTTTTTTAATGAAGACGAATCAGTATGGAACGATATTAAATCCTTCTATCAAGTGTCCGATAATTTTGATTCAAAATGTCTGTTGACGAGATGTCATGTTGGAAAGAAAAAAAATATCTATTTGACGTCCGAAGCGGTCCGAAATTTAGTAGTTAGCAATCAAGGAACTATCAAATTTATCAACACTGGTGTCAAGGCTTTTGTCCGATGTGATAATAAAAATATGAAATGCGCATTCAGGTAAAATATTATAAAGACATATTTTATGCTTTTTTAGGAATATAAATTATGTTTTGGTTGTCTTTACTTATTGAACTTTCTTTTTTTAGGATTGCCAATGATGGACTTGAAAGTATATATCCATATATCGGAAATGATAGAAAAATAACTATTCCTAGGGAAGATTTAATAACGCTTTTAATGAACGATACTCCACAAAAATCGCCTCCCATTGCAGATCTATCTGAATCAGTTCAAGAGCAAGTTGAAAATCTAAGTAAGATTAATAAAAATATATATATATTTTATCAATTAATTGTTTTTTATTTATTTATTTTTTGTATGTTTAGATACAACTAATTCATGTATTTTATTTGTTTTTGTAGGTCCTGGCAGTTGTGTTCTTATTTATAAAGACGAATCGTCAGTTAATAATCCTCTGGTAATACATATAAGTGGTTGGAGAGGAACTACATCATTAAGATGCTATATGGATCGACATAGTACAGTTCATTTATTAAGGTTGTTAGGGGGAGACATTTCTAAATACGGTTAGTACAAATTAAATCATCATTTTATATCTTAAAATGCATTTAAAACATTTATTTAGTTAGTATTTTATAAAATTTTTAGATGTAAACAAATTCCAAAAAGCAGCTGATGCAGAAATCCAAAATAGTGACAATGAGGGTGATTTGAAAGAATAATATTGAAATAAGTATTAAAGTGCTTTTTTTAAATAAACTGTTATGTACACTTTTTTCTTCCATTTTTGTTTGTAAATCTAGAATACATTTATTTATAAAACATTTAATAAATTAAGACTAATTTTTCTGCATCAGTGATTTATCCTTTTATTCATAATTTCAAAATAAATTTCTTTTGCCACGTTTAGATTGAAATCATCAAAATCGTTGGATCAGTTCTGAATTCGCGTATTTTACAAAATTTTTCCAAGAAATTTTTTTAAGGAATTTTGATAGCGAGAAAATAAAATTCTGATTAATTTATGCTTGCCAAATACTTAATACTGAAACGACCAATGTTGAGAGGCCATTTGCCAATTTTTGTTCAGCAATGTCCCACAGACGGAGCTATTTCTGTTTAATCCATTTTTGATCCATTAACATTTTTAGTTATGCTAGTTTTCCATAGATGGTATTATTTTAAAAATTGCAAATATCTATTTAATCACATGGATTTAAATAAAAATTAGAACAAATCTAGTTTAAGAGACGTAGTTTTGATATACCTGTACCAGTTTGAAACGAAAATCGAATTAAAAAAGTGAAATTGAGTCAAATGTTACAATTAAATTTGGTGGCTAAAGTCATATTACTCAAGAGACCATTGTTGACAGGCCATCTGTTGTTTAGTAAGTTAACCAAATTAAGTTACGTTTTCTTTCACTATCGACATATAATTCTAGACGTGTCTTACACAATCTACCGGAAAATCTTTAATAGAGGCTTTTCCGAAAAACATTTACTACGATAATATTCGCCTATTTTTTCCCAACACTATGCTAAAAACTAGAGTACGATACACGGATGAATAACCTTTTTATGAGCAATAGGAAAAAGTACAAAAAATTAAAATTGATATAAGTTTTTTATTAAAAGCTTGTTTAGAAAAAAATTATTACAGAAAGAACAAGCTGATTTTTCCCGGCCCGCCACGATACTATTTTGAGAAAGATAGAGAGGATCTGAAACATGGTTTTATCTCTTTCTCTCGAAGTACCACTGACGTAGTAAACAGCTGATCGGGGAGCAAACAAGAGCATGTTGCGCATCTTTATTATCCATTTTTTACAAAAACCTATACGTTAGACAATATTTATTGACTGCGTTGTGGTTGTTTCATTCTGGATTAAGTACAAAAGTCCGTTAATCATGTAAGTAATAATTTAAACAGTTAGTTGTCATGTGTCAAATATGTCAGGTTAGTTTTCGTGCTCAGTCAGTGATTGGTCATTTTCAAATTTCGACATGGTTTGACCAATGAAAAATCAGTATCGGCGTAGTTTGGCCAATGACAAATCAGTACCCGACTCCGTTATCATTATCTCTCTTCCACCAAACAAATAGTTTATCAGTGCAAATAGTACATGATGCCGTTTAGGGCGATTAATAAATTCACATCTTTGAACCGCTAGGGCATGTCTATAGTCATTGTATATAGACTTCCAGTTAGGAAGTCTATATACAATGTATATGTCGATGGTCTCATTTAATTGTGCTAGTTCCACGTAGATGGCACCAGACACGAATTAATATACTCCATTTTTAAAAAATTGTACAATTTCATGGAAATTGTAGAAAATAGTTTATAATTAATCCATGAAATTATCTAATCAGTAATGTAAAAATGTGTAATTTATTGGAGAAAAAAAAATTGTGATCTCGAACAATCGGAAGGATATGATAACCTTGCGATTTTTACGGGATTTAAACAAAAATTTAATCAATTTTAGTCTACCTTTATTAATTAAAAAAGTGATATAAATCAAAATTACAACAAAAATAAAGTATGAGTATTGTTTATAAACGATGAATTTATTTATTCTATTTATAAATCGTAACTTGCTTTAAAATTATAATAAAACAAAAACATATGATAAAGGTATATTTCGGTAAAATTATATAAATAAATATATATCAGTATATACATACATTCTTCTTAAATAAATGAAATTCAAAAAGCTTTAATCTCGAAAATAGTTGTTGATTAAGGCACATTTTCAGTTTTCGTTTAAGGACAAAACCTTTTCGGTTTTTTTTGTTGATATTTTATAGTTAATAGTGGGAATTAATATTTTCAACACCCAGTATAAAATGGCCTTTAAGACAACCAAGAGGGTTACACAAAATATGTTCCTTAATAGAGTTTTATCAGTATATATAACTCAAATACCACTTATACAGTAAATAAGATCATTTTGTTATATATAATTTCAGATATTTATGGTGTGACTAATAATTTTTGCCAATTTCAAATTATGTACAAATACATGACAAAAACCAATTTTCTAAGAGTTAAATAAATTATCCCTCCTTTGTTATGTCTGACTAAACATATTTTTTTCCAATGTTGAAGAATATCGTCACCACTAACCAAAACTACATTTTTTTAACGTTCTACGTACGTTTCGCTAACTATGTTGGCAGCATCGTACGTAGAGTGTTAAAAAAGTGTAATTTTGATTAGTGGTGACTATATTCTGCAACATTATTGAAAACCAAAGATTTCAAATTCCCAATTCAAATATTTTTTTACGTTTTAGCAATTCAACCAAGTATCAACAATTATATTTAAGTTTTTATAATTCATATTACTGTATATATTATTACCGACCAATATGCTTGTTTCGACTATGATTTAAAGAATAAACTTTAGAATGAAAATTAGTTTGTCTTTTTTATCGCGCGCCTAATTACGCGAAATAAAAACTCTGATAAATGGTATTTGGAGTATGTATACATTTATTTATAGCATATAGTTTATAGATGAATTTTAAACAATCTCAAAATACAAAAGAGTGACCAGCCTTAATAATTTTAGGAACATACTAGTCAAAATAATGTCGTTAATTCATGCTTTTGATCTAGTTACAATTCTCATCTAATTTAGGTCCAATTCAAGACATACACAAATTTTTTTCTTCGATTATAAAAATTCCATGAAAATATGTAGATTAATTGCGGGAACATTTTATATCTGCAGTCATATTTACTAAAGACAGAACCCCAGAGATTTAAAACAATATATATTCAAGTCACAAATGTTATTCAAGATTTAAACATGAAAAAATGAAAAGGAAGACGAAATTAAGTTTTACGGAATTTTAAGTACATTCTTAATGTTATACAGAATGTGCCAAAACAATTATTGCACCTAACACCCCCATCGAATAAAGGTTGTAACTCATATTACGTCTTTTTTAGTCTTAAATACAGGGATGTTCAGAGCGGTATGACGAATAGTTAAATATTAAAATTGTATTTCTACTTTAGTTTAGGAGATACGTAATCTAACAAAGAAGTATCTCAACATTCTTTTTTCACTTTAACTTTAAAATAGAGATTAATTGGTATACTACTTTGTTCGTCGAATATTTTTTTTATCTACAGATTGTAGATTTTACATTAAGGATAACATTTTTTTACATTATCTAGCATTAAAACAAAAATATCCTACTAAACTAAAAAGTATTTTAATCCAGGATGAAAAAATGTTTTATATCTGTAAAAAAGATGTAATACAAGTTATTTCAGGATATAAAAAATGTTTTACGAATTACAACCTTGCTTAGTGAAAAAATACATAAAGATGAAGAGTTGTAACTCCAGTTTCTATATTAATCGATCAATAATCCATTCACCAAACACGTACTAGTTTTAGAAGACATTAAATTTAACCATTAAAAAAAATCATTTGAATTTTTTTTTCCACATTAAATGTGATTCTGAAAAATCGCAAAAATGACAACAACCTTGTTCAATGGGGGTGTCGATATTGTCGCTTTACATTTTAGTGGTACGTAAAAAAGTAACAAACAAAAGTAGGAATGGAATTTTTGAACGGATTTGGATACAGAAAAATTAAAAAAAAAAACTTTTATATTTCGTAACTGAGTTTTAGATATTTGGAACAGAATAATTCTGACTAGATAGTTACGAAAGTGACTTAAAAAACACGCGAAGAGGAGTACTAAATGTAGTGCAACTTATAATTTATATATTATATTTTCATTGATATTCATTTCTGCAATAATAAAGTCTGCGATAGGGATGATGTCCTAAATTGTATAAAAAAATTTTGAATGTATGGAAACAGTTACAACTTTACTATTATTTTACTTTAACGGTCCCATCGAAGAGAAAGCATGGTGAATGAGCAAAAAAAACGAGCTATCAATGGAAATATCCGTTTTGAGGTCCCCCAAGAAGGTTGAGACCATTTCCAGAGTGAGGTCTGTCTGTGTGTAATTATCCACGATAGCTGCCAAACCGTTTGATCAATCAAGCTGAAATTTATTATGAAAGGTTGGTGTGTGCCTAGAACGCGACTATTTTTTTTATTTAAATACTGAATAAATATGTATTAGCATTATCGCACATTCTGTATAACCTAAAATAGATATGGAAAAAAGAGTAGTTACGTTTGAAATTAGACATTTGTGATTCTGATGAATTTACATAAAGCCTATATTTCAGTCGAAGAAATACTATTAAATAAATGAAATAATTCTTTATAAATCCTATAAAAACAAAACGACTAGATATATGACTAATATTAAGCACAATTTTAGTATTCAAGCTTAAACCAGTTATTCCAAGCTAAAAATTCCAAAATTAACAAATAACGACTATCTTTAAAAATACATTAGCTGTATACATTAAAAAAAATATATGTGGGTACTAAATTGGAATATTATACATTAAAAAACTAGTTTAAGCCGTGATTCTGATTCTTAATTACATTTTACATAAATATATAGATTTGCTATCGATATTAAAATAATGTTACGATATTTTCCATCCACTGCTTGGGTAATCAATAATTAAGATTCACCCTGTATATAGAGTACGACTTGAAAGCCAGTTATGGAAAAAGAAAGCGTAGAGTATCATAAAAATCTCAAAATCCAATTTTTAGCACTTAACAAACTGATAATATTACTGGCACTATAATTGAAAATAGTTTGATATATAGACTTACTTTTTAGTAATTAACCGAATTTGTCGGTTATTTATCTATTAATTATATTTTACATATCGATATCAAAGTCCAATAGAATTTTATTTTAACTTAACTGTAATATTACTTGTTTTTTGATAATTTGTCTTAAAGTAACAGCCAATAGATTTTGCTACTACGTTTAATTATTTTTTGCCACAATTTCAGTCTTTAATAAAAAGAAAAAGTTAATTGGTCTTTAAGAGGAGTTTACCCTAAAACCAGGAACGATAAAAATAAAATTTCTCATTCAGAATTTTTCACCTCCTCTTAAAAAGAACCTAACTCCGTTTTGGTAATTATTTAATGTAGGTTAAAGATAGTTAGAATATTATTGTCTACCATTATTAAAAATCCACTGACAATTACTCCTAGACCAATTTATCTTATGGGCATTTCACAAACAGGAACGCAATTTATCTATACTAATTACAATGAAAAAAAAAAAAACGATATATTATATAGGCTTAAAAATCATTATAAGGAATAAATAAAATTAAATATCACAATTACAAGCTTACTATAAAACCCATTTATACCATCAATATATAATTTGCTCAATTCAGTCCTGGGGATTTAAAATTTAAAAAAAAAATCAAGTTTGTTAAAAAAAATAGAATATATTGGATATAGAAAATACATTAACTTTAAAGTAAAAGGAAGACGAATAATTAATTTGAATGTGAAATTAGGACAGAATTATTAGCTACTGGAATCTGAGACTAAAAAATAAGTTTTTTTAATGTATTTTCTCTAAATTTAGGAGGAATTGAACTAAGTCCGATTGAGTTTTCTTTGTCCCAATATTAAGTTTTATTCATACGTTTCTGTTGTAGTTTAGATATTCAAAAAAGCTTGGAACTTACATATTAAGTGAGAAAAGTTTTTCAAAAATGAAAAAATCTAGATTTGATGGTATAATGGATTTACAGTTATAAGGTTTTGCTTCAAATCTTGTGGTAAGTATCCTTCAATACTTAAGATATTAACATAAAACTGATAAGATTATAAACGTAAATACAAGCTGGTAGATTTGTTTATATGCTTGTAATTTTTTATATTCTAAGAAAAATTTAATCTTTCTAGCAATATTTACCTTTAAAATCCATCATATAATCATAAATTTTATAAACAAGACGCACAGCAAAAACCACTACAATTCATTTAAAATAATTACCTATAGTATAATAGAATAAAAAATACAATAGCATCTAATCTATAATACCAGATGACTCACTATATATGAAAAATATAACGGATTAGCCGGTATGATGTTTAAAAAATAATATAATATCGTTGTATTCTATGAAAAGTAATTGTCTTCTTCGGGATTCACTAGATTGTGTTTTAAAAAATTATTTCCAATTATGCTTTGTTTTATTACAATCGAAATTTCATGAATAGTGGTTGTATAGAAGACCAATCAAACAAGCCACCCTGTATAACTCTATTAGTTTTATATTTTTAATAAATTTGCTCGATTTTCATTTAAAAATTCGCCTAGTAACAGTAAAATTAAAATTATTAAATTAAACATTATCTTTTTATAGTTTACTGACCCAAATTACTTAGTTGGCACATATAAGTATAAGCAAAATCAAAAATAATTAAATTATAATTAACTATAAAATCTTATACGTTAATTTTAGATTCCAAGGAATCCCCCAAAAGAAAATGATCATATAGTGTAATTTTTTTCTGAATATAAGCCACATTAATTAAAATTAAATATATAGGTAACTTTTTTGAAAAAAAAAATTAAGAGAGCTGCTTAGATTCACAACATTGTTTTTTTTTATAAAGGAACTATGTTCAATTGATGTTAACTGTGTATAATAAAATTATTTTTGATGTTATTTGTGTAAAACACATTGATTTGTATTATACATGTAAATTTATAAAATCAAAGTAAATATATTTTTTAATTTCCATGTAGAACTTCTCTAATTTTATATGAAGAAAAATTGATAATTCGTATTTTGAGGATATTTGACTCAGAGAAAAAAAGGTTTCGTTGAAAGTAAAATATTTAATATTTAGATACTAAATAAAATGACTTTTAGAACAAAAATTGTTTTGCCTAAAAAACATCAAAAATACTTTTTAATATTTAAATAGTTTTCACACTGTATGAATAGAAAAGATATATTCAGTTTTGTTTGCAACTATTTAAAATATATTAGGGTGGTACATCGCATAAGGGAATCTTTTAATTACTAAATAATTAATTTTGATTCGTTGTGTTAGTGAAATAAATAAATAATAGAATTAGCTAAAATCCACTTAAAGCGTTACGTTTTAAATTTTGTTAACTTTCAACCGCCATGGCAACTTGACTTTGTTGTCTACTGTATCCCGTACTCAGACTGGGATGAAACACTTTATAGTAAAGTAACATTAGGAGAATACCGAATATAAAAGGAATAACATTTAATAATATAATAGGTAAGTAATAAACTTTAGTCCTTAGTTCATCATCTGCCGTTACTATCCACACGACGTTCGCTAAAGTGTTTTCAGCGAACAAAACAGTGTAAAAGATTAAGTACTTGCAGCATGTTGGACCTTCGACCTATTAGAGAAAAATTGTAATTAGCTTAATATAAACAATGATTAAATTACACAAAAAAAATCAATATCACTATAGTCCCCTACAGTTAAAAACAGTTTTCACTTAATGATTTTTACCTAATTTTAAATAAAAATTTAAAGTGAAGCAAAAAATTTGAAAGGAGCAAAAATAACAAGAAATGAAAAAAAATTTCCGCAATTTTCTCCCATCATCATTTTCGGAGTTAATTTATTAATATTCTCATTAAACGATATTTGATTAATACTTACCAATGAAACATGTGTAAAGATGTAAACTGCACCCATGATGCAGTAGAAGAAGAAATCGTAGAGAGAATTGTGATCACAGAAGTTGTTTCTGGCGCTCGTACACGCCAACCATAAAGTCATGATGAACCAATGACCAATAATTACCAAAATAGTTTCTGTTGGATAGATGGAAGCGATGACACTGATACAAAGAATTCTCGATACTAAAATTAAAAATTAAAATTGCAATTAGTTGAAATTTAATAATAGGAATAGATTTTATACTCAGTTTTGGAAAAAAAACAGTCAGAAATTAATTTGGACCACTAGTTATATTAAATAATTCCATTATTATAAGTGGCTAGAAAGTTTGGTTTGGTTCAATCTATTTCATTTTTGGGATTTGTCAAAATGCCAAATATGGTTACTTAATTCAACTCAAAATAAAATTCACTTCAAAGACAGTGAAAAAAAAATTAAAAGATTAAAATATGGTTTAATAAAAATAAATATCATTTTTAATTAACTCTAAAATCTAAAACACACAGGATAATTATATATTAATTGTTAAAAACATGCTTTTGTAAAAATAAGTAATAATTTAGAAGATCATTACAAATAATTAATGCGTCATTAGGTTTTAATTATAAGTACTGTCGCAAATTTGTTAAAAAAAGCGTCTACAATAATTTTTTTCATAAATGATCATCGAACGATTATTTTACTATAACAAATGACATTTGAAAAAAAACACCACGTAAGAATAAAATGTATAATTATCAGACTCGAAATTCAATTTTTTTTTTAGTTTACAATAATTATAATTAAATATAAAATCCTAGAACATAAGATTAACTTAGGAGAAGAGTTCAAATATTTTTTATTTCATAATCAGCACCTGTGTTATCTTGTATAAATAGATAAAGATAACAATGTTGTATTAAATTAATATTGGTGTTACGTCAGTTACAATTTCAACCATAAATATTTTTGGTCATTTAAAAAATTTATTTCACTAATTCTACATTTTTATACAGATAACTTTTTTAACGCATTATAATTTTTGCCATAAAAAATTTGAGGTAGAATACCAGACATTTTTATAAGAAATAATTGTGTATATCATTTTATTTTAATATTAACAAAATTGATTGAATAACACTTTAAAATTTTGTTCTAAAGGTCACTTTATTCACGACAAAAATGTAATTAATTCCTATTAATTTAGCAGCTGATTAATTATTTCTGAATATAAACATATTTAATAGTTATGTTTAAAGAGATGATGGAAATAAAAATTATATTAAATTGAAATACATAAGAAAGTGTGATTTTTTTATTCATATCAAAAATTATAATAATTGTCGTTAAATGTCAATAAATCTAAGCTCATAAATTCAATTTAACTACTTGTATAGTAAGTATTATCGTAAATGTAAATAATAATGAACAAAGGTTAATTTATTTTAGTACAAACAGGAATTATTATTTAACCGAATTTGATATCTTTGACGCAACATGTAATTGTTGATTATAATATGAACACTGTAACTTATCTGTGGATTTACAAATATATATTTCCAAACATTATTAATGATTAAATTAAATGCGTATAGAAGAACAAAATTTGGTTTAATCAATTTTTTTTCAATTTAAATAAAATACATATGAAAATAGTAGTCAAAAAATTTTTAACGCGGTAGAAAAAAATGCTGTAACTTTTTTATTAAACTTGCAGACTATTGTTTGACGATACTTTTCTTATGAAATAATATGTGTTTTATCAATTCCCAGCAAATTTTTTTAAATCGGACCACCTCTTTTTGTACCAAGATTATAACCCCCACGTGGTAATAAAGACTTCCTGGTTTTCTCTGAATCTTTATTGAAACTGGATTGTGCTAAATTGTATCAACCTTCCCAATCTAGTTTTACAAACGTGTTTATTTTATTCACACTACAATATTTTTCCCACACTTTCATCAAATCATTTGGTAATGACAGATTCTAAGAGAAATAACATTGCTGCAAATTTTTCTTTTGTAACTCCCAGACTTCAATTATGTTTCTAGCTTATCAGAAAGATTAGAATTATCCCTAAAATCCGTTCCAATTTTTTACCTTACCATCATCATTTCTGAATTCTATTTTGGAAAGAGAGAAATTCTTATTTGTACCGCTGCTTCTAACCGACCAGAAATTTAAGCTTTTTAGAGTTGTATTCAGAAAGAAACATACAAGTATAGAGTCAGAGGCAATATTTGTCAAGATGTACCCTTTTTTATATTTTATGAATACAATGATTAATAAATGGGCTGAAAACCAGTAAATACATTATTAAGACAGTGTTCAATAATAGTTTATTGATTGAGCTACAACTACTATCCAAGTACTCTAAAAATAATATAAATATATATTAATTGACTTACCGGTTACTAAAAAGTGCCACATAAATTGAACTATGGTTCCAGACCAGGATATATTATTTTTTGTCTTTAAAGCAACCCTTAGAAGTCTTTGGTAAGAAGCCATGGCCCATGCCATACTAACAAATGAACTACCAATAGATAACAGCTGATGAACAACTAAAAAAAGTAATAATAAAAATTATACAAAAAAAATTGTTAATTTTTAAGAATAATGAATTCAAATTTTTATTATAGAATATAATATATTTCAGTAATTTATAAAAATATTCTATACATTTGCATAATTCAGGAAATATAGTAGATTAAAAAATAACCCAGTTTTTAATCAATTAATATGAAAAAACAATTTTTAGTTTAAAAATATTTTGAAGGAAAAACAAACAATGATAGTGAATTACTAAAAACCTACTTAAAATTTTATTTCCACAAATTATAGAAAAACTGTCTGCATGTTATTTTTATTTTTAATCCATTGAAAAGAATTAAGTAAATAATATTTTATGAAGACAAAGTAAATAAACCTAAATCTCTAAAGTCTAGGGATAAGTTTTATTATCATTGCGATAAAAAGTGTATTCCTGAATTAAATAATACACACCATCAAAAATATTTTAACTGAGTTTTGAATTACAAAATAATAGTTAAAATGAAACATAAGTACAAAGAATGATGGTAATCTACCAAAGGTTATGATTAAAAAGTCAATATACTCAGATAATGACTGGTAACATTAATTACTAATCCAAAATATTTGTCTTTGATTCTCTTATCTTTGTTTTTGCCCTATTTTTTTATTTTGAAAATTTTGAAACATATGACTATCATAGAAAAAATAATTAATGAAAAATTAAAATATGAATTGTAGACTTGAATGGGCGGATTTAATGTTTAATAAAGGAAACAATATTTAACATAAAATATGAGTGTTGGTTCTTTAAAAAATTACGCATTTCTTAAATGCATCAAGTTATAGTTTAGAAAAAATAATATTCCTCCCATCTCTCAGGTAGGATTCAGCTTTTGTTATCTGTATATATTTAACTGTCAGAATATGGCTGATTATTGCATCCGATAATTTATCGAAAAATTAATTTCAGTGAATTTATATGTAGATCGAAATATAAGAAATGGAAAAAATAGATTTGTTTATCTCTTTTACATGTGCTAATGTTACAATATAGTATTTTGGCAAATTAAGATAAATTTTAGTGTAATAAATTAAAATATTTAACATATTTGTGATATATCAAGTGTAAAACAAAATATGACATTTTGATTGTATTATCATTGTTAATACATTTATCATCCTTTTTGTATTGATAAAATATTCTTTGTTTAAATATAATCCAAAAATGTTTGAAAATTTATGATAAAGAAAGATCTTTTTAAACCTATTACAATGGAAGGGAAATTTATTTTTAAACATATAAACCATAATAGAAAACAATAGGTGTAAAAATTATGAAAAAACAGATAATTTTTAAACAAAATATTGACATAAATTACCTTGAAATTTAATTATCAATTTCTCATAAACATTAAATAAAATAATAAAACATTTTATTTAATACCTATTTATCTACAACCTGTCTCGCAGCTGTTATTATTCAATAAAATAATGACATTGAAAAATTAAATAAACTTACTAGTAAATGTGTTTCCTTCCATTTCCTTGCCATGACCATGGAAAATAATTGCCAACTGAAGAATCAACTGTGGAGCAGCTTCCAAAAAACATTCTAGTACTCGTAATAAAGCTACATCTGAATCTTCTTTAACCATTAATTCATAGAATTTTCTTTGATTCTCTACATCTTTATTTTTCTCAGCCTTTTTTGATTTCAAAGCATATTTTAATGCATCAAAATATCGGAGAATGGGTGCTAATTGAAACAATAACACTACTACTATGCAAGCTCCCTTTTTCGTAAATTTTTTAGTAAGATTGGTTCCTCTGTTAACATTTCCGTGGTCCAAAACATACATTCTTACACTAAAAGCTGTACTTATTATAGCTGGGATGATGATAAAGGATAATGTTGTAAAAAAATATGCTAGTTGGTTATTAGCATAGTATCTATATGCTACGTTACAATCGAAAAGCAGATCAAGTAAATGACTAATTATAGAAAATATAAAACCTGCTACATCCCAATTCGTTGCTCTATCTTTTGAGGGTATTCTATCAGCTTCATCCCTTTCTGAATTACACATTTTTGTCTGATACAAAACGGTCATATTAATTCGATTTTATATTTATTTTAAACTTCTCATCACCTCAACCCTTCAATGTATGAATTAAAATTATTTGTAAATGTTATTGTAAACAAAGGACCTGCAAAATGTTGACAAGAACATTTAAATAATGGGTTAACTAAATCACCACTTCTCTACAGAAGAAAAAACTTGTGTGAATCATCGCGTCTTCGATCTCGATTCGAAGAAAAATAAAGGAGAAATTAATCACCTAAACTTAAATTCGATTCATAGGTCGTAACATTATGGATATGGATAAAAATGATAAACGTCAAATGACCAGTCAAATTTATATTGACAAGATTCAAATGTCATAAATCCACAGATATGATTGGTGCAACCCTCAGATAAAAAATAAAGTTGGTACACCTGTGGTACATCTGAACTATCAACTAGATTAGATGTGTCTCTGTTGCCGACGACCGTCATTTAATTTCTACTTATCGATACGCCCTCTGGCGTTGATATTAGAATTACCGTAATACGCAAACAATTTTTTAATTTTCATCTACATCTAAACCAATGGCATTACACTTTTGTTCGGACTGTTACATACCTTCAAAATTATCCCGTTAGAAGGGTTGACAGGGAATTATACCAAACTTGTATACAATTTTTATACAAACTAACATTGTTGCTACGCATTACTGTATGTATTCAATTTAATTGACGAATCAAAAACACTGTGACTAGCCACTCGTTAACCTGTGAAACGTGATTCGCTTAAATAATAAATTTGAACATATTTTACCACGAGCTCTTATAGCCGCCTGGACTTGGTGCCCGACTAGTGGTGCATTGACACATTTTAACAACTTATAACTCGAGAACGGAAGAAGATATCGACATGCGGTTTTTACTAAACTTCCTAAATTTACTTCTAGTTTCTGTTGACATTGTTGCCGCATGTAATTTTTTTCTGGAAATTGACGAAAAAAAAATTAAGGTTTTTGAACCAAAATTGTGATCTTAGATTAAATAGGACACCCTGTAATTCTTAAAACCTTTGAAAAGACCATTTCTTCTTCTATCCAAAAATGTATACATTGTTGGCATTCACCCACGTTTTTAGGGAATAATTTACTTTTTCATGAAACCACTTCCAAATCTAAAGGACCACATTCTAACAACTTAAAACTATAGAATGAGATATTGAAAACAGGTTTTACTGAAATTCTTAAAAATGTTTTAATTTGTATCTAACGTGGTTGCCAAGTCTCAAACGTCTGAAAGTTTCTTTAAAAATTTAATTTTTCAAATTCATATTGAGGGCTTCTTGCGAACAAAACTCCTATTTCTAATAATTATTTGCAAACCTTCATCCATAAATTATCATTTAAAGGATTATCGTAAGCATTTTCAGTACACATTTTCTATTTAATGTTCTCATTTTTGTAAATTGACTTACCCAGCTGAGCATAGAATATGAATGGCTTAATAAATGATATTAATTTATCAAGGGTGCTGTGTAACGCAAATCGTGTTGAGAGAAGTGTCAGATTAGCAATAATTTTAGTGCAAGAGAAAGCTGGTACTAAAAAAAATATTTACCAAAACCGAAAAAGCCCGGTGCGTTTTAGTGTTTAATGAAAGTAAATCAATTACGCATACACAAAGAAGATTTAGAAACATTTTTGAAAAAAATCCGCCTACTAGAAATTCTATTATAAGCTGGGTAAGTCAGTTTACAGAAACAGGAACATTGGAGAGAAAAGAAAGACACATTCAAAACGCTCAAGATATTCTTTTAAATGATGTTTTACAGTTAAGAGAGATTTTAGAAAGAAACAATAATAAAATATCTATTAGAAAAATCGCTCAACCCTTACATATGTCAAAGAGTAAGGTGCATAAGCTTTTAAAGATAATCAAGTTTAAAGCATATAAGATTCCGACTTTCCAAAAAATTGAGAATCATGCAATCGAAAAGAGATTGTTTATGTATGAGACGTTATTAGATTTGTTTAGAAATCAACCAAACGTAAATTTAATAATGTCCGATGAAGCAACATTTCACTTAAATGGCCGCGTAAACAAACATAACTGTAGGATTTGGGGTGATGAAAATCCTAGAGCATTCAACGAGTTTGAAAGAGATTCCCCCAAGGTAAATGTGTGGTGTGGTGTCTCCAAAACAAAAATTTATGGACCATTTTTTTTTTCCGAGAACAAACAGTAAATGGGAACAATTATACGGATATGCTAGAACTCTTTTTCTATCCTCAACTACAACAAGAAGGTACACTAAATGATGTATATTTCCAGCAAGATGGTGCTCCACCGCATTACTCTTTAATAGCGAGGAATTCTTTGAATATAACCTTTGGAGACAAGTGGATAGGTCGAGCTGGTCCTATTGAATGGGCTCCCTATTCTCCAGACTTGACTGTACCGGATTTTTTTGTATGGGGGTACATTGAGGACAGATGCTACGATCCAACACCTTCAAATTTAGCAGAACTGAGGAATAACATAATCAATGTGTTTAATTGAATTACTCCAGAAAAGCTCCAAAATGCATTTACACATTTTTTATTGCGCTTACATACATGTATTGAACAAAATGGAGGTCATATTCAACAATTACTTTATTAATGTATGTTTTGTTTTTTATTTTTAAGTAAAGCCTGTTTTCAATACCTTGTCTCATTCTATAGTTTTAAGTTGTTAGAATGTGGTCCTTTAGATTTGGAAGTGGTTTCATGAAAAAGTAAATTATTCCCTAAAAACGTGGGTGAATGCCAACAATGTATACATTTTTGGATAGAAGAAGAAATGGTCTTTTCAAAGGTTTTAAGAATTACAGGGTGTTCTATTTAATCTAAGATCACAATTTTGGTTCAAAAACCTTAATTTTTTTTTCGTCAATTTCCAGAAAAAAAATACATGCGGCAACAATGTCAACAGAAACTAGAAGTAAATTTAGGAAGTTTAGTGAAAACCGCATGTCGATATCTTTTTCTGTTCTCGAGTTATAAGTTGTTAAAATGTGTCAATTTATAGATGGACACCTTGTAGTGGTGCATTGGGTCCGGGGATCGAATCCCCACAGGGCCATTTTATTTTTTTTAAAACACAGACTAAATTTAGATAGTAATAATTCTTTTAATATTTTTTTTCTACTACCGTGCGTAAAGTAATTTTCGCACTCGCCTTTTGGCGTGAAAAAAGTATCACTTTACACATTTGTTGCATAAATAACTATTTTTTAAATATACAGGCTATATTTAGTTAGTAAAGACTTCTTTTAATAAAATTAATATTTTTTTTAAGTCAAATAACCAAGTTTAATATTTTAACGTGTGGGGAATTTCTGAAATTATCCACACGTTAACGTGTGTGTAGTCTCGGCCTTTCAAAAAACTAGCCGGAAGTTGACAGACAGTTTACCAACCTAACGTGCCTTTATTTTTTGTTGGTTATGTATTTCACATTTCATTAAAAATATTAAAAAAGACTGACAGTTTTTGATTCATTTAACATTTATCTATTGAGTCTAATGGCTAAAAAAAGTGCTACAAATGTGACCAAAATGGAAGACATTATAAAACAAAAATCTATACCTGAAAAGAAAGATAATGGACCTCAAGTTTTACAACGGTAAGTTGTATTTATTTAAACTTTAATTGACCACACTTCTAGCTATAATTAAAATTTGGGTAATTTTTAAGATTTTATTTAAATTTATGAATATAGTAGCTCTATTTTTTACTACTTTAATATAAATTTGAATTTTACATTTAAATGCACGGATATTAGTATATTAAGGTAAAAGTAAGCACTACCCTACAAAAGTCATTTTATTTTTAATATCCTTGCTTTATAAAAATTATTTTTTAGAAAACCTGTAAAAACTGCTCCAATAATTCTAAGAGGGAAACCAAAATCTGGAAGAATATGGAAATCCGAAAAGAAAAAATTCAGCTCAATAATAAAGACAAAGGGCATACGTAACTCACTTGCAAAAAAACAAGTCTTAAGACAGAAACTTAAACATGTCAAAGAAATGTCCAATGCTATTAAAGCATCCAAAGTAG
The DNA here is from genome assembly GCA_963243735.1 of Neocrepidodera transversa. Classification (NCBI taxonomy): domain Eukaryota; kingdom Metazoa; phylum Arthropoda; class Insecta; order Coleoptera; family Chrysomelidae; genus Neocrepidodera; species Neocrepidodera transversa. The sequence goes on along the minus strand of OY725341.1, from coordinate 797,059 downwards.
AGGAAAAAGAAAAGAAAAAGGAGAGAAGGAGACAAAATCTTAAGAAACAGGAAGAAAATCGACAAAAATCTGAAGTCGTTCAAGTCATTACAAATACAAAGAAATTAAAAAATATAAGGAAGAAACATTTGAGGAGCATTGAAAAAAGGGATACAACTGTTGTTTCAAAAAAATAAATATGATTTGTTATTGAGGAAAGGTATGTTTTTAATATGTTTAAATAAATAATTAGAAATCTGTTAAAAGTAAAATTTAGGTAATAAATTAAAAATGAAAACATAATTTATTTATAGTTAATTTAGAACATTAAATTAATATCATCACATTCTAAACACTCCAAATTTAGTATCTGGAATATCTTTATTCAAACTAGCTGCTAAACTTAAACCAAGTACTTTTCGTGTATCCTTTGGATCTATCACACCATCATCCCAAATCCTAAAAGATATAAAATATTAAAAATAAATATTTTGTTTGTACATTGTATTTGTATTGGATAAAAAAACTTTATGGTTTACCTTGCAGTGCTATAATATGGCGATGCTTCTTTATCAAATTTTTCAATAATTGGCTTTTCGAATTCTCTTTTTTGTTCCTCAGTCCATCCCTTTCCATGGCTAGCAACTTGCGATAAGACTCCAGCTGCTTGTTGACCACCCATTACAGCTATTTTTGCATTTGGCCATATATACATGAATCTAGGTGAATATGCTCTACCTATTAGTTTAAAACATTTTTTAAATAAATACAAATTTAAACAACAAAAGAAAATTTAAATGGCTAAGGTCTTTTTTCCATAGTTAGATGCTTACCGCACATTCCATAATTGCCAGCACCATAAGAACCCCCAACAATAAGTGTGAATTTTGGTACTTGAGCACAAGCTACAGCTGTTACCAGTTTAGCACCATGTTTTGCTATGCCACCCATTTCTGCTTCTCGGCCCACCATAAATCCTAAAAGTTAAAGGCACTTACATCTCAATCATTAGCCAAGAATGATTTTGTTATTAATATTTGAAGAGAACAAATCAGGATACGGGTATTAGTTTATCTAGTTGGTGAATGTCATTTGAATATTTAATTGTAGGAAATTTGTTTTTAATTATACTCACCAGTTATGTTTTGCAAAAAAATAATCGGCACCTTCCTCTGCGTACAAAGCTGTACAAAATGTGCCCCTTTCATAGCGCTTTCAGAAAACAACACCCCATTATTTCCTATAATACCAACTTCCTTTCCATATAATCTAGCGAAACCACAAACTAAAGTTTCTCCATATTTTTTCTTAAACTCATCAAATTTGGATCCATCAACAAATCTTGCTATAATTTCTCTGACTTCAAACGGTTTTTTTAAATCAGTATCTACAATCCCATAGATCTCTTCGGGATCATATAAAGGATTTTCAAATGGTTCATCGAAACTTGTCGATGGTTTATTCGTTAAATTTTGAACTATTTGTCTAGCAATGGAAAGGGCATGTTCATCATTCAGAGCGTAATGGTCAGTGACTCCAGAAGTTGTGCAGTGAAGATCGGCACCTCCCAAATCTTCAGCTGATACCTAGTTAAAAAATTTTAATTAACTTATTATTAATAAAAACGTAACGTTAATAGATACTTGCCTCTTCTCCTGTAGCTGCTTTTACTAATGGTGGTCCTGCTAAAAATACAGTTCCTTGTTGTTTCACTATCACAGATTCGTCTGCCATTGCTGGTACATAAGCGCCTCCTGCTGTACAAGATCCCATGACAACTGCTATCTAAAATATTTATTAAGTGAGTAGAAATAGGGAACTAATAGTAATATGTCAATATTTGAAAAAATAAAGGATTATTATTGTTTGCTGTTATTGCTGATAATTTTCTATTGAATAATTTACCTGTGCTATACCTTTCGAAGACATGTTAGCTTGGTTAAAAAAAATTCGACCGAAATGATCTCTATCTGCGAATATTTCAGATTGATTGGGTAAATTGGCTCCTCCACTATCTACCAGGTATATACAAGGAAGATTGTTTTGTTCTGCTATTTCTTGAGCTCTCAGATGTTTCTTAGCAGTCATGGGATAGTAAGTACCAGCTTTGACGGTTGCGTCATTTGAAACTATCATACAGTCTTTCCTAAAATAATATGTAGACAAGCTCTTAACAATACATAGAAATAAAAAAAATAATAACGGGAGTTGGGGCGCTCGGATTAGCTAAAAGCTGTAATAAATGAAACTTACCCGTGAATTTTTCCTATTCCAGTAACAATACCTGCTGCTTGAATATTTCCCTCATACATATTATTCGCCGCCAATGGCGATAATTCCAAAAACGCACTATTTTTATCCAATAGTAATTTGATTCTGTCTCTAACCAATAACTTTCCTTTTGATACATGTTTTTTCACAGATTTTTCACCACCTCCTTTCAAAACATTCACCGTTTTATTTCTTAAAGTTTCCACCAATTCTCTCATTCGACCCTTATTTTCCTATAAAATATGTAAATATTATCTACATATAAAGTACCACATTTATTTTTATTACCAAAAATTGAGTTGAATGAACATCTACTTCGGTTTTTAAAACACTAGTTGATGATTTTCGTACATTTTTCGCTAATAAAAAACGATTAAAAACTAATTTATGCTTTGAAAACATTTTTTTAATTAAAATTCCTACAATTAATTCGATTAGATTTATAAAGACTATAATATCGTCAAATAATATTTATTATCTTTGACCTTGTTTTCAATAATCAAGTTTGTTATTTAATAAAGGCAGTTTCACAATTTCATTTGTTTCTCAATGATGACATTGTAAAAAACACAAATGACAGCATTTAAAGTCTCACGATTATTCAATGGAATATTAATTCCCAAGATATACCAAACCCCTATTAAGCCCGCTTATATTCATTTGCATAAACCAAAAGAAGGAGGTGATGCAAGATGGGTAATTTTTGTTAATTTGAACTAAACAAAATTGGTAGGTCTATATTTTTCTTTCAGGCTCTCCCGTGTGGGAAATCGATAGGGAACCCAAACAAGATGACGAAAGTTTTTTGTTTATTTTTTGGATTTGGATTTTGGCTTCCACAAATAGCTTTTATTTATATTATGCACAGATAAGGTAAAGCATAGATTTAGAATTGTGACGGTAAATGCTTAAACGTGCTCCTACGTTGCTACCAGAATATTCAAAAAATAATAAAACGTACGATTAATATCGACATCTCGCTCTATTCGGAGAGCAGCAATGCCGAACGCATCGAATAATGTCTTCATGAGTTGCTATCGAGAGACAAATATTCCATACAAAGTGTATGCCTCATAAATGTTGAAACAGTTCTCGATGCACTTTTTACTAACAAATATTTTTCTTCATTGTTTTGCTAAATAATGGAAAGAAATCAACATTAAGGCAGCATGCGCGTGCTGTGGAATATTTGTCTCTTGGTAGCTCTAGTTTTGGCTTGAAACGACAACGTTGTTAAAAGGTTGACAACTGACGTTGATATCTTTGACGTTTGGTCGCCATTTTGTGTTTGTGACATAAGACATAATCTGTTGAGGTTAAGTAGCAGATTTTCGGGTTATTGCAAAATTTATAGTTTCTATTTAAAATGATTGGAAAAAGCAATTTACTTATTAGGAACTTGGTAAAAAATGTCATAGTCAGAGCAGCCCATGATCACGGTGGTGTACCTGGAGCAGTAAGTATTTTTAATAGTATTACATAACTGGGTGGTAAATGCAAAAGTGTGCATAATTTAGGTAAAATATTATTACACTCGTATATACTTTTCTAAAATATGTTATGCACCCTTAACAATGTCGAACTTTTTATTAAGTTATTCTAAATTAAAACAATATATTAACAAAAAGTTCGAATACTTATGCTATAAATTGTTAATACACACATTACAATTATAATATTCAATTTCTGTTTGAATTTACATTTAATTTAAATAACGCTACTTGTGTTATTAGTATTTTTACCTATTTTAGATTATTTAACATTAAATCTTGTTTCACTAAAATTGTATTACGAATATTGCAAAACTACAATTTTTTTCAGAATTTGCCATTTAGAATTGATAACAGGTATAGATTGACAGCTTTGATGATTGTATTTTTTGGTTCAGGATTTGGAGCTCCATTCCTTATTCTGAGACACCAGCTTACCAAAGCTTAAATTTATAAGTAAGTTATTTTGCATATCATGCAAAAATCTTATTTATTTTTGATTTTTCCAGATGTTAGTAACTCTATAGTGAATTTCGTTTAAGAATGTCCTTATGTAATTAAGTTTGTTTAATAAAAAGTAGAAGGATTTTTTTTTATTTCTAATAAAACTACCTATACATTTATTTTATGTAGATTTCTTATAATAATAAAAAAGAAATAGGATATGAGCTATTTATAAAAAGAGTAAATAAATGTATTTTTTTAAATGCGGATTGAAAATGGTAGTCCTTAATAATAATCTAGAGACTTCTATAAAAAAACTAGCATAATCAAAATAGATTAAAAATGGCATTTGGTCGAAATTTAATAGTATGACGAAGTATAGCTTAAACAAAACCAGTTTTAGCTACTTACCGACAGATGGCCATTTCACAGAAATTTGAAAAATGGAATTTAAATGAAAATTAATCAAAATAAGACTACCCTGTCAGGAACCAAGTTATTTTTTCTCTTTGGATACTCTTATTTCTACCCATTTTTTCCTACCTTTCATGTTTCACTGTTTTTCATTATTTTATCTTATTTGGCCCGGTTTCCTTATTTTCCCCATTTTCAATAATTGTTCCCTATTTTGGCCCATTTTTCTACCACATCCACTCCCACACATCTACATACTCATCATACAGATTTCAGCGAAAATTGGTAGATGGACATTCTAAAGGGCGTAGATTCCAAAAAAATTAACAGTTCTCTAGCTCTATTAGTTTCAAAGATAATTTTTTTTTTGAAAATTAGCGACCCTCAATTTTTTCAAATTTTCTAAATTAAAAAAATTATAGCTGTGAAATGAATAAAAACAGATGGCTCCTATAAATTCCAATTAACTCACTTTATCTATATAACAATTTTCATTCAAATCGGAGAGAAAAAAATGTGGCCCAAAAAAAAGTGAAAGGCAGCCTTCAAAAATGTTCAAAATTTTTCATCATTCAGATTTCAGTGGAAATTGGTAGAGGTACATTTTAAAGGGTGTAGATTCCAAAAAAAATAACAGTTCTTCTCTAGCTCTATTAGTTTCAGAAATAATTTTTTTTTTGAAAAATGGCGAGACCCTCAAATTTTCCAAATTAAAAATTTTATAAATGAAAAAAACAGACGGCTCCTATAAATTCCAATTAACTTACTTTATCTATAAATCAATTTTCACAATTCAAAAATGTTCAAAATTTTTCATCACTCGGATTTTAAAAATAAATGACAGAGGAGTAGTTTCAGGGGCGTAGATTCCAAAAAAATGATCAGTTCCTCTCTTACTATTTTACTTTCAAAGGAAATTGAGTTTTGTTTAAAAAATGGTGAAAGCGCAATTTGACCCAAAAAAAAGGAAACTATAGCCTTCAAAATTTTTCATTACTCGGATTTTAAAAATAAATGACAGAGGGGTAGTTTCAGGGGCATAGATTCCAAAAAAATGATCAGTTCCTCTTTTAGTTTCAAAGGAAATTGAGTTTTTTAAAAATGGCGAAAGCGCAATTTGACCAAAAAAAAAGGAAAGACTATAGCCTTGAAAAATGTTCAAAATTTTTCATCATTCAGAATTCAGTGGAAATTGGTAGAGGTACATTTTAAAGGGCGTAGATTCCAAAAAAAAATAACAGTTCTTCTCTAGCTCTATGGGTTTCAGAGATAATTTTTTTTTGAAAAATGGCGAGACCCTCAATTTTTTAAAATATTCCAAATTAAAAATTTTATAGCTGTGAAATGAAAAAAACAGACGGCTCCTATAAATTCCAATTAACTTACTTTATCTATAAATCAATTTTCATTCAAATCGGAGAGAAAAAAATGTGGCTCAAAAAAAGTGCAAGGCTAAAGCCTTCAAAAATCATCAAAATTTGTAAGCATTCAGATTTCAGGGAAAAATTGGTAAAAATTTCATAATGCACGGAAAAAAACGACCGTTTCAAACCGACGTGTATGAAATAACACTGTTATACTTTTTTTATACTTATAGGCCACTTATAAGACGGCGCCGGTCCGGTGCCGGAAGATTGCAGTCGTTGAGACGGCTGTTTTAAATCTGCCGCCCGAAAAAAAACCGTCTCCGGCCAGGGTGAAAGCTTCCATTACTTTTATTAGTTTACTATCAACCGGTCACGGATAAAAACGTCCGTTTTTTTTCCGTCCCAAGCAAACCGGCGTGTCTGAAAGATCACACAGGATAATCTCAATAACTTTACATATCTGAAGACCTGAAGTAAGTCAATAACAAAATCTTTTATTAAAAAAATCCTTATAAATTAACAGATTATTCTAAAATACATGAACATTCATTAAGATGTACAAAATAAGATAAATTACATAAAAATCTTCTTCATCAAAAGGTACATATGCTGATCGACTTCAAAACTGTGTAAATTGTTGGCATCTCCTTGTAGACGCATGAGCAAACCTCCAAAAGATACGTAGGCAGCTCTGAAAAAAAAACAATACCAAAATTAGTATACAAAAATACAAGTTTAATTTAGTTAAATTTCAATATTGTCTATATTCGTGGTGTTTATAAAATAAAATCATTTAATTAGCGGTAAAGATTACCGAATTATACTGTTCATTAAAACTTTTCTATCGGTAAAGTACAGAAAATTCCCCTTTAACTTTTCAAAAGAAAACTACGTATTGCCTATTAGCAAAAATGGTACTTATGAGGGTAATTGAGATGTATATTTGTACCGTGAAACTTATCTGATGGATTATATTACTATGGAATCCAAAAATCTTACATACAGAAAAAAAAACAAAATTCCTTGTTTAAATGTGTATATACTTATAATTACATTGTTAAATATTAAACTAATAAACACAAATAGTAGAATAATAATCTTAAATTTAAGTGTAATCTTCATGTTGCTTCAACGATATTCACGAAGGAAGTATGGATAGTGGTCGTGGTACAAATAGCACAACCAGCTAACCACACTGCCACCGTGTACAACGTTAAGTCCATAAGGTAATCAAATATGATGATACTGGAGGCGGCATAGACATCTTGAAACATAACAGCAAATTAAATCTGCTTTTAATTAAAATTAAACGGCATCTTATATCAATGAGAAATTATACCTGGACTTGCTTATTTGCGGACACTGTATACGTAGTAATATCGCTAGCATTTTAGTTCTCGAGTGGTGTATTTACACGTAAGGAAAGTAGTGTATGGTGACTTTAGTTAAAATCTACAACGCTTAAAATTATTATTTTTACAGAAAAATGATAAGTAATAAAATAATTCTTTTTTTATTCATTTTGAGCAACTTTCAGTTATATAAAAAAACAACTCAAACCATAAAAACTAAAACATTGACAATATAGTTGAGATTGTTATTATTTTTTTTTAACATTTTTTTTTGAAGAAAATTTTCCAGCTGATATTATTTAAAAAAAATTGTGTATGGTCTGCTTTAATTTAAATCTAAAGCAATCCGTACTCTATAACTTTTAAAATATTATACACGCCATTTAGAAACTCATTTTAACAATTTGTCACAATCTGAACATTACCTAATTTTAATACGTAGAAATCTGGTATAAAGTACGAAAGTTTCTGAATGTATGCGTAAAACGTAATTAGATATACAGGATAGGATGTCTTATTTAAAACGAAACTTTCTTAATAAATCTTAAAAATAAGATACATAAAAAATTATTTGACACGTTATTGTTAAAATTTGCAAATGTAAACAAGGATCAAGTGATACATCATTTGAAATGTTTTTCTAGTCTTGATAAAGACATTTAAATTCTTTCTAAATCTACTAATGTTAGAGATTTTAAATATATTCAATATGTTACCATTAAAAAATAAAAAAATGAAAAAAATAGCAAAATGTCACGAAAAAAATAAATGGTAAGATAATTAAATGAAGCAGGAATTTATTAATGAATAAACTTACCAATTTTCAAATCATTTTAGTAAATGAAGAACGTATTTAGATATAATATTGGAGTTTCATTTGACCTCTATCAAAAATATTTACATGACTTGGCCCCAAGAACAGATAGTTTTTGAGTAATTGTCGGGTTTTAATTGATAATGCAGAAATAATTGCATTTTTCACGGTAGAGATGACTTTCAAATTTATTATCTAGACAGTTTAATAAATCTTATAAATTTTTTAATTAAACCAAAAAAATGATAACCATATAAACAAACGGTGCAACTAAACAATATATATTTTAATTTTTTTTTATACTAATATAATTATATAATATACCGTTATTTAACAGTATATTCTTGGTATATTTATAATTTCATTTTGATTAAAAATATAAAAATTTTAATTTTTAAAATTAATTCATGGGGATGAATTTCAGATTTTTTAAGAGGCCCACACCACGTGATTTGCGTGGTTGCCGGTTACTGAATTACTCAAGAAAAATGTGCTTGTATTCTAATAAATTGGAAGTAAAAATTCTTTTTTACACCGCGAGGAGTGAAACTAGTACTTTAGTACCGCATTTGCGAGACTAAAGTGCCACTTTTACTCCCTTGGGACTAATTTTTTATTAATCCCAAGGGACTAAAATTTTTTAGTCCCGCAAATAAAAGACAATTGAAACCAGCCACCTTCTTTATTTTAATTTAATTCAGAACTGTCAAATACTTCTACAAAGGAGCATAGGAGACAATTTTCGGTAGTAGTCTTCAATTTTCTTTTCTTTAACAGCATTTTACGATATCGTCGTAAGATTTTTCATATATTTTTTACGACTTTGTTGGACTTATATTATTCATTAAAAACCACGAAAAATCTATGGGTCCGAGTTTGAGCCCCATCCGGGAATCCCGTTTTTTTAAAATCTTGTAAAAGCGGATATTTTATAAAAAATTTTTTGTTTTTTTAAATACATCATTTAATATCAAACATGATTATTTAATCAGAAGTAGGAAACTCACAAATAATAGAATTGATTGTTATACGTTTAAATATTAACAAAATTAACAGGTAAATTATTATTTGAATTTTAAGGGGGCTTGAGCACAGCGGTGTAAAAAATAGCGTATAATCCCTCAGGTAATAATCTTCACCCTGGGGATTAAAAGATCCACTTTAGTCCCTTGGTATATAATATACTATTTTTGTATATTACGATTAATGTTAAGTAATCATATCCTATAATTAAATTTTTTCTGCGGAGAACAGGGTAGAGCGCCACAAAATATAATTATTCGTTTTTTGGACGAGATCTCGCCTAATATAGCAACTAAAAATATGCGGTTTTTTATGATATTTAATAGTTTTTTATGCAACAAAGTGATATTTTTTCACAAATGTGAATTTTGACATCACACGAGTGAAAAAAAGGCCCTTTACACAATAATTACATACAATATTTCTACTATTACCAAAAAATACGTATTTTACGCACGACAAAGTATGCGTAAATTTCGTAATTTACACATAGTAGGAGAAAAAATAATTTACCTAGAGAAAAAAGTTTCATAGTCGTATTACTTTTACTAAAAATAATTTTAAAAAGGACCACAGATGCGCTCTTAAAACAAGAATAATATTAACTGAGCGTTTGTCCAAAAACCATTTTAGCCAAGATAATATATGGATATTGGCGCTTCTTAATGAATGCTCGAATGTTGCACCATTTCATAATTATTTCACTAGAGCGTAAATAAAATACTTTAGGCACTAGTTTGTAATTTTTTTGTATTTTAATTTACACTCGTCTTGCATAAATAACACAAACAGCAAATAATAATAACAAAATTTATTAAAAAATAGAAATTCAACACAATAAACATATATTATATATATCAAAATTAATACAAAATATCGAGTTTCGGTTACAAAAGTCATCTTCAGGGCTATAAAATTATTACAATAATTTAAAAACTGATATTAACAAAATTTTTTTGAAATATTCAAATAATACATAACGAAATTGCGTATTTTTTTAAAGGAAAATTAAAAAATTGTAACAAGAGTATATTGAAATAGAATTAATATTGTCCTTTATAAAATATTTTCGATAAGATATTGATTTATACATTAAACAAAGAAAAATGAATTCTCTTGGCTGCTTTCAAGTATACTTAAGAATCCCTTTTGATATTTTGTTTGGAAAATGCATTTAATTTATAAAGGTTTCATTTTTATTGACTGTATTTTTGTAATAAAAAATAAAGGAGACGAAGTATAAACATCGTTTAATTGAAATAAACAAATTGCTAATAAATGTTTTATCTTCTAGCTCATCTCTTAAATTGAGCTGTTTTTATCAATTTAACTATCTATAATTAATTTTTTATATATTTTAAATACAATTAAATCAATGTTACTGTAATTTAATGGTAATTTTATTTTTAATATTACTGTAATATAATTAATGGTAAACATTTAATTTATACTGACAATTTAACTTCAAAATATCCATTAAATATATGTCCAGAGCAATTTTTTTAGTAGATAAATTATTTAAAAAAAAACCTTTATAGTTTCATCCTGCTAACATTTATTTGCTGTAAATAGTTATATTTTCATTTTTTTAAGATTCTTCTTTAATTTCTTCTTGTATGTGAGCCCTGTGGCACACCTGAATAAGCATTTGTTGATTCTGTGCTAATTTTTCAAATGGCAAATTTTTTGAATATTTAAATTAAATGTTCAAAAGTCAAAATTTTCGAAAATATCATTTGATCGCTAAAATCTGATGATCGTTCTGTTTTTTTGCACTTCTACATATGCGTCAATAATGCACACTTGCGTTGAGTACTAAATCTTGATTTTTTTTCATTTTATTTGGTTTACTACTCAATACAAACCAGGAATTTTGGATTTTATGCTATTTCTGATAGCATTAGCAGAAGATGTTCTTGGGATATATGGAGCCGATATCTTCGTTAGAAGAACAAATAATTTGTCATGTACAATTAATATACAATATTTACAAGTACAACTTTTTACGACTTTGGACGAAACTGCATTTTACTCTATCATATTTTCCCATTAGTACACAAAAAGATTTCAAATCTATAATTTGTTATTTAAACGGACTATTTTAAATTTATGTATTTTAAAATTATAATAACAATTTATTTTCATGTTAATTAGGTATAATATTTACATAAAAAATAAATATTTCATTGGTAGAATTATATCATCAATTAACATTTTTTACAATATTTTAATATTTAACATTTGAAAAAAAGGTTACCCATGATTAAGTAAAACATACCGATTTATATTTTGAATTATATTACGGTAATAAAAAAAATTATTATAATAGAAATTCTTGATAAATCCATTAACAATTTTATCACTATAACAAAAAAGCTCTAACGATACTTTTAAATTAACTAAAGAATAAAATAAGTTGATGGATGTGTTTGGGACTACAAAATATCTATATAAATATATTAATAATTAGTGAAATTTTACATTTATTTTACATACAATTATCAAAATAATTGTAAACATTAATTACTTTGTAACATAATATAAAATAAGAAAAAAGTAGTAAAAAAACTTTAATCTTGAACCAAATTTAGATTTTTTAATTTCCCTCGTATATGGTAATTTTTTATTTAAATATAATAAGTTAATATCATATTAACGTTTATCAAAAATATTTTTTTTTCCAAAAATCAATTTGTTGAGTTTGTTTGTTACGGTTGTAGCGATTTATACTGTTGTTGAAAAAATTTATTGTAAAAGAAGAATTTGCTCTTGATTGTGTCTAGATACGCCGGAAACTATTTTTTATATTTTTCATTTTGTTTTTGTTGGAATTTGAAAGTGTTTTATTATCATTTACCAAATATTTCAATATATTTTAAAACTTTAACAAATTACATTTATACCAGAGCAATAAAATGCTAAAATTAAAAAATAAATAAATAATTAAAAAAAAAACTGCTAATCGTGCACACAATAAGATGCTTGCGCATGCCTGACTGTCGTACCAGATAGTGCATTTACAGGATTCTTAAAATACCATATACGTTGTAAACGCGCCTCTGGCACGACGTCAGTCACGAGAAATTAAAACATCCATGATGTCGGTCGCGTAGCCATTGCCATAATACACCAAACGCGTGCTTCTAGCCACAGCCAGTATTTTCCCATAACCAAAAACATAAGCTACACCTAGAAACTACAGATAGGACTAGTTAGAGAAGAGCCATTTTGCTAATATTTTGGATGTTATATTTAAATATTTTTTCCTGATGATGAAAATAAATAAAAAAATCTTTTTTTTTTAATTTTTAGCTGGATGTGATACTAAAAAGTTTAAATATTCTTCAATCCTTAAAAATTGAAATAATAAATTCACAATTTTAATTTATGGGACTAATAATAATATGAATAATAGTTTCAATGAAATATTAATAACAATATATTTTTTTGACATCATAAATTACGAATAAAATCAGTGAGTGATTATTACAAATTTATAAAGTAAGAAAAAATTTTGAAACTAAGTTAAATTTTTTGTTTTAACTTTGTAGAAGTATTGACTGAAGTTTCGAAAAGTGCAATCATGTAAAAACTTTTAAATCAAACTCAATTTCAACTTCCAGACCACTTTCAACCACAAACATTTTATTTGTTCAAATTTTGTTTTCAAACAAAAATATATAGTTAAATGACCCTAAGTTATACTTAAGGGTGTAAAGGTTTAAAATTTGTGAATTAAAAGTTCGTTAGGCTTTCGCAATTCTGAATTTTTTTTATAAACATCCAAAATATTGCTCACCAAAAATACAACAATATCCAATCTGATAACCGAATTTCTCATAATATTTTTCTACATTGAGGCTTACTTTTTTGTAAATAGTTAGAAACTAACAGCTATTAAAATGTGGAAAAATATTTTGAAATATTCGATTATTATTGAAACATTTAACACGCAAAACACTGAAAATTTAATAAAAAAAATCACAACTATTATTTTTGAAAAAATAAAAAATAATTTGTACTTATTTGTTGTAATTTCTTTTGTTAAAATAAAATCCAAACAGCAAGCAAAAGCAATTTCATTCAAAAAAACTACAAAAGCAATAAACGTGCAATGTAAAAGCGTTAAAACAGCATGCAAAAAATTAAACTTAGTTGGTAGAGTTTTTGAATTCGATGAACACAAATTTTATTCCAAATTATTAGACCTGAAGCAAAAGAAAAAAAATGGAACTATTTAAGAACACTTTTTTATCGAAAATGACGTTGTAAGAAATACAATATATTTGAACCAATTTGCCCCCTCTAATAATGCAAATATAAAACAAAATGAAAATAATCGTACAGCTAATGTACCGGTCGTTTTGCTAATATTACGAATTTTTCGAATGATTAAAATTTTCAAAAACGTTTACCATTGTTGCCAGATTTATCAAAAAGTCATTTTTTTTTACCAAAATAATTGCTATGAAAAATTACAGGATATGAAAGTTGTAGAACATTACATTTTCTACACATTTTGTCATTACCAGTTTTTTGAATTCCTCATAGTTTTGCCGCTAGAGGGCGTGAAAAAAATTTATATAGACTTTTGCGACTCTTTTAGATTTTGAAACAAAATTATGGATTTTTATGAAAAATTACATAAAATCAAAATTGTAGAACATAAAATTTTCTACAAATTTCGTTTTGTACTTTTTTTATTTTAATTTTTAAGCAATTTTTATCTTTATTAAATTATTATTTTTGAGTTAAATTTTATAAAACTCCAAATTTAAAATGTATTTTAGTTTCTTAAAATTTAGAATTGTAATTATTATAGCCAAAATAGATTTTTTTTTAAATTTTTTGAAATTTCATTTTATCAATAAGTATAAAATAAATGAAAAAAGTTAAAACAATTCAATTTACCCATGAATTTTTGACAAAAAATTTAATTTTTTTTTTTAGTTTCTTTAAACCAATTTTATTGATCCAGAAAACCTTAAAAAAGGTCTGTTTCCCATTTTGAATAAAATTGAATGAGATATTAATTATTTATTGATTTTAAAATTATTCAAAAATAAGTTTCATTTTTTTTAAGGTTAATATTAATATTAAAAATTTAAAAAAAATACCCTTAAAACTCTAAATTTAGAAAATATTTTAGTATCCTCGAATTTAACATTGTAATTCTTATAATCAAAATTAAAAAAGAAATTAATTTTTTTGTCCTTTTGTTTTATCGAAAATGGTAAAACAAATGAAAAAAGTAAATAGTACATCCAAAAAGGATCAAAAAATACATTTTGAGCGAAATATTTCATAATTTTAAAACAATATTTGTGAAATTATACAAAATTACAAAAAGTTAAAAAAAAAATTTACAAAATTTTTTTTTAACTACTTTACTGGGAGTATTCGGAAAGTTGGGTGGGATTACCCCTTCATTTTTCAAATGTGTACTTTAACCTGCACTTTTTAGTATTGATAGTTTGGCGACGTTGCCACATATAAGTTGTGTCGCAAAAATCATGGATTTCCTATTATTATTAAAATGTTTTTTTTTTTTTAACATTGTCTCAGCTTCGAATTAATCAATTGTTTATTTTTTTGTAATTTAAACGATTTTTATTTTATTATTACGAAAAATCTTAAAAAAAAAACATCCATTGATTAATAAATAATTTTAACGTTGATATTTTATTCGATTTTCGTATAATTTAAAGTGACGTACTTTTTTCCGGATACCTACGCGTTGCGCAATTTCGAATCATTAAATAATTAATTTAATTAATATTCGAGTCGGGATTTACATCATTATTATTCCGGTCAAAACGAGTTTTTTTGTGTTACTCTGAATACATTAATAATTAATAAATCGGATAATATATAAATTATTAAGTCATATTTATATTATACAGGAGGGTGTCAAAATAATGGTTCAGAAAAAAATGTAAACAAAAATTATACATTAAATAAATTATAAAATAGAATTTAGTATTAATATTTTTTAATTGAATAAAGTACTTATTATTATCAATTGTGGACCAAATTTATGGTTTAAGTAAAGATAAGGCACGTCAATGTTGACAAATTTTTAAAAACGATAAATACGCCTACCGTATTAGTTTTAATTGTAATTTAATACTAAAAACTACTTTTAACATTTAATAAATTATTACTCGACTGCTTTAAATAAAAAAAACTGTTTTTTTAAATATAAAAATTTTCAGGTAATCAAAAATGCTGACAAAATAAAGTAAATTTACGAGCAACCATAAATAGAGCAATTGAAAACCAAAAACAGAAACCATATACGAGGGAAATAAAAAAATATGAATTTGGGTCAAGAGTAAAGTACCCTTAAAATGTAGAAAAATATTATTTGGAAAAGTTGTTTATAAACAATATTTATTTGCAATTTTTTCCTTGTAGGAAAGTTCCAAGTAAAGTCTTAATTTTGACAGATTTTAATACTAAACTTAAACTAATGTCCTTATTTTTTTTTTAAATAAGGGCACTTTTTCTGAACCACGTTTATATTTTTTTGAGACACACTGTATAACGAAAAAGGTATTTACGTTCTATATTTAGGCAGACTAAGGGTGCCAAATATTTCTAGAATAGCCAATTAGATTACAAATTTTGTTCTATGAAAAAAAAAAAAAAAAAATTCTACCCCAAAAAGATAATTACTAATTTTCTAGTTTTAACTTTTGTAGAACAAAACTATTTATAAACAAAAAAAAATGACCCAATTTGCGACACCGATTTCGTTCCAAGATAAACTAGATCTAATATCGTCCAAATTCTAATTTTATCGACAAAACAAAAATGACTCAGTTATTAAGATTAAAAAAAACACACAACACCGACCACTAAGTTAATTAAATTACAAAAAAAGCACTGCGGTTTAATCCAAAATAAAACAAAATAATCGAAGCATGCTGTATTAATTTCACTAAAAACGATTCACACTTGTTACTACGGAGATAGAGAAGAGTCTAGTGACTGAACCAACACGACATTTCGAAACAGCTGAGTAACGTTTCATTGCGGCCAAAAGCTCATCCACTAAATCCTAGGAGGCAGAGACCGAAATAAAACACCTTCCCGTAAAGCTTGCTAGTTGCATGTGCATTTTGTGGCCTTCAATGCAGGACGGAATGTAGCATCACTAGTAAGTGCCAAGGTATTTTTTTTTTGATTAAGTCACAATGGAAAAATCGGTAGAGTATTAATTTTCCTGGTGCGGCAATAAATATAGAAAGAGAGAGAGAGATCATATGGGAACAGGTTTTATACAGTGTGTCTGCTTAAGTTGGAACCATATGGAAAACTTTTTTATTATTGGTTTTATGCAAAAAAGTTATTCTTCACAAAAAGTTGTGCATGGTCTTAAACCTAAAATACAATCATCAGATATCAAATTTTTTCAGTCGTATACAAGGTGTGTCGGAAAACGTGGATTTTTTAACTATTATTTAAAATTGAAAACTGGGTAGTTAAAAATTTAGCCCCGCCTATCTAAGAAACATGTGATCACCAAATCTCCCTATAAAATAAAAAAGCGGCTGTGTCACCCCAGGACTTTCCCGATTCGACCGTAGAGAATATGTTATTTATTATTATTATTTTAATTACAAAATATTAAGCATTACATTAATTTATGGAACACATTAAAAATAGCGAGCTGATGGTGAATTAATATTTCAATGTTGGTAATGACAGGATCTCCTAAAATCATGTGTGAAAACTATTGGGAATTCGGGAAAAATTTTCATACAATAGTTGTAGGGAATTTTAAATGTGTATTTTTCTCGCCATCTAGCGGCGAAACTATGAGGAATTCGATAAAAGATAAACATAAAGGTTAAAGAAAATTTGATGCTTTACAACTTTGCACAAGAAAATTTTGCACTAAATACATTGTTTGGCCTCAAAATCAAGAAAAACTAGAGAAAACATACATGCACATTTTTTACGTGCCCTCTAGTGGCGCAACTATTGGAGATTTTAGAAAAAATTTAAGACAAAAGTTATAGAGAATTTTATGCTCTAAAACTTTGTACTACAAAATTTTGCACTAAAGTATATTGTTTGTCCTCAAAATCAAGAAAAAGTAGAGAAAACCTACATGCACATTTTTTACGCGCCCTCTAGTGGCGAAACTATTAGGAATCATGGAAAAAGTTTGAAACAAAAGTTATAGTGAATTTTATTCTCTAAAACATTGTACTACAAAATTTTGCACTAAAATGCATTGTTTGTCCTCAAAATCAAGAAAAACTATAAAAAACATACATGCACATTTTTTACGCGCCCTCTAGTGGCGCTACTATTGGAAATTTTGGAAAAGGCTTAAGACAAAAATTGTAGGTAATTTTATGCTCTAAAACTTTGTACTACAATATTTTGCACTAAAATGTATTGTTTGTCCTTAAAATTTAAATAAAGCAAAAAATTGTTACACGTATATTTAACCAATGTCGGTCTTGAGGACCCTCCACTGTACCAATTTAAACCAAAAACTAATGGTCGCATTCTAGGCACACACCGACCCTCCATACCAAATTTCAGCTTAATTGGTCAAACGGTTATCGTGGAAGATTACACACAGACAGACCATGCGCTGGAAATGGTTTCAATCTTCTTGGGGGATCTCAAAATGGATATTTCCATCGATATCTCGATTATTTTTTTTTGCTCGTTCACCTTACTTTCTCTTTGATGGGTCCGGGAAAGTAAAATAAAATATTATGTTATTGTAAAGAAACATTTTGAAAAAATAAAAATTCTTATTTTTGAATCCAAATTAAAATGGCTGCATATCTAAAACGTAATTTTAAATGCTGATCAACTTTTCCTTATAACAATTTTCGATATTCACAATAATAAGTGTAGTTTACTTGCATATTTCACATTAATAAATTATATTTTTTGACACATCTCGTATATGACTTAAAAAAATTGATTTCTAATTATTGTATTTTAGGTTTTAAACAATGCACAACTTTTTATGAATAATAACTTTTTTGCACAAAACCAATAATAAAAAAGTTTTCCATATGGTTGCAACTTAAGTAGACACATAATTTTACGTCGATAAAATTGCTCTAGCACTAAGTGAACGGAGCCGGACATCTGGGCGCGGGCCACTTGGGCGCAGGGACTTTTGGGCGTGGCTACGTTTGGGCGCGAAAAGTACATATTTCAATTTCATTTTTCCAGGTTTTTTCCAAAAACAAAAAACAAAAAATTTAATTATTTCTTATTAAAAAGATTTTTTTTTTGGGATATAAACATACATTATGTAGGTATTTCCTACTTAGATAAAAAGCAGACTTTTTATTCACTAAAATATAAATATATCCGAATAGTACAGTAATAAATAATGGTAATGCAATAGATTAGACATAAAGTAGAAGTTAAATGTGAATAAATGAATACTCGATAAATGTAAAACATTTGTACGAGAAAGAATTAAGTAGTATCTAATAATAATTAAATATAAGATAGCATTTAAATTTCCATACATCTAAAATTTCATAGAATTAGAGATTTTTTGCTGCCAAAGGTCTTAATTTGCTATTAAAATAGAAAGCACCTAACCCAACAGTCCTTGCGCCCAAGAGTCCATACAACCACGTGGCCCGCGCCCAAACGGCCGCGCCCAGATGTCCTAGACCGCCAAGTGAAACAAAAAATAAGATGATTTAGATAGTTCCTTCAAATTTACCGAAAAAAGGTGCATTTTGAGAAATATAAATTAAATTTTGGGGATCTTTCGCCTATTTGCAATTTTCCGAGACAACGTATTTCCGAAAAAAAACGTAAATTAGATAATTAAATTATCTACAATTTTTTTAGAATTAGGCATAGTTTAGTCGCTAGAAGGCTCGGAAGGAATATAAATGTAGACTATTCGATTTTACTTTCCCGGACCCATCAAAGGGAAAGTAAGATGAACGAGCAAAAAATAAAAATCAAGATATCGATGGAAATATCCATTTTGAGGTCCCCCAAGAAGATTGACACCATTTCCAGCGCATGGTCTGTCTGTGTGTAATCTTCCACGATAACCGTTTGACCAATTAAGCTGAAATTTGGTATGGAGGGTCGGTGTGTGCTTAGAATGCGACCATTAGATTTTGGTTTAAATTGGTACAATAGAAGGTCCTCAAGACCGACATTGATTAAATGCACATGTAACAATTTTTTACTTTTTTTAAATTTTAAGGACAAACAATACACTTTAGTGCAAAATGTTGTAGTATAACGTTTTAGAGCATAAAATTCCCTATAACTTCTGTTTTAAGCTTTTTGCAGTATTTCCAATAGTTACGCCACTAGAGGGTGCGTAAAAAATGTGCATGTATATTTTCTCTAGTTTTTCTTGTTTTTGAGTACAAATAATACACTTTAGTGCAAAATGTTGTAGTACAAAGTTTTAGAGCATCAAATTTTCTTTAACTTTTATGTTTAACTTTTATCGAATTACTCATAGTTTCGGCGCTAGATGGCGAGAAAAATACACATTTATAATTTTCCATTTTTTTAAAATTGGAGGTAAATTATGCTCTTTAGTGCAAAGTGTTTCAGTGCAAAGTTGTAAAGCATAAAATTCCCTACAACTATTGTATGAAAATTTTTCCCGAATTCCCACATGATTTTAGGAGATCCAAATTGTAGCAGTGTGATATACAACGTGCGCATGCGCAGCTTAAGTCACCAACATTGAAATATCAATTCGGTAGACATATTCACCATTGGCTCGCTGTTTTTAATGTGTTCCATAAATAATTGTAACAGAATTTTATAATTAAAATAATAATAATAAATAACATATTCTCTACGGTCGAGCCGGGAAAGTTCTGGGGTGACACAGCCGATTATTTTTTGTAGATTTTGCAGTTTTAACTCTTTTTCGATTTTCCCACACAAGTTAGATTTTTTGTAAATTTTAAGGACAAACGAGGCACTTTATTGCAAACTTTTTTCAGAATTTCTCGTAGTTATGCCGTAGATGTTATTTTTTTTTTTATTTTTTTCTACCAGCTGTGACCTTCACTTTTTTCTTGAACTTCTGTTACTTAACCGTTGATCTAAATTCTGGGTCTATCTATAACTCAGCATACATAGAACGACGAGAGCGGGCAATCGGCCGGCATTACTTTGTGCATAACATCAGCATCCCGTGATCCGAGTGTTGGCAAGACTACGACACGGGTGCATGATAAAGAGAAAAAGCCACTTGGCAACTTTGGTACTATTTTATGTAACGTTAAAAGTAGTTTGCGAAAGTAAAAATAACACAAATTTCGTTACATTTAAAAATGGTTTTTAACTAATGAAGAATACCAGGTGAATTATGCAATAGCTAATTGGAATATTGGTGTCATACTATTTAAAAATGTTAAATGTCATAGGGTCGTATTACACCTTAAATGAAGCATATGTAAAAATGTTTTTTATAACATTATTTTTTTTTATAAACTCAATTCTTGATGATGATAAAATAGTTAGCGAAACGTACATCGAATAATTAAAAAAAGAAGTCTTCTGTTTTAATCACAATTAACGTATGGTTGGTATCATCCTGTATATTTTGGTATTTCTTTTTTAATTTTATAATGCTTACTAGATTTTAACATTTTATTTATATGGAATTAAATTTTTTGTTTTTTTCTCAAATTAGTACTACAAAATGTTTAAATTCAAGGGCGTATATATGGGAAAGGGAAAATAAAGTGATTGCCCCCCTCCAGGATATCAAAAAAAATAGCACGAAAAAAAGAAATAAAATATATGAAATGTAGAAACTAACGCAACAGAAAATATAAGTAAAAACTACTAAAAATCATCATCAGTCAAGAATGGGAATGGATTACTACTTGAGAAAGTATTGTGTTGGCTACAATCCATTTTGTATTTTGTTGTATATTATTAGATTAGTATTTATGATATTTAACAAATATACATAAAAGTTTGATTACCCCCCATGAAAAAAAGTTCTCTATGCCATTGTTCCTCACAATATTTTTGTTAAAATTTAATAAAGATTAAGAAACCTTTACCAAGAATAATTTTTTTTTTAACAAAATATACAGGGCGTGTAAATGCACGTTAAAATAAGTGAAAGTCGGAAATGTTTATATTTTTATGTAAATTTTTTTTTTTAGATTATTAACACTTTAACTGCGAGCAAAATTTTGCAGCGTTGAACGCTCTAGGGACAAAAATATTGAAAAATGCATGAAAACATTTTGGCATTAGTTGGTTAAAAACAAAAATGAGTTTCAAGAAATTCCAAAATTTCAAAAAAATAAAATAAATAAAAATGTCTAGAAATTCAAAAATTTCGAAAATATATCAAAAAACTTCAAAATTTCAAAAAAATTAAATTAATAAAAATGCCTGGAAATTCAAAAATTTCGAAAAACACCAAAAATATTCAAAAATAGTAAAAAACAAAATTATTCGTTTAATTCAAAATATTTCAAAAATTTTAACCAATTCAAAAATGTCAGTTTCAAAAAACATTAAAAAATTATTTGAAAATTTTAGAAATGTATCAAAAATTTGAAATTTCGCAATTTGTTTAGAAAATTTTTAAAATTTCAAAAAGTAAAAATGTCAAAATATTTACAAATCTAAAATATATGAAATATTTCCAAAAGCAAAATTATTGGATTAATTGAAAATATTTCAAAAATGTCAAAGTTTCAAATTAAACATTAAACAAATATTCAAAAATTTTAAAAATTGTAAAACAAAATATACAAAATTGTTTATTTACGATGGCCACATTACAGCATAGTTTTTACGAATCATTTATATACGACAGATGCACTTAAAAGGTTAAATTGTATGGAATGTTTAAAATATTTAATAAACTATAACAGTTGCACGAAAAAAAAAATTAAAAACTAAAAAAAAACACAGATTTTAAGCACAACGTTTCGTTTCTTTGGGAAATACCATTAGACCTACTTTAAATAATGATTGGAAAACTACTTTTCATTCTAAATTTACTTTATATGGTCTGTCATTTTTTGTTTAATTTTCCTTTTATGCATAAATTTCAATTTTTAAAATAGCCAAAAAAATCATTATTATTACAATTTTATAATAAATGAAGGGAAACTAAAAGTACCAGATGTAACAATTTATCCATTTTTGGCAGATTAATACAAAAAAAAAAGAAATGGACAAGGAGACTAAATAAAAAATAAATGAATCGATTTGTACTAATTAAAAAAAAAAAAACAAACAAAACATTCTGGATTTTTAATAAATGGTCAAGTATCAAAAAACAAAAATCTCAAATAACACAAGTACGGTCCTGTATCTAAAATTAGGGTATTCTGATGATGTTGATTCTGGTAGTGCGAAAGTAAAAGAATTAAGGATCAACCAACACCGATCTATATATTATAAATTAATTGAGTAATTTGGTCCTGGTATTTTGGTTAAAAAAAATTAGAATCATTTTTTTTTATCCATTTTATATGCAATTTCTCTAAATTTGGGAGATATTTTAGGTCATTTTTCTTCAGAATTTGCCACTTTTTAGCGAAGTTCCAGAAAAAAATTAATAACAGCAGAATAATATAATATTATTCAACTAGGATATAATGGTAGCTATTATTCACGAGGATGGCGTTTACGTTACAAGTGTCGCAAATCACTAGCGTAAATAATAACCATTATATGCTGTACTTTATCCACGACTATTTGGATAAAACTACTATAAACTTTTATTTAAACCATTGAATAATCATTATTTACTAGTGAATAATGGATATTATTATTATTTAGTAAACTCATGTATAATGAACAACCCTAATAGCACAGAGACGTTTAAAAAACATCTTAAAAACGTACACGACCGACCATCGGAACGTTTTAAAAACGTTCGTAAAAGTTTATAAGACGTCGAAAAAAGACGTTTTAAAAACGTTTCAAAACGGACTAAATAAATGGTTCGACAAAAAACGTTTTTTGGACGTCTCATAAAACGTACATTGGACGTCCTTTAAAGTACCCAAGAACATTTATAAGACGTTTTTATGTAGAGCAACTTACATAAACGTTTAAAAAACGTAAAACCTTCTGACTTTTTCTTAAAACATGTTTTTGAGGACTTAAACAAAACGTTTTCTAAACGTTTATGTTTGTGGTTTTAGAAACGAATTAAATAAAACGTTTAAAAAACGTAACTTTTTGACTTTTTCTCAAAACATGCTTTTGAGGACCTAAACAAAACGTTTTAGAACGTTTTTATTGGTGGTTTTAAAAACGACTCAAATAAAACGTTTTAAAAGCGTCCCTATTGTGACTTTATAAAAAACTTTTTGACATGGATGTTAAAAAACCATTTAAGTTCTATAGGTTTTAAAAACGTCTGAGTAGCTTGGAAAACGTTTTTTAAATTTATGATTTCGAACTTTTGTCTACATATTTTGTACGTTTCTTTATGTTCCTTTTAAAAACGTTCTTGCACAAACGTTTATTTTGGTCCTCGGACGATCTGACGTTAAAGGGACCATAAAAAAACGTCAATCGGACCTTTTGTGCTATTAGGGAAATTATAGATGAGTCGTGGATAACATATTTTAATTAATAAAACAGCGAAAAAAAAACGAACTTTTTAAAATAAAAAATGAGGAGGTAATCCCACCCAACTTTCCGAACACTCCTAGTAAAGTAATTGTTTAATCGATTATTTTAGTTTTCTTGCATTAAAATACATTAATACAGGTTTTCTGGATGAAAATTTGTTTAAAAAACGAAAAAAAAAATCAAATTTTTTATCAAAACAAATCAGAAAAAAACTAAAAACGAAAAAATTAACAGAAAAATAATAAAAAAACGAGAAAACATTAGAAGAATCGAAAAAATCTGAGAAAATGAGAAGAAAAAAAAAAACACGAAATATTGCAAAAAATAGAAAATATTGACAAAAAAATAAGGAAAAATGGTAAAAGAACGCTAAAAATCACAAAAAAAACGAAAAAATCACAAAAAATTAAAAAAACGGCAAAAATTTGGAAAAAAACAAAAAAATCGTACAAAACATTAAAAAATCCGAAAGAATTGAAATAAATCCATAAAAATCAGAGGAATAAGAAAAAAATGAGAAAAATCTGAAAACAAAAGAAAGAAATAGAAAAAAAAACAAGAAAAAAAACGGGGAAAAACGAGAAAAAAACAAAAAACAGAAAAATGAGAAAAAAACCGAGAACAAATTAGAATAATCGAAAAATTGGAAATTACAGAAAATATTGGGAAAAAAAGAAAAATAAACTAAAATACGGAAAAATCAAAAAATTTAATAAAAAAACAACAAACATACGGAAAAAATTGCAGAAAACGCTAATAATTGCAAAAAACGAAAAAAAACTTGGAAAAATCACAAAAAATTGAAAAAACGACAAAAATTTAGAAAAAAAACAAAAAACAACCAAAAAAATCGTAAAAACATTACAAAATTCGGCAGAATTGAAATAAATCGAAAAAAATTAGAGGAATAAGAAAAAAATGAGAAAAAATCTGAAAACAAAAGAAAAAAATAGAAAAAAAAACACAACAAGGAGAAAGAATCGGAAAAAACAAGAAAAAAAAAATTAGAAAAAATAAGAAAAAATTACAGAAATTACAAAAAATCTGAGAAATAAGAAAACAATGAGAAAAATCAGAAAAGAAAGGAATAGAAAAAAAAACAAAAACATGACAAAAAACGAGAAAATAAGGAAAAACCAAAAAAAAAATCGCTATAACTTTTACAAATACTATGTTAAAATTATGAAATAATTTACACACATAGTACTTTTGAATCCTTTTCGATATGCTATTTACTTTTTTCAATTATTTTATACTTATTGATAAAACGAAATTACAAAAAATTTAAAAAAAATTCTTTATTTTGGCTATAATAATTACAATTGTAATTTTTGGAATGGTGAAAATACCGGTTCAATAACTTCAATATTTTAGAAGTTATTCAATTTAGCTTAAAATCGTAATATAATTTTAAATGTTTCTTAGCCAATTTTTAAAAAATTCCACAATTTTTGTAATAAAATTTTGAAAAAAATTATAATTATAAAATTAATTTTTATTTTTTTTAAAAAAATTTTAATATTAAAATTTAACTAAAAAATAATAATATAATAAAGATAAAAATTGCTTAAAAATTATAATAAAAACTATCGGCAAAACAATGCGGAACTCGAAAAAAAAAAATAAAGACAAAATTTGTAGAAAATTTTATGTTCTACAATTTTGATTTTTTGTAATTTTTCATAAAAATCCATATTTTTGTCTCAAAATCTAAAAAAAAGTCGCAAATGTCTATATAAATTTTTTTCACGCCCTCTAGCGGCGAAACTATGAAAAATTAAAAAAACGGTAATGACAAAATGTGTAGAAAATTTTATGTTCTACAACTTTCATATCCTGTAATTTTTCATAAAAATGCATTATTTTGGTTATTTAAGAAAAATATGAAAAGAAATTACTTTTTCATAAATCTGGCAACAATGGCAAAAGATTTTGAAAATTTTAATCATTCAAAATTAAACTATAACGTAAAAAAATATGTGTATAAAACTTTATTGCTATCTTATTTAGTAATGACGTCATCACTTATAGCAACTGTCACTTCCGGTTGTCCGATTAACTCCAAAATCTATACAGTTCGTCTCCTTGCTACCCTAAATATGTATATAAAATTTCATCTTAATCGGTTTAGCAGTTTAGACGCTATCGTGTTCACACACATACACACAGACAGACATCATGTTAAAAATGGTATAAATGGATTCAGGTGACCTCAAAACGTAAAGATTCGTTAAAATCTGGGTATGGTTAAAATATCATGATCGCAATACTTTCCTTCTATACAACTCTGTTGTTCGGAAAGTAAAAAACAAGTTAAGCACAATTACAATTTTATAATGTAAAATTTTTAAAACTACACAAAATTTACTCCTGCATTAGCTGTGATCTTTTTTTTTTTAATAATTGCAAGAAAAATATTATACTTGTTATTATTGTAAGAAATATTTGACTTTTCCTCTCAATTAATTTCCGGTTATCCCCTAGATAATGGTCGACTAATCAATTACCGCCCCGATTCGTGTTCGATCTATTTCACATAATCAAAAAAAAAGCAACATGCAATAAATTTATTATTTCAAAAACAAAGCAAAAAAACAAATCATAATATTATACTTGAAACTCACGGATTGGTCAGTTTGTCTTTCTGGATTATTCTAGGGAACTGTACCATTTGTAATATTCAGGAAATTCGTTTATGTTATATAAGCACGCTATGTACGCTTGCGCTAATTTTGGATTCATACGACGGTAAAAACAGGAATTAGAAGTTTGCTAGCAGGAACTGTTCTATAGATTACAGGAGAAGCGGATAGATGGCGGGAGTGTATGCGATAGAAAATCATATATAATATAGAAAATACAGGTTTAGAAATGCAACAAGAGAGTAAAAAAAAATGTATTTTTATTTTATTTATTATCAAAATTTTTGATAATCATTAAATGAAATTAAAAAAAAATCAACACTTTTAATAGGTTCATAAACTCAGTATTACTTTCCCGGACCCATCAAAGGGAAAGTAAGGTGAACGAGCAAAAAAAAAAAAAATTGAGATATCGATGGAAATATCCATTTTGAGGTCCCCCAAGAAGATTGAGACCATTTCCAGCATATGGTCTGTCTGTGTGTAATCTTCCACGATAACCGTTTGACCAATTAAGCTGAAATTTGGTATGGAGGGTCGGTGTGTGCCTAGAATGCGACCATTAGATTTTGGTTTAAATTGGTACAATAGAAGGTCCTCAAGACCGACATTGATTAAATGCACATGTAACAATTTTTTGCTTTATTTAAATTTTAAGGACAAACAATATATTTTAGTGCAAAATGTTGTAGTACAAAGTTTTAGAACATAAAATTACCTACAATTTTTGTCTTAAGCCTTTTCCAAAATTTCCAATAGTTGCGCCACTAGAGGGCGCATAAAAAATGTGCATGTATGTTTTCTATAGTTTTTCTTGATTTTGAGGACAAACAATATACTTTAGTGCAAAAATTTGTAGTACAAAGTTTTAGAGCATAAAATTCTCTATAACTTTTGTCTCAGACTTTTTCTAAAATCTCCAATAGTTGCGCCACTAGAGGGCGCGTAAAAAATGTGCATGTATGTTTTCTCTAGTTTTTCTTGGTTTTGAGGAGAAACAATGTATTTAGTGCAAAATTTTTTTGTGCAAAGTTGTAAAGCATCAAATTTTCTTTAACCTTTATGTTTACCTTTTATCGAATTCCTCATAGGTTCGCCGCTAGATGGCGAGAAAAATACACATTTAAAATTCCCTACAACTATTGTATGAAAATTTTTCCCGAATTCCCAATAGTTTTTACACATGATTTTAGGATATCCTAATTGTAGCAGTATGATATATAACGTGCGCATGCGCAGCTCATGCCATTACCAACATTGAAATATTAATTCACCATCAGCTCGCTATTTTTAATGTGTTCCATAAATCAATGTAATGCTTAGTATTTTGTAATTAAAATAATAATAATAAATAACATATTCTCTACGGTCGAGTCGGGAAAGTCCTAGGGTGACACAGCCGATTTTTTTTTCTATAAAACTATATTGAAAAAAATCTAAATTTATTTATTTAAAATTTATTACAATAACAATTGGTTTGGATATTATTAAATACTTGATGGGCGTGATATAAAAAAAAACGTATAGAAGTAAAATGTAAATTTATTTTTTGTAATTAAATCCTTAATCCGAACCTGTTAGTTAAATATGTAAAATACAATAATACAAGCAGCTGTTTCACGATTTATCTTTAAATGATACACTCTAACCTTGACAACCATAACTAAAACTACCAAGTTTGGTTGTCGGTTTATATAGTCGTAGGTCATGTTAATTATGTAGATACGTTAGCTAAATACGCAAAAATATTCGTTTTTTTATACTTAGTTATGTAATATAAAATATATATTTTCTATTAAAAATTGCCAGAAATATATGAACAATAATATACAGCTAATTAGAAGTTCACGAGTTCAAAAACGTGATAATTAAAATAAAAGCGAATAAAAAAGTAGGCTAAGTTTTTTTGCAAATATCTCAAAAATTTAAAGCTATAAAATAAAATCTTTAACAGAAAGTTTGCAAAAAAAATTCTCAACTACATAACAGAACTTTATATTTATTATTAATACTTTCAATTTAATGCTAAAAAATTAAATAAGAAAATTCTAGTTGTGATTTTTATAAAAAAATAAATTATTGTTATTAGCAGAAAAAATTGCGACTGGAATTGAAAAATACTAAAAAAAAAACAATTTTTATACCCAATTTATTAGAAAGTAATCAAATCAAGGATTTTTCCAGAATGGTTCAAGGATTTTTCAAGAATTATTTAAGGATTTTTCAAAGATGGTTTAAGGATTGTTCAGATTGTTTAAGGAAACTTCAATAATGGTTTAAGAAATGTTCAATAATTTCTTAAGAATTTTTCAAGGATTATTCAAATATTATTCAAGGTTTTTTCAAGATTTCTTTAAGGTATTGTTCAGATTGTTTAAGGATTGTTCAGATTGTTTAAGGATTGTTCAAGAATCGTTCAAAAATTTTTCAAGGATTATTCAAGATTTCTTCAAAGATTATTCATGAATTGTTCAATAATTACTCAAGAAGGATTTTTCAAAGATTATTTAAGGATTTTTCAAAATTTATTCATGGATTTTTCAAGATTTCTTCAAAGATTTTTCAGGGATTATTAAGGATTTTTCAAAGATTATTCAAGAAGGATTTTTCAAAGATTATTCAAGAAGGATTTTTCAAAGATTATTCAAGATTTCCTTAAAGATTTTTCAAGGATTATTGAGAAAGAATTTTTCAAAGATTATTCAAAGATTTTTCAAGATTTCTTCAAAGATTTTTCAAGGATTATTTAAAAAGGATTTTTCAAAGATTATTCAAGGATTTTTCAAAGTTTATTTAAGGATTTTTCAAGATTTCTTCAAAGATTTTTCAAGGATTATTTAAAAAGGATGTTTCAATGATTATTCAAGGCTTTTTCAAAGTTTATTGAAGGATTTTTCAAGATTTATTCAAAGATTTTTCAAGGATTATTCAAGAAGGATTTTTCAAAGATTATCCAAGAAGGATTTTTCAAAGATTATTCAAGATTTCCTTAAAGATTTTTCAAGGATTATTGAGAAAGAATTTTTCAAAGATTATTCAAAGATTTTTCAAGATTTCTTCAAAGATTTTTCAAGGATTATTTAAAAAGGATTTTTCAAAGATTATTCAAGGATTTTTCAAAGTTTATTTAAGGATTTTTCAAGATTTCTTCAAAGATTTTTCAAGGATTATTTAAAAAGGATTTTTCAATGATTATTCAAGGCTTTTTCAAAGTTTATTGAAGGATTTTTCAAGATTTATTCAAAGATTTTTCAAGGATTATTCAAGAAGGATTTTTCAAAGATTATCCAAGAAGGATTTTTCAAAGATTATTCAAGATTTCCTTAAAGATTTTTCAAGGATTATTGAGAAAGAATTTTTCAAAGATTATTCAAAGATTATTCAAGGATTTTTCAAAGTTTATTTAAGGATTTTTCAAGATTTATTCAAAGATTTTTCAAGGATTATTCAAGAAGGATTTTTCAAAGATTATCCAAGAAGGATTTTTCAAAGATTATTCAAGATTTCCTTAAAGATTTTTCAAGGATTATTTAAAAAGGATTTTTCAAAGATTATTCAAGGATTTTTCAAAGTTTATTTAAGGATTTTTCAAGATTTCTTCAAAGATTTTTCAAGAAGGATTTTTCAAAGATTATTCAAGATTTCAGCAAAGATTTTTCAAAGATTATTCATGATTTCCTTAAAGATTTTTCAAGGATTATTGAGAAAGAATTTTTCAAAGATTATTCAAAGATTTTTCAAGATTTCTTCAATAATTTTTCAAGGATTATTTAAAAAGGATTTTTCAAAGATTATTCAAGGATTTTTTAAAGTTTATTCAAGGAAGTTTCAAGATTTCTTCAAAGATTTTTCAAGAAGGATTTTTCAAAGATTATTCAAAGTTTATTCAAGATTTTTTCAAAGATTTTATGATTTTTCAAAGATTATTCAAGGATTTTTCAAAGTTTATTTAAGGATTTTTCAAGATTTCTTCAAAGATTTTTCAAGAAGGATTTTTCAAAGATTATTCAAGATTTCAGCAAAGATTTTTCAAAGATTATTCATGATTTCCTTAAAGATTTTTCAAGGATTATTGAGAAAGAATTTTTCAAAGATTATTCAAAGATTTTTCAAGATTTCTTCAAAGATTTTTCAATAATTATTTAAAAAGGATTTTTCAAAGATTATTCAAGGATTTTTTAAAGTTTATTCAAGGAAGTTTCAAGATTTCTTCAAAGATTTTTCAAGAAGGATTTTTCAAAGATTATTCAAATATTATTCAAGGATTTTTCAAGATTTCTTTAAGGTATTGTTCAGATTGTTTAAGGATTGTTCAGATTGTTTAAGGATTGTTCAAGAATCGTTCAAAAATTTTTCAAGGATTATTCAAGGATTTTTCAAAATTTATTCATGGATTTTTCAAAATTTATTCATGGATTTTTCAAGATTTCTTCAAAGATTTTTCAGGGATTATTAAGGATTTTTCAAATATTATTCAAGAAGGATTTTTCAAAGATTATTCAAGAAGGATTTTTCAAAGATTATTCAAGAAGGATTTTTCAAAGATTATTCAAGATTTCCTTAAAGATTTTTCAAGGATTATTGAGAAAGAATTTTTCAAAGATTATTCAAGGATTTTTTAAGATTTCTTCAAAGATTTTTCAAGGATTATTTAAAAAGGATTTTTCAAAGATTATTCAAGGATTTTTCAAAGTTTATTTAAGGATTTTTCAAGATTTCTTCAAAGATTTTTCAAGAAGGATTTTTCAAAGATTATTCAAAGTTTATTCAAGATTTCTTCAAAGATTTTTCAAGGATTATTCAAAATTTATTCATAGATTTTTCAAGATTTGTTCAAAGATATTTCAAGGATTATTCAAGAAGGATTTTTCAAAGATTATTTAAGAAAAATTTTTCAAAGTTTAGTCAAGAATATTTCAAAGTTTACTCAAGAATTTTTCAAAATTTATTCGTAGATTTGTTTTTAAGATTTCTTCCAAGATTTTTCAAGGATTATTCAAGAACGATTTTTCAAAGATTATTCAAGGATTTTTCAAAGTTTATTGAAGGTTTTCTCAAGATTTCTTCAAAGATTTTTCAAGGATTATTCAAGAAGGATTTTTCAAAGATTATTCAAAGATTTTTTTAAAGTTTATTCAAGGAAGTTTCAAGATTTGTTCAAAGATTTTTCAAGGGTTTATTCAAGACGGATTTTTCAAAGATTATTTAAGAAGAATTTTTCAAAGTTTACTCAAGAATTTTTCAAAATTTATTCATAGATTTGTTTTTAAAATTTCTTCCAAGATTTTTTAAGGATTATAAGAACGATTTTTCAAAGATTATTCAAGGATTTTTCAAAGATTATTCAAGGATTGTTCAAAATTTATTCATGGATTTTTCACAGATTATTCAATGATTTTTCAAAAGTTTATTTAAATATTTTTTAAGATTTCTTCAAAGATTTTTCACGGATTATTCAAGAAGGATTTTTGAAAGATTATTCAAGAAGAGTTTTTCAAAGATTATTCAAGAAAATTTTTTTAAAGATTATTCAAGGATTTCTTCAAAGATTTTTCAAGGATTATTCAAGGATTTTTGAAAGATTATTCAAGAAGGATTTTTCAAAGATTATTCAAGGTTTTAAGATTACTTTAAAATTTTTTCAAGGATGATTAAGGAAGGATTTTTCTAAGATTATTCAAGAAGGATTCTTCAACTTCGCAACGATTTTCCAAAATTTATTCATGGATTTTTCTATATTTTTTCAAAGATTTTTCAGGATTTCTTCAAAGATTTTTCAAGAATTATTCAAGGATTTTTCAAGAATTATTCAAGAAATTTTGAAGATTTATTCAAAGATTTTTCAAGAGGGATTTTTCAAAGATTATTGAAGAAGGATTTTTCAAAGATTATTCAAGGATTTTTCAAAGTTTTATTCAAAGATTTTTCAAGATTTCTTCAAAGATTTTTCAAAAATTGTTCAAGGATTTTTCAAAGATTATTCAAGAATTTTTCCAAGATTTCTTCAAGGGTATTGTTCAGATTGTTTAAGGAATTTTCAACTAGGATTTAAGGATTTATCAAAAATTATTTAAGAGGGAAAAATTGTAACACGAAAATGATCTTGATGTTTCTATAAATTTTCTAACAGAACAAAATCTGTTTAAGTTAAATTAATTTGTTGTTTCAAACAAACACAAATTTAGTTGATTTAAATAGGGATTTATTTGATTTAAATAAATATTTTACTGGACGATTTATTTTAATTTAGTTCATACTAGGACTGCAATATTTTTGAACATTTACATCAAGCGTACGCTACTG
Source organism: Neocrepidodera transversa (assembly GCA_963243735.1). NCBI lineage: Eukaryota > Metazoa > Arthropoda > Insecta > Coleoptera > Chrysomelidae > Neocrepidodera > Neocrepidodera transversa. Next base: position 764,353 of record OY725341.1, on the reverse strand, counting down.
TAGTTGACAATGTACCGTTGTAACAGTGTTGCCAATTGCTATAAAATTTCACGAAATCTGTGGAATTATTGAATCAATATAATTTTAAATTCGTGGTAAGATATTATCTTCTTTAGATTTTAATTTGTTTTTCTTCTTAGATGATACGACAAAAAGATACTGAGATACCACCAGCTGTGTTCACTGCTTCAAAATTTCAGAAAACACAGCGTGGACCCCAATATCTAATCATCAAAAATTTCTGCTTTGCTTCTGTTTCGTATAAAGATGAATCTAGACACATTATTTAAAAGATAATTTCATATTAACAAATTCGTTTAATTTATTAATTTAGCGTTTTTTTTTCTATGTTCTATATTTTGAAAATGTAAAAATGTTAATCTAAATAAATATAATAGCTAATAAATTACCAGATAATAAAATCACGAATAATCTCAAATATTTATTCTCGCTAGTATAATTTAGACAGCGAACACCGTGATATACGTTAATACACTGAAAATCTTTTTAAAAAAAAATTCTCTCATATTCAAGCCAATGAGGTGTATGCCAAGATCTAAATATACTTAGTTCCTGTTAAAATTATTTAATTAGGTACTAATATAATTTTATTTTTAAGTATTTTCTCATTTAACCGTAACATCGTATCCGATAAAATAATTATCTACAGAATGAGTTAAAATAACATTTTTTTTCTAGTGTCATTTATGGAAAAAAACATAAATCAGTGGAATATATTTTTAACAATTACTTAATTTAAACAATAGTCCTTATTATTTATAATTTATCAATTTCTAATAAGGATTAAGAAGATCCAATAGAAAAATTGAATATTATGAGTTTGGTTATTAAAATGATGAACGAAACTATTCATATTCGTGGATTTTAGCACGGCAAAGGTCACATTATCGCAACGCCACGAGCAAATTCAAACAAATCAAAATACATAGAGGAGACCTTGAATTATAGCGAAATTATTTTAAAGATAATAATTACTAGTTACAATGTTGTTCAAGCAACTTCATAGAATCATTTGCATATAACGAATTTTATAAATAAAGAAAAATGTTCTTGTTAACAGGGTCGACAAATGAAGATAGATTCCTTTCCCACCCCACGATATGGTCGAATCGAAAAAAATTTCAAGCGAATTAATTTTATAATAGCTATTAGTCTGTTTAATAACCAGGTGGAGCGATTTGAATTTAAGTTGGCAATTCTGTAGACTCCTGATTGGCCAATTTGCCTTTGACATTGACAGTTCTGTAACATGGTGTCTTTTTTTTTAATGTGAAATTTACTGCTGCTGTCGACAAATAAAAAAAAAATCAACTAAATTAATGTGCATGGCCATGACAAGAATCTAAATCGAAAGCTGTATCCACTAATGAAATGACAAAATGCATCAAGATTTTTAATTTTTTTTCCAATTAAAATAAAACAAACTATTATCAATAGTTTAAAAGCGATGATCATAGCAATCTGTCAATTGAGCCTCTTGTCCTATACCACCAACTATTTCACATATTTTGAACACGCTCTTTATAATATAAAATCTAGTAACTTTTAGTGGTGTGACTGTGAGTAAGGCTTATTGAATTACTCCTCCTGGTTATTAAACAGAGTATAGGACATGAAAAAGCCTAATGACGTATTTCAATATTTTCAAAAATGGCCAAGATATGATTTTTTTAATTTCAAACCCCTCCTCTTCCACCCATGCAGATCAGATTCAAATAAGTTTCAAACAAGGTAATTTTATAATTAGGAGATGAAAAGAGTCTAATGACCTGTTTCAATATTTTAAAAAATGGCGGATATGAATTTTTTGAAATTTCAACCCCCTCCACTCCATCCATGAAAGTCAGATTGAAAAAAGTTTCAAGCAAAGTAATTGTATAATAATTAAGAGATGAAAAAAGTCTAATAGCTTGTTTCAATATTTTCAAAAATGACGAAGATATGAGTTTTTTTAAATTTCAACCCCCTCCAGTTTTCACCCTTTAAATGTAGAATGTGCATTTGTAATATGCAAAGAATATTTGTACCACGTTTGGTGTCGATTGGACAAAAATGAAGGGAATGTCTACTGGTCAAATTATATACAGGGCGAGCCAATTATCTTCCGCTAATAACGAAAACAAAATCGGTTTTATTTTGTTTGAAAATCTCAATAACTAGACTATAGTATCATTTATACAGAGTGATCAACATTCGAGTTACTAAAACGTTTGTGATTTTTTAAAATGAGACACTATGTATAATTTTAGATTTTCGAATTACTACTTGACAACAATTTATTTTTATAAATCGGGTGTTACGTTGCCAAGATATTCAAATTATTAATAAATTTTCAGAAATAATTAGCCGACTTTATATAACACAGCCCCACAAAAAAAAAAGTTCATACACAATGTGACATATGTATTCCCTTGTATTTTTCGACGCTGAATCCGATTCCGAGCTCAGAATTGGGCCTACACGTCTGTAATTGGTCCCAGGGGCCGAAAATGGCCTGAAATGCGGTTCTCGGAATAAGGCGAAGTCGACGCTGAATTTTGGAGCTAAAGCCGGATTTATGCTCGAAAAGTATATGGCCAACTGAAATTCCGGGTTTGGGTCCGGGAAAATGACCCCTTGGGGCGGGAAAATCCTGTTTTGGACGTCCCGGTCGCGCCTGTGGTATTTTCACGGACTTTCCAATTCTGGAAATGAGTCTGGGTGTGAAAAGTGTTTGGTCAGCTGAAATTCCCAGTTTGGATCCGGGAAAATAGCCCATTGGGGCCGGAAAATCATATTTCGGACATACCAGTTGCAACAGTGGTATTTTCGTGTTTTTCAATTCTGGACCTGAGGGACCCGAACAGCGAATTTCACATGGCCATAAACCTGTCAATCACAGTCCAAGCTACAGGAATTAGTACATAAAAATCGCTCTGATTGGTACGTCCGAAATATGATTTTCCGGTCCCAATGGGCTATTTTCCCGGATCCAAACTGGGAATTTCAGCTGACCAAACACTTTTCACACCCAGACTCATTTCCAGAATTGGAAAGTCCGTGAAAATACCACAGGCGCGACCGGGACGTCCAAAACAGGATTTTCCCGCCCTAAGGGGTCATTTCCCCGGATCCAAACCCGGAATTTCAGTTGGCCATATACTTTTCGAGCATAAATCCGGCTTTAGCTCCAAAATTCAGCGTCGACTTCGCCTTATCCCGAGAACCGCATTTTAGGCCATTTTCGGCCCCTGGGGCCAATTCCAGACGTGTAGGTCCAATTCTGAGCTTGGAATCGGATTCAGCGTCGAAAAATACAAGGGAATACATTTGTCACTCTCTTGTGCATGATCTTTTTTTTTTGTGGGGCTGTGTAATCCAATAAAATGCAAGTTCGACATTTTTTTTTACTGAAATCGAGAGATTTTATTTAAAAACGGTCAAAAAAAATTTGAGCGCAAAATATTAATATTTATGTCCGCTGTACCTAAGCATTTTAAATTCAAGGATCGGCGAGAGGCTGGAGAACGTACCTGTGCGCGAGACTAGACCGTGTGACGTCAATAGCCATGAACGCTTCGCCCTTGGCCCGCTGCTGCGCTGTATTCACGATACACACACATCATGAATACAGCGCAGCAGCGGGCCAGGGGCGAAGCGTTCATGGCTACTGACGTCATACGGTCTAGTTTTCCAGCCTCTCGCCGATCGTTGATTTTAAAACGCTTACAGCGGACGTAAATATTAATGTTTTGCGCTCAAATTTTTTTTTTGACCGTTTTTAAATAACAAAATTTTTCGATTTAAGTTGAAATAAAAAAAATGTCGAACCTGCCTATTATGGTAAGAAAAAGTTTTTTTTTTATCTATAAACTACAACTTGGTCTAGTTTGCTTAAAATGCAGCAGGCAAGCGGAAGTATCTAAAAATGACATTTGTCCAAAAATGTAAATTGTTTTAAATTTATTTTTTAGAAAACTCTTTATATCAATAAATGTATAAAAAAATCATAAGAAGCGCCGGTACCGAGTGTGATTTATTGTCGGCCTATAAAACACATAATCATTATTAATTATTATTTTTAAGTATGTTGTTAATGGTCAGAATCGCATTATGGATCTATGTACCATAAAAATAAAAGATTGCCTCGATAGTATTTTTTTATGGTTAAATATTCTTTTTGTATATTGATTTATTTTGAAAATTTCTGTAGATACCCCTTTGTTATTCTATTAATAAAAATAATATGTTACTTACAGTCTGCTAGATGGTTCGTTGGCAGCTTCATCTCCTTCTATCCTATATACTTTTCCTGCCATTACGTACTCGAAACTGTCAGCCCTAGAACCTTCGTTTTCCAATCCTTGTGGATTCCAATCTCCTCCGTCGGCATATCCATCTTCTCTTAGCGTAGTTGCAAGCACGAGACGAAATTTATCACCTGGAAAGAAAAAAAAAACAAAAAATATTTTAATATCACCAAAAAAAATTAAAAAAACAGTAGATTATCCATAAATCAAATGTGGTAAAATTATTCAACGAATAATTAAAAATTTATTTCAGGTTTAAGATGAGATGAAAATGGTGACATGTTTCGGCCAAACGATGGCCATCATCAGGCCTACAATACAAATTTAAAAATTGGAATACAATAATACATACTCAAAGAGGTTACTTACAAAAATAATGACGAAATTATACATGGTGTTAAAATTTGGTATGAAAATTGAACACTAATATAGTAAATTTTTTTAAAAATAATGTTGAAAATTTTTTACACCATTAACCAATACCCAACGCCCCCTAAACTATTATTTTATTTATCTCTCGTCATTTTATAGGTTATCTTCTTCTTTTACCAATTTCCTCTTCTTTTTTAATTAATCTATAAATTTGGCCTCTTTCATTATGGTTTTCCACTTGTGGTCTGTTACCCTTTCCCTATTGGTTCTCTTCTTTATGTCAAATATTTCAGTTTTGTCTTTCTGTCAAGTGTCATCTCAATAGCTGTCGCATGGTACTTCAATTTTTTAAAAAACTTAATTTTTCCTTCCTTAGTGCATCGTAGGATGCACTTTGATGTTATAATACACTATTTGTGACCCTCTAGTTTAGGGGGCGTTGGGTATTTGTTAATGGTGTAAAAAGTTTTCAACATTATTTTTATGAAAAAATTTCGTCATTATTTTTGTAATTAACCTCTTTGAGTATGTATTATTGTATTCCAATTTTTGTATTTGTATTGTAGGTCTGATGATGGCCATCGTTTGGCCGAAACATGTCGCCATTTTAATATCATTTTAAACCTGAAATAAATTTTGTGGTATGACTTGGAGTATTAATTATTCGTTGAAAAAAAATTAATCCTTAATTTAAAATTAATTACTATCTTTAACCACAATAAAAAAAAATAACTTGATTTCAGTGTTGCCGCGCTGAGTTTCTCAAATGTACTGAACATAAGGAATAAAATGTACTAGATTGTACTAAAATTTACGATACAGTGAAATATTGGTCATGGGGAAAAAAGTGAAAATTATAAAAAAATAGGAAATACTGTAGAAAAATATTGAAAAACGTGGACAAATGTGAACAAATATAGAAAAAAGGAAAAAATAGCAAAAAAAGGGGAAAAATAGGAGAAAGTAGGGAAAATAGGGAAAAATGGAGAAAGATAGGGAAAACGTAAAAAATAGCGGAAAATAGGAAAAAGGGAAAAAATAGCGATTGTGAAAAATAGAGAAAACAGGAGCAAAAAATGGAAAAATAGTGAAAAAAAATGAAAAAGCATGAAAAACAGAAAAAACAATGAAAAAAAAAAAGAAAAAGAAAAATGGGGACAAAAAATGGGGACAAACGTAGAAGAATGGAGAAACATTAAAGGAAATTTGAAAACAATGGGGAGAAATAAAAAAAAAAATTCTGAAAATGGAAAGAAATATTGAAAAATAATGAAAAATAAAGAAAATTAATAAAAAATAGTGAAAAATAAGTAGAAACATGGAAAAGTGGAGAAAAATAGGGGTAAATAGGGAAAAATGGTGAAAATTGTAAAGCTATGGGAAAAATAAAAAATAGGAAAAACTATTAAGAATACAGGAGAAAATAAGGAAAATGTAGAAAAATAGGGAAAATAGGAAAAAAAAATGGAAAACAATGGGGATAAATATGAAAAATCAGAACAAAATAATGAAAAATAGAAAAAATATAAAAAATTTAGGAAAGCCGGAAAAATGGGGAAAATAGTTAAAAATAGGAAAAAAGTATGGGAAAATGGGAAAAACTAGGGTGAAATAGGGCAAAATAGAGAAAAATAAGTACAAATAGGGACAAATGGTAAAAAATGGAAAAAACAGGGAATATAGGGAAAAAAATAGGGAAAAATGGCAAATAATGGAACAAGGGAAAACAGAAAATAATAGGGATAAATAGGGAAATACAGGATAAAGGAACAATAGAAAAATTTCGAATAATTGGGAAAAATAGGACAAAATGGGGAAAAAATACGAAAGGAAATTGAGAAATTAGAGATAAATAAGAATAAGAAAAAATAGTATAAATAGGCAAGAAGAATAAGGAAAATTATAAAAAATTAGGAAAATAGGCGAAAATACGGATAAATTGGGAAACATAAACATAGGGAAAAATAAGACAAAACAAGGAAAGCTCGGTCGTCCAAGTACTACTCTTAATAATAATAATAATAATAATAAAAATATAGTTTATAATATTTGCAAAACTGTTATTTTTCTAATTATATAGCATAACATATGTGACCTTGATCTTATTTAAAAATGTACTAGAAATTAGGCTTATTTATGATTAAATGTACTTTTGTACTTTGCTGTCGAAAATGTACTAGAAATAGTACAAATGTACTAAAACGGCAACACTGCTTGATTTTAAACTTTTGATCGAGGCATTCTTGGTGATATTTATTATTTATCAATAAAATATAGGTTATATGTGTGGCGCCCTCTTTTTATTGTTATGTTCACTATGGTTTGATTATGCTAATAATATTTTTTGTTTTAAATGTTTTTTTTAGGTAGATTTCCATATATGGAATCTTCCTATTGTAATCGATTCAATGACGGGACCCAGAACCGGGAATAGGGGTGCTACGCCGTTTATGACCTTGTGAATAAGAATCAGTAAAAAAAAAATTTATCGGTATATACCTATATATATGTATGTGTAGACATTCCGTTCCGGCACGATAGAGGTCGCAATTTTTGTCCAATCGACACCAAATTTGGTACAAAAATTCTTTGGGGCAGTAATTCATTGCGTATTGCAAATGGGCATTCTACCTCCCAGGGGGTTAGAATTGCAGGGGGTTGAAATCTCAAAAAATTCAAATTTCCGCCATTTTTGAAAATATTAAAAAAGACCATTAGACTTTTTTTATTCTCTGATTATTATGAAATTAATTTATCTGAAACTTTTTTTCTTCTGATCCACGGGGATGGCCTGGAGGGGGCTGAAATTTCAAAAAAATAATATCTCCGCCATTTTAGAAAATATTGAAACAGGTCACAAGACTTTTTTTGTGTTCTAATTATTATAAAACTAATTTGTCTGAAACTTTTTTTCATCCAACTCACGGGGATGGACCTGAAAGGGGTTGAAATTTCAAAAAATTTATATCTCCGCTATTTTCAAAAATTTGGAAACAGTTCATAAAACTTTTTTTTATGTTCCAATTATTATAAAATTAATTTGTCTGAAACTTTTTTTAATCGGACCTAAGGGGATGGAACTGGAGGGGGTTGAAATTTCAAAAAATTCATATCTCCGGTATTTTCAAAAATATGAAAACAGGCCATGAGACTTTTTTTATGTCCTAATTATTATAAAATTTATTTGTTTGAAACTTTTTTCGATCTGACCATATCGTGGAGTGGGGAAGGATGCTCAAATTTAGACAATAGAAATCTACCTCCCCTGTCGACAGGAATTTTTTTTCATAAGCCCGTTATGTGAATCTAAATATATTGAGGATTTTTTTTATTACAATTATGCTATAAAAAATAATTATTTGAAAACATTTTTGTTATTGTTCGTCAAATGTCTTTTGTTCTGGTTAAAAATTTTATTTTATATATTTACTTAGGATAAAGTTTATGTAAATAGAAAATTTATAATTTCCGCATAATGAATTTTTTTAGGATGGGTCTCTAATGGCTGATTAAACATAAACGATGATTGTGGCGAAGAGACCTTGAATGTGGTTTATATATATGTTTATAATTAGCTTTTCAACAAAATCATCCATTCGATGCTCGTTTGTGTGTTTTTATTAGTTATTCTTGATAATAATCAGCAATTAAAATTTATATCAATCATATTATAATGAAATAGTTGAATTGGTTTTTAATAAATTGGTCTGTTAATTTTTTAAATAAAGGTATACTTTTCTTATAGTACATTGTTTCTTTTAACTATTTTATATTTTTGGAATTTTCGAAATATCAATTTTCTGAAATTTTCGATTAATTTTTGACATTTAATTTTTTGAATTTTTTTCAAAGGTTTGAAAAAAAATTTAGGATGATTAGTTTTTGACGGGTTTTCGTACTAAATAAAATGTAAAATTGATGATTGTAACGGATTTAAATAAATCTTGTCGAGAGATTAGGTGGAATATATAAATTCCAATAAAACCAGTAAATTTTCCCAACGAGCGACTGGCACCTACCGGAAGTTAAATAAAAATTGCATAGTATAAAAAAGTCACAAGAAATATAATTTTTAATGCAAAATATTGGATCACCGCTAAATAATTGTCACTTATACACGAGAGCTTTTTTTTTGTCGAAATAAACTTGAAATGTATCAATAAGAATTTTTTTGTCTGGCAATTTATCGAAAAAAACTGCCTCGTAATTTTTTCTGGTAGTTTTTTGAGTTGAATTACGTAATGGCAACAAAATTCGAAGTTTACTTCGACTCAAAAAAAAAAGCTAGAGTGTAATTTCATTAAGACAATTTAATGAATATGTAAATCAATAAATCAAAAAATAAGATGTAAATTAGTTTATTTAATTTAACGGAAAAGTACAATTATTAAAAACACAATTATTAAAAATAGCTTGAGTCGGAAAATGAAAACTTTACTAACAAGTTTGAGAAAAATTGATATAACGTGTCATCAAAAATTTGTTTACAATGCTTTCAAAAGTTAGATTAGGTTATTGTTATTGGAAAAGTTAGGGCAAACTTTTTTCGCTGTCATAATGCGGCTTATGGGATTTTTTACATCGCGGGGAGTGAAACTATTACTTTAGTCCCGCATTTGCGGAACTAAAGTGCCATTTTTACTACCTTGGGACTAAGATTTTTTAGTCCCAAGGAACTAAAATTTTTTAGTCCCGCAAATTAAAAACAATTGAAAGCAGCTATCTTGTTTATTCTAATTTAATTCAGAACTGTCAAATACTTCCACAAAGGAATATAGGAAACAATTTTTGGTAGTACAATCTTCAATTTTTTTTTCTCCAACACCATTTTTCGGGATCGTCGTAAGCTTTATTACATATTTTTTACGATTTTATTCTAAAATATCTTAAATGTGACAAGTCGCAATCTTCTGATATTATTGATTTGAATGCTGATCGAAATTGGTCTGAGTTGGGAACCCCGATTTTTTTATAACTTTTTTAAGAGCCGGTATTTTATAAAAAAAACATGATTACCTAATCAGAAATAGGAAACTTAAAAATAATAGAATTAATTGTTACGTTTAAATATTTACAACATTAACAGGTAAATAATTATTTTTAACTTTCAAATTTTTGTAAAATTTTTCTAAAATTAACTTTTTTTCTCATTTTTACTACTTTTTCGATTTAAATTTTTTCTCTTTCTCAAAAACTTCCTCTCGTTTCTCTCAAGTTTTGTCACTTTTTGGTCCCAAATTTTATCTTTTCTCTCAAATTTTGTCACTTTTTTACTGAAATTACTCCATTCTCTCTCATTTTTGTCACTTTTTTTATTTAAATTTTCCCTCCAAAATTTTCTCTCGTTTTTCCCTTTTTTGTCTCAAATTTTGTCACTTGGTCTTGAATTTTTCTCTCTAGAACTCTCTCTAAAATTACCTCTTTTTTCTTATTTTTGTCGAAATTCCCTCCTAAAAATTCTTAATTTTTTGCAGAAATCTACGTTTTTTAAAAAACTACCCATTTTTTCTAAAATTACTCTTTTTAATTTTTGTCACTTTTTGGCCTTATATTTTCCCTCCTCCTATAAAATTTCCCTATGTTTCTCTCAACTTTTGTCACTTTTTTTGCCTCAAATTTCCTTTCTTTTTTCCCTAAAATTATTTTTTTTCTCTCAATAAAAGTACCCTTTTTTTCATTTTTGTGGAATTTCCATTCTTTTCTCTTTTGTTACTTTTTTGAATAAATTATACGTGTTTTAAAAAATTACCTCTTTTTTTGGAAAATTACCCTTTTTTCTCATTTTTTTTGCATTTTTGCCTTAAATTTTCCCTCGTCCTCCAAAATTTACTCTTGTTTTTCAATATTTAATCTGAAATTTCCTCTTTTTCCCTAAAATTACCTCTTTTCTCGCATTAAAAATACCCCTTTTTAAAATTAAACCTTTCTTTTTCATTTTTGTCAAATTCCCCTTCTTTTGTCTCAAATTTTATAATTTTTTTCTGAAATTACCCCTTTTTAAGATTACCTCTTTTTGTTTTCCCCTCAAGAGGATACTTTATATATCAAATAAGCTTTTTGATATGTGCAAAAACATATTTCACCCTCGGGATTAAAAGATGCACTTTAGTGCATATTTGACAAAAAACTGCCTAATCAACAAAAAATCAAGACACCGTGGGCAGAAAAAATTGAGGTAAATAAAAGAAAAATTGGGATCTTTTTTAACACGAAAAATAGTCGCGGGTGATCTCGAAAGAAGATTCAAAATTCGGTCGCGAACTTTTTTCTTATTCCGGGCCAAACGATGATTTTTTATAAATAATAAAGCTAAAATAATTAGAAATGTAGACCTCTGAACGAAAACTTACTTCAAAGTATCCCTCATATCTTCGGTCCACTTCGACCTACAGAACTCAAATTTAAACTCGACCGACATATAACTCTAATGCATCTACATAAAAAGTTTGAAGAAAATCGGTCTAGTAGAACGGCTGTCAGAGTTTTCACAGACAGACACACTAACACATTAATAAGATGATCTCAATAAGTTACTTCTTTGTTGTTCTGAAGTAAAGTTATTGGTTATCCTCTATCCGAAACACAATAGAAATTGCGCGGTGATATTCTACAGGGTGATAACTATAATTGAGGTTTTCACCAAGGGAAATCGTCAATCAGTAAGATAATTTACCAGTTCAATTTTGTTCGAGTTTTCACTAATTGTTTTCTTTTACCCAAAAGTTTTTTTTACATTTTATCCCATCCATACAGGGTGATCTACTAATTTTTTTCAAAATAAATGGAAAAAATATGTATTATTATAAATGGAACACTCTGTATATTTTGATAATATTTAAAAGAGCTAAAGTGCGCCACTCTTTATACAATCTTTATACAATCTTCTTTTAAGAAATGTATAATTTGATATCTTTTGTTTTCAATTACCATCGCATTTTTCCTTACGGAAAATCTAACAGTAAATAAAAATGAACAAATCTAACAAATAATTTATTTAGCAACTAAACATCACAAACATTTAATAAAACTAATAATGTAATTAATAGTAATAAATAATGTAAAAATTTTTGCCACTTCATTTCGAGTTTTTGCTATTTTTTGTAATTTATGCACTTATTGATATTTCGTAAGATTTTTGTTTTCGATTTTTCCCAATGTTTCATGTTTTTTCTTTCAATTTTTTTCGTATACTTTCCGTTTTTTTCGGTTTTTTTTTGCGTTTTTTTGCAACTTTTTGAGATTTTTTCTTTGTTTCTGTATATTTAAATTTTTTCCGATTGTTTTGTGTTTCCCAATTATTTTCGATTGTTTGCAATTTATGCAATTTTTGACATTTTGTAAGATTTTTTTGTGATTTTTTGCAATTTTTTTTTGCTATTTTTTGTGTTTTCGATTTTTCAATTTTTCCCAATGTGTTTCCTGATTTTCTCTTTCAATTTTTTTCCTGTTTTCTTTTTTTTTCGCTTTTTTTGCATTCTTTTGCGATTTTTTCGTTGTTTCTGTATATTTTAATAATTTCCGATTTTTTTTTGTTTCCTACTTGTTTTCGATTTTTTTGCAAATTTTTATTTAGATTTCGCGATTTTTTGCGGTTTTCGCGAGTTTTTGCGATTTTTTGGCATTTTGGCGATATTTTGCTATTTTTTTTATCTCTTCGTTTTTCTTCTCTAGTTTTTTTCAGATTTGTTGCCAGTTTTGAATTATTTTCAAATGTTTTCTGATTTTTTTCATTTTTCAGATTATTTGCGGTTATTTGCCATTTTTTGACATTTTTTTGGGTTTTTTTTTTGCAGTTTTTTGCCATTTTTTGCAGTTTTTTGACATTTTTGCGATATTTTGCAATTTTTTCTTAACTCTCTGTTTTGATCCTTTAACTTTTTTCTGATTTTTTGCCATTTTTGAGATTTTTTCCGATTATTTGATATTTTTTGAGGGATTTTTTGCAGTTTTTTGAGATTTTTTGACATTTTGTGCGATTCTTTAATTTTAAATTTTCAAATGTTTTCGGTAATGTCTCTAATGTTATTTTTTATTTCTAAATAAATTTTTTGTAAAATTTTTATTAAATGTCCTTTTTCCATAAGGAAAAATGCAGTGTATCTTGAAATTTCGAATATATTTGTTGATACAAAAACAAAATATATCAAAATATACATTTTTTAAAAGATGAAGAATCGCTCTTTTAAATGCCATCAAAATATACAGAGTGTTCCATTTAAAATTACACATATATATTTTGACCAAAATTAGTAGATCAACCTGTATTGACGGGATAAAATGTAAACAAACTTCATAAAAAAACTTTTGAGTAAAAGAAAACAATTAGTAAAACCCCGATTTATTTATAGTAATTAATACGTTGTGCATTTACATTTAAAATCAATCAATCTTATTTGTGACACCCTGTATATTGTTATAACTTATTTAATTTAATCAATGATCTCGGTTCTATAAAATTGAGAAAAAATAATAAACATTAAAAATCATTTATAAAATTTTAGTATTGTGCTATTTCAATGTTTCACTTCTTGATCTTGATCTGCTATTTTTTCACACCTTCTTTTAACTTGATCCACTGCTTTCCATAATCTTCCTTAATTGTCCTTATTTTTTTTAATATTTTTTGCTATTTTTCTTCTTATATTTTGATTAATTATAAATTATAAATTAGTTTATTAGTATACATTTATTTTATTTTTCCGTACATTTCTTTTTATAATAGTATTTTTATAAAATTGACATTCTACCAAAAAAATTATGAAATTGACAAAAAATTTTTCTGTTTATTATTCTTTTTTCATGTTTTTTTTTTATTGAAAATTTTCTTACTTTATTAATTAAAATAGATTTTAAATCTTTCCCTTGACATTATTACTTAAAAATTTTTATATATCATTTAAAATTGTTGATTTAGAATAACTCATATACCAAAATTATTTTCAATTAATTCTTTAAACTCGAACCTTCTTTAACAATAAACTATGTTTATAACATTCAAAATAATATAAAATTATTTATGTTATTCAACCAATTAAATAACAATTGACTTAAAAAAAATAACTCATACAGAGTATTTCATTAGAATATTTACAAATACACAAAGGTAGAGAAGATATTTTTTATTAATTATTTTATGGTCTAGGACAGCTGTTTCGAGCAATGTTATATCTTATCAGCTAGACTAGTAGATAATAAATTAAAAATTTCCTCTCTCGTTATCGCTTCTTCGGAGGGCATAAAGTTTCTCTGCCATTAGATTAGAAGTAGTTTCCAAGATATATATAAATATATAGAAATTTTGATTTTTAGTATATAGAGAGTCTCTGTGTTTTTTTATTATTTTATCGGATTTATTTCAAGGTACAAATAAACAATAGGATTTTATTAATAGTTCTGTGTCTGAGCCACCAAGTTAAAATGCGCCCAAATTTCTGAACGAGTCGTTTCGACACTTCTTTTTGTATTAAATTTTAGGTTTTTCCATCCGAGGGAAGAAAAAATAATACAGGCATAAATTCCTGACTAAATTATCTACGCTATTATTCGATTATTTTATTCCCAAGGTTACTTTTGATAGAAAAAAGGAAATGCGGAAAATTTAATGCTAATGAAAAAATACAGTTTATCGCGATTGTTGTTAAACAAAAAAATCATTTTTTCACTAGATTTTTATTGACATAGCAACAGTTTTTATGTTGAACATTTTAATTAGCGGAAAATAAAGGGCAAATTTTCCGTTTTTTCATATTTTTTTCTTTAAAGAAATCGATAAACTGTTGAATTAATAAGAGATTATTATTTGTAGGGAATTTTCTTAGTTATTTATTTAAAAGTTTTTCTACACTATTCTTCAGATTATCATTTTAATTTGGTTTGATCCACCTAGAAAATTCGATTTGATTTACTAATAAAACCTTAATGACGTCATTTTTTAACAATATATAAATTTCCATAACCTACAGCAACTTACCTTCATTTTTATAGATATAGAATTTTTTAAATCACAATTAAAGAAAAAATATAATATTAACGTTATCGTTGATTCCATTATAAAAAAAAACACAAATTATCATCTGGATTAGAAAAAAAAAAAAACAATCGAAACACACCCACTTCAAATAATTCAATTCTATAGTCAGCTATCTCTCTAGATAGCATAAAAACTTCCACGTAACGAGGAAAATCGATGGCAACCGCGCCTCGTGTCCACCAAACAAAACACTGTCGGCAATAGCAGGAGCAGCACACAATTTTCTCGACCTTGACAAACGAACAGAACAGGGTCGAGAGAAACGAGTAGGTTACGCTTGCGCTAACTATTATACCTACCTCTAGATATGTCTCAATATTGCGAAATAATATCAAATCTAGTAGTCGATAACATACAAAATTTTCAAATTTGTTACAAAATTGTATATGTTGATTGTTTCACAACAAGTAAGAGTTTTATAAATTTTCTCGTTATTTCCATACAAAGCCAGTTCAAAAATGGTGGTGGGTTGTTTTGGTAAAATTTGATCTAAAACTCACAAAAACAAGATAATTAGTACAAACCTTATTTGGACATGACCAAACGAAAAAACTTCCACGAATAGATCATATACAATTAAAGATATGAGAACATACAGAGGAGCATAAGCCGACAAATATCAGTGGTTATAGCAGACAAAAAACAAAAATCTCGCTCAAGAGAAAAAATAATAATGTACATATGGAATTGGACATAGATAAAAGTGTATCAAAAGCTATACTTTGATTTAGTGGAAATCTATTATGACACAACTGTTGCTATGGTAACCATCACTATGATAATCAGTGCCTAATAGTCCGAGTTTGCGGAATTGTTTACTTACGAAATGTGCTATTGGACAACTGTTGCCATAGTAACGGTAACTATGTTTAAACTCTCACGACTAAATGGACAGTTGATAGGAACCAAAGAGAAAAATCCAAGAAACTATCGCAGCTCGATATCAGGATTCTACGAGAAGCCAAAGATTTTCCGGACGAGTTCCTAGATGAGTCACCCCACCGACGCCCATGGAAATTCCCTTTGTATTTCTGAGTCTTCCGGAAGGGTCGTAACTATCAAATCAAAATGTCCCATACAATTCTTAAGTAATGTAACCAATCAACTCCTTTATTATTTTTCCAACGAATTTTATACAAAAATAGTCAAAACACATTATATTTAATAGGACAAATTGTGTAATATTTTTGTACTTTGGGAAAATAGGGAAAAATCATATTGGTGTTTAGCGACCACAAAAAAACACTACTACAATTTGATAATGATTTATTTTAATAGTATTAAGAATAAGATGTCTGTTCAGTTTTTGTATTATGTTTAGTTTATAGTTATATTTAATTTATGTAAAATAATATTGTCACGCCACCCCTGGATGGTTCTTCTATCGAACCAACAGGGTGTGGGTTGAAATAGGCACTCTCTGTCAGTTAGTCAAACGTTCAACACATGTCTCTATTCTTTTTCTGTAAATATAGTTTACAAAATCTAATAATCATTTCAATACAACAAAACAACAAAAGAAAATAAGCTAGTCCTTACATTTGGTCCTTCGATCCGAATAATAATAATTAAAATTCATTCTTAATTATTTTAAAAACAAATCAGACCTTACAAGTCAAAGTGTTTTAAGTGCGAAGTGCGGATGCAACCCCTAATCTAGGTAGATCAGTTGACCAGTTCTAGAGTGCTGAACGCCGATACGTCGATCGTCGTCCAAGAATCTACTGGGTCGCTAGCCTTCTGTGGTCGGTCGCTGCTTCCAGGGAAATAGAAAGTGAGTCGTTCCTTTTTTATTTTTACCCAATTTCGTATTTTTTTGTGTATTTGGTATATTTTTCACTCTGAGCAACATCTGTTGTTAGCGTGTTCAAATCTTATAACAAAACATCAGATTTTATTTGAGTGCATTCATTAAATACATTTAATCGTGTCATTTCAGTTGTTTCTTATCAAGTAACAAAAAACATTTTACGTTTTTCATTAAAGTTGAAAATTTAAATCTCAGTTTAGATAAATACCTAGAAAATCCATATTCATTTTATTATTTTGTTCGTCTTACAATTTGTATCAGATATGTCTAATCACGGAGACGATATAGATAAATTGCGCAAATCTCGAAAATCACTTAAATCTCGTCTCACACTTTTTATCAAGTATGTTGACAAAGTTCTTACTGAGATTTCTATAAATGGTATGTCAGCTTCAACGCCTTTTATGGAATTGCAAGCTAGAGTAGATCGCGCACAAGAAATTTTACCTCAGTTCGAGAATATTCAAGCTCAAATTGATTCTCTAATAATTGACGAAACTGACGATGAAACTGATTATCGCGCTAATTTTGAGGACTCATTTTATGCAGGTATCAGTAAAGCCAAACAGATTCTTCTAAATACAAATGTTACAAGTATTTCTTCTAGTTCATCTGATAATTCTAGTTCAGATAACAATGGTATAAAATTGCCTACTATTAGTTTGCCTAAATTTAGCGGAAATTTCGAAAACTGGCTAGATTTTCATGATTCGTTTGATTCAATGATCGTTAAAAATATGAATATCAATTCAATACAAAAGTTTCATTATCTGAAAGCATGTGTATCGGGCAGTGCTGAACAGGTTATAAATTCGTTGCAATTATCTTCATCAAATTTTACAGTAGCGTGGCAACTCCTTTGTGACAGGTTTGCAAATAAACCATTGTTATTGCACAATCACATAAAGGCTATTTTCAATTTAAAATCTGTGAATCAAGAAAGTTCAATATGTTTTCGGCAACTAGTTGACGGCTTAACAAGCAATTTAAGGTCGCTTGAATCGTTAGGCGAACCAGTTGAGCATTGGGATTCGCTAATAATATTTATCATATTAGAAAAACTTAACCCTGATACTGTCAAGGATTGGGCAAAAGAAACTCACAGTGAAAAGCCCACAATAAAAATGTTGCTAGCCTTTATTCAGAATAGGGCAGACACCTTAGAAAAGTACGAGGCCAGATCTCTAAAGCCTCATTCTAAGGATTTCCAGTCACCATCTCATTATAAATCACATTTAAATAATTCTAAATTCAAATTTTCAACTAGCAAATCTCTAATTTGTAAAGAGTCAGCTCGTGACTCATGCATCCTCTGCAAAGGCAACCACAAATTGTCTCTTTGTAGGGATTTTCAAAACCTCGATACGCATGCGCGTATTGCTGAGGCGAAAAGGCTTCATGTGTGTTTTAATTGCTTATTTAATGGTCACCAAAATATCAATTGTAAATATGGACAATGCAAAAAATGTGGTAAAAAGCATCATACGCTACTTCACATTGAGGCGGATAATTCTAGTAATCGTGGTGTATCCTCAAATGATGACCAAGCCGCTTCAACCAGTCAAGTTTCTAACGTCCTTTCAAGTCATACACATTCTAGCACATTCGCCCTATTGTCCACTGTAGTTGTTCAAGTTCGTGACTCCTTCGGTGTTGCACATAATTGCCGAGCCCTTTTGGACAGCGGCTCACAGTCCAATTTCATTACCTGCGACTTAGCTTCAAAGTTAGGTATTTCTAAAAAACCTACTGATATTTCTGTAGTTGGTATTGCTCAAATTGCTTCGAGCATCAAGTACAAATGTTCATTATCTATACATTCGTTACAATCACCGTTTTCAACAACACTAGACTGCTTGATTACTTCATCTATATGCGATCAAGTTCCAGGAACCTCTATTGACATTTCTTCATTAGCTATTCCATCTAATATTCGTTTATCTGACTCAAACTTTCACATCTCTTCCAACATAGATCTCTTGATAGGGGCAGGGCTTTTCTGGAACCTCCTATGCGTTGGACAAGTTAAACTGGGTTCTCAGAAGCCCATTCTTCAAAAGACCAAGCTTGGCTGGATCATTTCAGGTCCATTGCCCAAGTTCAGTTCTTCAAAAGTCGTTTGCAATTTTTCGCAAAACTTGGAAGGTTTTGATCTTCGCCGTTTTTGGGAAATAGAAGAATGTTCAAATACTCAGCCTCTTTCAAAAGAGGAACTGGAGTGTGAAAATCATTTTAAATCCACTTATAAACGAAACTCTGATGGTCGTTTTGTGGTTACCATTCCTCTCAGGAATTCAATTGAAACATTAGGCGATTCTAAATACAAGGCAGAAAAAAGATTTTATAGTATTGAGCGCAAACTTCAAAATAATTCTATAATTCTGGATAGTATTCAAAATTCCATTCCTTCTTCGGATACTAAATTTACTTTAGGTCCAAAGGAAAACAGCAAGACCTTAGGCCTACAATGGTGCCCTAAGTCAGATTTATTGCTGTATTCAATTCAATCTAGCTCTCTTTCAAAGTATGTAACAAAAAGGACTATTCTTTCAGCAATATCACAAATATTTGACCCTCTTGGTCTTTTGAGTGCATCTGTAATCAAAATTAAAATTCTAATTCAGCGTCTTTGGTTGGAAAAATTGGGATGGGATCAATCAGTTCCCCTTGCTATCCATACTGAGTGGCTTTCTTTTCGAGATCAACTTCCTCAGTTAAACGATCTAAACATTTCTAGGCATGTCATCCTTAAAGACTCCAAAATTCTTGAAATCCATGGGTTCTCTGACGCCAGTGAGTCCGCTTATGGCGCCGCTATCTATATTCGGAGTGTTAACCAAGAAGGTGACGTGTCAGTGCATCTTCTCTGTGCTAAGACAAAGGTGGCTCCTTTGAAGAAAATCAGTATTCCTCGTCTCGAGCTCTGCGGAGCACTTATCTTATCAAGGCTTTCAAAAAAGGTTCTTGATTCACTTGACCTCGAGTTTGATAATATATTTCTATGGTCAGACTCTACTATTGTTTTGGGTTTGATCCAAACATCTCCTCATCTTCTTAAAACCTTTGTTGGAAACAGAGCTTCTGAAATTCAGATGAATACCAATCCTGATCAATGGAGACATGTCAGTACGAAGGATAATCCTGCTGATTTACTGTCTCGAGGTGTTGAGCCAAGTTTTCTAAAATCTTCAGCTCTTTGGTGGCATGGTCCCACATTTTTATTACAATCCTCAGACACTTGGCCCACTTCTTATGTTCAAGATCTAAAAGAGCTTCCGGAGCTTAAACGAACATGTCATACCATGCTTGTTGCTCCCGTTGAGTCATTTCCTTTCGAAAACTTTTCTTGTTTCTCAAGTCTTAAAAGACTTATCGCATATTGTTTTCGGTTTTACCGTAATTGTTCTACTCCTGATAAACTGTTAAGAAACTCTGGTCCTCTTACTACTGCCGAGCTTCAAGGTGCAATTACGTGTATTGTAAAATTAGTGCAGGGTACACATTTCACATCTGAAATGTTTAATCTTCGTCACAAAAGGCCAATTTCTTCAAAAAGCAAAATCCTTGCTCTAAATCCCTTTTTGGATGAAGATGGCATAATAAGAGTAGGTGGGAGATTGCATAACTCCACATTTAGCTTCAATAAAAAACATCCTATCTTGTTACCTGCACATCACCCTGTTACGACTATGATATTTCGATCCGAACATTTAAATCTTCTGCACGCTGGTCCGCAGCATTTATTATCAATCATTCGTGAGAGCTATTGGCCAATCTCTGGCAGATCTACTGCTAAACGAGTGGTGCGAGAATGCATTCGTTGTTTTCGCGCAAATCCAAGGCAGTCTAATCCAATTATGGGAGATCTTCCTTCCCATAGGGTAAATATTTCGTTTCCTTTCTCAGTAACTGGCGTAGACTATGCCGGTCCATTCACTCTTAAGACGAAACAAGGTAGAAATCCATCTAGATATAAGGGTTATGTTAGTCTTTTCATCTGTCTCTCAACGAAGGCAATACACCTGGAGTTAGTCTCGGATTTGAGTACTGCGTCTTTTCTCGCTGCGTTAAAACGTTTTATCGCTCGAAGAGGTAAACCGGCTCAAATCATGTCAGATAATGGAACTAACTTTGTTGGTTGTAGAAACGATCTGAAAGATCTAGGCAATTTTCTGCGTTCTCATGAAGGTAAAATTACTGATTCCTGCGTAAAAAGCGAAATCAATTGGAAATTCATTCCGGCACACTCTCCCCATTTCGGTGGAATATGGGAAGCGGGCGTTAAATCGATGAAGGCTCATCTCAAACGAATACTCTCGGATAGTAATTTAACTTATGAGGATTTCATGACAGTTCTTGCTCAGGTGGAGGGTATACTAAATTCGCGTCCTTTAAGTCCCATGTCTTCTGATCCTTCTGACCTATTACCACTCACTCCTTCTCACTTTTTAATTGGGCGATCTCTGAGCTCAATACCAGATCCGGATTTCACTACGGTAAATTCCAACCGCTTGTCCAGGTTCGAGCATCTTCAGCAGCTGCGTCAACATTTCTGGAGGCGTTGGTCGTTGGAGTATGTTTCTGAATTGCAGCAGAGACAAAAATGGAAAGTGAATCGATCCAAAATTAAAGTTGGAACTTTAGTGCTCATCAAGGATAGGGACTTACCGCCTCTCAACTGGCTTATTGGAAGAGTTGAGCAACTTCATCCTGGAGCAGATGACATTACAAGGGTGGTCACTATACGAACCTCAAAGGGACTGATTCGAAGAGCAGTGACAAACATTTGCCCTCTTCCGTGTGAATAGTGACACCTTGGTACAGACATTCATTTTCCTCCGTGTTAACAGTGACACTTTGGTGCAAAAAATTCCCCTTTTCCTAATAAATAGTGACGCTTTGGTGCAAATATTTTTCTCTCCCTTGTAAATAGTGACATAGATCATAGTGTGAGTGATTAATTTTAAGATAAAACTTTATTCATTTCTATTTATTATAGTATGTATATATCTCTGCTTATTTTGTATATATTTCTCTTAAAAGCTACCCTTTCAAGGTGGGGGGCATGTTCAGTTTTTGTATTATGTTTAGTTTATAGTTATATTTAATTTATGTAAAATAATATTGTCACGCCACCCCTGGATGGTTCTTCTATCGAACCAACAGGGTGTGGGTTGAAATAGGCACTCTCTGTCAGTTAGTCAAACGTTCAACACATGTCTCTATTCTTTTTCTGTAAATATAGTTTACAAAATCTAATAATCATTTCAATACAACAAAACAACAAAAGAAAATAAGCTAGTCCTTACAATGTCTAAAACCCATGGTGTATTTACTGATTCGCTGATTTTGTTTCGAACCTCTTGGGAGTACCACCTGTTGCGTTCAATAGAACTTACCAGAATTTTGTAAGATGGCGCTGTTTAGTCACATTTTGTGTGGACAGTACAAACCTGTATTTTATACCAGAATATAAATACAGTGTGATCTGTTTTTACAGTTTACTATGAGCGATGTATGCGCCATCTGAAATTTCTAAGATGTCTAAAAATCATGGTGTTTCCACTTATACCTGTAAAAGTTTGAGTCAAACTGGGAGATCTCTACCTATTTGATTTTTACTAATTTTTGAGAAATTACTATAGTTTCACATTAGAAATTCCAGATGGCGCATATATCTGTCATAGTAAACTATACTCACAGTTCACACAGGGTGTATTTATATTCTGGTACTGAATACAGACGAATGCTCGAATCTCCACTGTCCACACAAAATGTGACAAACTCAGCTAGGACTTGAACAATTCTAAACAGCGCCATCTTACAGAATTCTGGTAAGTTCTATTGAACGCAATAGATTGTACTCCGAGGAAGTTCGAAACAAAATCGAAACAGTAGATACACCAGAGTTTTTAGACATCTTAGAAAGTTCTAATCTGAAACTCTGGCAGGGTTGCCAATGGCCTTCGACGTTATTCCCCGTTGAATGACTGGCGATTCCCCAAAATTCCCCACTGTGGAAGTAAATAAGTAAATTTCAGTAAAAATGAAATAACTTTTTTTAAATTGGGAAACACTGATTTATTGATTGAATTTTTTAGTTTAATAACTTGAAGCCAATATTTTTCAGCAATTTTAAAAGGTTCTGATAAACCATGCTGGGAAAAAGTAAAGCACTCTATCAAAAAAATAAAAACCGTTTTTTTTTTGACCAAGTAAAAGTAATTGATCAAATTATGCAGAATCAATAAAAGGTCAATGTAAGACTTCGGAATTATGGAATGTGAACTGTGCGAGTGCGACACAGAAAGAGAAACTTGGAACGTCAAAAGAGGTAATGTCTAACAAACCTAGAAGACGTTTTAAGAAAAATTAATCTATAATTTTGTCATTTACCTACCTTATTTAGTATGAGAAATCCTGGATTCCCCACAGTCGATGAAATTCTCCACATTTTGGGCATTCCCCACAGATTGGCAATGCTGAACTCTGGTAATCTCTCAAAATTAGTCAAAATCAAGTATGTTATGGTCAAACTGGAAGATCTCTCCCACTTTGACCAAAGAATACATATTGATATGAAAATTTAAAACAGAATGATGACAGGTCATTTCAGATGTCATATCTATGATGATCAGCTATGGTTGACTAATAATCTGGCAATTTAAAAAAAAAAAAAATTTTTAATCAAGTAAGAAATAAAAGAAAATTATTATGAGTTTTTGTCAATTTTGGTTTGTAAAAAAAATAAAATAAAGATAATGCATTACTACAAAGTGAGACTTTATTAGAAAATACATTTAGAAATAGAATAAAATATATAAAAAGAGATCAAGCATTATCATAAGAACCAGTAAGAAGATAAACCAGGTGGAGGAAGAAAATAACTAAAAAGTAATTGAAGTATCATTCATAAAGAGGTGAGATTGGAGAACAGAAAAAAACGCCAGGTAGAGAATGGAATAAAGTAGGAGGTGAACCATAGAGACACAGACTGAGCGAAAGAAGGAAGAACTGAAGAAAGTAGAAGAAACATTCAAAATTTAAATAAATTGTATTTTTTTTTTTATATAATTACTAAAATTTTTTCAGTGTGAACCATAGAGAAATAATAAGCAAAGTGACATTTCCAATACAAACTACTGTCATCAAATTTAATGCGCGTACTACAGCGACACCCTTGGCAACGAGCGCGAAACACACACTCGAAAATTACTCAGTCGGTAATGTAGAGTGCGTGGTTTATATAAATCTAGGCGGTAAATTTGTAATTGCAGTGTGGATTTTATAATAAATGAAAAGAAACATATAAATACATTATTTATATTATATTACCAAATTATACTTATACATAAACAATTACATATAAAATAAAAACTAATGACATTGCTTTGTCATCTATAGTCCAAAAACAATTTTTCTGTTTGTAATTTTTAATGGTGCTATTTAAAAAGTTTATACCACTTGGATCATATTTAACATTAAAATATTCAAAATCAATTGCGTTTGAATTTTGAAAAAATGTTTTAATTTGATGTCGAGATGATTTTAAAATATTTTTTAACTTTGAAATTTTATTGTTTTGGTTTCTTACATACGTATACATTTTTCTTTCCCTTGGAGTTAAATCAACTGTTCTCGCATTCATTTGACGTAAAATCCCTTTTTTCGTTGATTTCTTTAAAGGAGTAGGAGTAGGTATAGTACATTCCATGTGAGACGGACCTGTTTCATTATTACCGGATTTATTAAAATATTACTTAAAATATTAATTTTTGGTAAAATTTTGAGTATTTTGGCAAACTTGGTAAGATTTTTTTGGTGCTATCACAAAAATCCGAATTTTGGAAATGTTCGACACATAAATTTACACGTTTGCTTGTAATGTTCAAATTTAAAATTTCAAACCATCATTTGCGTCGTTCCAAATTAAGAGGAAATACAAAAAATTGAATGTTTTCAAACTCCTTTTTCATCAAATGGGAATAAAAGACGTTCTTACAAAAGGGGACACAACATTTCATTTTTATTCTTCCCGGCTTTAATTTTATGGAATCCATATTTTTAACGTCAAGAAAAATGGCTGTAAAAAGAAGTAACATTTTTAATAAAATTTATGTATACAAAAGATGATTATCCTTACTTGGAGTTTATTTATTACATAAACAATTCGCCTATTGTCAATACGTATAAGAATTTAGTTTTTATTGATAGAATAATAATTAACAGCAATACTAGAATATTTTAAATCTACAAAAATTCTAATTTCAAAAGTTAATTTGACATTTGACATTAGTCATGGCCCGCTATTGGCTCGTAGCAATAACGTTCGTAGTTTAGCTCATGGCCACCATGCGCAATGCGCAACGAGTGTCTAATTTGGTCACGGAACGTGTTGATAGTTATTTGTATTGGAACTTTCACTCTGCTTATTATTTCTCTATGGTGTGAACCCAACCCGGACTGAGATTGATAGATTTGATAGACCGGGTGGTCCATATCAATACATACATCGATAGGTATTCTTTGGTTTGACCCAAACTTTTACAGGTATAAGTGGGATTTTTAGACATCTTACTCAAGAAAATGCATACACGATTGAAGTGATTAAAGTATGTCAAAAATTTTCTGTATGCTTTTCCGAGTAAAATGTACCACAGACCTTATTCCTTATTCGTTTCGTTTATGTCAAAAATACGGTCAGGATTCTAGCGCCATCTCTACCACACCTATACAAATATTTATTGGATTATTACGGTATTGCCGATCTGTGCGAAATTACCAGATTTCGGAGATTTTTGGTATAAATTTGATATTAAGTTTTATGTTTGTTCGTAAATACATATATATCTGTGCGAAAAGTAAATTAATTGTCGCGCCCTATATTTCTATCTAAAACTTAAAATCATGAAAAAAGAACAATCCTGTATTCGAATTTGTCGACCTTGGCAAGACCGATCCATCAGAAACAAGACGAGACATGGACGACAACGTCGAAATGCCTATATCGTGTTCGTATTCCTGCTGATCCATTCTCGTCCCCTTAACCTTTGCCATTGCCCTTCTATTTTTTTTTTTTAACGGGCAAGAGCAAAGAGACACCCAGCCGACTTGCCGCGACCGCGAGAATTCGTCAAGGCAAATAGGCAACGCGAACGCGAAATGATCGACTCATTCATGACGCATTTGGCCATGCCCTTGCGCAAGGAGAAGCGGCGTTGCCTAGATCTGAAAATTTAGATCAATGAACAAATGAATAGCGACTTACGTTCCATAAATACGCAATGTGAAAGAAAGTGCTAAAGTCAGTGGAAATAATTTATATTACGTAGATCACCCAATTATAGTATGTTTAAGAAATTGAAACGTTAATTTTAGATAAGGTGATGAAGTAACGATGATTTTCTTAAAAATATAAATAGGTACCTGGATATATTTATTTTCGTTATAGATTGTCCAACAACTAAGGGCCATTTGCACCGACTAAATTTAAACCCAGCTTTAGAGTAAGCCTCGCTTTAAATAAAAATTCATTTGTACAGCCAGACAACCTTGGTTTAAAGTGGTCTAAGCAAAGTTTAAGTTAAACCGTCAGAATTGAGGGTTTTAATTTACAAAGCCTTATTTCATAACCAAACTTTTATGGTTTCCAGCCATTTGATCCAAATAACAAATTTTCTATAGTGTTGTTACTTCTTGATGTTTATGTGACATTCTTATAATCTTTAGTACTTTTTTTATACCACATCTTTTGTATTAAAAATACAAAATGAATTTCGATGATATTTTTGAAGGCGATTTGGATGTTCTTCAAATAATTAATTTCGGTTTTCCAAGACAAATTTATATCCGAAATAATCCTTACGAAGAGCTAAGTGAACTAACTTTCCATATTTGGTTATTATATTTAATATAGTTGTTTTCTCTTCATTTGAAAAATTAGTGCTTCGCTGACGTTTTCAATCATTTTGACACATGCAGATTACAGAAATAAGGCATGCGACATAATAGCTATTTGTGTATTAAGAGCGGAAAGTGATACTTTGCTGCTTGAGGCAGAGAGTTGCCCGCGCGACGCGTAGCGGAGCGCGGGCAATCTGCCGAAAGCGGCAAAGCACTTTCTGCTCGAATTGCACACAAGATTTTTTCTACGATCACATTATTTTTAGACAAATAATTTAAAAAAAACATGAAAATACACTTCATAACCTAAAAATGAAATAATGACGTTTCATTAATTTCATAGTCTACTATTTGCACAAAACAGTAAGTAGATACTTAAATATGCAATCACTATTTCATATAGGTGTACCTAGGTGTATCTAGGTGTACCTTCTGACTGTTATATTTTTACTAGATAAATTTTATAAAATAAAGTTTAATTTCGTTCGAAATATCTTCAAATATTAATATTTCAACTAAAATATTCAGACTGCCCTACATTTTGTTTTAATATACCTGTTATTTACTACCTTTCTTTAGTTTATTGTAAATGAAAACAGGCGAGCGGAAAAGTACGCGCTAGAGCGACAATAATGTCAAATTATTACAGATCACGGAAAACATCAACTTTGCGGTTAGATTTGAGTGTGCAAAAGCCTACTTTGGGTAGTGATCGTAGGAAAAATATATTATATTTTCACAGCCACTACACCGTTTTTGAATTTTTGTCAGGTTAGAATTTTTGTTATGAAGTTAGTCACAAAAGTGGCCACAACTATAAATAAACAAAATTACCATCAATAGTTCGCTTGTACTCGCTTAAGAAAGCTCGCTTTAAAAAGGTGCGGTGCAATGATTTTGAAAATAAACTTCACTTAAATATTTAAGCGAGTTTTAAAAAACAAAGTTTAGATGTCGATCGGTGCAAATGGCTCTAAAACGACATCTCCAACGCAGAGGTGTACTCGTAATTAGACACTTAAAGCCAATTGTGGATTTTTATACGTATCCGTATACATCGAATCAAAATACGTTAACGGGGAAATAACCTTTTAAAGCACTCATCAACCCAAACGTATACGGAACCTTCAAATGTCATATCAACTTTCAAATATCTTGAAAATTATGGTTTTATAACAAAATTTTTGTGTTATTGTTGTGTTTGAATTTGGATATTTAATTATTATAATTGTAAATTTCATTTTGGGCTACCTCTGAGCCAATCTGAGAAATCCTTTCCACAAATATCAATCATATTTTGTCTAATTTGCGGCCACTTCCCTTAAAACATGCAAATCGTCTTCAGGAGAATAGAAAAGACGTTTTCTTTAAACAATTATTCCTCTTATTAGAAATAACTATATGACTCGGTCCAATATTTTGAGAATAACTTGGGTTATAAACACTTTTCTTCACTTAAATACTTTAGATTTTTGACAGATCCGTCTCCGGATACATATACCGAAAGGAGCCGTATCGATACGTAGCCCGTAACACATATCTGTCACCGTATCGAGTTTGCGCATGCGCATATAGATACGGATAAAGATCCGATTTTAATTTCGACTTAAGGCCGCAGTTTCACTTTATTTTGACGTATAAAAACACGGATTTACCAGTTCCAATTACGTTTAAATTTTACTGAACGAAGGAAAATTAAACTTTGGCAGCTTAAAGTATAATGTTTAAAGAATGGACTCTCCTATTTTTTATTTGTCCTGTAATTAAACTGAGTTTAAAAAAAAATAAAAAAAGTGTTTTTTAAAATCAGAGATAAAAAGTAGGAGACTTCATTCTACGTATTTTTGTTAGTAAGCTCCTTGAATATTTCTTTATTTTATTCAGTATTTATTAAATCTAATTGGAAATTCTATCGAGAATTATATGTCAAATTTATTTGTCATAATGAAGATTTTCAATAATTTCCTGTAATGTCTTAGTTCATACCCTCTCGAAAAGATGTCGCGACAATCAAATTAGATGACAATCATATAAAAACCATGTTGCCAAACTTTTAGAAAAATCTGAATATTAGGTATTTTCGCGGAGCTAATCCTGAACCAGTTCAGAACACATTTAAGAATTACAAAGGCCACAAAGGGACAAGTTATTTGCGCATGTCCTATTCGGAATATATTCAGGATTTTTATGTACCGCGAACGCATAAAATGGAATATTTGTCTCCAGATTTGGAATATTTGTCTCTCATAATGGAATATTTGTCTCCAAATAGGCGCTCCTGTTTTGCCAAACTTTCCAGTTTCGCACTGCGTTCGGTATTGCTGCTGGTGATAAGATGTCGATATTGACATGGGACTCGCGAGTAAACCGAATTTTTATTATTTTTCCGAGCGCATCAATCTGTTATCTGCTAGGTTAAAACAAAATATTTATATTTGAGAAAATGAACAATCATGGTTTACTGTATATACAATATGTCTCAGTAAGTTGGAACCATATGGGAAACTTTTTTATTATTAATTTCAGGAAAAAAATGTATTCTTCATAAAAAGTTCTGCATGTCCTAAAATCTAAAATACAATCAACACATATCAATTTTTTTCAGTCGTGTACGAGGTATGTCAAAAAATATGAATTTTACTCAAGAGTAAAGTACCTTTATTTTTCTGAATATTGACAATTGTTATTATAAAAAGTTGATTATAAATGCATATGCATTCAACACGTGTTTAAATTGTAAAATAGTTAGAAAACATTAAGAAACGAGGTTATCATGACTTTTACAATCACAAGAGATAAATGTTTATTCAAAATAGAAACAATAGTAAACAAGCACAAAACCTATTTTTTAAAAATAAATGAATGTAATTGCATATTTGAAAATAGTTTTTGGTACTGATAAACTTTTTTTTAATAACATTTTTCGATATTGTCAAATTTAAAGGTATTTTACTCGTGAGTAAAATTCATATTTTTGACATACCTCGTACACGACTGAAAAAATTTGATATCTGTTGATTGTATTTTAGATTTTAGAACATGCAGAACTTTTTATGAAGAATACATTTTTTTCCTAAAATTAATAATAAAAAAATTTCCCATATGGTTCCAACTTACTGAGACATATTGTATGTTGCAGGAGAAATATTTTTTGATTTTGATAATGTAAATAAAAAATTCTGTGCAGTTTAAAAAAAAAGTCATAATCTCCAACACCAAAAAACCCCATGTACCAACTTTGAATGGAATCGGTTAATAATCATAAATTTCGTCCACCATTTTGGAGTCGACATCTTGAATTTATTTGTTTTGAAAAAAAAATCATTATCTCCTATTCCAAAAAACCCCCAATACCAATTTTGAAAAGAATCGGATAATAATCCCATATCTCGTCCGCCATCTTGAATTTATTAATTTTGAAAAAAAAAATCATAATCTCCAACACCAAAAAACTCCATGCACTAATTTTTAATGGAATAGGTTAATAATCATAAATGTCGTCCACCATTTTGGAGTCGACATCTTGAATTTATTTATTTTGAAAAACATTCATAATCTCCGACCCCAAAAACACCCAAATACCAATTTTGAAAAGAATCTGATCATAATCACATATCTCGTCTGCCGTCTTGAATTTATTAATTTTGAGAAAAAATTTGTGATCCCCAACCCCAAAAACCTCCCCATGGCAATTTTGAAGCAAATCTGTCCGTCCGTAATGAAATATCTATAAAATATATTTGGGATTTATATTTATGATGATTTTACGTATTTATCGAAGATAAACAAAGAAACAAAGTTAGTTTTACAGCGTTGCCATATCCTAGCAGAGCTCAGAGATTTTCTTGCTCTTGGCATAAAATGAAATAAGATTAAAATTATATTGTATAGTAGACCAGATAAATAATATGAAATAAAATGTCACTACTAAAACGAGTAAATAATTTGGTCAAATGTATGTTGAAATAAATCGTAAATAAGACATATTGCTACATCTGTTGAATAATAGATTTATGAAATTTGACATTAATATGACATATGTCACATTTAGTTATTGTTATGAATATTGGAATGTGCCAATGCGGCCAAGTGTCTAATAATCCAGAACCGTAACGCTAATTTACGCGATAACTTTGTAGGTAATATGGGGTAAGATTATATTGAACGCAAAAGCAAAATCTTATAGTGACTCTTAATCAAATTACCTACATACAAACGTAAAAGTACTGCTTTGAAAACAAAAATACAATTTTTTTTTTTAAAAACCAGTTCCGGCACGAGTGCACCCCTGCTCCGACGTCCCCACTTCTCTAATTTTCCCTTTGTTGTTTCGTTCCCCACTTCTCTAATTTTTAACTAAGCGGTCGATTTAGTACCTAGATGAACGCAAAAATATCAAACTTAAAAAAAAATATGGTACCAATATAAAAAAATAGTTATTTATCTACGACTTTCCTTAAAAACGAGCATTTTTACACTTATGCATTTTAAATGGGAGTTTCATTAAAATACTCAAATAGACGCAGAAAGTGTTTCATCACAAATGTCATTCTTGCTAAAAAATGAGTCCAAACAAAAAATTTGAATACGTTTTCGGTTGACGCTTTGCTTATTAGTTTGTGTGGATGTTGTTTTCTCGGGTAAAATATTTTATTCTTTATCTTCGCTGCTAAATTTGACTTTGACAGGTTTTTGACAAGTATGACATTTGTGACGTCATAATTTAAACTGTTTTATAATGAACAATGCTTTTTAAATGGGCCTTTCGTTATCACTCGTTTTTTAGGCCATGTTGTTTGACAGTTGCCATTGACGATGGTCATATTTTTTTCACTTTTACCGTCATTTAGTTTGACAGGTCAGTCATTTTAATTATTTCTAAAGTATGGAAAAACCAAGTAATGAATGGATTAATTAAGCTAGTTAGTGAAAAACCTCAAAAAAGAGACGAAAAGCACGTGATAAAGGACGCCATTTTTTATCCAATCTTGTCTATGTAAGAAGGTACTTTTCCATTTACGAATTACAAATTTTAAGTTTACAAAAATATTACTTCACGCACTTGTATCATAAATACCTATTATGCAACAAGTGTGTAAAGTGATACTTTTTTCACGAATATGAAATTTGTCTCATGAGTGAAAAAAGGCACTTTACACATCAGTTGCACACATTAGTTGCATATAGGTAATATTTTTTCTACTACCAAAAAATATGTAGGTATTAAGTAAAAAATAATCAATCTACTTTACTTTAGGCACCAGTGCGTAAAGTTGAACTTTACGCACGACAAAGTATGTGTGAAATTAGTAATTTACACACGAGTAGAAAAAATAATTATTTTTGAGTGTTGCAACAATAATTTCACTCGCTCACTTATTTTAACGAAATTATTCAGTTTCAAAATTTTTATATTCGATTTATGGCATTTATAAAATTAGAAAAATAATATAAAAAATATACAAGGTGATGCCATAAATACGTATACTATATTACTCTTTAGTTTGCACACCCTGTAATATCAATTTGACAAAAAATTTCCCTCCTGATAAAAATTTCTTTATCAAATAAACTTTATAAAATTAGAAAAATAATATAAAAATATACAGGGTTATGCCATAAATACGTATAATATATTATTCTTTACTTTGCACATCCTGTAATATTAATTTGACAAAAAATTTCCCTCCTGATAAAAATTCCTTTATCAAATAAACTTTATAAAATTAGAAAAATAATATAAAAATATACAGGGTGATGCCATAAATACGTATACCATATTACTATTTAGTTTGCACACCCTGTAATATCAATTTGATAAAAAAATTCCCTCCTGATAAAAGTTTCTTTATCAAATAAAATTTATAAAATTAGAAAAATAATATAAAAAATATACAGGGTGATGCCATAAATACGTATATTACATTACTCTTTTAGTAATATTAATAATGACAAAAAATATTACTATTTAGTTTGCACACCCTGTAATATCATTTTGACAAAAAATGTCCCTGCTGATGAAAGTTTCTTTATCAAATAAACTTTATAAACTTAAAAAAATAATAAAAAAAATATACAGGGTGATTTCATAAATACGTATGTTATATTACTCTTTGGTTTGCACATCCTGTAATATTAATTTGACAAAAAATTTCCCTCCTGATAAAAATTTCTTTATCAAATAAACTTTATAAAATTGAAAAAATAATATAAAAAATATACAGGGTGATGCCATAAATACGTATATTATATTACTCTTTACACACCCTGTAATATTAATTTGACATAAAATTTCACCCCTGATAAAAGATCATTAATTAAATAACCTTTATTAAATTAGAAAACAACTATTAAAAATATACAGGGTGATACGTAAATTTAATTATGATAAAAAAAAATCTTTAGTTTGCAAATACAATAATCTTTATAAAATTAGGACACAAATATAAAAATATACTGGATGATGCCATAAATACGTAAATTAAATTATGATAAAAAAATTACTTGTAATATAAAAGTTTCTAAATATAATTTTATAAAATAGTAAATTCCGACAAAAATATACAGGATGATGTCATATAAGATATTTTTTTTTTGGATTTATTCACAAACGAGGTGTCACTCGGGCCCC
The DNA here is from genome assembly GCA_963243735.1 of Neocrepidodera transversa. NCBI lineage: Eukaryota > Metazoa > Arthropoda > Insecta > Coleoptera > Chrysomelidae > Neocrepidodera > Neocrepidodera transversa. The sequence continues at coordinate 731,297 of OY725341.1, read as the reverse complement.
TTTTAAAATTATTATGTCATCATTTACTTGTGAAAAAGTTTATTTATGATTTTCTATGTATTTTTTAACTTTTGCTGATGTTCTGCTTTATTTTTCAAAGTTGGAATAAAATTATGAAAAAATTATGCATTACTAGATTGTTCCAGTATATTTATTGTAAATTATCCCACATTTTTAATAATTTTAAATACCGAAATTGTTTAAGTTTACCCACATGGAATTAAAAAAAATATTTGATTTTATCACTAAACGAAAAAAAAATAAAATATCAACTCATAAATATTAACGTCCTTGAATTCGTCACTCTCATTTTGTAAATAAACAATAAAATTCAGAATAAACAAATATATATAATTCACCTGTATGTTCCCAAAACTGCAAATCTTCCACATCTTAAAATTACAACTAATTTCACAAAAAAAAAAAAAAAAACCATCGTAGGTACGTTTAAAAATTAACTAGTTTTAATAGCACTCGCGTTAAACACGCGCGCCATATTGCATAAAATAAAATGACGTGTGTCTATGGCGCATCTAAAATAATTTAAAGTATCCGCAAAGTACAGGTCGGAACACACACACAAGTATTAAAACTTCTGTTACCAAGCAATAGCGAGATTTGTAAAAAGGTGGGACTCGATTTCGGTAACCGTTATTGAGAGAGGTGAAATATATCAAATTTTTCACATAAAAAATTTTAATCTACATTAAAACAATTCAACAAAAAAAATTAAAAAATTGTTTAAACACTAAATCAAAGATATAATCAGTAACGAAATATAAAATTTTCAATAAAAAATCATTAAGTTTGCTATATTTGAAACTAATAATTTAGCATTATTTTATTGATTATGGCTCTTAGAGCGAAATGGACAATTTTTTTGAACTTTCTGTATTAAAATACCCCGAGGAAAGTATTTTTCAAAAATATAAATTTTTCAATAAAAATGGTTAAGGGGGGGCTTTGCTATATTTGAAACTAATAATTTAGCATTATTTTATTGATTATGGCTCTTATACAAAATGGACAATTTTTTTGAACTTTCTGTATTAAAATACCCCGAGGAAAGTATTTTTCAAAAATATAAATTTTTCAAAATTTTCAATAAAAATCGTTAAGGGGGGGTTTTGCTATATTTGAAACTAATAATTTAGCATTATTTCATTGATTATGGCTCTTACAGCGAAATGGACAATTTTTTTGGACTTTCTGTATTGGGCTAAAAAGTCACCGACCTGAAAACTTATTAACAGCAAAAAATTATGGAAGTGACTTAAATTATTAAATTAAACATTATAACACTCATACAAAAAAAAATCTTAAGTAAAAATAAATAAGAATAATTAAAAATAGGTTTTCAGAAGAAACCCCTAAAAATGAAAAAACAAGTTAGGTGGGATCAAAAAAAGGAAGTACCCTTTAAAAAGAGTAAAAGTATGTCTTACACCACCAAGAAGCATAATCCAAAGAGGACACGAAATTTTTTTTTTATAAAGACAAGTAAACCGTAAAAACTTATTAGCACCACCACTATGCATTACAAGATGGAGAAAACTGACAAGTGACAGTTAAGGTTACAATAGGGGAGTTCCCTCAATGTTGCCAACATAGAAAATGGTCTACCAACGGGGAAGAATTATTTTTGGTTAAAATCTACTTCATTATTTTCGAAATGATAAAATATGTGTACAAAATTCTATTGAGCTTTCCAGAATATATCGTTAGCGAAATATAATGATTTTAATAAAATCTTACTTCTGATTGGTTGAAATTTCGTTGTCAAATGTTATTCCTCATAGAGTAAGTATATAACAGAGCGACATGTTTCATTTTCAGATTCTTGAATATTCAAACTACTCGCTAAATTCAGTTTAGTTCCTCCAATCCTCCAAGGCTGTAGGTCAGTCGCTGAAAATGAAAGATGTCGCTCTGTTATACGTTTTTGTGTTATTTAGTAAACCAAATGTTCGAAATTTGTATCGGATATATTTGCGAAAATCGGGTCGATTTTTATCGAAAGTAACTTTTTTTAAAAAAGTAACTTCGTTACTTAAAAGTAACTTAGTTACTTTCAATAAGTAACTGTTATTAGTTACTTTTTACTCGATTTTAAAAGTAACTAAGTTACAGTAACTTGGCTACTAAAAGTAACTTAAATTGTATGCCACTGTATCATAGTACACAATTATCCTCTTCATCCCCTCTCATCAGTACTCCTCTAATACCAAATAAATACTATATGATGTTGTATCTATCATAGCGTATATGGTTTAAGGGGATGTCAATGAGAAAGAAAAAGTGAAATTAGAAAAAGATAGTATCGATGATATGTACAAAAGAGTCACAGAGGGAGAAAAGCGATTAAGGAAGAACCTAGGGCCAAGAAGAAAACGGATTATGAAATCTTTAAAGTTATCAGATTTGCTTTTATAAAAACCCCCGGGTTATGAGTATGGGGCGATTTGATAAGTAGTTTCAGTAAAATTCCCATTGGTCAGGTCGTCTGGAGCACCAGGTACTTGCCAAGGTTCAATGATTTAAAAAAAAAAACATCCGGGTACTGATTTCGTCGAAGATATAAATTTTTCTTTGATTATCTGAAAAGATGCAACAAGGTAATTTAAAAAAGAACTTGCCCAAAAAATTCAGCTTTGGGCTTTTTTTGTGATATATTTCTTCGATTTATAACTGGTTACGTCCACCTCTATGAAGCCAAGTTCGCGACCTTGAATTATCTATGACCGTGGGTCGTCGAATTTCGCACGTTTTATAGCGTTACCGAATTACCATCCATCCAGTTCTGTCTGAGCAACCAGAGAAGGGTCATTCCTTATTTTTTTTTCTTCTTCGGACAGTCAAGGTGTTGCAGTTACAAATATTTTTAAATAATAATAATAATTATGTAATAGATTTTTTTGCTAATTTTTATATAAATTTTGTTTGGTTTGTTACATTTTTTGCATTTTGATTATTTTATAATCGATAGTTAAATTAAAAAAATTCGTAAGAGAAAAAGTGATTGACATGACATTTCAAAAAGTGAACTATACGAAAATTTCATAGCAGCAGGAAATATGAATGCAAGACAAGAATGTTTAGAACAAAAAAATAATGCGGAAATCGATACACCACAAAAATTTAAATCTAAAAACTCTCAAAGAGGGGACCATTCGAAATGTGCAGTTTAAAGCGAATATCGTCGTAAGTTAAATTTCGCTTTCGAATAATGATACCGTTTCCTAATTTTTTGGAATTTTATGAAGACGTGGCAACAACATAAACAAGGGGCCTCAGATAGGTCATCGCAATGCGCCTGCGCATGCGCTAGGTCTTCGATAGCCCATCCTTGGCAATGAACTTGAAAACGACTAGGAGGTCGCGTTCGATATTTTCTCTCATTCTCATTCCTTCGCGTTCTGTTTTGCTCGAGAATATTATTAGTTTACTACTTGTTGTGAATCAAAACTAAAAGCGACGTTGCCGTATTATTAAATACTAATTGGTAGACTTACAGTCTCTTAATAAGTTTTTACCATCGTGGATCAGTTATGGATCAATATTAATCCCATTACCATGGACGCAGTCACTTGGTAAAATACAATCCTCCTATAAATGTGACTGGTCAAGTACAACTTAGCATCGTTAGATCGGTATAATACACAATAAAATAGAGAGAACAAGTTTTTGAAAAATATTCACTCCGACCATTACCATACATGTTACCGATAAAGTACCACTGATGATTCCCATAAGGATGAAACATGTATGGCAAAAGTCTGAGTGTATAGTTTTCAAAACGATACTAAATTTAAAATTAAAAAATACAACAGCAGTTGTACGAAATAGGATCATTTATTTTTTTGTAGAATAGAATGAACTGTTGAAAATTGAAAAGAAACATTAAAAGGTAGAGTGGGAGTCAGTACACGAACGGAAAAAAGGTCGATGAAGGGCAGACGTCAAACAAATTTCACAAATTACATGATACAAATAAACAAATCAGGGACAAAAACAAAACAAATCAACGACAAAAATAAAACAAATCGGCGACAAAAATAAAACAAATTAGCGACAAAAACAAAAAATAAACCAGCGAAAAAGCAAATTGGTGAAAAAGCAAATCAGCGAAAGAAAACAAAAAACAATCAGCCACAAAAACAAAAACAAATTAGAGAAAAAAAAACAAAACAGCCCCAAAAACAAAACAAAATATCAACGACAAAAATAAAACAAATCAGCGAAAAAAACAAAAACAAATCACCGACAAAAATAAATCAGCGATAAAAACAAAACAAATCAGCGATAAAAACAAATCAAATCTACGACAAAAACAAAACAAATCAGCGAAAAAACAAATCAAATCTACGACAAAAACAAAACAAATCAGCCACAAAAACTAAACAAATCAGCGATAAAAATAAAACAAATCAGCGAAAAAAACAAAAAACAAATCACCGACAAAAATAAATGAGCCACAAAAACAAAACAAATCAGCTATAAAAACAAAACAAATCAACGACAAAAACAAAACAAATCAACGACAAAAACAAAACAAATCGTCGAAAAAAAACAAACAAATCAGCCACAAAAACTAAACAAATCAGCGATAAAAACAAAACAAATCAGCGACAAAAATAAAACAAATCAGCGAAAAAAACAAATCACCGACAAAAATAAATGAGCTACAAAAACAAAACAAATCAGCGATTAAAACAAAACAAATCAACGACATAAAAAACAACCAAATCGGCGAAAAAAAACAAACAAATCAGCCACAAAAACAAAACAAATCGGCGATAAAAACAAAACAAATCAACGACAAAAACAAAACAAATCAGCGACAAAAATAAAATTAATCAGCGAAAAAAACAAAAAACAAATCACCGACAAAAACAAAACAAATCAGAGAAAAAACAAATCAGCCACAAAAACTAAACAAAATAGCAATAAAAACAAAACAAATCAGCGACAAAAACAAAACAAATCGGCGAAAAAAAAACAAACAAATCAGTCACAAAAACAAAACAAATCAGCGATAAAAACAAAACAAATCAACGACAAAAATAAAACAAATCAGCGAAAAAACCAAAAACAAATCAGCGAAAAAACAAATCAGCCACAAAAACTAAACAAAACAGCGACAAAAACAAAACAAATCAGCAACAAAAATAAAACAAATCAGCGAAAACAAACAAAAAACAAATCACCGACAAAAATAAATCAGCCACGAAAACAAAACAAATCAGCGATAAAAACAAAACAAATCAACGACAAAAAAAACAACCAAATCGGCGAAAAAAAAAACAAACAAATCAGCCACAAAAACAAAACAAATCAGCGACAAAAACAAAACAAATCGGCGAAAAAAAAACAAACAAATTAGTCACAAAAACAAAACAAATCAGCGATAAAAACAAAACAAATCAGCGAAAAAACTAAAAACAAATCAGAGAAAAAACAAATCAGCCACAAAAACTAAACAAAACAGCGATAAAAACAAAACAAATCAGCGATAAAAACAAAACAAATCAACGACAAAAATAAAACAAATCAGCGAAAAAACCAAAAACAAATCAGCGAAAAAACAAATCAGCCACAAAAACTAAACAAAACAGCGATAAAAACAAAACAAATCAGCAACAAAAATAAATCAGCCACAAAAACTAAACAAAACAGCGATAAAAACAAAACAAATCCGCGACAAAAATAAAACAAATCGGCGAAAAAAACAAAAAACAAATCACCGACAAAAACAAATCAGCGATAAAAACAAAACAAATCAACGACAAAAACAAAACAAATCAGCAACAAAAATAAAATAAATCAGCGAAAAAAACAAAAAACAAATCAGCGACAAAATGAGATTTAACTTATTGAGTGTTAAATAAGGAGAACTAAATCGTTTATTTGGAGAGGCGACTATAGCGCTCCAAGTGACAAAAATATTAAATAATAATTTTGACAGATGTGACTTAAATCATTTTCTTTATATTTATATTTATGTTATTAAAAGAAGTCTTGACTATCTAAATCTAGCCTGTGTATTTAAAAAAAATATTTATTTTATTAAAAGAAGTTAGGTATGTTAGTTTTTCAACTCTAAACGTGTTTTAATATCTTTCTCCCTCTCTTTTCCATTTTCTACTGTTTCTTTCAATTTTTCCTGTTTCTCAAATTTTTTTCCTACTTTCCCTATTTTTTTTTAATTTTTTTTCTGTTATTCTCTATTTCTTCATTTTTTGCCTCTTTTCTCTGTTTATTCTATTTTCCATTATTTTTTCCTATTTGTCCCTATTTTGCTTATTTTCCCCACTTCACATTATTTTTCCATGTTTTACTTTTTTTCCATATTTTTCACTACTTTTTCTCATTTTAAATTTATCGTCCTTATTAAAGAACGAATAGTTACTTTTTCACATCTCTATTTTTCGTTACGTTACAATTTCTGAATGTTAAATCCTACCCCAAACCACGTTAGGGAACTTGGTTTCAAAAATTAAAAAAAAAATAGATAAACCCAATTTTAGCAAATGATTGAAATGAATAAAAAATGTTTAGTACTATTATACAGGATGTTTCATTTATATGGAAAGAACAGATTACTTTTGATCTTCAAATAAGAATAAATAATTAATAAATAGTAAAAAAAATTCACGAAAATAAAAAAAATAAACTCATTAAACTGCGTCCATGATTTATTTTTCATGAGCTGAATTAGAAAATTTCTCTAGCGGGAAATTAAAAATGATCCAAAAACAAAAGATTATCCATAGTTCAAATGTGGTAAATTATTCAATGAATAATAAAAAAAAATTGAAGTCATACCACATAAATTTAATGTTCCATTAAACCAACCAGATTAAATATTGGCGGCGACATGTTTCGAACACAACGATGACCATCATCAGGCAGAAAAAACGAAGAACTTACATGATATTGGTATGAAAATTTGAACCGGTCACATTATAAAATTTAAATATGAAAAATCAAACAAAACTCTATTTTTAATTAATATTTTGTTTGATTTTTTATTTAATTTTTTTTTTTTTTTTTTTTTTTTTTTTTTTTAATCGACCCCTCAACAATTCGTGTCTGGTACAAATAAATTTCTTTGATGATTACTGAAATCAGTAAAATTTTTGACATCGAATTTATCTACAGGGTAGACCAAATGTAAATTACAATATAAATTAATAAAAACAGTAAAATTAATTAATTAAATTAAATATTGTGATCATAAACAAATCGAAGATATACAGGATGTTTCATTAACAATTATCGTAACTAGAGATAAAATATTTCTCCTAACAGAAATACAAAAAGATTATTTTGAAAATCTAAAATATACATAACTAAAAAAAAATCGTTAAGTTACTTTGACCAGTGGCGTACAATAGCAGTATAGAACTCCAGTTTTTAATTTTTAACTAAAACACCCTGTATATAACGGTTAGATGATTATATTTTAGATTTCCAGTTACAATTTGGACAAATTATATTGAAACACCGTGTATAAAATTGCAATTGAGATATTCCTAAATAATTGAAATTTATTAGGTAACAATAAAAAAAAAATCACTATAAATCTACTTACAGTTTAATACTTATTGACTACATAGACCCAACATTTTTTTTTTCTTACGAATATTCAAAAGTCTCGATCGATGTTAAACTATAAACGAGACAGTACGAAACGTTGTATTTTCCGGCCGTGCACATGGAAAACTGACGGGATTTTCCTAACGAAAAGCGGTGACCGATCGTTACCCACACCCACACGCCATCGGGGGAAATTTCTACGTGCCAGAATCATTTCTTTAAAGGTCAAAGGGCAGATTCAAGAAGTGAAGTAAGTACGTCAATATGAGGATGTTATGCAAATTATTTTCAATAATAACCAATAATTAATTGCAGAAATTGATTTTTTCTACTAGGTTGATAATTAAAAATGGTCAAATTATATATTTTTTTTAAAAGAAGATAAATGCCATTAAAATTAACAGGGTGTTCCAATTAAAATAATACATATTTTTTAAATGTATTTTGACCAAAATTAGTAAACAGGTTACAAGGTATTAAGGGTATTTTAAAGTATTTCTAAGATTTTCTTAAAATTTTTAACGTTTTTTTAATTTTTTTTTAATTTTTTTTCAGAATTTTAAGGGACTTTTATACATTTTTTAAAGATTTTTAAGGATTTTTAAGGATTTTTAAGGATGTTTAAGGATTTTTAAGGATTTTTGGGACTTTTGAGGATTTTTAGGGATTTTTAATAATTTTAAACTACTTTTAGGGATATTAATGTTTTTTAAGGATTATTTTAGGATCTTTAAGAATTGCTTAAGATTTTAAGTATTTTTAAGGGTTTTAGGGATTTTTTCAGGATTTTTAATGATTTATGGGATTTTTAAGGAATTTCAAGGACGTTTAAGGATTTTATGGGATTTTTTAGAATTTCAAACTATCTTTAGGGATATTAATGTTTTTTAAGGATTATTTTAGGATCTTTAAGAATTGCTTAAGATTTTCAAGTAATTTTAAGGGTTTTTAGGGATTTTTTCAGGATTTTTTAAGGATATTTTAAGGATTTTAAAGTATTTTTAAGAATTTCTAAGATTTTCTTAAGGTATTTAATTTTTTTTTTAGAATTTTAAGGGATTTAAAGGATTTTTAATGATTTTTAAGGAATTTCAAGGACTTTTAAGAATTTTTTGGGATTTTTAAGAATTTAAAACTATTTTTAGGGATATTAATGTTTTTAAGGATTATTTTAGGATCTTGAAGAATTGCTTAAGATTGTAAAATAATTTTAAGTATTTTTAAGGGTTTTTTCAGAATTTTTTAAGGATATTTTAAGGATTTATTCAGAATTTTTTAAGGATATTTAAGGATATTTTAAAGATTTCAAAGTATTTTTAAGAATTACCAAGATTTTCTTAAGATTTTAAAAAAAATTTCAGAATTTTAAGGGATTTTTAAACACTGATAATTTTTAAGAATTTTAAAGAATTTTTAAGGATTTTTGGGATTTTTAAGGAATTTCAAGGCTATTAAGGATTTTTAGGGATTTGAAACTATTTTTAGAGATATCAATGTTTTTTAAGCATTATTTTAGGCTCTTTAAGAATTGTCAAGATTTTAAAGTAATTTTAAGGATTTTTCAGGTTTTTTTAAGATTTTTAATGGTTTTTAATTTTTTTTAAGAATTCCAAGGGGTTTTTAAAGATTTTTAAGATTTTAAGGATTTCAATGGATTTTTAGGGATTTTTAAGAATTTTAAACTATTTTTAGGGATATTAATGTTTTTTAAGCATTATTATAGGCTCTTTAAGAATTGCCAAGATTTTAAACTAATTTTAAGTATTTCTAGGGATTTTAAGGATTTTTCAGATTTTTTAAGATTTATAAATTTTTTTGAGAATATTAAGGGATTTTTGAAGATTTTTAAGGAATTTAAGGGATTTTTGGGATTTTTAAGTATTTTTAAGGGTTTTTATTGATTTTAAGAATTTTTCAGGTTTTTTAAGATTTGTAAATTTGTTTAAGAATGTTAAGGGATTTTTAAAGATTTTTAAGGATTTTTGGGATTTTTAAGGATTTTTAGGGATTTTTAAGAATTTTAAACTATTTTTAGGGATATTAATGTTTTTATGGATTATATTAGGATCTTGAAGAATTGTTTAAGATTTTTAAGTATTTTTAAGGGTTTTTAAGGATTTTTTCAGGATTCTCCAAGGATATTTTAAGGATTTTTTCAGGATTCTCTAAGGATATTTTAAGGATTTTAGAGTATTTTTAAGAAATTCTATGATTTTCTTAAGATTTTTAACGTTTTTTAAATTTTTTTCAGAATTTTAAGAGATTTTTAAAGATATTAATGGATTTATAATGACTTTTAAGGCTTTTCAAGAACTCTTAAGGATTCTTACGGATTTGAAAGATTTTTAAACTATTTTAAGGGATATTAATGTTTTTTAAGAATTATATCAGGATCTTTAAGAATTGCTTAAGATTTCTAAGTATTTTTAAGAATTTTATACTAAAATTATTATTTATGAATGTAACGCTGATTAAAAGTCAAAATTTATACCCTTATACCTACATAACCAGAAAGACAAAATACTTGGTGAAAAAATAAAACATCTTTTGCATTTTTTACCTTCAACTGTTTTGAAGTTATAAGCAGGTTAATTAGGTGAAAATATAAGTGTACACCCGATATATTTATTTTTATACAAATGTTATTTCATACGAAAACACTCGAGGTATAACTTCAAAAAATATTTTATTTATCTACTAAAAGAAGTGATACGCCTATGGATTACGAATACGAATGGTTTATTATTTTAATTCTCTCTCATTTATAAAAATAAAATGAAACTAATATTGCATTTAATGAAGACCTAAGATTAATCGCTTTGTTTATGTAGTCATTAAGTGACTACGGACAATTAAAAAAAAAAAAAAAAAAAAAAAAAAAAAAAAAAAAAAAAAAAAAAAAAAAAAAAAAAAAAAAAAAAAAAGAGTAATCCCCTCATTAGTAATTGGAAAAAATGTAAACAAATTAACAAATTTCATTATTTTGACGGGTGGTCTCTCGATTTTAAATGTTTTTTTTTTAATATTAATTTTTTATTGTTTCTTAGTTAATTATATTCTATATAAAAAATAAATAAAAGCATTTCGTCAAATTTAACTTCAAGAAGTTACTTACCCAATTCCATGGGGTATAACCAGGAGTTGATATCCAAAATTAGATCCATTTTGAAGGATTCGCTTTCGCAATGCAGACGACTCACTGGAATATAAAAAAAATTTAAATATTTATCATTTTAAAAATAATTAATCTGTCATTGATATCATCTTAATTCGAACAAGAACGAGGAAAAATGGATGCAAATTTTTTAATATTATTCTGGCTTTAGGCTTTTAAAAAATATGTATTTTAATACTTCTGAAGTTTATTTGTAATTATCGTTTTTAGAGTTTTCGAAAAAAAAATCTTATAAGATGGATTTGTCCGTCCGTCTGTCTGTTAGTCTGATTCAACTCGAGAATGGTGAGATACGAAAAAACAGGAAAAATAGGGAAATTTGAAAACAATAGGGAAAAATAAAAAAAAGTGAAAAATGGAAAAAATATTGAAAAATAATGAAAAATAATGAAAAATAATAAAAAATAGTGAAAACAAATTGAAACATAGAAAATGGGAAAAAATATGGAAAATTGTAAATAATAGAGAAAAATAGGAAAAAAAAAGAAAATGATGAGGATAAATCTTGAAAAACAGAACAAAATAATGAAAAACAGAAAAAATATGAAGAAATTGGAAAAATAGAGAAAAAGTTTGGAAAAACAGGAAAAATAGGAAAAATTGGGCAAATAGGGAAACAGAGAAAAATGGGGAAAATAGTTCAAAATAGGAAAAAGTAGGGGACATAGGAAAAAATAGGGTAAAACAGAGAAAATAGGACAAAATAGAGAAAAATAAGCACAAATAGTTAAAAATACAAAAAAAACAGGGATAAATATGGAAAAACAATATAAATGAACAACAGAAAAATTACGAATAATTGGGAAAAATAGGAAAAAATAGGAAAAAATAGGAAAGAAAATAGAGAAATTAGAGATATATAGATGAAAATCTGGAAAAATATTAAAACATACGAGAAAATAGTGAAAAATTGGGGAAAATAAGAAAAAATAGTGAAAACAATCAAGAAAAATGTAAAATTATAAAAAAAGGGGGAAATTAGGGATAAATTATAAAAAATACTGAAAAATAAGGAGAAATGGTGAAAAATATAAAAAAATAGGAGAACATAAAGTTATTAGGAAAAAATAGTTAAATATAGGGAAAAATATAAAAAAACAAGGAATGATCGGTCGTCCAGGTACTACTCTTATTAAGAGCGTACCATCGACCTACAAATACTAAATTTCTAATAACTTTTTTTACGAAGTTACAAATTTTATTGTAGTTTTCACCATATATGGGAAAAAAATCTATTATAGGGCTACGAAGTACATTTTGTTGAAATCAACTTATATTTTTTTCTCAATCTCTTTAATTTTTTTTTTGAATAATTTTTTAGCTTTCCACAATTCCCTATAATATTTTAAGATATTTGGTAAAAGAAAAAAAAGAAAATCTAATAGTAGTAAAATTTTAAGAGCGAATTAAGATTTATGCATTTAATTGTTTGGTAAGTGCTGCCACCTGTTAAATGGACCTAAATCGTTACGTTTTTTATCATTATTGCATTTTAAATCTCCATAGAATTTAGTTTACAACGATAGAGCGCTCTTAATAATAATAATAACAATATATTTTATAATATATGTCAAAACAATAAAAAAAAAATTATTATTTTTCTAATATTTTATTATATAGCATGAAATATGTCACCTTGGTCTTATTTAAAAATGTACTAGAATTAGGCTTATTTATGATAAAATGTATATAGAAATTTATTTTCGTAACTCAATTTTGCGAAAACTCTAAATAACGGCAAAAATATTATGGTTTTTCACTTGTTTTATTATACAGTGCGGTGGAATAAGTGTTACCCCCCCCCCCACCCCTATTAACTACTCTATTTTTATATCTTAAGAAACAAGCTCAAATAGGTCAATTTTTATATTAAACGTAGTATGTTATGACATAAAAGTTTCGAACCTGACATAATCCCTCTTCATGGGGGGATTTTTTTAAATGAGAAAGTGCATCATGCGACACCTCATTTGAAATCTATTGAAACACTGATTTCAAAAATTTATAACACTTTGGTTCAAAAATTAACGGAGTCTGAGTTATTCGAGAGTTTTAATCTTACCTTGCAAGAATTCAATGAATTTAAAATAATCGAAGGGGTGACACCCCCATGAAGAGGGATTATGTCAGGTTCGAAACTTTTATGTCATAACATACTACGTTTAATATAAAAATTGACCTATTTGAGCTTGTTTATATAAAAATAGAGTAGTTAATAGGGGTGGGGGGGTAACACTTATTCCACCGCACTGTATGATGCTTATTTTTTTTATTTGAATAAAATTAGTACGTTGTGACGTTGAAGCTGAGACCAAGCTTTTTAAATAAAAAAAAAATACATGTATTAATAATTTAAGAGCCGATCATTGCCCATTTATTGAAAATTAATTAGAATTTTGATACTTAAAATTTTCTTTTTAGATTATAGCTCTTAATTAATTTAATAAAAAAATTGTTTCCAAACTATACCAATTGTTTTTCAATCTAAACGATTTTCATGGAAGTTTCACATGAATCATCTCTCCAGTAAAAATTTTCACTTCGTTTATGTGATTCAACACTCTCTCTCTTTCTGTCTCTTTTTCGTTTCGGGAATTTTCCATGACTTTGGATAGAAAATAGAAGTAAATATGTAACCCTGACCTACCGCAAGGGTACAGGAGAGAAAAACACAGTTGGTTGTGCGATTATGAAATGGGCGCGGTCATTGGTGAGCACGCAACTAAACTAACCCCTCTACTAAAACAGTATGGCGACGAATCGCATTATAACGTCATCAATAAAATAAACTTATAACACGTACACTGAGAAAATGGTAAAAAAAAAAAAAAAATTTTTAACTCAGTAATTAATGCTCCTTAAGCAGTCATTGCCTTGTATCAAGACAACTTATCTGCCATGTTGTTAATCATGATCGAGTTCCTGTCTCTCATGAAAATTTTTTTCTACTAATATGTAATTTCGTTTAAAATATTTTTTTGCTTTGTTCAAGTGGGTTTAACTTTTGTCCTGAAGATGGCATTGTATGCCGAAAGCGCTCGACAGTATCTTTGACCGAGAAATTTATATATTTCCCAAAAAAAAAAAAAAAAATTACACACTTACGAATTGGCCTTTTCTTTCAAATGGTAAATAGATTATTTATGCAATAAAACACAAATTTTTATTGAATTAGGTGAGGCAGGGTTGTTTACGATGAACTTTTGAGTGTGCTGAAGTTGGTCACAAAATAGTGCCCAATGGCCCACTCAACTTGATCACGTTTTCATCGCTATCGTCATAAAACAGCAGATTCCATTCGATTGTAATAATTTAAATTTTTTGTTCGATCCACAGATGGCGCGATTTCAAACATTTTGTTACGTTTTTTGTGCCATCCTGTATTTTTATTATTCCTTTGCTCGGAATATTTGATTTCAGCTCGATTCATATCCCTGCTTAGCTCTCCTTCTCTTTTAGGTATTACTATAAAATGTCTTTCTCATGTTACTAACTCTCTTTCTTTGCTTCTATCGTCTATGCTGCAAATTTAAAATTTTCTTTCTTCCCCTCGTTATATATGGGTTTTTCTTGGACTATGTTTTTTTTATAAACCACGTTTTTTTGGACCAAGCGTTTTCTCTTTGGAACAAGTTTTATTTTTTGCTTTGGACCACAATAGTTCTTCTTCTTTGGACCAAACTAATTTTTTTCGGAGCAAATCTTCTGGCTACAAGTTCCCGTTGGAGAAGAAAGAAAAAAAAACCTCACGAATAATTAAGAATAAATGAGTTTCTGGTCATTTTTTTTTTGTCCGGCCGTTCTTTATAACCGGATTCACTGCAGCCTCGTGGGCTTATTGTCCATCAACTTTGTTCCCTGTACCAGTTTGCCATTTTCTGCGAATTTTGTTTCGATTTTTTTACTTCATTCGACTTTTTTATTTTTTTTTTCGTTATTTTACATCGTTTTTTTTGCGATTTTTAGAGCGCTTGGTCTTTCCGTTTTTTCCGTATTTTACAATTTTCTTTAATATTTTTGTTTAAATTTGATTTCTGTTTTTCTTATTACTCCGAATTTTTATGTGATTTTTTGGGTTGTTAAAATTTTTTCTCGTCTTTTTGACATTTTTCTGATTTTTTATCGATTTTTTCTCATCGTTCCTTATTTTTTCATCATTGCTCGTTTTCTTTCCCTTATTTTTGCGATAATTTGCGATTTTCTTCTCTTATTTTTGGAAGAGAGAAAAAGTTTTTTTATAGTTTCTCGTTTTTTTTTCTCATTTTTATGATTTTTTTTTTTTGGCTTTTTTTCGAGTTTTTCTAATTTTTCCTCATTTTTTCTTATTCCTCTGTTTATTTGCGATTTTTTTGCCGTTTTCTTGAATTTTGTTGCGATTTTTTTTTTAATTCATTCGATTTTTTTCATTTTTTTATCGTTACAATTATTCTGGTGTTTTTGTTCTTTTTTTTTGGTTGTTAATTTTTTTTTGTCTTTTTCTTATTTTTCTGATTTTTCGTTTTTTTTTGTCGATTTTTCTCATTTTTCACATTTTTTCATTATTGTTCTTTTTTTTCAAATCTTATTTTCTATTTTTTTCTCATTTTTCTTACTGTTTTAATTTTTTGCGATTATTTGCGATTTATTTTCTCATTTTTTTGAAATTTTGTTGAGATTTTTTTACAATTTATTTCAATTTTTCGAATTTTTAAAATTTTTTGTGTTTTCTTCTGCTATATTTTTCGATTTCTTACGTTTTTCTGCGCCGTTTTTATTGTTGCGATTTTAAGCGTTTGATTTTTTCGTTTTTTCCAAATTTTCTGATTTTTTTTAAAATTTTTTCCGATATTGTCTATTTTTTTTTCTCCAAAATTAATGTTTATTAGATTCCGCTTTTTTAACATCTTTAAAATTACAAAAAAGTAGTGACTGGTAACCAGTCTTATTTATACAGTAGTGTATTTTTTCTTCACTTTTTTTCTTCAAAGTTCGAGATGTAAAAATTAGATGGTTTATTTTATTTTCCAATCTACGATATAAACGAGTACATCCGATGTACTTCTAGTCACGGCGAAAATAAAAACAATACAATTTTCTTCTTTTCTCATGTTTACATCTGGTCTCTATTTAATAAGGAATTCAGTTCGTATATACTGCCATCTCTGAACAGTATTATCAAATAATGTAGATATTTTTAATTTATTTTTTTTTAATAAAATATGGGTTTAAAAAATTTATAATTATTTTTTCCAGGCAAATTTGATAACAGACTTTTAAATTCCAATTTAAAAATTTTACATAATACGTCCCTATTTCATGCTTCAAATAGCTTAAGCCCTTATTCATATTACCAAAATTAGTTTATACTTTTAATATCATTTACTAAAATTTCCTTTTAATTTACATTTTTCGTTTTAATTCAAAGGGAGAACAAAAAATAGGAACTTTGATCAGTTTTGATTAATTTTCGACATTATCAAAAAAGTTTTTTTTTAATAAAAAACAATTTGAAATCGCAGTAACTTACGAAACAAAAAATTCATAAAATCTGATCATTTTCATTATTATTATTTGCTTAGGTATTTGCAACGTGTAATTCTAACAATATAATTAAAAATCCACGGGTATCTTAATTTATTACTTCTAGATCTTGAATAACGAGTAATTAGCAATTTTACTCCATTTTCACACCAGACTATTAAAATCCCATGAAAAAAAAAAAAACAACAACAAATGGCTAGACCAGATATTTGTGAGCGATAAATATCAGTAATCTGTTTGAAGGTAGCGATTATTGTCAATGAGAAAAATCTCAGCAGGAAGCTTTAATTGGCCATCTAAATCTAAAAGTATAGCTTAATTGCAAGGTATATACACGATCGAAAGAAGTCAGTGGCATTTTCAGATAAAGTGTCTTTCACACGCCTTTATTAATTCTGTCTGAAGTGATAATTTTATATAAAAAAATTTCATTCAAAATTAGTATGGGGTGGGAGATTATCAATTTTTTTTTTTGTCAAAATTAATATATTCAAGATGGTGGCTCCAAGATTTCAATTTAATTTGCAATTCTAACAGAATCAAAGTTTCCATAGCAAAAAAAAGTTTTCCGAAATTATGTTTATATATTTTTTTGAGAACGTCATTTTTACTTTCCGAACAACAGAGTTGTATAGAAGGAAAGTATTGCGATCATGATATTTTGACCATACCCAGATTTTAACGGATCTTTACGTTTTGAGGTCACCTGAATCCATTTATACCATTTTTAGCATGATGTCTGTCTGTCTGTGTGTGAATACGATAGCGTCTAAACGGCTGAACCGATTAAGATGAAATTTTATATACATATTTAGGATAGCAAGGAGACAACCTGTATAGATTTTGGAGTTAATCGGACAACCGGAAATGACAGTTGCTATAAGTGATGACGTCATTACTAAACAAGATGGCAATAAAGTTTTACACATATATTTTGTATACGTTATAGTTTAATTTCGAACGATTAAAATTTTCAAAAACTTTTGCCATTATTGCCGGATTTATGAAAAAGTAATTTTTTTTCATATTTTTCTTAAATAACCAAAATAATGCATTTTTTTGAAAAATTACAAGATATGAAAGATGTAGAACATAAAATTTTCTACACATTTTGTCATTACCGTTTTTTTGAATTCCTCACAGTTTCGTCGCTAGAGGGCGTGAAAAATAATGTATATAGACATTTGCGACTTTTTTTAGATTTTGAGACAAAATTATGGATTTTTATGAAAATTTACAAAACATGAAAATTGTAGAACATAAAATTTTCTACAAATTTTGTCTTTTATTTTTTTTTCGAGTTCTACATAGTTTTGCCGCTAGTTTTTATTTTAATTTTTAAGCAATTTGTATCCTTATTAAATTATTATTTTTTAGTTAAATCTTAATATCAAAAATTAAAAAAAAATTATCTTTGTAATAATTAATTTTATTATAATAATTTTTTTCAAAATTTTATTACAAAAATTGTGATTTTTTTTAAAAATTAGCTAAGAAACATTTAGAATTATATTACGATTTTAAACTAAATTGAATAACTTCTACAATATTAAAGTTATTGAACTGGGATTTGCGCCATTCTAAAGATAAAATAAATTTTAGTTTCTTAGAATTTAGAATTGTAAGAATTTTTTATAAATTTTTTGTAATTTCTTTTTATCAATAAGTATAAAATAAATGAAAAAATTAAATGGTATATCCGAAAAGGATTAAAAAGTACTATGTGTGTAAATTATTTCATAATTTTAACATGGTATTTGTAAAAGTTATAGCAAAAAATGAAAAAAGTTAAAACAATTCAATGGGTTCACCCATGAATTTTTGACAAAAAAATTTTTTTTCTTTAGTTTTTTAAACTAACTTTATTAATGCATTTGATCCAAAAAACCTAAAAAAAAAGTCTGTTTCCCATTTTGAAAAAAATTGAATAAGATATTAAATATTTATTGATTTTAAAATTATTCAAAAAAGGTTTTATTTATTTTTAAGATTAATATTAATATTACAAATTTAAAAAAATACCATTAAATTAATAGTAAAAAACTCTATAGTTGTGATTTTTTTCAAAATTTTATTCAAAAATTTGTAGAATTCATAATTTTTTTTTTGAAATTTAATATAAGTTATAAAAAAATTGAATAACTTTAAAAATATTAAAGATATTAAAATGGGATTTATACCATTCGATAGGTAATATAAAACTCTAAATTTCAAAAATAATTTAGTCTCTTCAAATTTAACATTGTAATTATTATAACCAAAATAAAACAAAAATTAAATTTTTTTGTCCTTTTGTTTTATTCAAAGTTGGCATCGGCTGGTATTTTGGAGTCGGTAAATGAATTTTTTGTCAAAATTAATAAATAATCATGCCATCTTCCAACCGTTCCCTTATTTAAAATTGTCAGGGGGTGCGCCACATTACAATTAGAAAAATGTTACTTGTAGAGGGTCAGGCCGTGCGCGATTACTAACTTATTTTTTGACTTTTTTGAAGAAAAAACATTTTAGGTCAAAGTTAATGGTTTGCAGCAGGGATATATAGAATTAGATTTTCCAAATTATTTCTTGTAACGACATAATTAACGTCTTAAAATACGTATTTCCTATCCCTAATAATAACAATGTTTAAAAAAAGTTTCATTTTGTACTTATACATCCCTAGAAATACCTTTTCTTTCGTCACCTGCACAAGCAGTTTTAAGTAATTTTGAAAAATAAACTTATAATTCCGTACGAGCTTAACCGCTGTTTTTGCTTAAAAATTTAAGCGGAGGATGGCTCTTAAGCTTGTATTTTATATTTCTCTTATTTTGCAGGGTCTATAATAAATTTTAAACTAACCAGAAATGTATTCAAAATGTACTAAAACCTCTACAATCATAATCAGAAGACAGCAAAACTATACAAATAACTATAATTTAAACACAAAAAAATCAGGTCTGTAATAAGTCTAATATAGCTTAATGTAAAAAAGATGATGATTCTTATCGATTATGTTGTTGACGAAAAAATCGATTAGTTTTTATATTTTGGGTTATACTAATTGTTTTATATTTTGGAAAATAGAACTATTACTTATTTACGCAAATCGAAAAAAAAATATTGTACAGGACACATCCTCATTTTTTTCTCTATTCAACCATGTAAAACGCAAAGGTTTTGACAATAAACTAAACTTAAAGAATTTTTCTATGTACGGTCCTGTTCATTATATGGCCCGCAAAATGCAGTTTATGGCCCGCGCGCGCATAAAGACAAAAACAGGTTTTTTTTTAATATTCTTATTTTGAATGCAATAACTAGTATGACATAAAAGTTTGTATGCACCGCGGGTATAAACAGATGTTTATACCCATGTTACATAAATAACTATTATTTTTTAATTGCAGTTATTTAAGAAAATTTACATTCAAATATTTAATAGAAATTAAGCCCAAAGTAGAGTAAATTTTGAAGTAATTTTGTTTAAAATGATTTATAAATATTTTCAGTGAAAATGGAATGAAAATAGGAAGAAACCATAACTATATTTTTTTTCATTTTGGTCTATCCCTTTTTTCAAGGTCACAATTTTTGCTTAAAAAGTTTGAAAAAATTCTCATTTATAGAATTTTTTATTCTCTTTTTAATGACATTAAATGGATTTTAATATATTTTTTTTACTAAACAAAATAACTTAGATAATTGTAGATTTTAATATATAATTTTTTGTTTAACCCCTGTAACAAGAAAACTATCGATACTATTAAAACGTGTTAAATGTTGATAGAAAGAGAAAAAAATATTCTATATAAGTGAATTTTTTCAAAATTTTAGACAAAAAATTGTGGTTGTGAAAATAGGGAGAGACCATAACTATACTTTTTCTCATTTTGGTCTCTCCCTTTTCTCAAGGTCACAATTTTTGCTTAAAAAGTTTGAAAAAATTCCCATTTATAGAATTTTTCATTCTTTTTAATGGTATTAAATAGATTTTAATATATTTTTTAATTACAGAAAATAACATAGGTAATTGTAGATTTTAATAAATAATTTTTTGGTTAACCCCTGTAACAAGAAAACTATCGATACTATTAAAACGTGTTAAATATTGATAAAAAGAGAAAAAAATATTCTAAATAAGTGAATTTTTTCAAAAATTTAGATAAAAAATTGCGGTTGTAAGAAAAGGGAGAGACCACACACTATTAGGATTTTTTAATTTTCCTTATTTTTGTTGGTCTCCCCCCTTTCTCAAGGTCACAATTCGAGCTCAAAAATTTTGGAAAAACTCCTAATTATAGAATTAATGATTTTGATATGTTTTTTAATTACAGAAAATAACCTAGGTAATTGTAGATTTTAATAAATAATTTTTTGTTTAATCCCTGTAACAAGAAAACTATCGTATTAAAACGTATTAAATGTTGATAGAAAGAGAAAAAATATTCTATATGAGTGTATTTTTTCAAAATTTTAGATAAAAAATTGTGGTTGTGAAAATAGGGAGAGACCATAACTATATTTTTTCTCATTTTGGTCTCTCCCTTTTCTCAAGGTCATAATTTTTGTTTAAAAATTTTGAAAAAATTCCCATTTACAGAATTTTTTACTCTCTTTTTAATGGTATTAAAATAATTTTAATATATTTTTTATCAAAAAAAAAACATAGGTAGTTGTAGATTATAATACATAACTTTTTGTTTAACCCCTGTAACAACAAAACTATAGATGCTATTAAAACGTACAAAGTGCAGATAGAGAGAGAAAAAAATATTCTATATGTGCGAATTATTTCAAAAATTTAGATAAAAAAATGTGGTTATGAGAAAAGGGAGAGACCGCACACTATTAGGATTTTTAAATTTTCCTCATTTTTGGTCTCTCCCCTTTCTCAAGGTCACAATTCTAGCTCCAAAATTTTGGAAAAACTCCCACTTATAGAATCTTTTATTCTGTTTTCACTGATATTAAAATGTTTTTAATATATTTTTTAATTAAAGAAAATAACATAGGTAATTGTAGATTTTAATAAATAATTTTTTGTTTAACCCCTGTAACAGAAAAACTATTAATCCTATTAAAACGTACTAAGTGTAGATAGAAAGAGAAAAAATAAAAATTCCCAAAGTACGTACAAAAATTAAATATTCTACATAGTTGGATAATGAAAAAATGGGGATTTCAAAAATGAAATAAAATGTACAGGTCCGTATTAAAAAAAATAGTTGATGTTGGCCCTTCAAAGACGAAACGTTGTTTTAAAAAATTGGATGGGCTATATTAAACGCTACTTGACCTTCGATAAAAAAAAACTAATTTCAAAAAAGGTCCACAATTTTTTAAAATTAATATAATTAATTATAATTAGCCGGTGGGTGGACAAACAAAGAACAAACGACCAGTGTGGTGAAATTTTTTTTTTTGCAATTTGTGGGTGCCGAGAGCAAAATTTGCAAAAAAAAAAAGTTTTTAGGCCACCATTTTGAAACGAACCTTGGACAAACGAAAATAATTAGTGGACAATAATGGACAATCGATGGATAAACGAATGATCACAAAATCTTTGGAAAATTTGCAAAGTGTGTGCCAACTTTACTGATCTTAAATTGAACATTGCCATATTATGTAACATATCTTGATAATGAAGGTATAAATAATTTATGAATATCAAATATGGAATTTTTAACCCATATAATTTTGTATAATTAAATCTTGGTAAAAGTTTTTATTTTTACTTATTTTTTGATTTTTAAATTTCACAATAATGATGTCAATACTGTTAAAATTCCACAACGATAAAAACAAATAGAAAACTGCATTTTAATTACCTAAAAGGTGCCTCCCACTAGATAAAAAAAAATGAACGCTAGATTTGATTGGTAGGTTATATTAAAAAAAAATAAAGAAATACATAAATGTTAAAATGTTGTTGATAAATCGCGTGCAGAAGAACAAAAAAACGAAAATTTTCATGATGTAAGCAAAACCAAGGCATGCTGGGACTCACCTTGTCAAGTTCATGGACGACACACATACAACAACAGAACATCGACGAAGGCCACCAACCAGCCGGCATTTGTTTTGCTTTCGCGAAAAATACATCGTTCGCGATTTGATTTATCCGCGAAACTAAATACGATTTTTTCGATGCAAACACAGATAAAAATTTTTATAAAATGGCAAATTCAAATTATCCGTCAGTAGTGTATATGGCAGATAGCGTGTGACAAAGGAGAAACGGCGGGGAAAAGGGAGAAGTTCAATTCGAATGCGCAATTTCCCCACCACGATTGCTCCAACACCGTGGAGATTCCACCGGCTGACTAAAAATCTATAGCAATGTTGCCATTGTCTATATAAAAGATAATTTTCTAGATTCAATGATTTTGTCATTTCCAAGGTCATACATGAAATCATGACCCACCTGAACAATCATTTTTTTTTATTTAATATTTAATATATAATAAAAATATCCAAAATCCACACTTCTGATCTGATCTATATGGATAAAATATCACAAAATAAACTTAATTGACCAGCAAACATTAGCTTAATGTTGCATAATACAAAAAAAACCTTAACCAAACCAACCTACTACAATTCAAATTTGGCTAATATAGTTATTTATGTAAAAAGTAATTGTTTATTGCACGCAATGTGAAATTGTCCTACGAGGCCGTCAACAAGTCAAAATAACACATCGAAATTTAATAACAAATATAATTTTTCAATCAATAATATCAAATGACTCGTTCTATATTTAAATTTAAAAACATAAATCAATATTTTTCATTTTCCCTGCATTTTTTTTTAAAATACGGATCTGTAGTTTTTATTTCATTTTTGAAATCCCCAATTTTTTCTCTATAAAATCATATAAATTACTTAATTTTTTATTTGGTTTTAACAATGTATTGTACTTTGGGAATTTTTCTAAGTACGGTCCTGTTCCATTTTATATGTAAATATTTATAAATCTTTTGGAAAAAATTTAGGAGACTATAAAGCTTAATGTGAATTATTTTAATTCTGTAAGAATTGCTAAAATTGTCCTTCCCCCTTGTTCTAGATATTTTATAATTATTGAACTCATATTTTCAGGGTTCAAAATAAATAGGACCGTACTTAAAAAAATTTCTAGAGTACAGTGTATTGTCGAAACCTAATAAAAATAATTAAGTAGTCTAAAAAATATTGAAAATTTCAAAAGTGAAATAAAAAGTACAGGAGAGTATTTAAAAAAAATTGTTGAGGGTGGTTCTTAAAAAACGAAACATTGTTTTAAAAATTTGCATACGCTATGTTAAGCCATTTTTGGCTTTCAATAAAAAAGTTTTATAAAATTTTTTCTATCTTTAAAAATTAAGGTGTTAATTATATTAAACGAAAATCGTCAATTTCGGGTTTTAGCAAATATCCCGGAAAAGGGGACTGATATTTTAATTTTCAAAAAAAAACAATCAATTCGTCTTGAAAATAGATATTTTTTACTTTCCCGGCCCCATCAAAGGGAAAGAAAGGTGAACGAGCAAAAAAAATTCAAGATATCGACGGAAATATCCATTTTGGTCTGTCTGTGTGTAATCTTCCACGGTAACTGCCGAACCGTTTGACCAATCAAGCTGAAATTTGGTATGACAGTCTTTTGTAATTAAAATAATCCTTTTCTCCATAGCCGAGCCGGGAAAGTTCTGTGGTGGCATTGCCGATTTTTTCAAATTCTTTCAGGTTTTCCGATTTATTTCAATTCTTTTAACTTTTTTTTTCGGTTTTTTTATATATCTTTGTTAGTTTTTTCGTTTTTTCCATATTTTTCTAGTTTTTTTTTTCAATTATTAATTTTTTTATAATCACTCTTGGTTTTTTAATTTTTCTTATTCCTCTATTTTTTTCGATGTTTCGTTTTTGTTTTTTTTTCTTTCATTTTTCTGATTTTTTCTTTCGTTTTTTAATTTTTTTTATTGTTTTTTGTTTTCAAATTTCAGGTTTTTCTAATTTTTTCCTGTTCCTGAGATTTTTCCCATTTTTTGGAATTTTGCGATTTTTATCGATTTATTTCAATTCTTTTAACTTATTTTTCGGTTTTTTATATACCTTTTTTAGTTTTTTCGTTTTTTCATTATTTTTCTTGTTTTTTTTCAATTATTTCATTTTTTTTTATAATCTCTTGTTTTTTTAATTTTTTTTGATTTTTTTCTTATTCCTCAATGTTTTTAGATGTTTCGTTTTTTCTTTTTTTTTTCTTTCATTTTTCTGATTTTTCCTTTCATTGTTTAATTTTTTGTGATTTTGCGATTTATTTCAATTCTTTTAACTTTTTTTTTCGGTTTTTTTTTATATATCTTTTTTAGTTTTTTCGTTTTTCCCATATTTTTCTCGTTTTTTTTTTCAATTATTTCATTTTTTTTATAATCTCTCTTTGGTTTTTTAATTTTTTCTCATTTTTTCTGATTCTTCTATTTTTTCGATGTTTCGGTTTTTCGTTTTTCTTTCTCTCATTTTTCTGATTTTTTTCTTTCGTTTTTTATTTTTTTCCATTGTTTTATGTTTTCAAATTTCAGGTTTTTCTATTTTTTTCCTATTCCTGAGATTTTTTCCCATTTTTTGGTACTTCGCGATTTTTCCGATTTTTTATAATTTTTGTTTTCGGTTTTTTTATAATTTTTTTTTTGATTTTTCCTTATTTTACAAGTTTATTTTTTTCCAATATTTTCCAATTTTCCCAACGTTATTACGATTTTTTCTTATTTTTTCGATCCTTCTAATTTTTTCACGTTTTTTTTTTCAATTATGTAGTTTTTTCTATAATCTTTCTTTTTGTTTTTAATTTTTTCTCATTTTTACTTTCCCGGCCCGATCAAAGTGAAAGTACTTATAGTGAACGAGCAAAAAAAAATCGAGATATCGACGGAAATATCCATTTTGAGGCCCCCCAAGAAGATTAAAACCATTTCCAGAGTATGGTCTGTCTGTGAGTCTGTGTGTAATATTCCACGATAACTGCCAAACCGTTTGACCAATCAAGCTGAAATTTGGTATGACAGTCTTTTGTAATTAAAATAATCTTATTCTCCATAGCCGAGCCGGGAAAGTTCTGGGGTGACACAGCCAATTTTGTCCCATTTAACCGATATTGCACCTATTGCGGTTTACAAGATTTCTGTATACGCAATTTAAATCCGGTCCACCCTGTATACCACTAAACATTTTACAAATTTAATTCTTGGTTTCTATGTAAAATAAAGCTTTTTAAGAAAAATACTTTTTTTGTAAAATTAATTATAAAACAAATCAGAAGCGCCTGCGCGTTAGCAGGTACTTGACGACTTTTAAACAAAAATGCGATTATCTCATGAACCATAAAAGATATCTCAAATCTGTTTTCAAAAATCGATTTACGTCGGAATGATATTTTTGAAACCGGTAGTATCACTTCCGGTTCTGGTTTATAAAACCAGTTTTGAAACCGGAAGTCATAAAAAGCTGAAAATCTATTTGGGAGCTATTCAAGGTATGCTGAGTTTATTATCTTGACCGTTTGTCTCTATCTCTTTTCGTTTTTTAGTTATAAATGCGGACAGACGGACAGACAGGCAGGGTTTAGAAATTTCCCATTACAGATATACTGCATAACGGCCATACCTCACGAGGACCAACCTTGAGTATGACCCCGTAGATGGGGGCCCAATACTTCGAATGGGATACGGACAAACCACAATGAAACCCATTATGAACGTACCTTACAGACAATTAGACAGATATGCCAGTTTTCTTCCTCTAGGTTATTAGTTGGCCATTTTTCTATTAGATAAATTTATTTGTAATGAAATTTGATAATAACGTTATTAAGTATGAGGAATACTGGGACTTGATCACTTTAATAAAAAAAAAAAAAGAAAATGTAAGGTTATGACCTATATTCACAAAAATATATTTCTATTTGTATGCCTTCCTAGATATAAAATTATCAATAATTTAGGGCGGTAACCAAAAGCTAACGGGCAATGAAAATATCTCTTGGACAATGGCACGTTGCCAAGTTTAAATTAAAAGTTTATTTTTCATCAGAGATGAAAAATTTCAGTGTTTTATTGTAGACAGCATTCGGCAGCTTTTTCGCAAACTGATCAATAAATAACATAATTCATGAAATACGGGAAAATATATTAATGATTACTGAATTTATTTACTTTTAGATCTTAGATATTTGTTTGTATTTATTATACCAAAAATACTAGATATATGCCTTTGGCAAAAATAGCCAGCTGTAAATTTCGACTATTTTTTTTGTACTATATAAAGAATACTATTAATAACTTGGTGATTAAATAGTTGCCAGGTCTAAAATGGAATAAAAGACGAAATATCTAAAATAAATTGTTTAAAATATTAACAAAAATGATGTCATCAATTAAGAAAATCTCTGTAACTTAAAATAAATTTAAAAAATGAGGGGGTAATCCCACCCAACTTTCCGAACACTAATAATAAAGTAATTTTTTAATCGATTATTTTAGTTTTTCTGCATTAAAATACATTAATTATATTACCTATCGAATGGTATAAATCACATTTTAATATCTTTAAAATGTTTAAAGTTATTCAATTTTTTTTAAAACTTATATTAAATTTCATAAAAAAATGAGGAATTCTATAATTTTTTGAATAAAATTTTGAAAAAAATCACAATTATAGAGTTTTTTACTACAAATTTAAGGGTAATTTTTTTAAAATTTTTAATATTAATTTTAACCTTAAAACAAATCAAACCTATTTTTGAATAATTTTAAAATCAATAAATAATTAATATCTCATTCAATTTTATTCAAAATGGGAAACAGACCTTTTTTTTAGGTTTCTGGATCAAAATGCATTAATAAAGTTTGGTTAAAAAACTAAAAAAAAATCAAATTTTTTTTCAAAAATTCATGGACTGTTTTAATTTTTTTCATTTTTTGCTATAACTTTTACAAATACTATATTAAAATTATGAAATAATTTACACACATAGTACTTTTGGATCCTTTTCGGATATGCTATTTATTTTTTCCATTTATTTTATACTTATTGATAAAACGAAATTACAAAATTTTTTAAAAAAATTCCTAATTTTGGCTATAATAATTACAATTCTAAATTTTAAGAAACTAAAATACATTTAAAATTTAGAGTTTTATATTATCTTTCGAATGGTGAAAATCACATTTCAATAACTTTAATATTTTAGAAGTTATTCAATTTAATTTAAAATCGTAATATGATTTTAAATTTCTTAGGAAATTTTATAAAAATTCCAAAATTTTTGTAATAAAATTTTTAAAAAAATTATAATTATAAAATTAATTATTACAAATTTAAAGATATTTTTTTTAAATTTTTAATATAAAAATTTAACTAAAAAATAATAATTTAATAAAGATAAAAATCAAAATAAAAACTAGCGGCGAAACTATGCGCAACTTGAAAAAATAGTCAAGACAAAATTTATAGAATATTTTATGTTCTACAATTTTGATTCCATGTAATTTTTCATAAAACTCCATAATTTTGTCTCAAAATCTAAAAAAGTCACAAAAATGTCAATATAAATTTTTTTCACGCCCTCTAGCGGCGAAACTATCAGGAATTCAAAAAACCGGTAATGACAAAATGTGTAGAAAATTTTATGTTCTACAACTTTCATATCCTGTAATTTTTCATAAAAATGCATTATTTTGGTTATTTAAGAAAAATATGAAAAAAAATACTTTTTGATAAATCTGGCAACAATGGCAAAAGTTTTTAAAAATTTTAATCATTCGAAATTAAACTATAACGTATAAAAAATATATGTGTAAAACTTTATTGCTATCTTGTTTAGTAATGACGTCATCACTTATAGCAACTGTCACTTCCGGTTGTCCGATTAACACCAAAATATATACAGATCGTCTCCTTGCTACATTTAATATGTACATAAAATTTCATCTAAATCGGTGCAGCCGTTTAGACGCTATCGTGTTCACACACACAGACACACACACAGACACACAGACAGACAGACATCATGCTAAAAATGGTATAAATTAATTCAGGTAACTTCAAAACGTAAAGATCCGTTAAAATCTGGGTATGGTCAAAATATCATGATCGCAATACTTTCCTTCTATACAACTCTGTTGTTCGGAAAGTAAAAATAGGAAAAACCGTATTTCTTTTTTTCATTATTTTTATTCAAAAAAATTTTTAATAGTAAATATTAACATTTATATACCGTTAAATTGCAACAAAGTGACAATTTTCTTTTCTCTTGTATTTTTAATAATGACCTGATGATGGTTTTTTAACCGAAACTAGTGGCTTAAAAATAATTCTATATATACCTATGACTTTGATTTATTTCTATTGTTGAAAATTTGGACCACATTTAAGATATGGATAACTTATTGGATTATATAAATAAATATTAACTTTTTGATTAAAATTAATAACAAAATTTTGACATTTATAAATAAATTTTAATAAAACATTTTATAGTTTCGAACCACACCCCGTATATGAACTGTATTTATTTCTTCTATTAAAATGATTCATTTCGTTTATATAAGATTTTAGAATAAAAATGTAAATAAGATTTAGTCATTTATAATTCGTCAAAGAAAGAGGATGTGTCCACTATATTTTTAAAAAGGAAAAAGTGAAAATTTTTATTTGTAGTATCTGATCTTCTCTAGTACGTTAAAACTTCTATTATTATTTTTTTGGTTATAAAAAAGTGGATGAAATATTTTTATTTAATTATTAAAATTATTACGAAAAAGCCCCATGATAATTTGATTAAAGCAATACAGGGGTAGAGGTTAAAGGGCAATTATTGTAATATACTATTATTGTTTAAAAAATTTAAACAAATTGTTAAATTATTAATATTTAAAAAAATACTAATTACTAAAAAGGATACAAATTGTAAGGATTTACTAAGGACAGAATCTCTTATTTTAATTGGGTTCTATAAAAATTTAAAAAAATACTAAACATAAAAAAACTAAACAATATTAAATTTAATTACTAAACTGTTTTGATGCCTTTTATTTGTGATCAAAATTTTTAGTGATCAAATTTTTTATAAACATTCAATGACATCTGTTTTTTTTTCAAGATAAAAATTTTTCTTACTAGATTATTTAAAAAAAAATTTAATCACTTTTATTTTCTCTTTAATAATTTACTTTTTCTATAAATAAAACTTTCTTTTAAATTTCCAAAATTATATTACAACTTCAAAAAAAAAACTCATACAGAGTATTTCATTACAATATATAGATTTGTCCTACAACATATACTAAGTGTTTCATTAATCATGTGCTATAAAATAATTTCAAAATACTTATGGTAAAATTTGTCAAAAAAACATATATTTTTTTTTCATAAAAAATAAAAGAAAACTACCTTGAATATTCTGCCATATTTTCCGACGCAAATATCCTGTAAAATACTTTTATTTTATGATTATGAAAAACTGATGTAAATGTTAGAAAATTAAAAATTAATATTAAAATGTTGATCCCACCAAGGGTGAAGAATTTAGAAAAAAATGTACAATTTGCAATAATTTTTTAAATAAAATATTCTATATTTTAGGCACAGAATTTTCCAATTATTCTATGACCTATTGTTATTGAAATACCATTTTTGTATATACAGTATGTCCCAAATTTTTATTCTTAAGTTTTGTAAGCATATAACATGAAATAAATGTTAACATAAAAGGGCAAGTGTATAGTTAAATTAATATTAATAAAGGGCCGTATTTTTTTGCAATCACTCTATATATAACATTTAAAATAAATGTAAATACAAAATAGAAACTATAGTTTCAAACCACCCCTCGTATATGCATGAAATCGGTTCATTCCATTACAATGTTTCATTTTTCTTATATAACAAAAATTCGGAATTCGATAAGTATGAATATTTTGGTTGTCAAAAAACATATTTTTGTTTATTATATTGTTAAAAATAAAGAAAAATCTACAAATTGTTAATGCCCCAAAATATTAAGTTGATTAAAAAAATAAAATAATAGAAATTAGGGGTAATTTATTTAAATCCTAAAATTGTTAACAATCTCAATACTAAATTGAATTTTCCAACAATATAAAATCGGAGTTTATTTAATTCATATTTATTTACTCGTATATTAGTCTAGTCGAGAAGGGATTTTTCTGCGAAATATAGTTAGAAGGGGTAAGAAAAATATGAGCGACGGTTCATTCGACGCGGATTGCAATTCTGAATTCTGAGAAATGTGTCTTGTCAATTTTTTTTTCAAAATAAAAATTGTTATTAACAAAAAACGAAAAAAAAGCCGTTTTATTTTTTGATGATAACTCTAAAACTATTCAAGATGGCGTGAATTGCAAAAAAGATCCTAAAAGGGGACGAAATTTCCAAAAAATAAAACTAACTCCCGGACATCTAGCTCTAATATTTATAATTTTAATTTGTTGCTAACTCCGCGCGACCGTTTCGTAAAATTGTTGTTAAAAATGTTTTTTTTTCTCATATACTATGATATAGCTGTTTTTATATTAGAAATAATAATTAAATTATTGTGGGTAAGATTTTTTAACGCTATTTGTTTACTTCAATATTTTTGAAAAAAAAAATTACTATTTTATTGTTTAGGGTCAATGATGATTTTTAAAAAAAAAAATTCTTATTGTTTATAATGTTTTTATTAAACTCGTTTCTGAAAATTTTGGATTTTATACGGGGTTAACACGAACTAAAAAAATACATTCTCATTTTATTTAGCTAAATTTTTAACAAAATATACCCTTGGGAAAATTTGGTTATTGTTATTAAATTGTATTAAAATGTATTATAATTCTTGTATATAATTGAAATGTGTACAAATAATTACACTACGCGAAAAATTATTTTGAGATATACAGTTTGTCTCATATATACAGGAATTAAAATTAGTTTCTAAAGCTCTGGTTAAATTAAACAACAAAATATATTTAAAATGAAGTGATGAGCAGAATTTAAAAATAATATGGAATACAGTTTGTCTTATACGGTGCCTTTATAAATTATCTCACACGTGATTTGTTCGCCACTAAAAAATGAAGCGAATGATTTAATGGCAAAATGTCAATGTCAAACTTCATTAGCGTCACATGCGTATTTTGGTAGCTTTTCTACATGTTTTATATTTTATTTAGCTATTCATTAAAAAACTAATATTTTTCAATTAATCACATTTCCAACCAGTCATGTTTTTTCTTTGTACGATAATGTTAAATAATTAGATTTTAAATTATCTTATAAAAATTAATATAACCCTACTTTTCCAAGAAAAATTATATTTTCAAAAAATTAAAGTAGTGAGTTATAAAACATCTTGTTTTAAAGAGGATTTTTAAATAATTTTATTTATTATTTTTGTACTTATTAAAATAAACTACAATTATCTGCGGTACTGGATGACGTCTAGGATTTTTTTTTTTATTTTCTACCAATTGATGAAATGTCATCTTGGTCACGTGGAAGACAATCATTCATGAAGGCACTGTATATTTTTAATATTATGGAACCGTTATCGAAATTTTTCGAAATATTTCAAAATTTGATAATTACCGTTGATTTTATTAATTTTTAACTTAATAAGGATCAGTCAGATGTGTCGTGCAGTCTTTATGTCTGTAGGCGCTCGGTACATAGCGACATTCCACGCCAAAAAGTTTTTGTTTACAAAAACCTATGAACACTGAAGGACGATCGATCCTTTTATATATCGGTATAAAAAATCTATTTTTCTTAGTGATTCGTGTAGTGCCTAACGGCATAAAATTATATTGTTATTTATCGGTTATTAAATGGTCCATAATATTTAAAATCTGATTAAAAAGAACAATAAAATATATTGAGATATACAGTTTGTCTCATATATCCTCGAAAATAGTGCATTTATTAAAGAACTTATATTCAATTTTTCAAACAAATCAAAAATAATTTTTAACTGTTGCATTTAAAATTAAGGCCACTTTACAAAGTTGGTAAAAACGCGAATGTGAAATAAAGGCTTAATATCTACATTCTGCGATATAAATTCACAACAAAAAAAATTACTAACAATCATCTTTGGGACAAATTGACAAAACTTCGTGCATTTGGCTGTCTCCGTTTTGGATTTTGTTCACAGTACAGCCCCCTAATATTACAGCGAATTTCACCATAAACCATCAACGCGAATTGAAATTATAAAAAAAAATACTATCAAATTTTAACTATATCTCACAAAACGAAAATAACGACTTTCTTATCAGTTTTATTTTGATAACAAAAAAAATATGTCTAAAAAAGGGTAACTCACCACTTGAAATCTACTATTAGTGAATTCTAAGAATCAAGACAAAATACGTAAACACCGTACTACCTAAAATTTGAATTATGGGATCCTTCTCGAATGATATTCATGCCCTTTCTAGGGGTTGTCGCACCCTTAATAAACGATTTTAGACAAATATTACTTATTTTAAGGTGTTCTATTACCCCTAGAAGTATTGCTAGGCAATTTTGATCCACCATGTATAATATGACACTAATGGACGTGTCTCCATTAACAGACCTTTTGTTTTTTGCAAAAAGATAAATTAGTTTTCACTATTTTTTAATGAATCCGGCTAAATATAAGCTTCAACATTTTAAGCTGTAATGGCAGTTTTCCGGGATCCACTCGTAAATGGATATTGGTTTGTGTGATAGGTTGACCCACATTTCGTCACCAAGCGATATATGAAAACATGACAACATCGCGTCCTGCCTTGGGTCCTAGGAAGAGCAGAGTACGTCATGTGACCTAGACCCCGTGACCTTGACCGTCACTGTTTCCACATCTAGCTGGATCGATCGACAGCTATATAGGGAAAAAGATCGGCAGAAGGGAAATATGTAAGAGCATGCGCGTAATGGACACCAATAGGAATGCAGAGTAATTTCTCCTTGGGGGTAGAAAATATGGAAGATGTTGCCTGTCTTTATGAAAAATCTATTTCATAGTTGATTAGTAAAAATTAAGTAATTGATATACAGGTGACACTTAGTACACTGAGGATTAAATCCTGGCTTTTCTTATGAAAATATGAAAACATCAAACCCGATAAGTCTGAAAAAATTGAAAAATGAGATTTTGTTAACAACAAAATTAGTTTTGACGTTTTCTATGTTAAGTCTAATTGTAAAATTCCATCTCAAAGGAAATTTTCCAAATGGGAAAAGAGCACTTTCATATAGGCAATAATCCTATGCATTGATTTACTGTAAATTATAATTTTTGTTCGGACAAAAAGAAGAATTCTGGGTATAAAATACCTTTGAAATATATTTTGTTAATTTAAAATATTCACTTATCTGGACTCTGTAATAACTACTAAATTCAAAATCCTTGTCGCATTAGTTCTAATTTAATAAATACAAGTGTGATCTAAGAAAAACTGTAATACTTTATTTGAGTACTAACAAAAACTATAACATACTTAAAAGTAAAAAAAAATTTTAAACATCTTGTAACTCTTTAAACTAAATATATTATAATATAAATAAGTTTGTATTATAAAATTATATTCGAAAGTTTTTATAGTTGAATATGTTTTAATTTAAAATAATAAAAGTAAAAATTCTGGTATAATCAACAATTTTTTGATATCGAAAGGTCTTATGAAATTTAATAGCTATAAAATTTTTATTATATTTATTTGGAAAAGTAATAATTAAAGATTTAAATATGGAAATTAAAATCATTTAATATAAAAGATATTGGATAAGATTGAAAAATCAAGTAATGATTTTTTTTGGGTTTAAAAAAGAAATAGAAAGTCGAAATAAATTGGATACGAGAAAAAATAAGAAAAGTCATATTTTTATATACTATTTGTCAGAGATTTTAAATTTTGTATATTTGAATACTGAAATATGTAAAATTTATATATTTCCAATTAATACAAAAAATATATAATTTATAAAAAAAGGTTTTTTATTTTATTTAAAATAGAAAGAAAATTTACAATTTATAAAAAAAAGTTGGTAGAAGAAATATGGCTATTGGGGAAATCTAAATGGTATATTCCATGGAATTATGATTATAAAGAAGTGAGAATATAAAAAAATTAAACAGTTAAAAGAAGTAGATCTCAAAATTATCCTAGACGAAAGTATAAAATAAGAAAAAAAAAGGAGAAGAGGAACTTGACAGGCAACGTAAATTTCAATTTTTATTAATTATCTGTTTATTTGTACAAATTTATGATTTTTTTGTTATATAGAACCCACTACCAATGGAGATTGAGTATAAACATTTTATAATGATAATTGGACGTATCATTATAAAATGGTCTTACCTATCAGGTTTTCGTTTTTACCCCTCGATAATACAATATAATTCAGAAATTATTTAATCACTAGAAATTCTAATATCAAGATCTTTTTGCTTGAATACAAATAAAATAGCCCTGTTATTAATACAGCAAATATTCACACCTAGTTTAGTCTCATCAACATATTAAGAACAAATAGAGTTAAGATAATTTGACAAGCCGTATTTATAATCAATAAAAATTCACTTTTTGTCTGAGAATTATTTACACCTGACCTACTTCTATTACCTTAATGTTGGGTTTCACTCACTTTATTATTATGTCGACTAGAATTGGAAAATATCAAAAATCTTTTATTTTTTTCAATCTGTTTTTGGTATGTGACCTCTGTAGTCTTATATGAATAATCAATTACATAAAGGTAAGAATAAGTCGATAAAAATTAAAAATACTCTTTTCAATCAATAAACTACATTTCATTATCTTTTTCAGTAAGTATTGGCAATTTGTAAAGTTACAATACTAAAAATAAACGATCATATTTTATATTCCCTAATTATAATTTTAATATTTTAGAACTTTTTAAAATAATAAATAACCCCTAGTAATCTATTAAAGTTAAATCAAGTTCTATTACAACTTTACACAGAATTGTACACTTTGTGCTATTTAATAATATATTCAAAAAAATTTCACATTCTCTATGATGGATAAATTCAATCACTTACCCATCCACAATTTAATATAACACAACCTCATTTAATTACAATTTTATGTCCATTATTCTAAAAAATCTTAATTAATATGGATTGTTTATTAATGTAGATTCTTTCAGTAGTAAATAATTATAATATAGTTTATAAAAAATGACAAATTTGGTTTTATATATTAAACAAAAAGAGGGAGTAAGAAAAAACTAAAGTAAGAAGATAAAAGAGAATAAAAAGAAATATTACACAAGCTGAAGCACAAGTAACCTTCTGTTACCGGTTAATTTACTTAAGATTGTATTTGTCAACGATTCCTCAGTATAAATTAATGCTTTATTCATGTGGACCAAAAAACCTCTGAAAAGTTAAATCGCCGCATTCTATTGACAAAACTGTCCAAAAATTTTACTTTGGTTCAATGAATTACACTAGTTCACACATAATTCACTTTATGTGGATTAGAGACGCAACACCAATTTCCAACCACAAGAGCTTAATCTAGTACTTCTGCTATTATCTGTTTGTAAAAATATAAGTGAGAATTTTCTGTACATTTTTAATCTTCTTTAAGTAGGTTCATATGTAAACATATCTCTACATCTTTTACCTTAAAACTGAATTATGCTTTTCATTGATTTAAATTTATTATTTTCACAACAATAATATACTTTTTAATAACATTGACAAATCTAGGTTTCAGTTTATAATCAATAATATACGTATTTTAGGATATATTAGATTCTAATGATTTTTATGGAAAAATAATGTGATTATAGCCATGGTATGATTATCCGGAATCTAAAATATTATCGAAAGGATTATTTAAGAATTTTACGGTTTATACTGTTTTTTTGTTGAAGAATATCGTTCCCACTAACCAAAACTACACTTTTTAAAAAACAATCAATGTACTGTTATATTGAAAACCAAAGGTTCCAAATTCTGAATTCAAACTGATTTTTCGTTTACCTTTCAAAACTTCCTATTAAAAGTCCATAAAAATAACCGATAAATGAATAAAATATAGAACTTTATGACCCTTATAATATTTACTGTTTTAAAATAAACTATAAGTACAATATTTAAAAATCGAACTTTCATAACCTAAAAATAGTTGATTCTAAGGGAGCTTACCTCTGTCGAATTTCTTGCCTTCTGGGTCGATATCTTTCACGTTAAAAATGTCTTCAAAGAGAACTCCAGCCATTATAGTCTATATTTAAAGAACTATCACTAAAACTATAAACTTAATTTATAATTTCAAAATATACACTTGTTTCTATCTGAATGTGCCTTGGCTTTGACAAATTATTCTCTTCTTCCTTTTTATTATCACTTGTGCCTTTTACATATAGGTATACAGCCACATATACACTAAAGTGTGTAACTGCTCAATTTTTAGCCCCTGCATTAAAACTTTCCGGATTTCCACTGATCGGAAAATCTGCCAAGGTTGCCAATGCTAACCAGATAATCTATCATATTTAGGGAATTTGCTAAAAGGATTAGATTAAATGAGTGGAAGTTCACCTCTTTTTTATGTGAATAAATTCCAATAGTTACTTTTATTTCCCAGTCTAATTTTGTCGGAAAAGAAAAAAATGGCAGAATTTCTCTTATATTAAGACAAATTTGGCTCATCTATAAATGTTGTTTCAATTACGAATAGAATATAAGCAATATTTATTGTCTTTAAACTTTAGACTCGGCCCGTTTAGAGAAGAACCCATTACGTCACACTTTACGCATCGACAACGCCTCCCTTCTTTGCAGGAAGGGAGGCGATACCAGCAACCAGTGGCGTGTACGTTTTAGAAATTAAAACTGTATTAAAAAGTAAATTATTTATTAATGTCAAAATTTCAAATTTTGTCAGTGACGCGTGATGTTATAAAATAAAAAAAATTAAAGAGTATATTAAAATTTATTATTGATATTCATTGTACATATTAATTGAATAGCTAAATACGTGTTTTGCAATGTAGCAAAAATAATTAATCTAGCACAATATTTAGCGAGCAACTCTTTGGTAATTAGAAATATTTTATTTTCTGAAAAGTTTATTACGGCAGGAATAATGATTCGGAGAAAAATAAACTTGAGTGTATACGCATATGCAATCTAAAAAACATATAATACTGTTCTTGATAGAATTATTTTATTTAACTTTTAGAATGAAAAAGGAACAAATTAAGAATAAATATCAAATAGAAACAGATAAATAATTCACCACTTTTAAAATTGTAAAAAAAAAACAAAGCGATTAATGCTCAGTCAGGAACAATCAACGAAGAAAATTAAAGTAAATTAATATATTGTGAAAAATACAATAATCAAAAGTAAATATAATAATAACAGAAGAAAAGGCAGACCAATAAATGGCTAAATTTCCTGTTCAGCTCAACTGGGGAAAGGGAAAAGCTATAATGAAAAGATTGGTCATGGTGCCTACAATATAATGATCTATATCTGTCGCTCTATAAGGATCTAGTGAAGAAGTTTTAGAATATATAATAAAAATTAAAGAATAGAAGCTAGTGTATACAACATTTTGTTAATTTTAAATCAATTTCATATACTTAATAGTAAAAATAATACATAATTAAATTTATATAAAAATGTATGTTTCAAATTAATACAAACCATAATCATGCAGGAAATTAATATATAATTATAAAAATTATTATTATTTCAATAAATTAATACAAATGATTCAAATATACGACATGCAAGTTTAATATCAACAATTAATAATAATAATATCAATTCATAATAAAAATAGTAAGTCAAAAGTAAAATCTTTTGATAAAAAAATTGATACAGTAAAAATAATACATTAAACATGTATTTAACATTGACACATAAATATATACCCATTAAATCAGAAATTGTTTATATTACATTTATTTGAGATAATCCTTCTTAGAATTTAAATAAAGGATAAAATAAATAGGAACACATTAGGCAACATTTTTAAGTAAAAATAAACTATAGTCTATAAGAATTAATTTGGCTTGTCTTTATGAAGTATTTATTTTATTTTCAGAAAATGTTCAAGCAAATAATGACAAACTAAATTAAAATCAAATGTAAAAAAGCATATATTTAAACAGTAAAATAGTCGTTGAAATGATGACACAGAGGTAGGTTTATAAATGCTTGTAAAAAAAATTAAAATATCGCAGGCTTTAACATGAAAATAAATGCGTCAAAGAAAATATATTTCATTAATATGAATCAAATAAAGTTTGATTGTTTTACCTTACTTTGTGTGTTACTATTTCATGAATAATGAATTAGTTGATGACAGATTATCATTAATTATCTGTCATTCTAATGCCATTAAGAATGAAGAAAAGGAACATTAATTTGTACACGAATCTTGGACATTTGTCACTTTCGAGATTAAATTCAAACTTACCAAATTTATAAAAACGAAGTCAAAACAAGAAATTAATAAATAACAACTCTAAGTTATATACCACCAAAAAAAAAACTTCTCTTCTTATTTATTTACCTAACATTAGTTATTACCTAAACTACAGATCTCCTATTCAAAAAACATCTTCCAGTCGAAACGTTGATTGTTAGAATGAGTCAAAGGCAAACTTGGCGGTTCAACGATTTCCCATTCG
This sequence comes from Neocrepidodera transversa, assembly GCA_963243735.1. Taxonomy (NCBI): domain Eukaryota; kingdom Metazoa; phylum Arthropoda; class Insecta; order Coleoptera; family Chrysomelidae; genus Neocrepidodera; species Neocrepidodera transversa. The sequence goes on along the minus strand of OY725341.1, from coordinate 692,314 downwards.
TTATTCTTGTTGTTAATTTCCAAAAGTCCGCAATATGGGACCTTCTGAAGCAGTTTGATCATGTCGTTCGGATTTTTCGATTTGTGACCAACTAATTCGTGCGAGCACGTGTCCAAAGTGGCCGAATGTCCTACGAGAAGAATGTTACCTGAAGAATGCGCAGAGAGAGCACCTAAAAGAAAAAATGAAATTTTATACCAAAGACAAAAAACAAGTTTTAATTATTAAAATTTAAATAATAGAAATTATCCTAAAAAACTCAAGACTGTATTTAATAATTGAATACGATACTTGCTTCTTGTAATAAAGGCATTCCTCAAATGAAATTGCTCACAGCTTTCTTTTCCATCTTTCAATTCCTTTTCTTCAACGAAAGGCTTATACGTTTCGTCAACATTATATCCACCTAACTTCAGTTCCTCTAAAGTCAACCAATCCGGAGGACCTTCAGGATACCATACCGTCCATTCAAACAAACCTGGTTCCACCCTGATTTTAATTTTATCTCTTAGTCCCATGCCTGTAAGAAAACCGTCGCACGTCTGGATGCATCTGAATGATGGGGAACAATAAGCATAATCTATTTCAACGTTTTGGTCTTTCAAGGATTCACCAACCTGTAAAATTATAAATATAAAGGTATAATAATGGTTCATTACTTTATTGGGTAAAGTTATAGCCCAATAAAAGCGAAAGTATATGAAATAAGTGTTTATTACCAATTTAGCTTGAAAAACTCCTACTTTCGTCAGAGGAGAATCTTTTAAATATCCTTGTGCACCATCTCTTCTGTTCGGTAAAGAATTTGGCATATTTAGATCCTTTCGTTCGAATGTTCCTATTTCGTTAAAACAATGAGGCACCCAATTACCAAAAGTAAAATCTATCCTTTCTCCATGTCTCATTATAAAAATTCTGCGTGGTCGGGAACCTTCAGAACCATACTAAAGCAAACGTCAATATTTTTTTAATACAAAAATTTGTTCAGGGTTGGTAATTTTTACCTTTTCACCCCTAGCCACTTTGTTTTTTAAGTCCTGAATATTTTCGTATAAATTTCCTTCGCTCAACCCATGAACATCATTAAAGTGCGGTGGTACCACTGGAGTCACACCACTTAATACTGGTAATTGTTGCAATAGCTCGCTCAAATCTTCAGTCTGTTGTGACATTTTCTTATCCTCAGTTGGCGGTAATTGATTTAGAGAGATCTTAAAAATAAACATAACAATCAAAAAAAATGTCTATTTCATATTTATGAATAACAATTAATTTTATAAAATCGTTTATTTTCTCTTCAATAAATAAATAACGCTTAAAAACAGAAAAATATTCGGATGCTTACTTTTTTATGTAGTGTCCAAGAATCCGATTCCGCGGTTCGTTCTGTATACGATGCGGGTAGAAATCCAGATTGTCCCGTCAACCAAGACGTTCCGTCGACCCAACCGTCGGGGGAATTAGCTACGGCTTCAGAATTTACGAACACGTAATCACCAGTTCTAAGGTCCAATTCATCTGATTCAATAGGCGTGTACGCATGAATAACCTGTAATCGACATCAATTAATTAAAATTAATTTAATTTTTTTTTTAAAGAACAGATTATGCCAATTAAAAAATTATATATACAAAATTCTTATTAACTAATATTTTCAACATGAAAAAAATCAAATCAATTTCATCTGACGTTTTCACTCTCTTATATGTTGTTAGAAGAGTAAATATTGTTAATAAACAAACGATTTATTTGAAAATAGATTATGTTATCTGTTGGGCATTATTTTGTATTTGTGTAACTCATTTGGAATTATATAAAGAAAATATATAAAATTATGTCCGGTTGCACCCTTAGAACAAAAATAATTTCATTTCTATCTAATATTTATTGTTGTTCAAATATTTAAACGCAATTTTATATAATCTCGTTTTAATGAATTGTGTAAAATTTATTCTTACTTGAATAAATGTAAGTTTAAGTTTGCAGTATTAGCATAATTGTAGTTTAATTTTTTTATATCTGCATCATAAAAGTTTTGAGAATTTTCACTTTGATTTTATCTTTATTAAGAAGAGATTTTTATTTTCCTTAATCAGAAAAATTAGCATTATGCAAAGAATAAGAATCACCAATTTTACATTAAAAGAAACTTTCTAGTTTACTTTAAACATACGTTTCTGTTAACTCTTTTTTACAAAATAAAAGCTCTTTGAAGTGTGCAGAAACCCCAGAAGTTAGTGCAAGTGAGCCTATATCAGTGAAAAATATATCGTGGGGTTTTTGCTAAAAGTCAATTTTGATGCTTTCCGAGAAATTGCAATTTTTTTAAATATTTGAGCGCTTGAAAAAATTTCCAGTATTAATTCAAGTTCTAGTAGTATGTAACAGATACGCACCATCAACGGTATGCTAATGACTTTAAATTTGATTTCAGTCTAAGATTTTATTATTTAGCAATGATTTTTGTTTAAAAAGACTTTCTGAGTATTTCAACGATTTTATCATATATAATAATGAAATATATAATTACAATACAAGATTTATTATCAACTTTTATATACCACAAACAAGACTATCTATAGCAACAAAATCTTGTTGTTATATGCGGTTTTTTTTTTTTGAAGATTTGTGAACTTATAGGGCGTTCAGAATGAACCGGATAAAGTATAAATTAGGAGGGTTTCTGGAAGGAAAGCCTCCCATAAAGAGTAAACCCACATGGGGATCGTACATCGTTGAAAACTGTACTGTACGTTGTTCCTGCTCACAGGGGCCCCCATGTGGGTTTTTTACTCTTTATGAGAGGCTTTCTTTCCAGAAACCCTCCTCATTGATATTTTATCCGGTTCATTCTGAATGCCCTATAACGCGACTCACTGCGACTTGGTTCACAAATCTTCCAAAAAAAAAAAAAATTTTTAATATTCAAATTTAATTTTTAAATAAGTGTATTTTTACCCACTTTTGTTCATTTGTAATTTTTCAGGTAACCAATTCTCTCCTTATAATTTTCCTCCCCCTCCCTTACTTAGTAGCGGCCCTTTAGCAATATGATAAAATAAAATTGTATATTTATTATAGGCCTGAAGATGGTTTTTTAACCGAAACTAGTTGCCTTTCGAATTTTTTAATAAATGTTATTGTGGTACATGATTTTGGGTTTTCATTAATGATTAAGAAATATTTGCTACAATGTATTTCCAGTTCGTAAATTAACATGTAGATATATGTAAAAAAAAATTATTTATTTTTATTACAAATCTTATTTCATTCATACTTATGTGTACTGACTATATTGTTGTTATTTTTAAAGGACGTCCTATATAATAATAAATAATAATAATAAAAAATATAGTGACAAAATTTGTAAATGTTGATAAAAACTAAATTTTTTAACACTCCACGTAAGTTTTGCTAACTATGTTAGCACCATCAGGAGTTGATGATACACTATTTTTACAATTTTCGTCCTGATAAAAACTGAATTCTTAACTATCGTTTTACTATAAATATAATGAAATGATATTTAGATAATCTACAGTGAAAGGTAAATCAAATATAATATTGTACCTTGTGAATTTGTTTACCATTTATCCTAGGATCTCTAGAGTATAATCTGAGTTCCCACCCTCCAGATGCTCCTGGATCCAAATCCTCTATTAGTGACTTCAGATTCGAATACTGAGAATTTGGAAATTGGTAGGCGAGAGTTAAGTGAAGTGATTTTACATGTGGTTCCAAACTTATAGCTGCAATTAATACCAAATAATAAATATAGTAAATACTTCTAATATTTAGTACATTTATAAATGAAGTGGTAATAGTGTGTTCTAAATTTAAAAAAAAATATGATAACAAATGTTTGTAGTTTACTGTAACAATTATTTATGTTATAAATAACAGTTACTATTTATCATTTCAATGAATAGTTCTTTGTTCATTTATAATAATAACATTTGTATATTTGGTCACAAACTGCAACTGATATTATATAACTATCAGATAAATAGTATATGTTACTTTCAATACTTGTTCAATATAATTTTATATAAAAAATTGTAGAACTTTTTCCAACTATGGTAGGAACTTGATTATGATTCCATTGTTTCGGATCTACAATATCAAGTGCATATACATTCCTACAACTAAGAAAAATAAATGTACAATTGACATTTCTCTATAAATTTTTAGATTGATTCTCCAAAACGATGTGAAATATATTTTTGTGATTTTAGAATTTATTTTAATCAAATTAAAACGTTACAATATGAGAACTAATAGACTTCCTGATTCCCTACTTCACAGAATATGCAATAACTTTAATTATATGACATAAATCATGACAATTTTACTTTTACGTAAAGTATATGTTGAACAAGAACAAATAAAGAACTAATCATTTTAGTAATATAAATAAATAATTGTTTATTTTGTGAACTTAATAATCATCAAATGTTTATTCAATTAACGATTTGGATTTTTTAAATATAAATTCTCTGAACCTACAAATTTGCATATGCATGACTATAATAAATAATAAAATAATCACATGCTTAACGACCAATATCAAAAAAATTAAACGTAAATTTAACATAAAAAAAGCAAACACAGCCATAGACATTTATTTAGGCTTACATCTGCTTCCTCTAGGTATACACCTTGCTGTCGTAGTAGTGCACCAAGGAAAACAGGCTGTCAATGCGTCGAAGTGTTCATATGTATCACTGATAACTACAATGAGAATTCGCATTTACTTAATTAAAAAATTACTACTAGATCTGTAAACTAGAGTAGTTGTATTAAATACTAATTTAGTATTTAGTTGCAAGAAATTTTAGTAAAAAAGAAGCGTACAAAGACGAAAATTTTACACTTTTAAATATAATACAAGGCTCCAACAAGTGCCCCAAACAGAGAATCTAATAAAATTATTAAGATAGAAAACAGAGTAAAGATTTAAAAAAACATAATGTTATTTCTTGCAACTAAATATAATAAATTATTAATGTTATTTACTTACTAGCATTCGAAACTTCTTTGACATATTGCATTGCTATTCTCTTTAAATAATCCGCGTGTTCTTCGGCAACAAAAAAACCCATAAAATTCGGCGATGAATATGTTTCCAATCTGAGAGGTTCATTTAATACAGCACCTTGTTTTTCCATAACTGATTTTAAACCTTGAGCAATTGCCAATGCATCTTCATCAGGAGCCTGAAAAATAAAAGGAATATAATTTCTTGATTTATTTTTCAAATACAACTTACCTTAAAAAATGAAACTAACGTAATATGAGGTGTGAAATTGTGGGCTCCATTCCAACCACATAGAGTTAATGATTTCTCCCAAAAAGATTGAAGTTGCTGTGCGAAATTTCCAACAGGGCATGCATACAAAATATATTCTCTAGGAGATGTGTCATCTAGTAACGGATCATTTACGTGAGCCAATAACCAATCAGAAGCAAGCTGTACTCCTCTATGACCTGTGGCTGCTAAAGCCTTTTCTCTAAAAAAAAATGAATATTAATCAATTTTACTATGTAAAAACTAATAGAAAATATACCTTTTATATTTCATTACTTGGTTTATCTGCAAGTAATTGTCTAATGTTATTTTTTAAGTATATACTGTTGTATTGTTTTAAACATTTGTTATCTGTAGGTATATTTTTTGAATAATCCCATTTATAAATTTTTATTCTAAATAAAATTCAGTTGTCTACAGCAGTGAGAAATTTCTTATTTTTAGCACTATAAAACTATTAACCACGTAGGTAGGTATATTATTTTTGTTACTTACGCTCTATGTTTTGGAAATCCCATTTGCAGTAACGTCTGTAGTGGCGTCAAATGTTGCTTGGAAATTTTTGTTGGTGTAGGATTTCTTCTCGGTGGTAATGTAGCCATCGTAGGTTTCACAGAAAAATTATGTCGTGAAAACAACGATTTTGTAAGTTGTTTACAAACATTAACCTCTGACCTTTGAAATGATGACCATGTGACAAACGTCAATGCTGCGCTGCCATAGAAATTTGTTCCAAGGAATGATTCCAATTACCAAAACCGGAAAAAAACTTTTCACATCACATCCGAAATAGATCAAATAGGATAAAAGCTGGATTAACCCTTCTGTTAGCCGAATTTCTATATTTAAACTCACCACTTTTGCCAATGGAACTGTCTGCCTATCCTGCCAGCAGAATATTTGGCCTGTAGGCTAAACATCATATTACTGGGTAATATAATCTTGAAATTACATATCCTTTAGAATGATACAGATCGATCTTTGCATTGTCAAAATGAAAATTTAGAGGTTATGTTAAGTAAAGGTTATCAAAATAGAACTAGAATTTACAATGCACATGCGTAAGTAAAGCAATGTTTTAAAACTCAAAAGACACGAGGCGGCAGTGTTGCCAATGACAAATCACCAAAATACCCGCAACTTTGCTATAAAATACCCGATTTTACCCGCATCGAATTCCAAAATAACCGCATTTTTACCCACTTACAAATAATTTTCTTCCTCTTTTTACTTTTTGAGGCCTCAGCTGCCAAGGCTATTTTCTATTGGACGTTGACATTTGATTTGATGTGAATTATGTGGAAGTGTTGTCAAGTGTGCTCAATGTAAACCAATTACTATTTTTATATATTTTTTGAGAAATAAGATAGCTGTAGCGGTAATATTTGTTTAGTTGAAGTGGCCTCACTCCGACAAAACATCAAAACAGTGAATAATTGACATGAGATGAAGATGGAGGAAATACCTGAATTCTACTCGCAAAATTGAAATACCTGCAAGAATACCCACAAAGCAGGAAAATAACCGCAGATTGGCAACACTGCAAGGCCAGGACGACACGCTCCAAGTGACAAATATATTAAGGCCGCAGTGGCACACTCCAATATTCATAACAATAGGTGTGTTCTTTTATTCAGCGCTGTGTCCATCGCTTGCACCAAACTGTTCGTAAATTAAGCCATGAAAGACCGATTGAAGTGTGTCAAACGTTCTTTTTTCCACCGCTGAGTCCACCAATGAGCCAGCGCATCCATCGACTTTAGAAGCCGATGGATGTGATGGATGAATGGAGGGGGTGGGAGAATAAACAACTTTTGAACTTTTGTTTACAAGTTTACACACACGGTTTTTTTCTATTATACAATATGCTGCCTGCAGGAGAAATTTTTAATATTAATTTAAATTATAATGGACTTTATTTTAATGCCCAGGTAGATAAAGAAACATACGAGGAAGTTAATAGAGGTAAATATATATTCCGAAGAAGATGAATGCAACAATGACTTTGAAAGTAATAAATACTCCATACTCAAATCACATTACATATATTCTATTCTCAAATAAAATAAACACAAGCAATTTAAATGTCAAACGTCAAATTACTTGGTTGCGTTCTTATTTTCAGCTCAAAATTCTTCCACCACAAATTAATCAGTGACGTCATTGACATCAATCCCAGATGGAACTTTGTTTAATAAAAGAACACACCTAATAACTAAATGTGACATATGTCATATTAAAGTCAAATTTCATAAATCTATTATTCAACAGATGTAGCAATATGTCTTATTTACGATTTATTTCAGCATACATTTGACCAAATTATTTACTCGTTTAGTAGTGACATTTTATTTCATATTATTTATCTGGTCTACTATACAATATAATTTTAATCTAATTTCATTTTATGCCAAGAGCAAGAAAATCTCTGAGCTCTGCTAGGATATGGCAATGCTGTAAAACTAACTTTGTTTGTTTGTTTATCTTCGATAAATACGTAAAATCATCATAAATATAAATCCCAAATATATTTTATAGATATTTCATAATTTCATTACGGACGGACAGATTTCCTTCAAAATTGCCATATGGAGGTTTTTGGGGTTGGTGATTTCAAATTTTTTCTTAAAATTAATAAATTCAAGATTGCAGACGAGATATGTGATTATTCAGATTTTTTTCAAAATTAGTATTTGTGTTTTTTGGGGTCTGATATAATGAATTTGTTTTTCGAAATAAATATATTCATGATGGCGACTCCAAAATGGTGGACGAAATTTATGATTATTAACCGATTCCATTCAAATTTGGTGCATGGGGTTTTTTTGGTGTTGAAGATTTTGATTTTTTTTTCAAAATTAATAAATTTAAGATGGCGGACGAGATATGGAATTATGATTAGATTCTTTTCAAAATTGGTATTGGGGTTTTTTTGGGATAGGAGATATCATGATTTTTTTTTCAAAATAAAAAAATTCAAGATGGCGACTCCAAAATGGTGGACGTAATTTATGATTATTAACCGATTCCATTCAAATTTGGTGCATGGGGTTTTTTTGGTGTTGAAGATTTTGATTTTTTTTTTCAAAATTAATAAATTCAAGATGGCGGATAAGATATGGAATTATGATTAGATTCTTTTCAAAATTGGTATTGGGGGCTTTTTGGGATAGGAGATCATGATTTTTTTTTTCAAAATAAATAAATTCAAGATGGCGACTGCAAAATGGTGGACGAAATTTATGATTATTAACCGATTCCATTCAAATTTGGTACATGGGGTTTTTTGGTGATGGAGATTATGACTTTTTTAAACTGCACAGAATTTTTTATTTACATTATCAAAATCAAAAAATATTTCTCCTGCAACAAATACAGTAAACCATGATTGTTCATTTTTTCAAATATAAATATGAGAGTGTCTAGAGGCCCGTCTAGTCGGACCCGGTGAAAACCCAATAGGTCCGTCAATCAGCTGTTAAGATTAGGATTAAAACATAGTTTCGTAATTTTGATATTTATTTTATTAGAAGTTTTGACTGACTAAAGCTAACCTGTAGAATTAAAAAAATATTTATTTTATTAAAAGAAGTCTTAAAAATCCAACTTGAGTTTAAAAAAAAATTAGGGAGATGTGGGATTCCATCCCCGGATCCATTGCTTTGTTTAAATATGTTCAAACTTATTATTTAAGCGAATCACGTTACATAATAAAATAAATATAAATTAGTGTTTCGCCTTGTATTTTAATTATTAATATTACAGAACTAAAGTATACACATTCACTAGGAACGCTAAAATAAATATCAAAATTACGAAACTATGTTTTAATCCTAATCTTAACAGCTGATTGACGGACCTATTGGGTTTTCACCGGGTCCGACTAGACGGACCTCTAGACACTCTCTATAAATATTTCGGTGTAACCTAGCAGATAACAGATTGATGCGCTCGGAAAAATAATAAAAATTGGCAAAATAGTTGCGCCTATTGGGAGACAAATATTCCCTAATGAAAGACAAATATTCCAAATCTGGAGACAAATATTCCATAAAAATAATTTCTTCTGTATCATTAAATTAATTGTGTGAAAATTTAATATTAATTAATTTGTTTTGTTAAGTAATAAAATATTATGTCATAGATAAGTTTCATTTTATGCGTTCGCGGTACATAAAAATCCTGAATATATTCCGAATAGGACATGCGCATATAACTTGTCCCTTTGTAATCCTTAAATGTGTTCTGAACTAGTTCAGGATTAGCTCCGCGAAAATACCTAATATTCAGATTTTTCTAAAAGTTTGGCAACATGGTTTTTATATGATTGTCATCTAATTTGATTGTCGCGACATCTTTTCGAGAGGGTATGAACTAAGACATTACAGGAAATTATTGAAAATCTCCATTATGACAAATAAATTTGACATATATTTCTCAATCGTATTTCCAATTAGATTTAATAAATACTGAATAAAATAAAGAAATATTCAATTAGCTTACAAACAAAAATACGCAGAATGAAGTCTCCTACTTTTTATCTCTGATTTTAAAAATCACTTTTTTTATTTTTTTTTAAACTCAGTTTAATTACAGGACAAATAAAAAATAGGAGAGTCCATTCTTTAAACATTATACTTTAAGCTGCCAAAGTTTAATTTTCCTTCGTTCAGTAAAATTTAAACGTAATTGGAACTGGTAAACCCGTGTTTTTATACGTCAAAATACAGTGAAACTGCGGCCTTAAAGAATAATTTTAATTTGACAGAGATTTGAATGGAATCACTTTTTGACAATATTTATGACGTCATGATTCTCTTCGTCTTTTACACTAGAATTACTTAGAATTGGAATATAGTATTTTTTTATAAATTGGAATTGACATATGGCAAACAGATTTTACTGCTACCAACATCAAAAAAATAAATTTATTTTTGAACTTTTTAAATAGAAAAACAAAATAATTTTTGAATATTGTGCTTAAATTGCGAATTTGGAACGTTTGGTTTTCAACAATGTTGAAAAATATTGTCACCACTAACCAAAACTACTCTTTTATCACTCTACGTATATTTCGTTAACAATGTTATCATCAGGAGATAATAATAAAACTTGTACTCGCGAGCCTTTTGTGGTGTTCGTGCGCACTCTTGCCGAGCACCGAATCTTTTCGTAAACTACTTTAAGTACCAAGCACCGATTATAAAAATTGCTTGTAAGCACTGTGCTCCCGAGTACGAAATTGTTTAGGGATTGCTCAGACATCTAATAAAGTATCAGTTCTGTATTGAAACCTCAATATACCTTATTTTGTATTACTTAAGGCAAAAAACAACAGTAATGATTATAATTTATTGTTCATTTAACATATCGTCATCGATTTCCAAATTAGGCATAGATAGCATAGGGTCCTTTTGCTGTGGTTTGTGTTCTAAACTTGTTTCACCAACGACTGAATTTATCAAACTTTCCACTAATCTATCATTACTTTCACTACCAAAATTCTCAGGATTATTTAATAACTTGTCGATTTCGGTAGTAATTTCATGGTTAATTTCATCTGTACTATAATTCATATTCTCGATTGTCTGTTTTAAATCCATAACGGAATCGTCAACTTGTTTCGAAAAATTACTTTGTCGTTTATAATTAGTTTTCTTTAATTTCAACATTTTATAGTCAATGTTTTCATCAGGATGTACAGTTTCTAAATGTTTCTTGAGAGATTTACTCCATTTTAATTTCTTATCACATTTCGGACATGGATATTGCTTGTCAATGTTCGAAAAGAACGACTGGATTCCTTTGTCCGTTTCATGATGGATTTTAACGTGCCTGATTAAATTATGGCGCTGTTTGAACTTTAATGAGCACTGAGAACATTTAAAAGATTTATCTTCATGTATTTGCATATGAATTTTTAATAACTTTTTGGATTTTACCACTTTCTTACAGATTACACAAATTTCCTAAAACAAGTTTGGTTAGTTCATTGAATAAAAATAAGATTGGTGTAAGTGAAGCAGAGAGAATCAGCAATGAAAGCAAAACAACGAGGACCATACCAACATCTTCATTCAGTTTTTTTCTATTAATTATTTTTCCTATACTTCTAAGAGCTGTAAACGGATCTGTCAGAAAATCCAATCATATGTAGAGGTATTTTTCAGCTCCTTGCAAAAATTAGCCTATCCATTACATTTTTTAAAGTAATGGTACAATAAAAGAATTTCCTTGCTGTTTTGCTCTCTGCTGTCTAAGCAAGAAAAATTGAGAAGAATTTTACTGAATAAATATTATTTTAACTTACTATTTTGGCTGAATGTACATTGTCAATGTGATATTTTAGAGAATCTTGTCTTTTAAAAGCTCTTTCGCATATTTGACATTTGTGTGTAGGTTCTTCATGAATTTTATAATGTTTCAAATAAGTTTTTTGAGAACCAAGTATCTTATGGCATATTGGACATGTATATTTTTCTCTAGCTTGATGAAGCTTTAAATGACTAAATAAATTAGTTTTACACGTAAACGTTTTGGAACATTCAGTACAGGAAAACTTTTTACGTGACTGAATTGATTCTGTGGAATTAGTAGGTTCTGCTTTATTGTTATTGTGAAACTTCTTTACGTGATTTACCAGATATTTTTTTTGATAAAATAATTTTGGACAATATGAGCATTGCAGCTTATAAAATACTTTACAGGAATGGTAGTTTAGGTTTTCGTTGCGGGCAAATACCTAAAATATAAAATTAAATATTTTGTATGTTTTTCATTACGTTATTAAATACCTTATTACATTCAAAACACGTGTATTTTCCTGTATGCATATTCATATGTACTACCAAACGCCTTAATTTTCGAAACGTCTTCAAGCAAATATCACATACAAAGAGCTCATTTTCATTTTCCACCAATTCAAAATTGAAGTTATCCAAATCCTTGACACTTTCAGGAAGGATAGACTCCACGTTTAAATTTAAATTTTCATTATCGAATAAATTATTCTGATTTTCTATGCCAGTTAAATCAATTTGAGGAAGAACTAAACTAGTGTTATCCATACTGTCATTGAGTAATTCGTTCAATAGTAAAGGTCCTCCAAAGTAATTTTCTTTTGGTAACAAATCTAGTTTTTGTATAGTATTTGACTTAGAATCTGAGTTTATTGACGGTCTATTTGCTATATCTGTTTCATGAACAATTTTCATATGTTTTTGATAGCCCTATAAGAAAATAGCAATAAAAATGTTTATTAAAATACAAAAATAATAAAGTAGTGACTTACTTCAATTTTTACAAATGATACATTACATATTTGACAGTATCTTCCTAACTTAGTACAATAGTGTTTCATTAGATGTAAAGCAAATTCTGAAAGACTTCTTTCCATTTTACCACAAAATTTACAGCTCCATGTATCCCTTGGGCTGATATTTTTTTTCTTACTAATCACATTGTCTACAAAATTATATCATTTACAAATATCAATATTTCAGTTTAAATAAATAGAGTTAACAATGATAGATATAAATTTAAGAATAAATCCAGCCACCATAATAATTCCAGTAAAGCGAGTAAAAAAATATTGATACATATCTAAAATCCCTGAAATATTTTATGAGCCTGTGTCTACCCTAAAATATGAGGAAGGATTAATGAAGAACATAATTAATGGACCAACTAGAGATAAGAAAAGGGAAAATAACCAGCAAAATGAAACTGATAGCATAGAAAAATAAGTATAAAAGAATATAGAATCCCAATTGATCGTCTGAAAAGGAAGGCAAATAGAATCAACAATTTATTTATTTATTTTTTATGTTAATAAATTCCAAGAATTACCTATAGTTTCATTATTTTTTAAATTCTGAACATCCTTATTGATAACAGGTTTTAGAACATCTTTCTGCATTTTTGTAGCATAGTACGGAGAGTACCATACTTTTAAAGCTTCACCCTCACACACATCTTTAACAGTAACAAAATAAATATCTTCATTATCCTTAAAAAAAAAAAATAAAGTACTGCATCAAAATGTATAATATCTATATATACCTGATAACAAACAACATTTTGTTCTTGAAAATCATTCGCTGGATTAACAAACATCATCCAGTTACACTCGTTTTCATCACTTACATCTAAGAAGTATTCAGACAAATCATCTTGAGTTTCGCAAAATACTCGTAAAGGAAAACAAATTGTAGGTAATAAAGTACAAAGTTTTTTTGCTTGTAAGGGTCCAAATTGAGTTCCTTTACTTATAGAATATGTTGCAAAGACACTGTAAACATTATCTGCCATTTTTCTTAATTCTAAGTCTTCCGGTAACGTTAGTTTTGCTTTAGATGGAATACTTTTATCGGGAATCTGTAAATTAATAAAAGGCTGAAATTTAAAACACAATAAAGTACTAGTATTTAATACTAACATGAGAAATAATCTGTACTATATCACAATCCATGGGACAATGGTTGCCTCCACATATACCACAAATTTGCATTTTTATTCTAAATTTACAAAATATATCGATTTTAAATTTGTAGCTAATTCACATACATGAAACATAAATAAACAAATTTTGAGCGCCTTTTAGATTAAAGTTAGCCGGACGCTTCTGACAAGTTGTCAGTGTGAGTGGTTAGTGTTGTTATCACGTGTGTTTAGATGTATGGTTGTGCTTCTCGACTCGTCGCAAAAAGAGGCATTGTTTATGACGTCATAAAATAGCAAATTGTGATTTTGTTTTTAGATTCTCTATGGTGACGTCAATGAAGTAAATCACGCGTCACGGTGCTTGCCCTCCAGCGGTTGATCTTAAAACTGAATGATCTAAAAGTCATTCGTCTCTCTCACGTTATTTGACTTTTTATCTAAAGAAATGAAAGTTATTACATTTACGATTCGACTACAGCTAGTGAATGAGAGTTCTCATTCAGCAATCAATCATTATTCTGCAACTTGGGCAGCTTTTTTTGTGGTAGAGAAAAGTTTTCCCATCTGGCAATACTGCCCTCCGGTAGTCAGTGGAGTTTTGAAACGAATTATGACCCTACCATATCTCTTGTTCATAACCTTAAAATCAACGACATTTTTGCTAAAAAGGAACTACTAGATATGTCCTGTATATCTAATGTCATTTAAAAAATTTAAGCCAACATCTAGCTCTCTCTCTCTCGGCAAAGTTTGTTGGCGAGAGACTCAGAGTAAATATATATAGAGAGGGCATTCTATCCTTTTTTATTAAGCCAACATCTAGTTAACTTTTGTTGACATCGTCCTCTAGAGATTCCATAAGCGTACTTTCAAGCAGGATAATTTAAAATCATACATTAAATAGTTTACAGTTTGTGAATTGATTTGTTTTATTTTTTAGTGTTATAGGTTGTACTAAATATTTTGAACTATTTTAAGTGATTTTCTTGAGAGGTTGTTAACCATGAGAAATAAATGTGAAAAATATGTGGTGCTTTTCTCAAGCCATTAGATAATCAATCTTACACTTCACAAGTAAGTTAGGAAAGTAGTTTTTGAATAATTTAAAATATAATATAAGTTGATAAGATTTGATAATTTTTTATTTTGCTTCCTTTCTTTTTTATGTTATATACCATTCACATTTTTTTTATGTTTTAATAATGTTAATATTTATCAGTATTACAGAAAATACAACTTTATCGACATTATATAACTTCTCACGACATATTTAATTCAAATGTGATATATTAATAACATGTAAAATACCCAAATTTAATTTTCTATTTTTTTGCTAATATAAATAAAAAGTTAGAATTCTTCGCGTCGCCACTGTCTAAAACATCACGTCAATTTTTATTGTTGATTTCGTCCTCTGCATGAGATTTTTTTGCGCGTCTCACGTCCCTCGCCTACAAACTTTACCGAGAGAGAGGGCTAGATGTTGGCTTAAATTTTGTAAATGATATTAGATATACAGGGCATATCTAGTAGTTCCTTTATCTGAGGCGAGAGACGTAAGACGCGCAGAAAAATCTCGTGCAGAGGACGAAATCAACAATAAAAATTGACGTGATGTAAACAAACGGTATTAGACAGTGGCGATACGAATAATAATAACTTTTAACTTATTTTGGCAAAAATAAGAAAATTAAAATTGGGTATTTTACATGGTTATTAATATATCTATCACATTAGAATTAAATATGTCGTGAGTAGTAATATAATTTTAATAATGTTGTATGTTCTGTAACTTACTCGTGAAGTATAAGATTATCTAATGGATTGGAAAAAGCACCACATTTTTCATATTGCTTTCCCAACCTTACAAGAAAATCACTTAAAATAGTTCAAAATGTTTACAAAAATATTTAGTACGACCTATAACACTACAAAAATAACACAAACCACGTCACAAACCGGTAAAGCATTTAATGTATGATTTTAAATTATCCTGCTAGAAAGTACGCTTATGAAATTTCTAGAGAACGATGTCAAAAAAGTAGATGAGAATGCCCTCTCTATATATTTTTGAAGGATCACGATTCTACATTTAACAACTTATTTTGATAAACTGATGGCAACGTGGCAATTGGCATTGGCAACACTGATTCCTGCTGATTCTAAACTTCGATTTCAAGGAAATTGTTTAGCACACATTCACTTCGTGATAATTTTTCATTGAAATAGGCATGTTGTTCGCTAAGTGCTGCGAAAAAGTGTTGATTTCTGTTGTTTGACGAAGGCCCGACGTGTTTTTTACACAACTGTTTCATCAAAAATTCAAGATTCCACCGAAAAACTATACCGAACCCAGAGGGTGGCTACCGAAGGTAAGAGTCCATTTTTAATCTAAAATATGTTGCAATATTTTTTTAAAATTATGTGAAATAAGTAAAATTCAACTGAGTTAAATGATCTACAAAAGTTTCATACGTTTTAAAGATATTTCCGAAAATAGATTCAAATGGCATTGATAAATTTTATACATTGTTTTTTTTTTTAATTAGAAATAAATTAAAAATGCTATTTAATAATATAGCACTTTTATTATTAAAAGTGCGCAATATGTATGTATAACATATATCTGTTTTATGAGTCATACAACAAACAAATTGTTATTTATATAAACTTTAAACTTAATTAATATATACATTTTTTCCAATACATTATTAGAGCAAGTAAGTGTAAATGCGTATTTTATTTACTTATTAATAAATAAGTATAATGGAACAATTATAAAATGTAGTTACATGTTTTATTTATAATTGGAATAATTCTGAACACAACTTTTCTGCATTATAAGTATCAATTTCTGTTGCATTCTTATTATCAGTGTATTTGTTAAATTATTTAATGATTAAATACTGGTCATAATTATCAAAATTTGATAAAAAGTGGCAAGAGTTCCAAAACTAGGAAATGTCAACAATAATTGTTTAAAAAACTTACTATATTTATATCTTATCATTTCTTGTTTAATTTTCTTGATAACTTGTGAAAAGCTATTCTAAAGCAATAATGGTTCTTATTAAACATTTTGATTTCACATTAGTCAAGGTAATTACTTTACATTTTACTAAATAGATTTCAGGGTGTCCCAAAATAGAGTTGATTGAAACCAAAATGTCTTTCAAAAAGAGTTAAAAAGTTAAAAGAAAAATTATGTTAATATTTATTTTAATAAAATTTTGTTTAATGGTCATAGCACAGCTAGCTAAAATTTGAAAAGGAATCACTAAAGATATTTACTTTGGTAGTGGCTAGCACATCTTGTTTGATTAATAAAAAAATATTTCAAAATGATTTAAAATGTCTTCAGCTCTTATTGCCTCAGAAATAAGAGTGGAGCTGAAAATAAGTAACCTTGCCAAAAATTAATATAAATCAATGTCAGATAAATTTAGATGACATTAGAGTCATTTCAAGAGCGTATATATGGTAGGGGGTAAAAGGGGTTATTACCCCCCAGTATACCAAAAAATAGCACGAAAAGAAGTCATTTATCAAGAAAAATATAAAAATTGAATTCAGGAATGTAATAAAAGTTGACATTTTAAATAACATACCTTAAATTCCAGTCGCTGAAATGTCTGTTATGATTACATCAATAACTTAGGAATCCAGGATATAATTGAGATATCTCGATAATTTAAATTCATGGAATTGTTATTGGATTTAAAAATTGGTAATAATTTAAAGTATTTCCAACGTTGAGGAAAGAAACATTTTTAGAACAATTGAAATAAATAGACAGGAAGTGTTTTAAAGCTCCATCAAGCTGGCAGTGATAGGTTTTGCAGAATAAAAAAAAAAATACACTCGAATTAGTTGCTTATTAGTTGCCAAAGAAACGATTTAGTTGCTCATACTGGTCATGAGAAATCGCGAATACCGCTAGCTTTATAAAATAAGTTTGTAACAATTTTTTTGCTCCTGCCATCTTGACATCCGGTTTCTTAGTGTTCAGCACGTAAATAGAATCTGTTGCTGCTCGGGATATTGATACATGGGTCAGCAGCAAAATTGCAATTGAAAATCGGCCAGTTTTTTAACCTTCTGCGATTGTTCTCGTTACTGCTTTCTTAACACGCAGTTTCTCTGTCTTAAGAGGGCGAGGGGTGTGCAACCTAGAGTAATTTTTGTACACCTACAAGTACTACATGGTTTTGCACAAGTACTACATGGTTTTGCACAAGTACTGCATGGTCCTGCACAAGTACTGCAGAGTCCTGCACAAGTACTACAGTCTTGAACAAGTACTGCAGAGTCATGAACAGATGCTGCAGAGTCATGCAAAGATGCTGCAGAGTCCTGCATATGTTCTGCAGAAAATTTGTACACCTACTGCAGAAGGTTGCACACCCCTCGTAAGAGGGTGAATGGTATTTGTTATCGGTTAAAAAACCGGCCTATTGTCAATTTTTATTTGTTTCTGGCTGTTTGCATCCTGTTTATCAATATTCTTAACAGCAACAAATTCTATATCAATTGATTCTACCTGATAATTAGTTTTTAAGCTAGCAGGTTTATTGTCGAATTCAATTATTAAAAAAATTGTCGAAATTTGGTCTTTCTTGAAATGTTTCCTGCTTATTATTTGAGCAACAAATTAGCAATAAATTCCTATGTACTTGTTGATACGATCGTTGTTGATGTTCAAATTTTTCCGCTACCTTTATATAAAGCTAGCGGTATTCGCGATTTCTCGTGACCGGTATGAGCAACTAAATCGTTTCTTTGGCAACTAATTCGAGTGTATTTTTTTTCGATTCCGCTAACTTTGTTTAAATTTTTCCAAAGTTTTCCGCTACCTTTATATATAGCTAGCGGTATTCGCGATTTCTCGTGAATGGTATGAGCAACTAAATCGGTTCTTTGGCAACTAATTAGCAGCTAATTACAGTGAATTTTTTTTTTATTCCGCTAACCTTTCACTGCCAGCTTGATGGAGCTGTGTTTTAATAAAATTGGAGTAATTCCAGTCAACCAGGCATAATTTTGTTATGTTAAATCTCAAAAGCTGATATTAAATCAGCACTTAAAAAATAACCAAAATCAGCTACCTATTACTTTTTGGACACAAAAAAAAATTTTGTCCAGCTGTATAGTAGATAAGATATTTAAAAAAAACATTTATTCTTTAGACTTGTTTATATTAGGATTTATGGAAAAATATGTTGTAAATAACAAATTTTTTGTTTTGTTTAATAAATAAATGTTTATAATTTCCTCCCTTCAATACAGAAACAAAGAAAAACTTTGATTGTTTTCAATTTAATATATTAACTAAAAAATAAATAATGTTACAAAGTAGCACATGAGCCAATTTTAATTATTTTTTAGCGATAACAACTCGACCAAGTCATCACATTAATTGAACCTAAAATAATTTTGATAAATAAATTATGTTGCTATAAAAATATTACAATGAATGATTATTTTGTACTTAAAAAAGTGAACGTTTTTCCTGCGTGTTTTTATTTACACTAGTAAATCACGAGAAATCCAACTTTGTGATATATATTGTTATTAAATTTGAATTTTCCAAAAACAATAACAATGCTGATATTTTCACTCCCTTCCAGGTTAAAGAAATTAATACAAAATGGCTAAAAATCAAAAACTACAGAAAGGAAAATTTAGAACAAATCTAAACAAAGTTGATGAATACAACAAGCCTAATCTCTCACGATTTAAAACTGAGGAAACAAATGATTCTAAACTGACAAAGAAACCGTTTGACAAGAAAACTTACCGACTAAAGAAATACAGCAAAAAATATAAACTTGACCAATGGGAAGATAACAGAAAAAAAGCTGTTCTAAGAGACTATTACCGTCACGTTAAAGAACCCGACCACAAATTTGACGTAGCTGAAATCTACAATGACCCACGAAATCGTAATTCAGATGAAGAAGATAAGGCCATCGAAGAACAAGGTATTTCTTTAAACCAGGACAAATCTGATTTTTCTACAAAGAAGCAAAAGGAAACTCATGAAGAACAAGATAATTCTGTAAATCATAAGAAAAAACCCATCCAGAAAGCGCATGAAGAATTGCGGCGAATAAAAGAAGCCAAACAGAAGAAGAGGGAAGATTATTCTAAAGCAAAAGCAGAAAAAGAAGAAGCTTTGAAAAAATATCGCAAAGAGAAATCGATTAAGTATAAGAGATTGTCTAAAAAGACAAAAAAAGGACAACCTATAATGAAGGATAGAATCGAAATGTTGTTGGAAAAGATCCAAAAAAGTGTTAATTAAATAAATTAAATATAATAATTAATAAAAAATAAATTAAGCTTGTGTGCTACTTGTACTGTATTAAATTGAAAATTTCATTTACGCTTAAATATTTGAATTTAATCAAAAATTTTCTATATATTAGGTTTTTGTATTAATTAAATATCACATTAAGTTTAAGGAGTTACTTATGTAATAAAGTTTTTCTCAAAAGCGGAAACCAGTTAATTGTCCTCACTGTAAATTGCAGAAATTAAATAAAACTCATGAAGATGAATAATTTTCATTTAACACAGTAACTTAACATTCCTTTTATTATCCTTCTAATTATTGCTGTCACATTGCATACATTTTCTTATATTTTATAAAAGGCAGGGATGGCAACTTTTCCTTTTAGAGTTTTGTTTGTAAGACAGATAACATATATAATTTATCTTTGATGTTTTACTTGATCTCTTTATAAAGTCTGTACTTTGTCTTTTTTTTGTTTTTCTGCACTCTATAAAAAACCCAAATTCATAAAAAATTCCAATAATATCGAATCTTTTAGATTCAATAAAACATGATTAAGGTCAGTAGAATTATCAATTTTCTTAGAAAGTATGTGACTAGCGAGACTAAATAAACCGATAGTATTTAGTATATGTTGGGAGTACCCCAAAGATCAGTATTCGGCCCGTTGTTACTTTTGTTATGTATTATTGACATTTTAGGACATCTTCAAAAAAAAATAACAAAGTTTTGAGGAAATTGAACAATACTTATTTTAAAAAATCCGAAGTTTAAAAATTCTGATAATCTAAATATTATTGTTACATCATATTTTTTTTCGCAATTTGACCTTGAAAATAATACCATACAGCCACACACTTTTCTACTGGCCAAAAGTTATCGAATTAAATGTATTACAAACCAGTGATAAAAATATGATTATCCAGTTTATTGACTTAAATATCAAGTTTTTCTTATCAATAATCAAAAGGTTAAAAATCAAATCGATATTGGAAGGGGAAACATAATATATCATGATTGCCATGTTTTTATAAATTTTAGTTTACTGTGTTCTGTGTAGTTATTTTGACCGAATTTTTTTATTATACCAGTGGTTTAAATGACCGACTGGTAACCCATACTTTTGAACAACGATATTTTCATGTGTTTATGTGCAACAAAGGAAGCCCCTCATCCCCTACCAATTCAGGTAAAGTCTTGTATTAAGAGCAATATTAATTTATAAATTTATTTTAAAATTATCACAGACAACTGATCCGATATAAGAACGTATTCAAAAAATTTAAATTGCAACTCTTTATACGCGTGTCAATAGTAACTAATTAATTGGAACAAAATTGGAATTTTTTTGATTAAGTTTACTAACTTGAATATCTGAAAAGGGTGGATTGATAAATAACAAAATTGACGAAAAAATATATTCTAGCTGTATATGCTAAGTAAAAGTAAATTAATTTATAAATTTTTTTCTTCAGGGTCGTAATTTGGACGAAGCTAGCCCAGATACTAGCAGCCTTCTTCTACCATACAATTGGAAAATCTTCCTGAACGGCGAACCGCCCTGGTAGTGCTAGCAAACCTTTAGCACATTTTAAACCATATTTATACCAATAAACCTGTGTGACTCTGAGCACAGGCTGCCTCGTAAGTAATTTTTCATTACCCCCTTTTTTATTCATAAATTCCATATCTCAAGTAATGTTTTCTTGTTGCAGCTTGCTTATTTCACCGAAAATATTCAGTTGTGTTTAACAAATATATTATTATCTTTTAAACCAAAATCGAAATGAAAATTCCAAGCTCAGACGCTCGCGTTCACGTTCTGGACGAACATACCAATGTATGGACCGTTATTAAAGAGATTGTCAGCAACAGTAACCAGGAGGACGCTTTCTACGTTATGGACGTCGGAGATATATTGAGAAAGCACAAGCAGTGGGTAGCAAACTTACCTAGAGTCACTCCGCATTACGGTAAACAACTTTAGTTTTCCTTTTACTCTAGCGTTTTTTTGTTCAAGTAATAGCGAGAGTTTAGGCAGTTCTTGTCAAGTGAGAGGACGACAAGGGTTAAAAGTAAGGGCGGGTGAATCGCTATTAGTCGACGGAAAAAATGGAATATGTCAATTTCTTAATTGTTTAGTTAATAAAACATTTTTTTGCTTTTACACATAAACCAATTTATTTTATCAGAATCTTAATAATTTAATACAATTGAAACTGACATATTCAAATTTTTTTATACACCACACATTTTCATAATGATTTAACATTAAAATTTTAATAATTATTTTTAGCTGTAAAATGTAATGACAGCCTTACGGTTCTGGAAACTCTCAACTCTTTGGGAACTAACTTCGATTGCGCTTCCAAGGGAGAAATCAACAAAGTTTTGGACATGGGTGTCGAACCGCACAGGATCATCTTCGCCAATCCAGCAAAACCCGCGAGCCACATAAGGCACGCCGCTTCCGTTGGCGTTGACACCATGACGTTCGACAGCGACACTGAACTGCACAAGGTCAAGAAGCTCTTTCCCGACGCCAAGTAAGAATTTTGTTAAAATATATTGTTTCTTAATTAACAATATTAATAAAAAATGTTAACAGGATGGTAATTCGCATACGTTGTGACGCCGCTGAAGCCCAATGCCAACTGGGCAACAAATTTGGATGCGATCCCATCACGGAGGCACCTGAACTTCTCCGTATCGCTAGATCTTTGGATTTAAACGTGATCGGCGTGAGCTTCCACGTTGGATCCGGATGTCGGGAACTCCCCGTTTATCGAAGGGCTATCGCAACGGCTAGAGACATTTTTGACTACGCCGAGACTTTGGGCTACAACTTCTCTTTGCTTGACATCGGCGGTGGTTTCCCTGGAGGAAGAGGAACGTCTATTGCTGATGTAAGATTTTAGCTAGTCTATGAAATTATTGGTTTTAATATTTGATATTTTGTATGTAGGTTGCTGACATAGTTAATCCGGCATTGGATAACTATTTCCCTGATCCATCTGTTCACGTAATAGCTGAACCGGGACGTTATTACGTCTGCTCTGCTTACACTTTGGCATGTAATATTCATTCCATCAGAAACGTCATTCAACCTAACATAGAAACTGGTACTCCTGTAACTCATCGTATGTACTACATTAATGATGGTGTATATGGTAGTTTTAATTGCATTTTGTACGACCATCAGGTAAAACCAATACAGTTTATAATTATAAATTGGGGTTAATAATTTTTTTCTTGACAGGTAGTAGTACCACAGCCATTAGAAGAACATCCTGGTGCAAAATTTTATGACAGCAGCGTATGGGGTCCGACTTGTGATGGTTTAGATCAAGTTATTGATCATGTTATGTTGCCAGATATGAAAGTGGGCGATTGGTTGATCTTTGAAGACATGGGAGCTTACACACTTCCCGTAGCCAGTCCTTTTAACGGTTTTCCTATTCCAACAGTGCACATTGTTATGGACGAGAGTATTAAGTAAGTTTTATTTTTAATATGAATAAAAATTATATTTAATGTTTACTTATTTATTTTTTGTTTCAGTGTTTTGCTAGAAGATATGTTGGATCTGACAGACCGTCACTTCGAGATGTTGACAATTCCACAGAATATAAACAACCAAGATAATTCCAATTACGAAATTCCCAGTTTTCCTATAACCATCGGCGATTCGATTTTGGACTTTGTTGATGTTGCAATGGACTAGAACTTATGATTATGGTATCTGATTCAAAATGGCGAATTCGTTCGCTTATCCATGCAGTTATATTGAGACCAATTAAAAAAAATTGTTAGGTTCAATTCAACTAAGTTATCGGCAAATATTTTCGTGATTACATTACAATAATATCTTTTATACCAAATATAAAAAACACTTTAGTTAAAAGTAGAATCTTTAACAATCAATATTATTTGAGAATATTTGTCGTAAATTAATTTTGTTTAACTTTTAGATTTTTTATAATAATTTTTCATTTTGATTCAAAAACATTTTGTAACTTTCTATTAAAATTAGGGATGTATTTGTTAAATGCATATAATATTGGGTTAGGAGTCGCCTTTGACATTTTTTTATCGAATGGTGATTCAATAAAAACAGATCAAAGGTCATTTTTAACGATGGTGTATAAGCAAGGGGGCAGCTTACAGCTTTTCAAAGGTGAATTAATGTTTTTTGTTTTGTTAATATTTATCATAGTTTATTTTCTGCATTATGAATGAGAAAATACACTAAGATTTGTATTACGATTGCTGTTTAGATTTAGATGCTGCTTTATAAAGAATTAAGATTAAATATGTTTTTATTATTCCCTAATTCCCCTTTTTAACACATTGGCTGCTACTATAAGTGGGTTTAGAACATACCCCTGGACGGCATCGAGAAATAAGTACAGTAAATAATTTGATATTAAATTTAATGAATCTTGGCTTATAAAAACTAAAAATAAGATAGACAAACTCAATATCTCCATGAACGTACTGAATAAAATATACATAAAAACCAAATTAGGAAAACTCTTACTGTTGTAATGTTATAAAAAACGAAAATATTGTATTATATAAGGCTGTGGATAAATGTCCGACAGTCGGACGTTTATCTCAATTACTAAACGTCCGACAGTCGGAGTTCTTTAATATTAAGTTGTAACATATGCAAGCAAGAGCTTCAGTAGCTGCGTGGTATAGTGCTCGCTAGTGGGCCCGATTTTTTTTTACACAGGTTAGATTTAGACTTTTTTTAATACACAGGCTAGCTTTGGGCAGTCAATACTTCTTTTAATAAAATAAATATTTTTTTTATTTTAGATTTCAGGACTGTCGGACGTTTAGTAATTGAGATAAAGTCGGACGTTTATCCTCTGCCATTATATAATTTACAATTACTTCTGGTTTAGTAACAACCTATTCTCCTGTTTCTTGGATTTCCAATTACATAACTGTTTATTTAGTGTAATAAAGTGAAATAACATGAAAACATTATTTTAACTTATATTTGAAGATAGCAGCGTACCTTGTAATTCACTCATCGCTAACAAAGTTAACTTAATATGAACTTTAATATCAACAGCTATTTTTCTAAAGTGTGCTATTTCTTTTTCTAATAACTTCATCCTTATATCAGAATATCTATCTGCTTCATCACAATCCATTTCAAGCATGTATCCTAAACCGATGTTAATATAATTTCGTTCAAAGTCTGTTATTTCCCCATGGGCCATAATTCCATGACCTATCTCAACTTTCACTGCCATATCGCGATTTTTTTCTTTAAAAGTACGAATTATTTTGGTTGTGTCTTTTACTTCTTGCCAGTCTTTGTGGTTTGTTGCTTTGTCTTTCAGTATAGTTTCTATATCTTTTAAATCACTTTTAAGTTTGTTTTCTACGAAAGAATCGTATTCTCTTATTTTTTGTTGAACCTCTTCTACATTCATTTTGAAAAATTATTCTTAAAATAATAAAATTGTAATAGTAATAACATAACTAAAAAATTAATTTATAAGTAATTTTATTTATAAAAAACATAACCAAACTTATCATTTGACATTTAAAGGCATAGAGAAAGTATAAAGGTTTAAAGGTCTTCTTTTCGAGGCCTCAGTTGCCTGGGCTATTTGCCCTCTAATGGTCAATGTTTGAGGAGCTTTCGACAAATTGTTTTGAGCTCGTCGCGAAAGAAAGAGTATGTCACGAAAAAACTTCTTACAAAATATGCGAATGACAGTGACAGCTGTGAATTGACGTTTCATGACGTAAAAGTTTCAAGTCAAGTCAGATTTCACAACAAATGTGAATCATCTAGTGTAAAGTGCTTCATGATGTGATTAATTTTGGTAAACTAATCAAGGTATTCAACTATATTTGCATGTTAAACCACTTAATAGTTTTGTCTCCTCGTGTATTATCCAGAAATTACAAAAAACCCTTATAAAATAGCATTAAAATTGGCAAAAAGTCTTGCCACATTGGCATATGAAAGTGTCATCACCTGATTTTGACAACCCAACTTGATGATGTTAGCATAATGGTGATTTCAAATTTTAGAATGCCCATCCAGGCACCTCAGTGGACGGAATTCCTTTCGTGTCCAGTATGTTGCAACTCATTTGACGAGAAATTACGCAGTCCCATAAGTCTGGGCTGTGGCCACACAATATGCAGAGGTTGTCTCTCAAATCTGCACCGAAAACAGTGTCCCTTTGACCAAACAAACATCAGTATTGACATTGAAAACTTACCTGTGAACACTGCTCTGCTACAGCTCGTTGGTCCGAGCATTAGAAATGACAATGATGAAATTGATTGCAAAATTGTACCTAGAGAATTCTTAGACTTTTACTTAGAATGTAAGAGATATGTAGAAGAACTTGCTTTATATTTAAAACCCTATCCTAGTGGTAGCGTATGTGGAAATGGAAGTATTTTATCAAGACCTATGCAACGGAAACTAGTCACACTTATTAATTGTCAGTTAGTTGAAGATGAAGGTAGAACTCGAGCAATACGAGCTGCAAGATCTTTGGGAGAAAGAACTGTTACTGAGCTTATTTTACAACATCAGAATCCACAACAGTTATCTGCAAATTTATGGGCTGCCGTACGGGCTAGAGGATGCCAGTTTTTAGGACCTGGTGAGTAGAACATTAATAATTTACTTATATAATTATATTTATAAAACAGTGAGAATTGTGTACTTTGAAATTTACAATTGCTTTGAATTATTATTAATTTTGACAGTTAATGAATGTTATACATATTTTTGTGCTGCAAGAATTATACCTTGTCAATAATAAAAATGGAACTATTGAAATTACAAATCAGATATTTATAAATGTTTACAAATGCTTTATAATGGTGTACTTCACATCAATAAAAAGTCAGATAAATTATATAAACAGATAAATGACTCTAATTGTGCTTAGTTAATAAAAATACAAAGTTCAAATATTTTGCGATATTATTAATTAGTACTTTTGTTAAACAAAAATAGACCTGGCTGGGTATATAAATGATACTAAACTGTTTTATGTTTGAGAACAATTATCAGATTTTATTGCATATACTTAGATAAGTTATAAAGATTGTATTGGAATTTGCCTTTATTTATTTCATTATGTCTGTTTTTTCTTAATATATAAAAAACTGAATGGTATTAATGAAACTGATATCTGTTAGAAGAGCTATTTAGACAGATCAATCTTTTGACTTATTGATTAAAAAAAAGCTAGCCAAGTACCACTCAATCAATAAGCAATAGAGCAGAAAATCTACAGAAGTAAATCAATTTGGATATGAAGTTTTGTTTTCGGTCAGAAGAATTGAGTTTATGCTTTTTTGATTGTAACACGTTACCTTTTGGGACTTTAGAATTGTTTTATTGGTGCCACTTTATTACTGAGTATAAAGTCATATTATTCTTAACATAAAAACCTATAAACTATCATTTTTTTTAATATAATAAAATTAGAAATATTCCATTCTTTTTTATTATTAATATTGAATATTGAACAAAGTATGTGTATTTCTTTTCCAATTTGTTCACTTCTTCAATGACATTTTTGGGACATATTATTTTTTTTCTTTCAGCTATGCAAGAAGAGGTTCTTAAGCTAGTGCTATTAGCTTTAGAAGATGGTTCAGCTTTGTCAAGAAAGGTGCTGGTAATGTTTGTGGTTCAAAGGTTGGAACCTCACTTTCCACAGGCATCGAAAACGAGTATTGGTCATGTAGTTCAATTATTGTATAGGGCATCATGTTTTAAGGTAGGCCAAAAATTTTAAATAATCATAAAAGTTGGGAAATATTATTTAAAGAATGTTAAAATATTTTTTCAAACTTATTTTTTGATTTTTGCTTTTATTAATATTTATAAATTTTAGAAATTCAAAGTGAAAACATTTTTTCATACTCATTGAAAAATGTTCCTCAATATCAACAATTTTAGTAGGAGATTATTAACTCATCTGTTACTTTATTTTTAGATTTCCTTTGCTTATACAAAATATCAGTAAATTCGTGTGTTTTTTATAATTGCCAAAAAGTATAATATGATTATTTTGGCTCACAATCTGAATAGAATAATAAATATTTTAATGTCAAACACTCAGAAAAATAATCGTCTATGTTTTTCTAAGATTTTTTTTTAACATTATTTACATCTGTAATATTATTATTAATATTTATTTACACTTTATAAAAATATTTTAAATTTTTGATTAACAGAACATATACCTGATTAATTTAAAAATATCAAAATATTTAATATTTATGTGATATAATTAATATGAAACTTTATGTACATTTCCCTACTGCAAATTGTAACTATTTTTATTTTAAACATCCTTTTCGGTATCAAATAAGCTCCATCCTTTTCTACCTCACACAAATTTCAAATTTTCAAATTTGAAATAATCGTAAACCACAGAATTTTACACATGTATATCAAACTTGGAAAAAAAAATTAAAATTTCAAGAAAAAAATAACTTTCGACATAGATTAACTGTGTAAAGTTTCATGAATACGAATTAGGTTGTTAGATGTGTTGTTTTATCACAATAGGTCTCGAAACGAGAAGGTGATTCCTCCTTGATGCAATTAAAGGAAGAATTCCGTACGTACGATGCTCTGAGAAGAGAACACGATGCTCAAATAGTTCAAATAGCGACTGAGGCTGGCCTCAGGATCGCTCCTGATCAATGGTCGGCATTACTCTACGGAGACACGGCTCACAAATCACACATGCAGAGCATAATCGACAAACTTCAAACGCCTCAATCTTTTGCTCAATCCGTACAGGAACTGGTAATTGCTTTACAAAGAACTGGAGATCCAGGAAAGTTGTCGGTTTTGAGGAACCATTTGGATTTGTTGGCTGGTATAGATCCTAGTCCAGGTAAATTATTTTTTTTTATTATTTATAAATATCCAAGGGAGATTATTATAGTCTTTAATTTTCAATTCTTTTATGCATAAAAACAAAATAATCTAAATTAACATTCAACCATTTTTTTTTACTTTAATATTTATAATTCAAAAGTAATTTGGAATGTTTTGAAATTCATTTGAATAATCTTTACATGGATTTTATTGATTAAAATCCATTAAAATACACAAAACTATTGAAATTAAAATAACATTAAATACAAAACTGACCTAAATAGCATTTTATTTTATCGATTTGGCGCTAAATAGCTTTTAATAGTACTTTTTATAGTTATATTTTTTTCTATTATATTTCGTTATTGTAGGATTAATTAGATTTAAATAATTTTTAATAATACAGAAGGACTATATGTAATTAAATACCATCCCGTAGGAAACTATCACTAAAATAATAATTGTTATGCATAAACTAAAACAATTTATTTGTTACCATATAAATTAACCTTTTAATTAAAAACTTGTATGCAAAGTATAAAGTTCATTTTCTTAATACAATCTATGAAAATGTAATTTTATCGCTCATAATTTTTTTTATGTTTATATGAAGGTTGTCTCCTTTATTATAACCGAAGTCCAATTTGAATAATTTTAAATCTAAAATTAAGCAATTTTAAAAAGGTAATTCGCTAACAAATATGAATTTTAATGGTTGCGTTACAAAATAAGTTTATAGGATGATTAATAATTATGTAAATGAAGATGTTATAAAGTTACATAGATAATTAGATTGATGGTAAGAAATTCAATCATATGATTATGATTGTTACAAATTCATTGACATTTTACAGAAAAAATGAAAGTCTTAACAAACGATAAGAAACATAATCTTAATCTATGTCTAAAAATTTGATTAGATTAAGTGGTCAAGTAATAGACTCAATTCCTGCCACCTTAGACATTAATAACTTAAGTACAAAATTTTCTTTGCACCGGTATCTTGTAACTGAGTTTTTAATTTAAAAAAATACCTAAATTATTCCAAGTCTCAAAGACATTTTTTAACTACTGAAGTATATTGTTTATTGTGGTTACTATTAACAAATTTTTTTAGTTTGTTTGAAAATTCTTATATTGTTTTTTTTTTTCATTAAGAATCCCCTTCTCCAACCTGGAGCGCTTTTGCGGAATGCCTGGAAGCAGTTCGTCAAGTTGTAGCAGGACTTGTGGAGTTTATCCATCAACACGGAAGTCGAAAATTGCAAGATACCGCCCACTCGCAGCATACGAAATATAAAATTAGTATGTGTCGAGATCTTACACTTAGAGGTAGTTGTCCGAGAGGTACTAATTGCACTTTTGCACATTCTAATGAAGAATTAGAAAAATACCGAGCTAAGGTAAAAGTAGAACTTTCATCATTTATGATTTTTTTTTACAAAAATTTGTTTCAGAACCGCAAAAGTATGACTAGAAATAAAGAACACCGGATCGAAAACCAATCTCCTATAGAAAAACCTTTTAATCAAACAGATGACTATTATCCAATATCAAACACCTCTACTGTTAGTCCAGTATCTCTTCCCGGAGTTGTTCAAATACCCAGAATGGGCTACGATGTTCCTTTCCACCCTAATCCAACTTACCCAACTGCTCCACCTTTTACTCAAACTGTTTACCCTGCACAACCCTCCAATTTTCCCGTTCATGAAATTTACCCACAAAATCCGAATATTATGCTTACTAACGGCGGACAGTTCTATCAACCACCACAGCAGGGAGATTTTCAACAAGTGGGGAATCAACCCCAGCAGGGAATTGATGTTGTCAAAAGAGGATGGGACGTTGTGGTGAGTTTCAAAAGCTCCAAAAGCTACTTGGATTATTTTCCTCTATTATTACAGATGTCTCAACTGGCAAAAAATCAAAACTTCCAACAACAAAAATTGAATCGAAGTTCGACAAAAAGTCTAGCCGAACTTCACCAGCGCAAACAGGAAGTGATATCGCAACTGGAGAAAGTCGTTGGCAAGAATGCTGCAACTGAAATCTCGAACAATGCCAGCACATTGGCAAGACAAGAGTCTCAACACGATCTGGAGAGTCCTACGTCGCCTTATAACTTTTGGACTGGGCATATTACGTCCGGACCCACGTTTGTTAGATCGGATTCCATTTTGGCTGCCGATGACGATTATGTACCTTACGATTCGCCGGCTATTAGCAAGTATGGACCCATTTCTAGAATGCATAAGGATAATGGGATTAATCAGAGTGGACAGTTTAGAGATAATCAAGCATTGGTAAGTACTGTTTTTTAGGAAGTCTATAACTGAAAACAGAAATAAGAACAAGATATTAGGATCTTTATGGAGAGTCAAGAACCACTTTCATCATATTACAACAAGTATAAGCTAACGACAAGTCACTCTAATGAAAAATCAATTTATTTCATCTCACTATCATTTCTGCTTTTTGATAATAAAAAATGAATACTTGAACTTATTAGAAAAGTAAAATAGTGAATGTCATCCAAAATCTAGGGAATCCTATGGTGAGACTGTCTTATCAATAATTCATAAAAAAAATACAAACATTTGCTGTGTAATTGCATCAAAAAAAGGCATATAGATTATTATTTATAGTTTAATTGAAACGTCTCGTAATTTTATTTATATTTAAAGTGTAGAAAAAGATAAATATTGTCATTACTTTTTTTTTTTAGATACGTCGACCAGTCACTTCTGCAAGTCCCGTAGCTTCTTGGTACTACAATAACAACACTCATTACCATCAAACTCCAATTCCAACAGGTCATCCCATGGTGGGACATCCAGGAAGTGAAGGATATCTAACTTACGGTAAATACCATTTTATTTAAGTACCCATAGATAGATCATAACATTATTTTCTAGGTTCACAATTTTTATATCACCCAAGACTACAAGATCCTTCAAAGGAATTGATTGCTGAATCGCAAAGAGTAAAACTCCAAATTCGTAATTTAGAAAAACAGCTTAACGATTTGAAAATCGCCACCCAGGGCGTAACTAATTTGAGTGAGAGCGAAAGACTGACGCAGGAGTTGCAGCTGTTGGAGCAGGGCATACAGGAGAAGCAGAAAGAGGCGTGTCTGGTAAGTTGATTAAAATCGTTTCGATAAGGTGATTTAAATAAATTACTTATTCAGTCGAAAATCGTTCAATCGCTAAATCAAGCCATGGGAAACTATAATGGCAACCCATCGGGAACTTCAGATGATGCCATGTATGATGCTAATATTGCCAATGACATGCGCGAACTAGAACTCAGGTTACAGGAGGAACTCGAAGAATGGAGTGGCGAAGATTCGCCAAAGTAATTCAAATTTTTTTATTAAATATTATTAATATGAGTAAAGTTTGACTTTAAAACGTTAATATTGAATTTACAGATGATATTTCTAAATTTACAAATAATAGTTATAAATTTACAATATTTACAAATATTTTTTTTTTGTAAATTTAGTTTTCAAATAAAATTCGTAATTTTTTAACGTTTTTTATAAATTGATATAATAATTTAGGTTTTCAGTATCTGTGAAAATAGATTCTTTTTATTCGCACTTTTCTTCCAAAGCGTTAGTAAATTTGCTGATGATTTTTATAAATTTCCTAATAGTACTTGTAAGTTTTTAAATCTGTCGATAAATTTCAGATATTTGAAAACAGTATTTGTCAAAGTTCAAAAAGTACTCTGAAAATTGTGAACGGTCGCTTATGATTATCATAAATTGAGGGATAGTTTTTTTTCCATAAATTGAAATTAATTTATTTTGTAAATTTTAAATTCTGCATGTACATCTTAAGTATACAAAATTTAAAATATAGTTTAGAAACAATAATGTCAAATATTAACGTTGTGTATTGCAATTTTATAATTTATAAATATTTCGTTTTAAAGGAAAACTTTTACTGCGTGAGATTCGACTATTTGGTGTTTGTAATCCTTTTTATGTGTTATTTGCTTAGGTATTTTTGATTTTCACGTTTTTTTGTTATAATATGGTGGTAGGGCCGTCAGTGTGTTCGTCAAATACGCCTTATCCATTTTTTTTTAGATCTAGGTAAATTGACGATGCATATGACTTAACTAACCTCACATTTAAATCGGTTTAGGTCGTTGGACGATCTTATTGATAATTTGTGATATTTTTTATATTTTTGTTAGTTGACTATTAAAATTGTTGGTTTTTGATTTATCATTATACATATAATTTTGCTGATTTTATACAAATTATATCCACGATATTTCTGCTTATATTTACAAATATATTCGAATAAATTGTCATTGCTTAAAGAGCTAGTCGCATCTTTCAAATAACATTTCGGGATATAAATAATTTTTGTAGGCATTATTGAAATGTTGTTTAGAAATGGATGTGCTGCATATATATTTTTATTAACTTTATTGCAATGCACAAATTGATTCGGTTATAAATGAGTGGAAGAATCGTACATATTCTACAAAGAGAAATATTTATCTAAATATGTCGTAGCTTTTAAGAAGAAACTAACAGGCTGTAAATTATATAATGAAAGAATATTTTGGCAAATCTTGCAAGCTTATTTTATTTTTAAACAGACTGCTTAAAAGGGATCCTAGTTTCAAAAAAAAAAAATTAATTATTAGTATTATTTAAATACTAATAGTTAAAATAAATAAGATTTTGTTACTCTGATATTGTTGGATTTTTAATCATCAGGAATATTTTTATATTTAAAAGAATAACTAATTAAATGTTTTTTTTTTGAAATTTTGACCTCTATTGATTTGTATAAAATTAAAGGAAATGCATAAAATGCATTGAGTGCAATAATAAAGATAAGTTGATGGCGATATTGTCATTCAAATCAAACTATATATGTATAAAAAAAAAGTTAAACTTGTCATTTCAAAAATGATTCAAAATACTTTTATGAAATGGTCTTCGGACGTTCTTATTCACATTAAATACAAATCGAATGATGCATTTCAATTTTAATGAATTTAAGACAGCAGTTATTCCAGTTTTAGTGGAAAATGAGATCGTTATTGGTCAAAAAAAATTACACACAAATTATATCATTTTATTTAAAAAATTTCTGACTTATTTGTGGATTTTTTTGACCAATTATGATTTCGGTAAAAAGGTTGGCGAAATGTCATCTATTTTTAATCATACTGTGTGTGGTTGGTATATCAATGTTATGAGTTGATATAAATATATTTTATTTATGTGTGCATTTGTTTGAAAATGCAACAAGAAAGAAAATGAAGAAATATATTTTAGTCATTTATTTATTTAAGCTTATATAATATATAATATATCTAAACGTATAGATTGATTGTCTTATAAAATAATCTGAAAATTTTTAATATCGCAAAAACTTTAGATTCACTGCAATTTGAGTTTTTGCGATATTTATTGTTCTGTTTAATTAGTGTATATGTCTAAGGGGGTATTACGTAACTGAGTCCCCCAAAAAATACCATTAAAATAGTTTTTTTTACAGCCAATTATTCCAAATGTACTATTAGGAAGTTAAAATTAAATTCTAAAACTGTCAAATATATAAAATGGACAAAAAATACCAAAAACAAATTAATAATCATCTTTTTTTTTAGAAAATATTTTTGATATAATTAATATTTGATTTTGAGAAAGAAATAAAATCCGGAAGTAGATACTTAGTTTAACCAATAACTTTGACAAATAACCCCTTAAATAAAATAGTTCAGTTACCTTAGTCAAAATAATCAGTCAAATTTGGTTTTTACAGGCTGGGAAATATAGTCTATAGTTTTTTTTTTCATTCTGCATTATACTTGTCAGTTTCTTTTTGATTTCTCTTATAAAGTTAAATCTATCTACCATTATTCATTTTTCAGGTGCGAAATGATTGGTTAAAACAGTGTATATGTTTTTATATTGACAGAAAATGGCAATAATTAATGTATGGACTAGATTATATATTGTCTGTACATAATCTGTGAGGAAAACACAGTAACTCCCTCTTCTGGGAGATAAATTTTACACTCTTACAGCTTATGGACCTACTTTTATTTTTTGCCTTATGTAATTAAATTTCTCAAGACCAATAATCTACAAACTAACTGGTATGAATTTTTTTAATATTTTACCTATTTTTCAAGTTATTTTTAAATCATTGTCATCCAAACAAATTTGATGTCCTTCCCAGCCTATGAAAACTAAATTCCAAGTTAAGGTTTTTGGACTAGAATATTTATTTACCCAATACAGAAACTTACTTAGAATTAAATTGGAAAAAAAGTTAACACTTACGATTTAATAACTAATTCGCTTGATACAGATTTTTTTTTATTTAGTCAATATTTTTATCTATTGTGCAAATGTGATTGTTCAGTATTGATGAGGAAAAAAATAGTAAATTTTTATGGAATTAAAATTGTACAAAGGAAAAGGGGACCAAGAAAACCGTTGACAAATTTAAAAAAATATAAATTTTATACATTTAAAACATAATAGTATTATTACCAACTTTGTAATATTTAGATTGGAATCAAAACGAATATTGTCAATTATTTCCTTTATAATCGTAGGCGAGTTCGGTTATCCTGCGTATGTCAAATCTATAGATTATCTGTGTAGTTCAAAGTCGATGCTCAAATTCTATTGTCCATTTTAATTCTAATACAATACATGTCTTAAATTGAATCCGTGTGTCGTTTGGTCTCCACCACATCGCACCTTAGCCCACATCGTCAGCAACTCTAGTTTGCACATCCAACAAACAGAGTGATCACGCGAACACCATCTGTTTTTGGGAAATACAACCGGTGTCCAGTTACTCTAATATTTATAAACCAAATAATGAAATATTGTCCAAAACTAGTAGCGTTACACAAAAATTAATTAAAAAAATTGTTAAATTAGATTTAATTTTTTTAAATCTTTATCGATAAAATAAATCAATTAATAACCAAAAAAAAAATATGAATCAACTACTTTGAGTTTGGGATTTTTTGGTTATTTAAAAATAAATAGAAATAAAGTAACTAATTGATACAAAATGTATGATTTTATACGTTTGTAAGGAGGGAATGGTAAATAAAACATTTTAATACATTGATATACATTAATTGGCAAATTCTGTGTGTTGTTGATTTGGATGAGTTTGTTGAAAAGCTTTATAAATATTAATCATCATTTCCTTGTCTGAAACTGATAAGTGTGTTTTTCTCCGATGTGTAGGACTGCTAATTGTGGATCAATATCTAAAATATTTCTAGTGTACTATTTTGAAAGGCCATTTAATTACAATTTCATATAATATATTTAGAAAATAATATCTTGTCTTGGATTATAAACGTTAATAACGATTAATTAAACCGTCAACAAATTACTTAAAAATGTTATCAATAAATATTATTTAGTTGTAGATACATACCAGATTTCCAAAACAACGCAGAAAAAATACAATACAAAATACAACACAAAATACAATCTTGTAACAATTCGTTTAATGCACGCCACAGATTTCAACTAACCATGGTCAAGTCAAAATTCCCTGAATCCAAACCAAAAAAGGTTGAACATGTGCTGATCACACACTTTTATTACTCCGTTTGTTGGATGTACAGACTTTAGTTTGGTTTAGTTTTTGACAGACACGAACTACTGTCAGGAGCGGCTAAATCCGTAGATATTATCCACGAGACAATTTTAACTTCTCTTAGCTAACCAACCCTATACTTAACTAAATTCGATGAAAAAATAAAACAAATGTATTAATTTCAACAAAAAATAAATAAATAATTGTATAGGTACCGATTTCTGCATATTCCGTATTGTGGCATAATAATAATACTCGCCTTACATTTCACCCCCTTGCGAGTTAACCCCAGAAGCCAATGGCTTGTGCGGGGAAGGGACACTACTATTATTATTATTTGCCCTAGCGCATGTTTATGTATTTATGTTTTGTTGAAATTAATACATTTTTTTTATTGATTTTAGTTAAGTATAGGTCGGTTAGCTTTGAGAAGTTAAAATTGTCTCGCGGATAATATCTACGGATTTAGACGCTTCTGCTACTGTTGGTGCAGTGTTGAGCTTATTTTTTGCCTTTAATTTAATTTTTAATTTTTTGTTTGAACGTAGAGAAATTAATTTAAAAAAAATGAATTTTTGCAAACTGAAATATTTCTTTGGAAAATGTACCTAACGAAAGGTTTTTAAATCCAACTTTTCTGGGTTTTTCAACGAACAGTGTAAAAAAACAATTTACACACAATATTGAATCAATAATCGGTCTTAGCCTTTAAGCGGCAGTTTCACATGGCAGTTGAGTGCTATAACAATTGTAAAATTTGGTGGGAGTGACTTTTATTGTGATAGTTTTACTGTTATTACCTGATTCACATAGTGAATTTAATTGCTTGATTCAAAATGGCGCCGACCAAAAAATCAGTGTTAAATTCTTCAATTATTTGTTTATTAGCCGTGAAAAAAATATGTTAAAGAAAAAGTTAGAAGCTAAACGTAGAAAATATGCTGGATAAAAACACCTTTATTAAACAGATCGCAGTTTGATATGGAAAATAATTTATTAACTGAATTATTAAATGTAGAATCTGATTTTACAAAATTTTACTACTTTACCTTATGAAAATTTTTAAGTCTGCACGAGCAGATCCGTATATTTTGTATATTTTCATAAATAAAGTTAGCATTTCTTCTTTCACGCACAATTTTTTGGCAATATCAGTTATTGCGGCTTTTCTTTTATCACTGTTTTTATATTCAGTTGATTTAATTTTTAGCGACATTTCTTTTTGCGATATAATTCTGTTTCGACATTTTATTTTAACCTAAATACGACTGTTATAACGAAAAGTAGAAATATTTCTAGTTATAACAGTAACTGGCATAGCATTCTGCTTCGATAACAGTGGTATGTTTCACTGCTAAAAATGTGACCACGCCTACCTAACAGTCGCTGCTATAGCACTCAACTGCCATGTGAAACTGCCGCTTTAACTGGCTTATAAAATATTTACCTATTATGTTTTATTTTTTTAATATCCACTTATCTCATGCATACCCTCAAACGTTCTCTTGGTATTATTGATTATATCCAAAATGTATTTTTTTCTTCAGTTCCAGTTGATAAAATATGTGCATTGATATTTTAAAACATTCATAAAATTTCTTGCGTCGTAGGCCCACATTCTTTTATTTCTTTGATGATTTCTTCGCCAATTTTGATCTTGCAACATTTCGCAACATTTTTCTCAATGAAACAACTAGGTGAGCTTCAAAAAGTATACTGAACTAGTTGTGCTATCTATCAAACGTGCAGACAAGTGAAATTAGCTAGTCATACGGTGTGTCGGTCGACTGTGGGACAACTTGCGCATAGCCGAACACCCCTTGTATTAGACAAAATATTGAACGAATATTTTTTCCAGTTTTGACTGAAATTTTTTTTAGGTCTACTAAATTTGCCCCTTTTTCCTGCGTTCTTTTCAATTGAGTTTCAATATTATTAAGATTGTTTTTTTTTTCGAATTACCAAGTTGTGATCAGTATTATTTTACATTTGTTACGCTTCTTTGTTATAAAGTCGTTTATGGTATCAATTAAAATTGATATAATTAAATGCTAAGAGAAATATATAAATCAATAATAGATGATGGAATTAGTGTGATTCTACTGTGATACTGTTAATGTTAGAGTTAAACAAACTAGTCAGTGCCAATCAGATATCCAAGAATAAAATATCTGATCAATCTCGGATTACATTTGATAAAGCAAGATTGTTACTGCTGTGCAAAAAGATCTACACACCATATTTTGGCTTATTCTTACTCAAATTTTTTTGCACTCATGAATTCTTTCACTAATTTTATTGGAACAATTTCCACATATTTTTTTCAATTCAATTGTTTATTAATTATTTTACTAGTCCTAAAAAACAAAACATTTTTATATTTTAATAAAACGTTGAAATAATATTGAAACTCATCAAACTTTAGTGAATTATACTCTCAAAAAAAAACAATTATTGTTGTCAAAATAGTTTGTTTAGTAATTTGATATACGACGACAGTCGTTTGGTCTTTATACTATTTTTTAAAAGTAAAATTTTATGCAATATTATGTAGATTATGGGCTGTGTTATCCAGACGGGCTCTAAAAGAATATATCATGAGAAAATAAAATATTTTTATAACTACAAACAGATATTTTAAAAACAAAATATTTATTATTCTTATGACATAATTTGATTTGAGATTAGATATGTCTGGATGGTTGAATTTACTTATTGTAGTTTTACTTTATGTATATGGGAACTAGTTTTATTTCTAGAATTCTATTTTCAATATTAAAATAATAGGTGCAAAACTTATTTATTATATTTATTAACTTGAACATGTAAAAAATTTGACAAATGAAAATATAATGTTAGAAATAAAATTTGGTTACTGCTGTACAAGTCGGAATGTATTTAATTCATTGAATCGATTTCTGACAATAGATTAAGTCATGTTGCACATGTAATTCATTAATACTATTTATACTGATTACATTAATCACATATGTAATTGTACAACTAGAAAAATTGTCGAAGAAGCGGGTTCTTGTTTGGATATCTTTCGAGTTGTACTGTATTATATCGGGTGGAAGTATGTATATTATATCTATAACGATAATAAAAATTTGCAGAACTATTTTTTTTGTTTTCTTTTTATACCCATTTTTATTAAAAACTGACAGTAATGGAATGTTCGAAATGTATAACAGAGTTGCCACATTATCCAATATTTGGATGAAGGATTCCATTCATCAAACAAAATTCTAGCAAATCAAATCTTTAAAATACATAATTATTGCATAATGTTATAATATATCATATTTAAGATCATTTGTCTCAGAAGTAATTTACAATACTTAAATTTAGGGACCTTATTTAAATATTTTTTTTTTATGAAAGCTCCAAGTTATATATACGTAATTTACTACAAAACGACAACACTTATGTCGTTCATCAGATTGGCAAGGCGTTGCCATGTGTTTTAAAATTTAGTTTCTCTCATTTTGTGTCATGCAATAAAAAGAGAACATCTGATATGTACTTCATATGGAAAAGGCAACGTCGCTTATATGTTAAACGATCAGTGCTTAGTTATGGAGTGGCTTTGAGTTCATGTGCGTACCGTGAACGGGAATACATGGTAATTTATTTTATTCATTGTTTTTGTTTGCGGATCTCACTGTAGCTGTAGCAACAATTCTGTCCAAAAGCATCATTATTCTTAAGCGGAATTTAACTCGATGAAAAATGTATACGACGGTATTTGAGACAATTTTTCATGTTATTCAGTGGATCAGGCGGTAAAATTTTGGGGGAAATTAACGTTAGCTTCAGAACTCAAATTTACTGACCTCACTTTAAATAAAAAGAAATTTGCATTAAATTAAAATGTAAATTTATGTAAAACCATAAAATTACCCGCCACTGGAAAAATTTCCTCGTTCCCCTTAACAATGACAGATGTCAACATTCCTTTCACATTCCTTTGACATTCATCCATTACTGTCAGTTTTTAAAGAAAAGGGAGTATGTAGTAAAAA
The DNA here is from genome assembly GCA_963243735.1 of Neocrepidodera transversa. Taxonomy (NCBI): domain Eukaryota; kingdom Metazoa; phylum Arthropoda; class Insecta; order Coleoptera; family Chrysomelidae; genus Neocrepidodera; species Neocrepidodera transversa. The sequence continues at coordinate 651,729 of OY725341.1, read as the reverse complement.
ATTATTAAAATTCAACAAACAGTAAAATTTGAAGTTCTAAATAAATTTAAGGGTTATCTATTCACAAGTACATTATATGTTACGCCACTGGGATTGGCGCCACCACTAACATTTTTACGACAGTAGGTCAATCCAGAGGACGGCACGCAAAATATTATTTGTTAATATTTATTTTATTAAATGAAGTCTTGACTATCTAAATCTGGCTTGTGTATTAAAAAAAAACAAAATACAACTTCCATTTAGGTATTTGGTAAAAAAAAATAAAAAATATACCTATATCAAAATTCGAACCTGTAACTTTCATTTGTAACGTCTATAAAGTGATAATTAATCAAATGGAAGCTGGTTTTTTTAATACACAGGCTAGATTTAGATAGTCAAGACTTCTTTTAATAAAATAAATATAGTGTTTCGCTTTTGTCGTCCTGGATTGACCGCCTCGTTTTTCACGTACAGTCGGTGCGTTCGTCACTGTTGCGCTCACAAATCAAAGCGAAATATGTGGTTACGAGTAAACAGTTTTTATTATTTTACCGAATACATCTCTTTAAATTTTTTAACCGCCTGGTTGAACAGAAATATAATATATATTTGAAGTATAGTCGCAAAAGAAAGTAAAAAGTGACAATATTGAACGATATTCGAGCTAAAAGTCCGACTACAACGCACCCTGTCGGCCATATTTGGAACGTATTCCTTTCACTTGTAAATACAACTTAAATTTTCTTTGAATTTACCTATATATTTGCAGGTGAAAGTAAAACCATTACAGCAGCAATGCTTTATATTAAAAAAAAATATAGTGAAACAGAAACTAAGTTGATAATTTAACGATATGGGATTTTATTTTACTAGCATTTATCAGACAGTTACAGATTTCTATAAAATTTATTAGTTAAAAACTTGTTACATTCATCCATTGTTGGTAGATGGCAGCACAGTATCTGTTAGAATGTTTTTAACAGTTGTCATGTTGTCAAGTCAAAATCTGACTTGCTACTTACTAGCTAGTCGCATTGCAGTGCTACAAAAATCTGTGATTATTTAGTATATTTTAAATTATAAATGGATCTATGAAGATAAAAAAATACATTAGCGCCTTATAACTAATTAACAGTGCCATGCCAAACACTCATAGAATAGACGATTCTTCACACCCTCTTCTTCAAGAATTACCCCCGGAAGATGAAGAGCGGCTGGGAAAACTGTTTTCGTTATTAGATAAAAACGGAAATGGTAGAATTGATATACACGATCTCTCCCATGCTCTTCGAGAACACGGTGTACATCATGGATACGCAGAGGTAAGACAAAGTTTTTATGAACTAGGTCAAGTTTATGGTCAATTAAAATTTGCCATTATTTTATATCCTATATACTTTGTACTGGAAGTTCCTATTGTATTAGATTTTTAAAATAAAGTAAATATATGTTATTGTACGCAAATGTTTAAAAAGTTTGGAGTAAAGGTCACTTAACCAGACAAGCCACATGTATTAACATAAAAATAACAAATTGTAGTTAATTAATCAGTGAGATACTAGTAATCAGCTGTTCGTAATCAATAATTTGAATACCTACAAAATAAAAATGTCTGGTTATTTAGTTAAATATATAGCAATATAATCTTTACTAGTAAATTAAGTAAAAAAATTACAATTGTAGGAATTGATAGAGAACAAGAAAATGTGTATATGATAAAAAAGTATCTACAGTATTCAACAAATCTTTTAAAATGAAATCAAAGTTTTATCCACTTACCTACATTAATTTAGCTACATTTTTGTTACATGCTTTTTGTGTTTATATTTAATTTGTGTTGGCTTTTAATCCGAGTAATTGTATTTGTATAAGAAGCCTTATAAATTGTAGAAATTATGACTTCACTATCATACTCATCGAGTATTTTATAACTTGACAAACTAAAGGTTTGCTTTTATTATTATTACTAAGTGTTAATTATGTGTTACATGTGTGTAAATGATACAATAATATTTGTTGTTTTTTTTATGATAAAATCATTATTAACCTCACAATTACATTAATAAAGTAGGTATAATTTTATTTGGTATATTAAATGTCCGATTAAAAGTTGATACATGATATACCTAATATAAAACTAGTTTTAGGCTGGTCATTAAATTACAAGATTATTTCTAGTTGTCCCTGGTATACAAATCCTCATATTTACCATTCAATAGCTCTGTCTATTGAAATTTTTATAAAAATTGTTTCATGAAGCCTCCCAAATTCAGTTGTTCAGTCCCAATAATATTCTCTATTTTTAACTTTTATTTATTTGACTGACCTATACTCATTAATTCCAGTTTAAAAAGTTTGTCAGAGTGTCTGCGCGCGGTATTGTATTAAAATTCTTTTAAACGTGTGCTACATACCTAGATTAGATTAACTTTTACTTTTTGCTAATTTCTGTGTTGTAATAATGGAACGTTCATTAGAAGAAAGTAAAATCAAGATATGTTTTGAAGATGGGCATTGTGTAGCTGCCAAGGTAAAGTGCAGGAAACAATCATTTTAATTTCTCTTATATATTTTGTATCAAATTTACATTTGATTTAAAGTTAAATATAATAAATGAAACATCAAAAGGGATTATTATATACTTGGGTATATATTTTTTTGAAAAAATATTTCTTGAATTTCGGTCAGGGTCATTTTTTGGTTAACTAAAATTTAAGACTATAAAAAGTGGGGACTAGTTTTTGACCTTCAACTTAAATTGTTAAACAATCTGTATACCATAATTGGTTGTATAGTAGCTTCCCATAGGCCAGTGAAGTTGGCAATTTCCCAAAGGCTTTGTGCATTCGTTTGTCCATCGATTGTCCATTATTGTCCACTAATTATTTTCGTTTGTCCACTCTTCGTTTCAAAATGGTGGCCCAAAAACTTTTTTTGCAAATTTTGCTTTCGGCACCGACAAATTGAAAAAAAAAATTCAGCCGCACAGGTCGTTTGTTCTTTGTTAGTCCACGTTTGTCCACCAATTATAATTAACCAATGGGTGGACAAACAAAACTAATTGGTGGACAAACGTGGACTAACAAAGAACAAACGACCTGTGCCGCTGAATTTTTTTTTTTCAATTTGTGGGTGCCGAAAGCAAAATTTGCAAAAAAAAGTTTTTGGGCCACCATTTTGAAACGAAGGGCGGACAAACGAAAATAATTAGTGGACAATAATGGACAATCGATGGACAAACGAATACACACAAAATCTTTGAAAAATTCGCAAAAGTGGGTGCCAACTTCACTGACCTGCTTCCCATACAGGACAAGTCGTAAAGATTTAATAAAATCTAAGCCAAAGAACATATAATTAATATCAATTCTAAACCATATTTATTTATACAATGGACTTAAAAGGACTTAAACTTTTTTCTCATAAATGGTTTCGTTTATTTCAGAAATTTCTTAAAAGCACCAAAAGCAAGAGCGGTGAACTTTCACTGGCAGATTTCATTTATTATGTCAGAGAACATGAAAAAAATTTAAGGTTGCATTTTTCTAACCTCGACAAAAACAAAGATGGTAAGTAGGAAACGCACCAATTACCCACTTTCTGTTTTAATATAACAATTAAAATAAAAATAACATAACAAGTAGAATTGGCTCATCAGCTGCTATTAAATTTTTGCTTGCCAAATGTATTTTTTTAATTAAAGTATATCTGAATAGAAATTGGTTTAAATATTTAAAATATCATTAAATTTCAATAATGGTTCAATGCTTTTATGGTGATTTCTTATTTGTAATATCCGCATTTATCAAGGTTCGTTTTTTTACTATTAAGAAATTTAATTTTAATAAATGCTTGCTAGAACCAGCAGGCTAACTAAAAAAAATACTTAATTAGGTATAATATCAAATTAAAGTTAAGACCACTTTATTTATATTAAATAATTAAATCAGGAGTGATTAACAATTTTTGACATTTATTAAATACACCTGAAACTTTCTCCCAACTAGTGTTGATATTATTTTAAAGATAAAAATAAGTTTATATGTTTTTTAAAAATACAATCGACGTCACAATCAGTCTAATAACTTTAATAATATCCACGTGATAGTTTGGCAACGTGATATTGCCAAGAATTTGAATGTAATCCAATTATATTATAGAATTCATAATATTTAACTTTGTTTAAACAGTAATTTCTGGGGTTTTCCATTTAAATAGATTATAATAATTTTTAGCTTCATTGGAATTTAATAATGTCTACAAAAAGAATCACTGTATATAATTTGTTTTCCTTCTCGATAATTTTCTTCATTTTCATTTTACTTTTCGTCTTATATTTTTTCTGGATTTTTTCTTCCTTTTCACTATCCTGTGCCTTTTTTCTCCTCTTAGTAACTACATTAGGCGAGACATTTTATAGGTAATAAAATTATTATTGTCAAAATTTACAATTTACAAAATTATATTCTAAATTCTTTATTATTTTATAGTTTAATTCACCACCATTATACATTTTTCAAAAATATCCCCTAAATTAATTTGATCGCAATTTTAAAAGCAATGTCTATACAAGTCAGTACTCATTAACTAAATTTTTTATTTTAGGAAAGATTGATTTGGATGAACTGATCAAGGCATTTATCGACTTGGGTATACCATTAGAAAGAGGCGAAGCCACGAATCTCTTACAGAGGTATCTAAACATTTTTGTACGTTTGAATTTTAAATTGTTTATTTTATGATCATTTTCTACTCAATAGATAAAAGCATTCGCATGCTATTTACAAATATTTTAATTTAATATTTTGCATACTACTTTTATTTTTATATAATTATGCATGTGTAGATGGATATTTTTATTACTTACTTAGAAATTAATTTTAAATATTTATTTCGTACTGTTCAAGTCCAGGATCTGATTCATGGGACGTCCAGTACAAGATCGTTCATAGGTAATATTTTGTACACCTTTTAGTGTTTTCCATTTCAGCTGAACCGAGATATACAGGACTATCTTTTAATCACAATCACAAACTATTACGTTCATAGTTTTAAATTGTTAATACTAGTGCAGCACTGATTTTTTTTAATATAATTGCTTTATTTTTTCTATAAATTATTCTTGCACTATTTTTAACACTAAAAAAGCTATAAATTTAATTGTTCATATATCATTTTTTACTGTGTTCCTTTAAATATTTTTTAGTTTAAATGTTGTTTTTTTTTAGATTGTACAGGGTTATTTAATAAAAATTATTTTTATTAAATAACTCTGTACATATTTGGTAAAACAAGTCACTAAAAAAATATTCTTAAAATTCCATTTTGAATAATTGTAGAAAATTATGTCTAGATTATTAATTTTATTTCTTTTTAAATTTTATGGTGGAATTTTTTGAAAGCAAAAATAATTTAGAGGTAAAATCAATGGATTTGTTTCTGTTTTAGAATGGATCAAGACGGTAGTTTGAATATTAGTTACGATGAATGGAGGGATTTCTTACTATTGGCGCCCAGCAGTAACATTCGGGAACTTATTATTTATTGGAGACATTCTACGGTAAGTCTCTTTTTATTTTTATAAATAAATTTGTAACTTTTTAACATATAAGTATTTTTTTGTCGTTTGTGACATATAGTTAGCGGTACGTTATATTTACAAGTTGTCAATTAATTAAACTGTATAGATACTGGTTTAATTAAATTAATTTTAAAAGTTCGTAAATATCGCGTGTTAATTAATGTAACATTTACTTACCTGATTATTATATACTAGTAATTTAAAAAATGGAAAATTTTCGTCAGTTGATCTTAAAATTTGTTTATTATATCAAAAAAGAAATACGGTGCATTAAAAAAGTTCTTTTATCAGAAGAATAATTAATTAAATAATTAATTTACTAGTAGCGTTCGAAAAGTTTGGTTATTTTATTTATTTTAAAACATTTTTTTTTAAATTTGGCAACTGAGGGTTTCGGAAGTCTGGAAATATCAACTTATTAATTAGCAAACACTTTTTATAAGTACCAAATATCTAATTGTTTGAATTTTTCAAAAATATTGTCGTTTTTTTGGGATTTTGTTTGGAAAGGCATATGCGTTAGAAAGTGTATTATTTTTATGAAGAAAAAGTTTTATCTGGAGGGTCCTGATGGAATGTCTCTAGTATTTCTAAATAAATGTTCTTTTGTTTATTTTGAAAAACTAAAACTGACTCCAAAAACAAATTTTAAATTATAAAGATGGAAAACGACAACGTAGAAAGAAGTTATTTTCAGTATTTTCACTAATTCGTCAATAATCTTGTTTGTAGAAAAATTTCCCCGCAATCAATCCACGTGTTTGGAAAATATTTTCAATTATTCAGCTTCATTTCGTCAATATTTATAACGATTTTCGAATTTTACGCGTTTTTTTTGTTTAAAGTTCACAATTTTGCAAATTGTATCATTTTTTTCTTCTTATGAGTAAAATATTTTTGTTATCAATTTTGTTTGGGTTAAATCGTTTTGTATAAAATGCGACCTTCAATCTTCAAGTTTATTAGGTAATTTTTTGATAATTTGTGTTTATTATTATTAAAATGAGGTGAGAGTTTTGGAGATGTGTCGAATGATTAAATGGAGCAGAATTTTGATTTTTTCTGGTAATTTTTATCAGTCTATTTTAAAATATATTTTACTAATCATGTTTCAATTTTGTTCTTTTTTTAATTTGAATTATTTTTAAATTTATTATTATTTTTATGAAAGTTCAAAGTTGGTATTTTTTTAAAAAAATATATCACAATGTCTATTGTATACCTAATCTTAATAGTGATATTGCTTTATCGCTATTTGTAAAACAAAATTAAAATTTCATAACCATAAAATTTATTTTTAGACTCAATTCTTAATTTTTATATCAGTAAAAGTAAAAATATAAATTTATTATTAAATCGAAATTTCTTAAAATAATTATACCTATATAAAATAAGTTTTGACAAAAACAAATTTCAATTTTAAAAAATCTTTATCAACATTTTAATTCAAGGCCATGTTAAATTCTAATTAAAAAAAATAACCTAAAAAATGAGCCACAAAAAACTAAAGTTCCATGTCGTAGAGAATAATACAAAATTCACTTACCTTTGATCATGAAGTTAATCATAGTCATTACGAGTACAAACGTATTGATCACTAATCATTTGTTATTAAAATTATACAAAAAATAATAAAATTAACTATATATTGTTTTCTTAAAAATAAACTGAATATAATAATAATATTGTTTCCATAAACAATATTTGCTTAATAAAAAATAATCTTTTGTAATGTTTACAACCTATTACAAAAATTCGGCGGTTTATTTTTAGTTACTTATTGGGAAAAGCAAAAAAAAGACGTCAATTTTGTATGGGCAACGCGATACTATATTACGTCAGGCATGCAGATACGTTAAATCAATATGTTTTTGTTTAAAAAATAAAATTAAGTGATAAATTATTTATACAAATATGTCAAAAGGTTTGAAAATAAAAAAATGTTACGAGATTCTATGTATATCGGGTTGTTAGGGACTAACTAAACACTCGTAAAGTTATTTATTGATACATAATGAAAAAAAAAACTAAATATCAACAATGTATACATAGTAAAATAACTAGTATTTTCTTTTTAAAAAATTCAATATCAGGTTATTAAAAAAATAAAAACTATTGTCTCTACGACTGTTAAATAATACGCTCAAAATATACCTTTTCGTCTAGTATTGTTAAAGAACCCAGTTGTGCTGTATTTTTATTCGTTATAGTAAAGTTTGATGCAAGTAAAAAAAATAAAACACTGAAAAACCTTCAAATCGTATATTCCTTTCAACCTTTTATGACGATGACAAAAATCAAAACCTTGAAACATTATTTATTCTTGTACTCTATTTGTATGTGAGGACCCCCCACAGAGACCCGCCACTGGGTGCACTAATCATTGAGGTAGGAAGATGGGATGCCCGCGGGTCGATCGCCGTCTGCGACATTCCTCATCGGGAAAATTTCACATAACCTAACCTATACGATAGGCAAAGGCCTACAAATAATTATTAGGGGTCGAAGTTAGCGTTAGACACAGGTCTACAAAATAATTGATGTTTTCGTTAATGGGTAATTTTACAGGAACTGATTTATCTCTCTCTGGCTGGTTTTTTATTTATTCTTTCTCGAAGCGAAGCGTAGGTACTGTTAGATAGTTTAAGGGATGGTAAAAATTTTCAGACTCCTTTTACTTCTCATTTCATGCCCTTTTTATACCCAGAAATTATCTTATTTCGTGACGTAGGCATTGTAACTGCGTAGTGAGAATCCGCCCTATTACGACTTTGTTTATGTTATCGTAGATAAAACCGCACTCCAGAGGAAGACTTTTAGCTAATTTGGGCCTTTTTAAGAATACCAAAAAAATATTAGAAGCGTAAATTTTATACAGGGAAAAATAAAATTAGAATTTATAGAAAGTCGCATTCGCTCGCTGCACTCGCTCGTTCCGGAAACTTCACCTACGTAAATAATAGCCACGATTCTATGCTCATTGAAAAATTACTATTTTTACAATCAAAATTTGTTGTGAAGTAGCAACGACAAAAGGACACTAGCTTCTATCTCTCTATTGGCCCATTTTGAATGGAAAAAATTGCATTGTATTATGAACAAGGAAGAAGACTGTAAAAAAAATCTAAACAAGAAAGATATAATGAACGAATAAACAATAATATTAAATCATCAGGAATTAAAAACAAAAAATAATCTAGAGAAGTAGAAATGTTTCAGTCATTATTGGACAGAAACAGACAATAATTCATAGGATAAAAAAGAATAACTGGACAGTCTGTAAAAATCAATTGAGAGAAAAAATCAAGATTTGTAGTTTAAGGGTCGTTTACTAAAAATGTCTATATTTTCCTTTTGCCTCTCGATGGCATCTCCGATGCCTAACACTATCAACACCCATTCATTTACCACGCCATTAAAGTGGTTTGTTCCAAAGTCCTTGACTCATCATAATTCGTTACAGTAGAGATAATATTTAATAGGAAAATTACTAATGTAGTGAAATTAAATATGAAAATGGATAATGGTGAGCAAAGGAAATTGAATTTTGATCTTTCGGTAAACTCCCATGACATATCCTTAATATCCAGCGAGCGAGTTTACGTCATACCAGTCAATAGGCCGTTGTAGCCGTCAATCGGGGTTAAATAAATCATGAAATTCCGATAAGAAGTAAAAATGGAATATAAAAGATAACGCAAATGATCTTTGCGCCAAATATTAAGTCAGCACCGTGTATCAATTCATAGTGATAAGATAAACAGTATAAAACTAGCATATGTCACCGCACCGTCGTCTAAGCTTTTTGAACTTGAAGGACTCCCGGTGCTCTGCCGTGCCCCTCTCTACCTCAAATCTAAAGTCTAGAAAATGAAATCGCAACGAACGATCGTCGTCATCGAGGATATTCTGTTCATTGAAGTCATTTAACCGGTAAAGTTCCGCCCGCCAGCGGACAGCTGATTTTTTCAGTGGAAACCGCGTGTGTTTGATTTAGTGAATCTCTGCTGTGATATTATTAAAATTAATTTATTTTGAATGTTAAGACTGAAGGTTGATTTTAAGAAGAAAATGTCGTTCGAGGAAACTCCTGGTGCTATTCCAGATGTTCTGGAAGATTTTATTTTTATATTCGAGGAACTTGTGAAGGTACGTTTTATGTAATCCTTTTTTATTTAATTGTTCGAAAAAAAAAAATCGCAAGGACCCATATGTTTTTACAAGTTTTTCAAAAATATATTGTATTATTCTGCATAAAATTAATAAATTAATCAACTGATAAAAATAAATGAGAATGAAAAATATTTTCCGTATCGAAACAACAGCAGCAGGTGTTAAATATTTTCAGATTATTTTAAATATTTCACTTTCAGTTTTAAATATTCTAAATACATTAATAAAAAGATATTTTATAATAATAGAATGGATATAATAGATTAGATTTTTTATTAATTAAATGAAAAAATATAGATAACAGAGATGTCAAATATATTTCTTTGTATTTTTTTATTTAGATAATTTAGTTTTTCAAGGACTAAACACAATTGTTTGGCAATGACAAGGATGCATATTTTTCGAAACTAACATCAATGTTTTAAATCATTATTTTTTCCCCTACTCATAGTTTGATTATTGACCATATATAAGAACCAAAAATTAATTCGTAATGTAGATCAATTTTTTTTATCAATATCAATTATTCAATATGAAGAAATTCGAGAACAAAGTATCTCGAAACAATTTCTTTATAACGATTTTAATAGATGTAATTTTTTATTTAAATGGCATTGGTAACAAAAACGAGTTCACTGCTCCAAATGATAAGAAATAATTATTATTTGTTTTTAATTAATCAATTAATTAAGTTGACAGCAAATTAATTGTTTTTTCGGTATAAATGCAGTTTTAAGTGTATCCACCAATCAACAAAATAAAAAAATTCCGGGTGGTCATAAAATTGTAATATTAATTAAAAGAATTTCACTCTCAATTAAGTATTAAAAAAACCCAGATATAATTTGATAAAAACACAAATTTTAAAATTCCAATTTACAACAAAAATTAAATTTTCAACAACAAAATCCCATTTAGAATATATAAAAAATACTAATAGTAGAATACAATTATGAATATTTTAACGTTTGGAATTTTTAATCTATTTTTAGGTATTTTATTTTTTTATTTTCGAACAAAAGTTTTATCATATGAATTCGCCCTCTCCTCTATTATTTTGTACTTTTTAGCGTTATGCTACATATTGTTAATCTTTCACTTTTTTAATTAATTTATATGGCCTGAAGATGGTTTTATTGGCCGAAACTAATTGCCAAATATAATTGTGGTATATGACTGGAATTTCATTTCATTTAATTGAACATTTGAGCGGCGGTGGTAAACTGGTCGCAAGTTTACCTACTCTATAATTTGGACACGTAAACTGGGCGCGATAATTTTAGGGTCCGTTTAATCCTATAGGTAAATTGGGCGTAAGCTTAAATTGTTCTAATACGGGTTTTTCATAATTGACTAGAAATATTTAAAAAAGTTTATATATTATGCATGAGATTTTTTTTATTAGTTCGAAAGTATGTTAGATTTTTTTATGACACTTGGTTAGTGTAAACAATGTGTATACTGCCATAGACATATTTTTGAACATTTTTCCTCTTTAAATATTGACATTCAATTATGAAGAGATTTCGGCTAAAAAAGAGATTTTGAATAAAAAAAGGGAGTTTTCGGCAAAAAAGGGCAGATTTCGTCTAAAAAATGAGAGATTTCATCTAAAAATGAAGAAATTTTATCTTAATAAGGGATTTTGACTAAAAATAAAAGAATTTTGCGATAGAAAAGGGAAAATTTAGACTAAAAAACTGAGAATTTTGCTTAAAAAGGGGAGATTTTTTTGGGGAAATTTCGGCTAAAAGGGGCAATTTAAGCAAAAAAATGTGATTTCATCTAATAAGGGTAGATTTTATCTAAAAAAGGGGAGATTTCGTCTAAAAATTGGGATATTTCAGATTAACAAGGGGATTTTGATTAAATATAAGAGAATTTTGCTCGAAGAGGGAAAATTTAGACTAAAAAACTGAGAATTTTGATTAAAAAAGGGAGATTTTGGTTAAAAAAAATGGGAAATTTCGGCTAAAAACGGGAGATTTCGGCTAAAAAAGGGGAGATTTAAGATTTACAAGGGACTTTGTTAGAAAAGGGAAAAGCGAGATTTTTTGCTTAAAAAGGGGAGAATTTATCCCAGCTTACACGTTAGGATCAAAAATAATTTTACATCTTCAGGATTATTTTCACGCCCCGTTTACATTTGAAATATAGATAAACTTTTGGTATATATTTTTTATTTTGTCTTGTTTGAATATCGTGAATTTCATATAATTCGATATTATTCCTAATTCAAAATGTCGTTATAACAAAGTGCATCTATTAAAGATCAATCAAATTAATTAAAGTATAACTATAATATTCCTGGCACATGATGAAGCTCTCTCTACCAGTTCTATTTTAACATTCTTACCCGGTAGTGCAAGTCGCCGTGCAAGTATTGTATAAGAAACGGAAATTGAATCGTTTTATTAATGTGCTTTTATGAAAAACGAACATGGTTTATTTAATAATTAGAGTTGCGGTTTTAAATAAATATAATTATCTTCAAAGTTCCACAAAAATGTTTTTTAAATTGGCGAAAATTCGAAATTGGTGTCCAAATATATTTTTTGTATGTTTAGAAGCTGAGAAAAAAATATTTAAAATAATCAAAAACCAGAAACTTTAAAAATTCTTTAAAATTTTGGAAAAATAGTAACTATATGACAGATTAAATATGCAAATATTTGTTTATAAAATATTTTCTCTTATTTCCCTATTAAACAATTGATAGTGAGTTTTATCTTGCCCTTTTTTAAATATTTTAATGAGCTTTTTTCTCTTATTCCCTCCTATTAAACTTTATAATAAGCTAGTTAGTTAAAATTATCTTTTGACGTTTTCATAGATAAGACATCGCTTTTAAAAATCCCTATTATTTATAATACATGCTGAAATAATTTATGTAAAAATTTGAATATTATTTTTGGTTAAAATTTAGACAAATTTCGCTTAATATGAAGAACTGTGTTTATTTTATTTCTTATTAAAATGTAGACAAAATTTCATTTCAAATCAGTTGCATAAAATGAATTCTGTTTAGTTAACAGATTTTTATGCAACAATTTTTTTTTCTTAAAATAATAATGAGAACGTGATGTGTGCCAAGATAGATACACCTACAAAAGTGTTTGTTTCCAAGGGGACCCGTTTAATATCCGATAGTTAAAAATCAAAAATATGGATGCCATAGGCGTGGAAATCACCGTAGAGATTATTCTCAAGTTAAGTAATTTACACACTAAATTACAGTATGCGTCAGTGTATAATATTTGAATCACGAAATTCCGCGTGACGATGGTCTACGTCATGAAACCTTGCACAAGGTAAACGATTAAGTGAAGTAACCAGGTGGAAGTCGATTGAGTTTCGTTCACTTATAGCTGTAACAATTTAATTTGTCTGAAAATCCCCAACACTGATAATGTCACTTGTGCCAAAATATAGTAAAACTAATTGACATTCTTCAGATTTCGGTTGCAGGGTTAAAAAAATGCGGGACATCCTAAATTATCTTGAAATAAATAAAAAGAGTTTGAAAAATTATTAAATATAGTCAGAGATTTAAAAAAAAAACTGTAAAAAGGTAATAATCAAGTGGGTTTAGGTCAGGATGCCTAGAAGGTTATACTCTTGGTTTAATTGATGATCAATTATAAAAAAAAACTAATTTTTATACAGTTGATAATTTCATAAATTAAAGTTACCCTTTTATCAACATCAAATGCTACAATTAAATATAAAATTACGTAAGCGAATCATGCATATGACGAGTGTTGGAATCAATTACATCCAGAGATAACGAGAGAAAATTCCGTTCTACACATGAGAAAAGCATCACAAAGACATAGACGTACGAAAGGGGTTAGCCGGCATAAAAAACAAATTAATATTTAACGTTTTATTTATCTGATTGTACATGTCTTCAATGCCTCTGTTCGGAAGGACCAAAATGATAAAATTTACTAAAAATAACAACTTTAAAATAAAATAAGTGTAAACTACATTTTTAAATTTCGTCAAGTTTTACCTTATATAGTTGTTTTTTTTTTTAGTTTCAGTTTGGTTAAAATCGGTTTTTGGCGGACGCCTATTTATTATTTTTTAAATTATATAGCGAAATTCTGTGATTCAGAATTAAAGCATGCGTGAACTATGAACTATGTGATAACCTTATTTTTTTTTTACTAAAATCAAACTTGACTATTTAGTGTCTAAAAGTTATGTGTACCAGTGTTAGGAGAATAATTTTGTTAATATGGAGAAATATCGAATACGAGAAGCATTTATTTGCTTTCAGTTTCTGGATGCTAGAGGTACAAATTTACCTATATATCTGCAAAATTTATCCCTATTGGCATCATCAAATTAAATAAATTAAAATTCGTTTTTAATATCATGTGAATAAAAATATCGGGATGTCCAGTATTTATTCATAAGGGGATGAACAGAGATATAAAATTAATGTGTTTATTGTATATGTCTTACTAAATCGTAATATATGACTTTATCTATCGCAATCTACGTCAATGCATGTTTTTGTTTTGCCAAAGATTTATGACGTTATATTTTAGTTTTGACATATAAACCTCGTTCCATTAATTTGGTATAATTAAAAAAAAAATTGTTATTTCAATATGGGGTTATTAAACATGAAATTGTCAATATTTTGGATTTATACCAATTATAAACAAAAAAATAATTAGTGTAAAAAACAATGAAAATTGTAAATTTAAATTGATTAATAATGCTTTTTTTAATGATGCGAGGTAAACAAAATAAATGAAAACAAAACCTTAAAACATTTAAAATTATACGATGAAGCTAAATATCGGACTGACCAAAAAACGTACTGTGGCAGGATGGCTGCACCGTAATTCGTATCTTTTTTGATATTCAAAATATCTATTGATTTATGACACCATTAAAGTGGTCTGGTCCAACAGCCCTTGACTCGTCATAATAATTACTTACAGAGGAGCTACCAAACGAGGAACTTCTTCAAAGTCAGTTTTCGTCAATCTGTTCCATTTTAAAAAAAATCTCTGCCAATTTCTTCCTTTCATATTAAAATTTTAGTATTTATTTTCTCTGTGTAATAATTTGGCGGCATCTTTTATATTACAAAGTTTCTCCTCAGTCAGCATTTCTGGATTTGATCAACAAAGACCTTATTATTCCTCACTTAAATTCATATTAATTTCACTGGTATTTTACCAGGAAATATGATCTGCAAAATAGTCGAAAAGTTGCATGATAGGAATTTACATATTCTGATGCTGATGTATTCATTAATTTATGATAAGACACTCATAGTGGTTATTACCAGAAATACAATTATTTTTAATGAATATATGTATGTCTCCAATGATTAAATGTTTGTCTGGATTATTAAAGTAATTTATGTTTTATTTCAAAGTAAATGTAATAGTTTAGTTCATAGAATAATCCACACACTATTGAGAAAAAAATATTTTATACAGGATTTAAAAAAATGGAATGTTTTTTTATTTTGATTTTTTTAATTACAGTATCTGGACATCGGGGAGGATATGAACGTTCCCGATGACTTTACACCGAAAGAAATGCAAACTGGAATGTGGTGGAGGCATCTTGCCGCTGGCGGCGTTGCCGGTGCTGTATCCAGAACATGTACCGCACCTTTGGACCGATTAAAAGTATTCTTGCAGGTCAGTATTTTAAATTTAATCATTTATATATATTTTTTTTAAGATACATTTACTGGGGTTTTTAAATAAATTATCCAATCTCTGTGAAAAAAAATTCCATTTCTGTTATCGTCTTGATTTAATAAACAAAGCTGTATATAAATAAAATTTCCATAACCCAGTCTACGAAATACGATTCCGTTAATATCAAGCAGGAAATAAATTGTTTATCTCGCGAGAGAAAAAAAAATAATAATCCCGTTTATTATCGTTTACATTTGTTTGAAGTAAATGAATTTTTATTAGAGTTGGAGGACAATTTTTCCAAAAAAAATTAACTGAATGCGTACGTTACGGTTTTTGACGTAAAATCAAATTCCTAGATTGGAATAAGTCTATGGAAAATTTAAATACAATGAATCCTATGCAATTCACAGAAATCATTTATCTGATTTCCGATTGATTATATTTATTTTGGGTACTTTGACAGATAAGAAATATTATAGGGAAATACCTTTTTTTTTTTAATAACAAAGAAAAATACAATTTCCTATCTACTTCAATCTAGTGAGTCTAACTTCTATTATGTTATCGTAAAGTTATATATCTGCGATAAGCTTTTGGCTATCTACATTTCTTCTAAACTTTTTTATATTACTTTACTTTCACTTGGATTGAAAGCTTCCTTTATAATGTTTATACTAATAAATATAAAATATGTTTATTTCTTGTCCAGACTATATTTTCTGTTTTTTGTCGTTCTATAATTTTTTCTAGAAGTTGCATCTTTGTTTTATTATTTTAGTATATGTTTTAAACATGTCTGAACTTAAGTATAATTGTTATTATATTTTTTTGTGTAGAATTTTTTTTTTCATTATCGAGCTTCATTCATCATGACAAATTTCTTTTTATTCTTATATAATTTATTATTTCAAAAATAATGGATAGTCACGCCATCTATCGTATGGTTGATGGGTACCAACCGGGCAAGCCGTTTATCAGAATACAATTCTGTAAACGGGTCTATCCAAGTACAACTTGGTAGCCAGCAGATGGCGTTACCCTTCATCCATCATAATGCCTAGGGGGCAAGCGGGCACCTCGCTTGGAATACATAGAAATACTTGGGGTATTCAGACAGAGTGAGTTTTTGAAATTATGCATTCCGACAAAGTGCCACTGAAGATTGAGAAAGGATGAAACATGTATGGTAATGGTCAGAGTGCATAGTTTCAAAAACTTACTGTCTTTGTTTTTTGAATTTATTATTTCCCTATTGTGTTACGTAGGATTGGATTCTAGTATTTCTTGGTATTATATCAAAATTATTTGCAGGTCGAGTCTAAAAAACAAAAGATAAGCGACTGTTTCCAAAACATGGTTCGAGAAGGCGGAGTGAAAGGGCTGTGGAGGGGTAACGGCATCAACGTACTCAAGATTGCTCCCGAAACCGCGATAAAATTTGCAGCTTATGAGCAAGTGAAAAGACTGATTAAAGGCGATTCAAAAAATGCCTTGAGCATTTACGAAAGGTGAGTCCAATAACTAAAAGGTTATAAATTAACTATTAATTCACATTAAATAACATGGCAAATATTAATTTATGTTATTTCATGAAACAAATTAAGTTTCTATTGCTTCAAGTTATCTCTTTTTTGAAACAATATTATCAGGAATAATTTATTTCGTTTTTATTGCTATTTGCTGTGGTTGAAAAGTAACTACTTTAATTACAATTTGTTGTTAAAATTTAATTTTTTAATTATCAATTCTGTGACTAATCAAGATTTTGAAAAATTATGTCAAATAAACCAATTAAATTTACAAACTAGAAGTTTGGATAATGTACCCCAATAAAATTTGTTCTTTGATTATCACTTATTTTATTATAATTTTTTTAGATTTTGTGCTGGAGCTTTAGCCGGTGGTATTAGTCAAACAGCCATTTATCCATTAGAAGTGCTAAAAACAAGACTGGCTTTAAGAAAAACTGGTCAGTACAAAAGTATAGCGGACGCCGCTTACAAAATTTATGTTACTGAAGGGCTTATAAGCTTTTATAGAGGCTACATTCCAAATATATTAGGTAAGAATAAGATTAGTACAAGTCGAGTACCACAAATTTTATTGTAAAAACAGAAGAAGGGCGACTAGTTTCGGCGACAAGCCATCATCAAGCCTAGAATACGCTAAATACTGAAGCTTGATGATGGCTTGTCACCGAAACTAGTCGCCTTTCTTCTGTTTTTATAATAAAATTTGTGGTACTCGACTTAAGAGTTTCATTACTTCATTAGTAGAATAAAATTAAGTTTGTTTTTTTTTATAATGTGATTAAAATTTGTATTTTTTTATAGGTATTATTCCATATGCGGGTATAGATCTTGCAGTGTACGAAACGCTAAAAAAGAAGTATTTCATGACGCATTCTAGTAACGAACAGCCGAGTTTCTGGACGCTACTCGCATGCGGTAGCGCTAGTAGCACCTTAGGACAAATGTGTTCATATCCTTTGGCTTTAATTAGGACACGATTGCAAGCTCAAGGTAAATTTAAATAATCCATGTTCAAAATTACTCTATCAAAATACAGAATGATAGAAGAATATTAAAATTAAATAGAAAATAAGTTAGATATTCTTTATATTTCTGACTCTAAATTCGTTTTATACCTTTCATTACTCATTGAATGTTGAGCCAGGATTACATTTCCCTTCGATTATCAATTTCAATATAGACTTGTTGCAGTAGAAGCAGTTTGTCCATTATTAGAATTTCTTCTGAGCCTGCATATCCTATTTATTCTTGTTATACTTTTATTATTGCAATTTTAATTTATTACCAGATATTTTCTGAATTTGTGTTGCTAATTATTCATGTATTCGTTCCTTTATCTTTATCTGTAAGATTTGTCTTATCAATAATTTTCTTGCAACTCTTCTGTTTCACAGGATTAAGGTTCTAATGTGTACTTTTACGGCTTATTATTCTGATCTTAAATCTGAATATAATTAGGATATAATCGATATGTTTTTGAACGATGTTATCTTTATAGAGCTACAGCTACAAACCTCTTTCTGTAATCACAAATTCTTTCTCTTGGCACAATTGTACTTGACTATCTACTTGGATGAGTGCTTGCCTCGTATAGATTTTCCAATGGTCCTTTGATCATGTTAACCTTGATGTAATTGATACATAGGTTAGAGGGGATGGGGATTCACGGGAAACTTAATAGTCGTCGAGATAAAACTTTCATCAGGTGTGCCGCAAGGTTCCCACCTTGGTCTTTTGTTAACAATATATATCCTTTATACAACGATGTACCAAGGACTTTTTTTTAAACAGTCCCTCTTTATCAAAATCTTGTTTTTTAGTCCTAGACCGACAAGAAACATCTCCTAATTATTTTTATTCATTTTTATATTCCTTAAAAGAATAAAATTCAATTCAAAATGTAGATTAAAAACAAAATTATAATTATGTATAAAACGGCTTTTCTTTATTTCAGTTGTCCATCGAACGATAGACCCCTCATCGGCGACGATGACCGGCGTCTTTCGCACAATAATGGAAAAAGAAGGCGTGTTCGGTCTCTACAGGGGTATAACGCCGAATTTCATTAAAGTTATGCCCGCCGTTAGTATTAGTTATGTCGTCTACGAATACTCAAGTCGATTGCTGGGCGTCAATATGACGTGATGTCGCTGCAAGCGTTTAACAAGGAATTTATTTATTTTGAAAAGGCTTCGCCCCGTGAAACGTGGGGCGGACATGGAGGCGGCGTGCCGCGGCGATTCATCTCTTATTAGAGTCTAAAATTGTTTTGAAAAAATCATTCCAGACTCGACTAAATAGAAAAAGATTCCATTTTAAATATTAATTTTTATAAAATGTTTTAGTAAATATGATAAAAATATTTTATATTTAATTCGATGTCACTATTTTTGGCAATAACTAATTTGGTTGTGAAAAGTTTGGAATAATTTTATCGAAATGACTTACTTTTGGGCAATTTCCTGCCACCTAGTTTAATTTATTTATTTTTTTAATATAATAATAGTTAGGATATAAACATAAGATGGCTATATGGTCAATCTTTTTTATAATTGTTGATAATTAAGTGTGTAGAAGCGTATTTTCATAAAAAATAAATTTGAATTCTTCAAACACAACTGTCAAAGCACCGCAATGATCTTAACAATCTTTTAATATAATAAAAAAAATAAAAAATCGCTTCTACAAACTTTATTGCTTACTTAGTATAAATTGATGTGGCGATGTTTACCTCGATTTATACTAATTATGCTTTTATTTTTAGAAAACTGTTAAAAAACATTCTCATAGCAAATCAATGCATAAACCTAAAAGTACCGCTTAAGTGAACCCTTTTTAGACGTTTAAAAGTTTTTCTCAGCAGTTTTTGATGTTACTATTTTCAATCCAAATATTTTTCGTGATTTCGCTTCAATTTTGACATTATGAATGTTGTATACAAGAAAGATATATTTATTATATTCCAGAAAGGAAGGGAAATGTGATGTACTTAATATTTTATTAAATGCAAATATGGTATTATACTGTAGAATGTATTTGTAAAAAAATGGAAAAATAAAATTTTACTTGATTCAATTTTTGTTTTAATATTTAAAATTTATCATAGGCCTTGATAGGAATAAAAATTTTTTAAAAATGGATTTTTAAAGTTACCCAATGTCATTTCTCTTCTCCAATAAAATAAAACATTTTTTTAATTTCATGTTTGTTAATTTATGTTTAAATGTTGTCCTGCATCTTTGTCTACAATCCAGTAAAGATTTCCAGAAGTAGGTTGTACTTTAGCTGATGGAAGGTCCTCTTTATCAACTAAAATTCGCTGAAAAATAAATGACATTAAAATATCTACAAAAAAAAAACTTATTTTAATTAGTAAAAATGTAAGCAACAAAGTGATTCAACTGATAAACAAACCAACAGTATCGCAAGTAGCTCAGCTACGGACAGATGGACAAACAGGCAGTTGTAGAGTTTATTGGCTCCTGTGATTTACTTATTTTTTAATTATTCCAAGTACATTACAGATAAATAAAACTGTACCTTAATCATATCTGCTTTTTCTTTTCCCGAAACAGCAAATACACAAACATTAGCGTTATTAACTACAGGGAACGTCATTGTTACTCGACTTGGAGGAGGTTTCGGTGAATCTGTAATTGGCGCAATCCATCTATTGTTTTCGTTTAATAACTTATGACTAGGGAATAAGGAACATGTGTGACCATCAGGTCCCATACCAAGTAGAAGCATATCAAATTGGGGTAGTTGATCATTTGGAAAGAAGTCTTTTACTCGCTTTTCATAAATGATCGCTGCTTCTTCAGCTAAAAGCAAAATTGAAGAATAGTGTTTTAGATGATTTTACAATATAAAAAAATATTTATAGTGATAATTTTACCTGATACACCTTGTTTGATCTGAACAAACTGTTCTTCTTTTAAAGGAACTGCTCCGGAATCTATAAATGTCTTCTTGTAAAGGCCAAATGTTGAATCAATATCATTAACGGGCACTACTCTTTCATCACAGAAAAATATGGTCCATTTGGAAAAGTCAGTTTTAATTTTGGGTAAGCCGATAGTCAGGAATGTTGCTAAAGAACCACCTAGAAAAAAAATTATTACAGTTACAAAAAAACATTTTCTAAATCTTTAATAGCTATCAATTTCATTAATATTTCGTTGGTCCAGAAAAAGAGTAGATCGAGTTCTAAACAGTGTATTTTGAAATTTTTTGCAGCAATGTTTATAATATGTCGAAGAAAATAATGTCTCCATTATAATTAGACACAGTTTTCTTTTATAAATTAAATATATTAAAAGTACCTACCCCATGAATTAATACCATAACTAATATGTGACTAAAAGGAAGAAAAATAATTGTCAAAGCATAAAAAGTTAACCCGACCAATTTATTCTTATTACTATTACTATACATAAAAGGATTATTATAAGAAACGTACATTTTATTACAGAATTTTTAGTTTTGAATTATTATTATAAAACAAATTTATATAAATAAACAAATTAAAGTCTAGAGGTCATCCATTTTTTAAAACTGATAACTATAGACTTACCAGAAAAACCTATTAAAAATTTTCCACATTTTTCTATACTGCCTGCTGCTGTTTTTTCTATTAGTTCTGATAATTTATCAATTACTTTTTCTTTACTTTCTACAACTATCACAGGCATTTCAGTACTTTTTTGAACAATGTGAACTAAAAACTCGTTTAACCACTTGTTGATAAATTATATCGCATGTCAAAAATATCAAAATAACTATAAACCTAACCTAACAAAAATAGAACGTGTTTTTGACAAGTCATTTATGCCTGACGTAATCATTATGATTATAGTTTATACTAAGAGAGGGCACCAACATTTTATCAGTTATTCAGAGGTTTAATTTAATTTAGACTGCTTTTATTAAACAATATTTATTTTGTAAGCATAATAAATATGCATTAAATATATAATTTATTGTATATTAAATTTGACTCTCGTCTGATATAGGTCAAAGATCATCTACAATAGACATTCCACGTTCAACTTGCTTTTGTATTTTGGGACCCAGAGCCCTAGATGGCTCTGTCAGTATGAATAATTAAATTTAGGTTGGCTGCAATGATAACATTTCAAACTTTATTAGAATCTTGGTAATAAAGTTGGCTCCATCTGGTGCTCCGTTTTCATGCTTCTCTCTCTTTTCATACTCATCTGCTATGGATATTTTGAATTCTTGTTTGAAATAATCGAAAAACAAATAGTACCGAGAAACTAATTTGGGTATCACATTTATCAGAATACCATTGTACTTTTTGATGATCAAAAGTACCACATATGGTACCAAAGTAAAACTCTGGCAACACTGGATAGAACTTCATTCGCTGATGTTACATCTACGCTATCATGATATTGCACACAGCCGGTTTTACACAGCTAAAATATAGCAGGATGTTCTTTGGAAAGTAATTGTAAGGTATTTTTTATCGAAATAAATACAAAAAATGCAAAAACGATGTTTAATACTTTTCGATGTTCAGAAAGTCCTTAATTTTTCATTTTATAGTTATTTATTTATTTATTTATTTATTTATTTATTTATTTATTTATTTATTTATTTATTTCATTTCGGGCCGGAAAGTTTGATGCTGGAGACCTCAGATAAAGGAACTACTAGATATGCCCTGTATATCTAATGTCATTTACAAAATTTAAGCCAACATCTAGCCCTCTCTCTCGGCAAAGTTTGTAGGCGAGGGACGTGAGACGCGCAGAAAAATCTCGTGCAGAGGACGAAATCAACAATAAAAATTGACGTGAAGTATTAGACAGTGGCGACGCGAAGAATTATAACTTTTTATTTATTATAGCAAAAAATAGAAAATTAAAATTGGGTATTTTACATGTTATTAATATATCACATTTGAATTAAATATGTCGTGAGAAGTTATATAATTTCGATAAAGTTGTATTTTCTTTAATACTGATAAATATATTAACATTAAAACATAGCAAATGCTTGTAAATTTATATTAAATGTACGTATTTAATAATGGAATCAAATAAATAATATTTTTTATTGCTTCTAAAACCTTGTTTACATTAAGGAGTAAATGCGAATAACATAAAAAAATGTGAATGGTATATAACTACTTTCCTAACTTACTTGTGAAGTGTAAGATTGATTATCTAATGGCTTGAGAAAAGCACCACATTTTTCACATTTCTTTCTCATGGTTAGCAACCTCTCAAGAAAATCACTTAAAATAGTTCAAAATGTTTACAAAAATATTTAGTACAACCGTTGTCTGAATATACAGACAACGGTACAACCTATAACACTAAAAAATAATACAAATCAATTCGCAAACTGTAAACTATTTAATGTATGATTTTAAATTATCCTGCTTGAAAGTACGCTTATGGAATCTCTAGAGGACGATGTCAACAAAAGTTAACTAGATGTTGGCTTAATAAAAAAGGATAGAATGCCCTCTCTATATATATTTACTCTGAGCTGGAGACGCTAGTAAATGTCAGCTGTCAGTTGTGGCTAGGTTGACGCGAACGTATAAATACTTGACTTGCTTATGGCCTCCTACTTAACTAACAGTGTAAGAAAAATTTGATTTTGCAAAATTTTTAAACTATATTAGAATTAAATGTATGAAATACGATATTTAATGTAAGTATAATTAATTTTTTGCCCTTTTTTAGTAACGGCACTGAAACCAATAAACCCTTAATCACCTTTTCTCTAATAGCTTGTGATCTTGTTCTCATAATTAACAAACGACGGACATTAAATTTATTGATAGGCGTTCGAATGAGCACTTAATTTACTGAAGATACCTATAAATTTTAGTAAATCACGTTGGTGGCTTTCCAAAATGTCCCGATACCAAAACTATGGCCTTTTGGGGCCTACGCGGAGAAATCAAACGTCCAAAACGATTGATATACGGAAGCAAGGGTTGACTTCGATAGATGCTCTTATTTTTAACGAAAAGTGTGAAAATCACGAAAATGTAACCTTTCATTTAATTAAGAATCAAATTATATTTTAATATCTCGTTAAAATAATTTAACTTGACCCCTTAATTTTCACGAAAACGGCTTTTTTTATACTATTTCAAATCAAAATTTATGTTTGGTGTTATAGAAAAAACCAGAAAGAAAAATTGGGAGGGATTTAAAGAATTTAGTTCCAAAATAGGAACGATGATAGGATAAAAATCTCTGACATCCAGTGTGAGAAGTGATAAAGACGGAAACCGTGATTTGTACCGGTCGTTTCTATGTTCGTTTGACGTCAAATTGGTCTGTCGAGAATGGGAAAATACCGAATGAAAAAATAAAAGAGAGATAAAAGCGTTTTGGTATCGAGAGTATTATTCACGTCGGCAAAATGAATGTCCCTAACGATTTTAAGCGTCGTAAAATAAGAAATAAATTATTTTTTTCATAACTATGTTATCTATACACAGTATAACAAATTCTGTAAGTGTTTTTGATATTTGAAAAAAATTTATTCTTGTGGAGGTGAAAATTTGAAATTTTACACATCGAATTGATATCGATGACAATGCATTAAAACTTTAATATGATTTTTTTATTTGGACTACAATTAACTTTTTTATATAAAAAAAATAATAGAGTATAAAATTTCAATTCCACGTGATAACAAAGTAAATATTCTTATAAATTTTCAATTTGTAGAGTTTTCAATATCTGATTGAAATTTTATTACATATGAAACTTGATTGCGTATTCGAAAGAAAAATAATCTTTTATTTCCATTTAACACAGAAAATGACGTGTGTTATAAATACATAATTACAATTCACATTCGGTTTGCATGCTAACTATATCATTATGTGACTATTTGCTATATAGTCAAGGCGACTAGTCTCAAAATCCCTTGGCAACGTTTTATAGAATTTGTGCCTCAAAAAGTTATACAATGTATAAATAATAAATGCAAAGTCATTTCAGCCCTAGTGCATTTTTAATATCCTTAAATAATAAAAGATTACTGGAGTTGGTTCTTATTTGTTTTGTTTTTGTGAGTTATGGTTTGTAATTAAATTTTAAAAATGAGCCTCTTTAAACGTCAATAACAGAAAGTTTTTGTATTGTGTATACGACAAAACAACCTCCAAAAATACTAAAAACGATCCAAAATTTAGGTGACAAATGCTCAATTTTAGTGACTTTTAAAAAGCCAAGAAATCAAGATAACTCCGAAATATATCTTACGGATCGAAGAAAAAGTTAAAAAAAAATGTTTATTTTACTAAATTACAATTTGGATTATTTTTTATTAATTATCAATAATGTCAATGAATAATTACTCACTGACGAACTATTGATAAAAACTACTTTTATATAAACTACTAAACAGATAAGAAAAGTGTTTAAAATACATATTTAACTGATATAATTCCCATGAATAATTTTCCCCAAAACCGATCCTGATATTTTAATTTCGAGAAAACCATTCAATTACCATTAATTAAATTTGGGTCATCCTGTATACAGTGGCCAAATTCACATTTAGTTTACACATGATGGTGGATCAGTTTATAATTAAGCCGTTAAGTGTGTGAAATGACTTTTTTGGTACCCTTATGCGGGACCATTGCCTATAAACAAGAGAAAATGCAAAGAAAAAACATTTTTAGTGGTATTTATCAAATTAATTTTTTTACTACTAACATGAAAAAGCACCATTATTTACTAAATTTCTCTAATGTATACAGTAATACAGTGTGTACAAAAAATAATGTAACTTGTTAATAAGGCGTTTTTTGATGTTTACAAAAAAAATATTTGAATAAAAGTTTTAGGTAATTTAAGCTATCAGTACGAATCAAAAATTGATTTTTACTGATATTTATTTCTCTTGTTCTACTTATAATTAATAAATAACGTACCATGAACCTTCTATGGCATTTGTGCAGACTTCTGTCTCAGGATCCTTAAAATACGGCCATAGAAAACATCTACGTCAACTACGTCGGCCAATAAAAAACGCCTACGTTATAAATGCTCAAAACTGTCCAAAATTGCTGAACACAGTTAAGAAAGTGTTCAAAATTAATAAAAAAAATTAAAATTGCTAAAAACTGACAGAAACTGTCAAAAATTGGTAAAAAAATTTAAGAAAATGTTTATATTAATAAAAAAAATTGGAAACTTTCATAAATGCTATAAACTGTCCAAAATTGCTAAACACGGTTAAGAATTTGTTCAAAATTAATAAAAAAATAATCAAAATTGCTAAAAACTGTCAGAAACTGTCAAAAACTGATAAAAATGTTTAAGAAAAAATGTTTATATTAATAAAAAAATTGGAAACTTTCATAAATGCTCAAAACTGTTCAAAATTGCTGAACACAGTTAAGAAAATGTTCAAAATTAATAAAAAAATTAAAATTGCTAAAAACTGACAGAAACTGTCAAAAATTTTTGAAAAAATTTAAGAAAAATATTTATAGTACTAAAAAAATTGTAAACTTTCATAAATGCTCAAATCTGTCCAATATTGCTGAACACCCTTGGTATTGTTCAAAATTAATAAAAAAAAATCCAAATTCCTAAAAATTGACAGAAACTGTCAAAAATTGATAAAAATATTTAAGAAAAATATTTATATTAATAAGAAACATTGGAAACTTTCATAAATGCTTAAAACTGTCCAAAATTGCTGAACACAGTTTAAGAAATTGTTCAAAATTAATAAAAAAAATCAAAATTATTAAAAACTGACAGAAAATGTCAAAAATTGGTAAAAAAAAATTAAGAAAAATGTTTATATTAGTAAAAAAATTGGAAACTTTCATAAATGCTAAAAACTGTCCAAAATTACTGAACACAGTTAAGAAAATGTTCAAAATTAATAAAAAAAATTAAAATTGCTAAAAACTGACAGAAACTGTCAAAAATTGGTGAAAAAATTTAAGAAAAATATTTATAGTACTAAAAAAATTGTAAACTTTCATAAATGCTCAAATCTGTCCAATATTGCTGAACACAGTTAAGAAAATATTCAAAATTAATAAAAAAAATTAAAATTGCTAAAAACTGACAGAAACTGTCAAAAATTGGTGAAAAAATTTAAGAAAAATATTTATAGTACTAAAAAAATTGTAAACTTTCATAAATGCTCAAATCTGTCCAATATTGCTGAACACCCTTGGTATTGTTCAAAATTAATAAAAAAAAATCCAAATTCCTAAAAATTGACAGAAACTGTCAAAAATTGATAAAAACAATTAAGAAAAATATTTATATTAATAAGAAACATTGGAAACTTTCATAAATGCTTAAAACTGTCCAAAATTGCTGAACACAATTAAGAAATTGTTCAAAATTAATAAAAAAAATCAAAATTATTAAAAACTGACAGAAAATGTCAAAAATTGGTAAAAAAAAATTAAGAAAAATGTTTATATTAGTAAAAAAAATTGGAAACTTTCATAAATGCTAAAAACTGTCCAAAATTGCTAAACACAGTTTAAGAAATTGTTCAAAATTAATAAAAAAATAATCAAAATTGCTAAAAACTGACAGAAACTTTCAAAAATTGGTAAAAATATTTAAGTAAAATATTTATATTAATAAAAAAAATTAGAACCTTTCATAAATGCTCAAAACTGTCCAAAATTGCTAAAAACAGTTAAGAAATTGTTCAAAATTAATAAAAAAAAAAAAATGAAAATTGCTCAAAACTGACAAAAATTAATAAAAATATTTATATATTTGTTGTTATCATTGTTCTTGCATAGTATACAAGTGAAAATCCCTAAGAACGAAATAGTACCATAAATTTTAAAAATTACAAAAAAAAATACAATTTATTTAATTTTTTTTTATCTTGATACTTCTTTTACTTCCTTCAATTCTTCCTTTTTACTAATTATTACTCTATTTTTTGTGGCTGATATTATCTATTAGTTCATCTTTGTTTCTATTTGTGTTTTCCAATTTTCCCTCAATTTCTGTTTTCCAATTTTCCTTTCTTTCTATCGCTTCATTGAATTTAATCTGGAGTTTAATTTTATATTATTTAATTCCGCTGTTTGTTTCTTAAAAAAATATTGTCACTTCGTTATATAACATTTATTTATATTTTACAATATTCAATAATTCGATAATTATTTTCATACAAATTTTTCTGACAAAACTCAATATTTTTTTTGATTATTTTTTTTTAAATTGCCAAATTATATTTAAATTTTCTTATAAATATTTATAATATACGTGATAAATTGATTTTCGTCCTCTTTGTTGAATTTTCATTTAAGTGAAATAAATAATTGCAATTACAAATAAAGTTTAAAAAAAATCACTATAAACCATATAATTTTGTTTAATTACGTTAAAGTGATATGATAATTTTTAGTTGTAATTTTATTTCATTTAATTTTATTTAATTATTTTTAAATCGAGCATGTTGTTTTAGTTAATTGAAAATAAAAATTTAGTTGTCTTTTGTCATTTAGATTTTTATATAAATTTGTAAGCATAGCAGTAAAAATAAAAAGACATTAAAAATTTAATAAAAAAATACAACAAACAACTAAAGTACATTTCTTATAAATATTATTATTTTCAGGTGTTTAAAAAATAATTCCAAAAAGATTTTAAATTAATTAAATTTTATTACGTATAATGTAAAGAAAAATAATTCAATTCTGCTTTACTATTATAAGTTCGAATTACCTGTGGGAGATATGAAAGGGCATTGAAGGGTACAAAAAGGGGATTTCGATCCTTCCCTATAACCGATCGAGTCGATATATAAAAGGAAGACTTTGGCTGTTTATAAGCTTCCATCTTAGTGCCTCATTGAAGTAACTAAATTAGTAAAGGCCAGAAAATAAATGAGAAAGAAATTAATTTAGATATGAAGCTGTTCTTATTATTATCCCGTGATAAATGGCAATTATAACATAATTTGTAATGAGAAATATGTTTTATAGTATAATTACTTTTTCGTGATCCTATTTGAATAAAACGTGCATGTTATAAATAAAAAAATTCATTTATCTTTTCAACTGAGTCCAATAATAATAAATATGTTGACTGAAAATTATCTATTAATTATTTGTGGTGTTTTGTATATTCTTTTTTATTAATTACTGAAATACTATTAAATACAAGAATTTTGTTGGGCAGCAGTTTATTTTTTTGATTTGTTATTAAAGAAAGTAATTATTATTATTATTGTTATAACATACCTTTACTTTATTTAATCTCAGCCGGTCAGAAATTAATACCATAAGATTCATTAATAGCTTTGAATCTAAATTAAAAAACTTTTCAACTAAAAAGTTCTACTCTTTTGATGAGTTTTCAAATTAATGTGACTTATGTGTTTTAATTATTTATGTTCGTTCAATTTTAGTTCTATAAAAGATGAAAATGGACGAATAAATAAAGAAATTACAGTAACATTTTACAAACCCACCAGAAACTTTCCGCACATTTATAATTATTGATTTGATAGCAACAGTTAGTGTGTTTATTTGTTAGTGTGTCTGTCTGTGAGAAAGAGAGAGCTCTCACGGCCGCACCTAAATTGATGTACGCCCTTAGGGTTCGGCAGTTTAAGGTGATTTTTACTTTCCCGACACACCTCCGAGAAGGGAAAGTATTGTGAACGAGCTAAAAAAAAATTTCAAGATGTAGATGGAAATATCTATTATGAGGTCAACCTGAGATGATTAAGATCATTTCCAGATGGAAGTCTGTCTGTCTATCTGTCTGTGTGTGTATTCTTCCACGATAGAGGCCACATGTTTAATCCGATTTAGCTGATATTTGGTATATCGGTTTGGGTTACCCGTCGGAAGAATTCATTAGTTTTTGTACGACATCTGTTAAACGGAAGTGTCACTATCAAAAAATAACAAAAGCATTGACGTGTAATATGTCATTTGAAAGCCCTTGAAAAACTCTATTCAGAACAGTCAAAATTATTTCTCCAACTATCACCTGTCAAAAATAAAAAAAATATAAAATATCTGAAAAAGTATACGTGGATACTCATCGAGAAAATTTTGTGGCGACACGACCAGTTTTTTAAAATTTCTATAGATTTTTTATTGAAACTTTTGAAATTTTTATAATATCTTGAATTTTTTACATTTTTGAAATTGACACATTTTTCATTGAAATTTATCAAAAATTCTCAAATTTTTAACCAAACTTCTTGAAATTTTTCAAATATTTAGAGATTTTTGATTAAAATTTTTTAAATTTTTATCAAATTTCCGGAAATTTTTGATTAAAGTTCTTGAAATTTTTGAAATCTACAAAATCCGGAAGTTTTTACACGTTTTTAAAATCATTATAGAATTTTTATTGAAACCATTGACATTTTTATAAAATTTTGAAATTTTTACATATTTTTAAAATTTTTCAAATATTTACACATTTTTGATTGAATTTTTTTAAATTTTTGTCAAAATTCCTGAAAGTTCTTGAAATTTTTGAAATCTAGATTTTTTTATTGATATATTTGAAAGATTTAAAGTTTTTTTATTGAATTTTTTTAAATTTTTATCATAGTTCCTGAAATTTTTTGATCTCGGTTCTTGAAATTTTTGAAAACTTTACAAAATCTGGAACTTTGTAGAAAGTATTGTGAACGAGCTAAAAAAAATTTCGAGATAAAGATGGAAATATCCATTTTGAGGTCACCTGATATGAAAGTCTGTCTGTCTGTCTGTCTGTATTTTTCCACGATAGAGGCCACACGTTTAATCCGATTGAGCTGAAATTTGGTATATGGATTTGGGTTACCCGTCGGAAGAACCCATTAGTCACTGTCAAAAATTAACAAAACAATATGTCATGGAATTTGACTTCCAATATATCATTTGAAAGCCCCTGAAAAATTCTATTCAGAACAGTCAAAATAATTTTTCCAACTGTCACCTGTCAAAAATAAAAAAAATGTCAAAATTTAAAACTTTAACTTCAAATATCTGAAAAAGTATTCGTGGATACTCGTAGGGAAAGTTTTGGGACGACACAATCGATTTTTTTATAAAATGTTCGTCATAAAATTCCCCATCGATCCCTCTTTCTCTATATTCGCTTCAGGTCTTCATTTTCGCGGAATTTGACTCCAAAAATGGATTTGCATAGAAAAAACTAGTTTTTTCGCACAAAAATGACCCTACAGAACACGAGATTGAGATTTTGCCTTACTTTTTTATGGGGAAATGTTCGTCTTGGAAAACCCTACAAGATTGTCTACGGGGAGAAATTTTTCGTTGCCCTTAAAATGGCCACAATCATCCAAAAATGTTCACATATCAGAAATCGTTTTAATGAAAACTGGGAAAGTATTGGAAAAAATTCTCATCTGACAAAAACTATTTATACACATTCAGGGAATCCGTAAAAATTTTTCCGGAACTTTTGGGCACATTTTTGGATATTTAAAAAAAATGACCACATACAGGAATTATCCGAATTTTCCCGTAATTCTGGAAAAGGTCAGAAAGGTTCTTTAAACGATTTTGAACGCTTTTTTGGGAATTCAATTTTTTGACAAAAGTGGCCATTTTGAATACTATAGTTCATATAGAGAAATGATTGTTTTTTTTTTTTGATGAAAATATATAAATTCTAAGTGGATAGACTTGTAGAGGAGTCATTTTTGTGCAAAAAATTTAGTTTTTTCTGTCTGAAGACCTAGAGCAAAAATCGAGAAAGAAGAAGTAAGTTTTCCTTCAGAGATTTACATCTCTCTAGTTCATTTTTTGTTTGATAATCAATTATTTATTTTTTAAATTATTATCTATTAAAATTATATATTTTATACAATTTTTTTTCCAAATTATCATGAATTTTCTCACGGCTGATGGCACTATGACCCAGTCTGGCGGTCACATAGGTCACGCTTGTTTGGAGTTGCGCCTTTCTCCTATATTTGACCACGTGGTGTGCTAACGAAACGACGCTGTGTACCACCGACGTCTTTTACGACAACGTTGCCGATTATTCTAATACTAAATTATAAAGAACTTAATTCACAAGTATAATAATATAAGAAACTGATGTAATAATAACTTAACACTAATTTAATTTTTCGAGATATAAACTTACATTAAAAAATTATCCTGCTCATATATAGGGAAAACTAAAAAACCATCTAAAACTTGTTAAAACTAAAATAGCTAATCGAAATCCTAGTAACATAGATATTAATTTATTTTGGGTTATATTTTCATTTTTAGAAAATTTATTTCTGTTTAATTTAAATATCTTTAAATTTAGTTCCATCCAGGTGAAACCAACAACGCCGCGTCGTTTTGATTACAAGTTCGACGTCGTCGAAGCCGGTACACATATATCAGCGTCGCGGCGGAACTCTCACCGGCGGCTTTTCAATTGTTTTGAGCTTCGGTCGACGATCGTCGGTGTTACTGGCTTTTTTTTAATCGTTTCCGGTGCTTTTGTGATTATTATCGTGGTGATAGTATAGAGTGATAGTGTTGGAAATATCCCTTTTATTGGCGAAGGGTAAGTCTAAATATTTAAATAAAATTTAGTACATTAATAAAACGTTAATAATTAATTAATGATAAAAATATGTTTTTCATTTGTGACACGCTGTATATATTGTTACAATATTATAGTCAGTAAAATTATTTGGACACATTTTTTTTGTTTTAACGTAATTAAAAATAATAGAAAAAATTGTGTGTATTAATTTATAAATAAGCAAAGAATAAAAATAATTGATACTCGGTATATGAAATCGTTACAGCCCACATATAATACGTGTAGATTAAACAAAACAATTTTTGGGTACAGAAACATTATACGAAGTAAAAATTTTTAATTGAAAACGTAAAAGCAATTAACAAAGCAATGCCGTCGATGCTGCTGTTTTTTTTAATTTTTTTTATTTACCAATAAAAATTCATTTATCAAAAATGCGTGGATTTTTTTAAAAAAATTGGTGGATGCTTTTTATTAAAATTATAGAAGCGAATTTAAACGGAATGCTAAAAAATGTCTGTTTAAAATTAAATTTTTGTGTAAAATAATGTATTTTGAATTATAAATTACTGTTTTTAGATACAATATTAGATTTAAAATAATTAACAACAAATTAGATACGCACCAAAAATACAAATATTGTTTTAAATAATGGTGAATGCGCATTTTAAACAGACGCTGTATCCAAATTTTCTAGTAAGGAAAAATTTTTACTTTTTTTTACAGAAACTCTGAATTCCTACAAAAAGTTTCAAACTTTCTTACGAAAAAATCTAAACTTTTATGAAAAATCTAAATTTTCTGTTAAGGAAAATCTGAATTTACTATTAAAGAAAAATCTAAACTTCTGACAAAAAGTCTAAACTTTCTATTAAGAAAAAATCTAAACTTCTTATAAAACAATTTAAAATTCATCTTACAGAAAAATCTAAACTTTCTCTTAACAAAAAAAATCTAAATTCCCTCTTAAGAAAAAATTTTAAAATTCTTTTAATGAAAAGTCTAAACTTTCCCATTAGAGAAAAATATAAACTGCTTATTACAAAAAAATCTAAATATTTTCTTAAGAAAA
Source organism: Neocrepidodera transversa (assembly GCA_963243735.1). Taxonomy (NCBI): domain Eukaryota; kingdom Metazoa; phylum Arthropoda; class Insecta; order Coleoptera; family Chrysomelidae; genus Neocrepidodera; species Neocrepidodera transversa. The sequence goes on along the minus strand of OY725341.1, from coordinate 618,175 downwards.
AATATAAACTTTCTATTAAGAAAAAAATCTAAATTTCTTACAAAATAATTTAAAATTCATCTTACAGAAAAATCTAAACTTTCTCTTAACGAAAAAAATCTAAATTTTCTCTTGGGAAAAAATTTTAAAATTCTTTTAATGAAAAGTCTAAACTTTCCCATTAGAGAAAAATATAAACTGCTTATTACAAAAAAATCCAAATATTTTTTTAAGAAAAAAAATAAACTTTCTATTAAGAAAATAATATAAATTTCTTACAAAACAATTTAAAATTCATCTTACAGAAAAATTTAAATTTTCTCTTAACAAAAAAAATCTAAATTCCCTCTTAAGAAAAAATTTTAAAATTCTTTTAAACTTTCCCATTAGAGAAAAAAAAGTATAAACTGCTTATTACGAAAAAATCCAAACATTTTCTTAAGAAAAAATATAAACTTTCTGTTAAGAAAAAATCTAAACTCCATTTTCGGAAAAATTTCAATTGCCTCTTACAGAAAAATCTAAACATTCTCTTACAAAAAAATTTAACTTTTTCCAAAATAGAGTCAAACTTCCTAGAGAAAAATGGAAATTTCCTCTTAAAGTTAATCTGAATTTGAAAGTTAAAGTAATGAAACACCCTGTACATCAGACGTCTATTGGATCTAATTTATAATAATAATAATAATTTAAATGGAAATATATATTGTAATCATTTATTACAGACAGAATCCCTTATTTGGTTTGGATTTAATAAAAAAATTAAAAAAAATTATAAAAATTACAAAAAATAAATAAATTTTATATATTCTATCTACTTTCTCTTTCCGCATATATTTTATACTTTTTTCTTTTTTATACTTATTTTTATAAATTAAATTATAAATATTTAAAATTTGTATATAATTTCATCTTCTATAAATCCGTTACGTATACAATTTTTTACAACTTATATAGTGACAATTTTTTAAAAATTCAATGAATTATTTTTTTTTCATTTGTTTTTTTTTTCAAAATAAAAATTTTTCTGACTTGACTATTTAAAAAAATATTTTTTTAAATCACTTTTGATATAAATGGTGCTCAATGTGGGGCTGTTTAAAATTTAATTCACCTACAATATTTATCAGCTTCCTTTAAGCAAAAATATCAAAACAATTCCACCGTACATTTTTTTTTTCAAAAACATTTATATAGTTTCACCCTGTATATCAGTTGTATATATAAAAATTATGAAAGCAAAGAGAGAGTTATAGGAAAAAAAGGTTTCACTTAATTTTGTACTAATAATGACAAAAATATGTATTTTATGATATTTTGAAATTAAGAAATATTAATTTTGGACATCCTGTAAATCAAAAACAGATTAAAATTTCGTTAAATTTTGACCAAAGGGTAATTTACATTTAAAGCGTGTCCCTTTACAACTTATTATTTAAATTCGCACGCACCAAAAATTTAAATATTTTAAAAAAATGGTGAAATGGTGAAATATTATAATAGTTTTTTAGGTATTTTGTTATTTATGACGCATATAAATGTTTTGGAAATAATTTTGATCTTTTGTTATTTCTCTCCAAATTTATACAAAATTTTACATATTTTACAAATTTTATTTTTTGGAAATTTTTCAATAATATTTTTTGACATTTTTGAAATAAATTCTGGAAATTTTGGAAATATTTTTACTTTTTGATGAATTTTTCGATATATTTTAGAAATTTTTGAATATTTTGACATTTTTACTTCTTGAATTTTTCGAAAAAAAAATGCAAAATTTAAAATTTTTTGAAATTTTTGTTATATTTTAGAAATTTTCGAATAATTTTTTAATGTTTTTTTAAACTTCTGACATTTTTGAAATATGCAAAATTCTGGAAATTTTTGAAATATTTTTAATTAATTGAATAATTTTACGTTTCTTGAATTTTTTCGATTTATTTTAGAAATTTTTGAATATTTTGAAAGTTATTGAAACTTCTGACATTTTTGAAATATGTAAAATTCTAGAAATTTTTGAAATATTTTTAATTAATTGAATAATTTTACGTTTCTTGAATTTTTTCGATATATTTTAGAAATTTTTGAATATTTTGAAAGTTATTGAAACTTCTGACATTTTTGAAATATGTAAAATTCTAGAAATTTTTGAAATATTTTTAATTAATTGAATAATTTTACGTTTCTTGAATTTTTTCGATATATTTTAGAAATTTTTGAATATTTTGAAATTTTTACTTTTTGAATTTTTCGAAAAAAAAAATGCAAGATTTAAAATTTTTTGAAATTTTTGTTATATTTTAGAAATTTTCAAATAATTTTTTAATGTTTTTTTAAGCTTCTGACATTTTGGAAATATTTAAAATTCTGGAAATTTTTGAAATATTTTTAATTAACCGAATAATTTTACATTTCTTGAATTTTTTCGATATATTTTAGAAATTTTCGAATATTTTGTCATTTTTTACTTTTTGAAATTTTTGAATATTTCGAAAAAAATGCAAAATTTTTTAGTTTTTTTGAAGCTTCTGACATTTTTGAAATATTAAAAATTCTAGAAATTTTTAAAAACTTAAATATTTTGACATTTTTTACTTTTTGAATATTTCGAAAAAAATGCAAATTTTTTAGTTTTTTGAAACTTCTGACATTTTTGAAATATTAAAAATTCCAGAAATTTTTAGAAACTTAAATATTTTTACATTTTTTACTTTTTGAAATTTTTGAATATTTCAAAAAAAAAAATTCACATTTTTTAGTTTTTTGAAACTTCTGACATTTTTGAAATATTAAAAATTCTAGAAACTTTAATATTTTGACATTTTTTACTTTTTGAAATTTTTGAATATTTCGAAAAAAAATGCAAATTTTTTAGTTTTTTGAAACTTCCGACATTTTTGAAATATTTTAAAAATTCTAGAAATTTTTAGAAACTTGAATATTTTGACATTTTTTCTTTTTAAAATTTTTGAAATTTTCGATATGTTTTTAAACTTATAGAAATTTTTTAATTTCTAGACATTTTTTTTTCAGAAATTTTGGAATATTTTTATATATTTTCGAAGTTTTTGAATTTCTTTGTACCTACTCAGCTTTATTTTTAAATTTTTGAATTTTTTTTATTTAAACTAATGTAAAAATGTTTTAATATATTTTTCAATATTTTTGAGCTGTAAAATATTGTCCACAGTTAAAAGGTTAATATTTATTTTTACTATATAATGTTACGCTGAAATAAACTTCTTTAATATTAATTTTATATATTGAAGATGATAAATAAAGTCCATTTATTATTATTATTATTATTATAATTTATTATTAGTTGCAGTACATCCACGTTTCCGTTCATTTCCACGTAAAACATTGTTTGGCATCTGTCAAGTATTTAGATGGGTTTAATTAATATTCTGTATAAAATCCAACGTACCCTCAAAACTTAAATTCAACCCTTCATCGTACAACTTTAAGACGGCTTGTCACTATTTTAACACCAACCAAGTTTTTATTTATTTAATAAGATAATAATATGTCAACGTATCTTATAATAATTATTTATGTAAAAAGTATGCAGAAAATGACATGACAATATTTTTTCTTAGTACTAAAAGATTTAAAATAAATTTTCTCTTAAAGAAAATCTGAATTTACTATTAAAGAAAAATCTAAACTTCTTATAAAACAATTACAGAAAAATCTAAACTTTCTCTTAACGAAAAAAATCTAAATTTTTTTTTAAGGAAAAAATTAAAATTCTCTTAAGGAAAAATCAAAACTTTCCCTTTAGAGAAAAATATAAATTCGACATGAAGCATCTAGTTAATTTTTACCATTAAAGAAGATTATTAAAATGAACTCAGAAATCGTTGGTAATTGGAAAAATTATTACAACAAAAACAGTAGAATAAAAATTATTTTTCCACAACAAGTGTCCATATTTTTCATATTTTTAAACAAATTATTAATTACACTTATAAGTTTATTAAGGCCGCAGTGGCACACTCCAATATTCATAACAATAACTAAATGTGACATATGTCATATTAATGTCAAATTTAATAAATCTATTATTCAACAGATGTAGCAATATGTCTTATTTACGATTTATTTCAGCATACATTTGACCAAATTATTTACTCGTTTTAGTAGTGACATTTTATTTCATATTATTTATCTGGTCTACTATACAATATAATTTTAATCTTATTTCATTTTATGCCAAGAGCAAGAAAATCTTTGAGCTCTGCTGGGATATGGCAATGCTGTAAAACTAACTTTGTTTCTTTGTTTATCTTCCATAAATACGTAAAATCATCATAAATATAAATCCCAAATATATTTTATAGATATTTCATTATACGGCCGGACAGATTTCCTTCAAAATTGCCATATGGAGGTTTTTGGGGTTGGAGATTTCAAATTTTTTCTCAAAATTAATAAATTCAAGATGGCAAACGAGATATGTGATTATGATCAGATTTTTTTCAAAATTGGTATTTGGGTATTTTTGGGGTCGGAGATTATGAATTTGTTTTTCAAAATAAATAAATTCAAGATGTCGACTCCAAAATGGTGAACGAAATTTATGATTATTAACTCATTCCATTCAAATTTGGTACATGGGGTTTTTTGGTGTTGGACATTATGACTTTTTTTTAAACTGCACAGAATTTTTTATTTACATTATCAAAATCAACAAATATTTCTTCTGCAACATATACAGTAAACCATAATTGTTCATTTTCTCAAATATAAATATTTCGTTTTAACCTAGCAGATAACAGATTGATGCGCTTGGAAAAATAATAAATTATCACCAGCAGCAATACCGAACGCAGTGCGAAACTGGAAAGTTTGGCAAAACAGGAGCGCCTATTGGGAGACAAATATTCCATAATTAGAGACAAATATTCCAAATCTGGAAACAAATATTCCATAAAAATAATTTTGTTAGCGCCTATTGGGAGACAAATATTCCATAATGAGAGACAAATATTCCAAATGTGGAGACAAATATTCCAAATCTGGAGACAAATATTAAAACTCTGGAGACGAATTTTCCATAAAAATAATTTTGTTAGCGTCTATTGGGAGACAAATATTCCATAATGAGAGACAAATATTCCAAATGTGGAGACAAATATTCCAAATCTGGAGACAAATATTAAAACTCTGGAGACGAATTTTCCATAAAAATAATTTTGTTAGCGTCTATTGGGAGACAAATATTCCATAATGAGAGACAAATATTCCAAATGTGGAGACAAATATTCCAAATGTGAAGACAAATATTCCCTAATGAGAGACAAATATTCCAAATGTGAAGACACATATTCCATAATGAAAGACAAATATTCCAAACGTGGAGACAAATATTCCAAATCTGGAGACAAATATTAAAACTCTGGAGACGAATTTTCCATAAAAATAATTTTGTTAGCGTCTATTGGGAGACAAATATTCCATAATGAGAGACAAATATTCCAAATGTGGAGACAAATATTCCAAATCTGGAGACAAATATTAAAACTCTGGAGACGAATTTTCCATAAAAATAATTTTGTTAGCGTCTATTGGGAGACAAATATTCCATAATGAGAGACAAATATTCCAAATGTGGAGACAAATATTCCAAATGTGAAGACAAATATTCCCTAATGAGAGACAAATATTCCAAATGTGAAGACACATATTCCATAATGAAAGACAAATATTCCAAATGTGGAGACAAATATTCCAAATCTGGAGACAAATATTAAAACTCTGGAGACGAATTTTCCATAAAAATAATTTTGTTAGCGTCTATTGGGAGACAAATATTCCATAATGAGAGACAAATATTCCAAATGTAGAGACAAATGTTCCATAAAAATAATTTTGTTAGGGACTATTGGGAGACAAATATTCCCTAATGAGAGACAAATATTCCAAATGTGAAGACACATATTCCATAATGAAAGACAAATATTCCAAACGTGGAGACAAATATTCCAAATCTGGAGACAAATATTAAAACTCTGGAGACGAATTTTCCATAAAAATAATTTTGTTAGCGTCTATTGGGAGACAAATATTCCATAATGAGAGACAAATATTCCAAATGTAGAGACAAATGTTCCATAAAAATAATTTTGTTAGGGACTATTGGGAGACAAATATTCCCTAATGAGAGACAAATATTCCAAATGTGAAGACACATATTCCATAATGAAAGACAAATATTCCAAACGTGGAGACAAATATTCCAAATCTGGAGACAAATATTAAAACTCTGGAGACGAATTTTCCATAAAAATAATTTTGTTAGCGTCTATTGGGAGACAAATATTCCATAATGAGAGACAAATATTCCAAATGTGGAGACAAATATTCCAAATGTGAAGACAAATATTCCCTAATGAGAGACAAATATTCCAAATGTGAAGACACATATTCCATAATGAAAGACAAATATTCCAAATGTGGAGACAAATATTCCAAATCTGGAGACAAATATTAAAACTCTGGAGACGAATTTTCCATAAAAATAATTTTGTTAGCGTCTATTGGGAGACAAATATTCCATAATGAGAGACAAATATTCCAAATGTAGAGACAAATGTTCCATAAAAATAATTTTGTTAGGGACTATTGGGAGACAAATATTCCCTAATGAGAGACAAATATTCCAAATGTGGAGACAAATATTTCAAATCTGGAGACAAATATTAAAACTCTGGAGACGAATTTTCCATAAAAATAATTTTGTTAGCGTCTATTGGGAGACAAATATTCCATAATGAGAGACAAATATTCCAAATGTGGAGACAAATATTCCAAATCTGGAGACAAATATTAAAACTCTGGAGACGAATTTTCCATAAAAATAATTTTGTTAGCGTCTATTGGGAGACAAATATTCCATAATGAGAGACAAATATTCCAAATGTGGAGACAAATATTCCAAATGTGAAGACAAATATTCCCTAATGAGAGACAAATATTCCAAATGTGAAGACACATATTCCATAATGAAAGACAAATATTCCAAATGTGGAGACAAATATTCCAAATCTGGAGACAAATATTAAAACTCTGGAGACGAATTTTCCATAAAAATAATTTTGTTAGCGTCTATTGGGAGACAAATATTCCATAATGAGAGACAAATATTCCAAATGTAGAGACAAATGTTCCATAAAAATAATTTTGTTAGGGACTATTGGGAGACAAATATTCCCTAATGAGAGACAAATATTCCAAATGTGGAGACAAATATTTCAAATCTGGAGACAAATATTAAAACTCTGGAGACGAATTTTCCATAAAAATAATTTTGTTAGCGTCTATTGGGAGACAAATATTCCATAATGAGAGACAAATATTCCAAATGTGGAGACAAATATTCCAAATCTGGAGACAAATATTAAAACTCTGGAGACGAATTTTCCATAAAAATAATTTTGTTAGCGTCTATTGGGAGACAAATATTCCATAATGAGAGACAAATATTCCAAATGTGGAGACAAATATTTCAAATCTGGAGACAAATATTAAAACTCTGGAGACGAATTTTCCATAAAAATAATTTTGTTAGCGTCTATTGGGAGACAAATATTCCATAATGAGAGACAAATATTCCAAATGTAGAGACAAATGTTCCATAAAAATAATTTTGTTAGGGACTATTGGGAGACAAATATTCCCTAATGAGAGACAAATATTCCAAATGTGGAGACAAATATTTCAAATCTGGAGACAAATATTAAAACTCTGGAGACGAATTTTCCATAAAAATAATTTTGTTAGCGTCTATTGGGAGACAAATATTCCATAATGAGAGACAAATATTCCAAATGTGGAGACAAGTATTAAAACTCTGGAGACGAATTTTCCATAAAAATAATTTTGTTAGCGTCTATTGGGAGACAAATATTCCATAATGAGAGACAAATATTCCAAATCTGGAGACAAGTATTAAAACTCTGGAGACGAATTTTCCATAAAAATAATTTTGTTAGCGTCTATTGGGAGACAAATATTCCATAATGAGAGACAAATATTCCAAATGTGAAGACAAATATTCCAAATGTGAAGACAAATATTCCCTAATGAGAGACAAATATTCCAAATGTGGAGACAAATATTCCAAATGTGAAGACAAATATTCCCTATTGAGAGACAAATATTCCAAATCTGGAGACAAATATTCCATAAAAATAATTTCTTCTGTGTATCATTAAATTAATTGCGTGAAAATTTAATATTAATTAATTTGTTTTGTTAAGTAACAAAAGATTATGTCATAGATAAGTTTCATTTTATGCGTTCGCGGTACATAAAAATCCTGAATATATTCCGAATAGGACAAGCGCAAATAACTTGTCCCTTTGTGCCCTCTGTAATCCTTAAATGTGTTCTGAACTAGTTCAGGATTAGCTCCGCAAAAATACCTAATATTCAGATTTTTCTAAAAGTTTGACAACATGGTTTTTATATGATTGTCATCTAATTTGATTGTCGCGACATCTTTTCGAGAGGGTATGAACTAAGACATTACAGGAAATTATTGAAAATCTCCATTATGACAAATAAATTTGACATATATTTCTCAATCGTATTTCCAATTAGATTTAATAAATACTGAATAAAATAAAGAAATATTCAAGCAGCTTACTAACAAAAATACATAGAATGAAGTCTCCTACTTTTTATCTCTGATTTTTTTTTTTTTTTTTTTTTTTTTTTTTTTTTTTTTTTTTTTTTTTTTTAACTCAGTTTAATTACAGGACAAATAAAAAATAGGAGACTCCATTCTTTAAACATTATACTTTAAGCTGCCAAAGTTTAATTTTCCTTCGTTCAGTAAAATTTAAACGTAATTGGAACTGGTAAACACGTGTTTTTATACGTTAAAATACAGTGAAACTGCGGCCTTAATTGTTTTTTTTTTTATTCTAATAAAATCCATTAATACAAAATTGATTTTTAACTGTATTATTTGTATTTACATAACTTTTCAATGTTAGATTAATTTTTTTATAAGGTTTTTCATTAGTATTACCTAGATAGATATAAAAATTAATTACTGTGCAAACTTCCGGAATAATTTTATTCTCTGGAGTTTATATGCGTCACGGCAATTTATCATTTCTGACAGAAATGTAATTTCAATATCGAAGACCAACCTTTGTAATTATAATTTTCTGTTTTTTTTTCAAAATTATTATCTTATCAAATAAATTTTTTTTTTTAATAAAATTAATTTTTAATTTGTCTATACCTATTTATTCTATTTATACAATTTAATTAATTCTGATAAAATATAGAAGGCGTCCTTAATAAGAGTGATCGATACAGCTTATTATTTGGTCAAAATAAATTAAAAATATACATTAATTTAAATGGAACACCCTGTTAATTTTGATGGCATTTAAAAGAGCGATTCATCTTATTTTAAAAAATGTGTATTTTGTTATATTTTCCTTTCATATAATAAAATATTCGAGATTTCAAAAAATACCGCATTTTCTTTTATGGGAAAATTAACAGTAAATAAAAATTAACTTTGACAAAGAATTAGAATTTATTTAGCAACAAAACATAATAAAAATTTATTAAAATTAATAATGCAATTAATAATAATAAAGAATGCAAGCGAAATTTTAAATTTTAATACTATTTTTTTAATATGTTTGTCGGAACGTTTTAGATAATGCCTATAATGTTATTTTTTAGTTCTTGTTTTTTTTTGCTAATTTTTATTTAAAATGTCCTTTTTTTCATAAGGAAAAATCTCGAATGTTCTTGTCAGAATAGCAAAATATGTCAAACTTATATTTTTTAAAAGAAGATGAATCGTTTTTTTAAATGCCATCAAAATATACAAATATACAGAATGTTCCATTTAAAATAATGCATATTTTTTCACTTTATTTTGACCAAAAATTAGTAAAACCCTGTATTGATGAGAAAAAATTTATACAAACTTTATAAAAAACATTTTTTACACGGCGGGGAGTGAAACTAGTACTTTAGTCCCGCATTTTCTGGACTAAAGTGCCACTTTCACTTTCTTGGGACTAAAATTTTTTAATCCCGCAAATAAAAAACGATTGAAACCAGCTATCTTGTTTATTCTAATTTAATTCAATCTCCCAGTCTTAGCTCCAGAATTGGAGAGTCCATGAAAATGGCACGGGATGTCCAAAACACGATTTTCCGGTCCCTAAGGGTCATTTTCCCGGACCCAAACCCGGAATTTCAGTTGGGCATAAAGTTTTCGAGCATAAATCCGGCTTTAGCTCCAAAATTCAGCGTCGACTTCGCCTTATTCCGGGAACAGCATTTCAGGGCATTTTCGGCCCCTGGGGCCAATTCCAGACGTGTAGGCCCAATTTTAAGGGATCGGATTCAGCGTCGAAAAGGAAAAATACATGGGAATACATATGTCACTCCCTTGTGTATAAACCTTTTTTTTTGTGGGGCTGTGTATTTTTGAATTATCCTTTTTTTCACATTTTTGTCAATTTTTTTTAAAATTACCCTTTTTCTCATTTTTGATTTAAATTTTCTCTCATCTTTAAAAACTTTCCCTCGTTTCTCTAAAGTTTTGTCAATTTTTGGTATCAAATTTTCTATCTTTTCTCTCAAATTTTGTCACTTTTTTACTGAAATTACTTAATTCTCTCTCATTTTTGTCCCTTTTTTTTATTTAAATTTTCCCTCCAAAATTTCCTCTCGTTTTTCCTTTTTTGTCTCAAATTTTGTCACTTTTTTACTGAAATTACCTTCATTCTCTCTCATTTTTGTCACGTTTTTTATTTAAATTTTCCCTCCAAAATTTCCTCTCGATTTTCCTAGGTTTTTTCCCTTTTTTGTCTCAAATTTTTTCACTTTTGTCCTGAAACATTACCACTTTTTTGTATAAAATTACCTCTTTTTTCTTATTTCTGTCGAATTTCCCTTCTTTTCTTTTAAAAATTCTTATATTTTTGCAGAAATACGCGTTTTTTTAAAAAACTACCTATTTTTTCTAAAATTACCTCTTTTTTTCTCATTTTTGTCACTTTTTTGCTTTAAATTTTCCCTCTTCCTATAAAATTTCCCTTTGTTTCTCTTAACTTTTGTCACTTTTTTGCCTCAAATTTCCTTTATTTTTTTCCTAAAATTACATTTTTTTTCTCTATAAAAGTACCCTTTTTTTTCATTTTTGTCGAATTTCCCATCTTTTCTCTCAAGCAAATTACACGTTTTTTAAAAAATTACCTCTGTTTTCGAAAATTACCCTTTTTTCTCATTTTGTTCACATTTTTGCCTTAAATTTTCCCTCTTCCTCCAAAATTTGCTCTTGTCAACTTTTTCAATATTTAATGTGAAATTTCCTCTTTTTCCCTAAAATTACCTCTTTTCCCTCATTAAAAATACCCCTTTTTAAAATTAAACTTTCTTTTTCATTTATGTCAAATTTCCCTTCTTTTGTCTCAAATTTTATGAGTTTTTTTTTGAAATTACCCCTTTTTTAGATTACCTCTTTTTACTTATTTTTGTCTCAAATTTCCTATCTTTCTTCAAAATTTCCACTCGTTTCTCTCCAATTTTGTGTTCCCCTCAATAATGTACTTTATAAAATTCATTAAAAAAAGTTTTAGAACAAAGTTATGTTAAAAAAAAAATTATATTTAAAAAAAAATGTATTTAAATAATTATTTGAATTTTAAGGGGCCTTGGGCACCGCGATGTAAAAAATAGCGTATATACCACAGGACTAAAGTGTCTTTTAATCCCTTGGTATATAATATACTATTAGGACACCTTATATTGTATTTTATCTTGTTTAAATTGATTTTTTTATAAAATTTTTAGGATAGTTTTTTACTTTCCCGCTACAAATATATAAATAATCGGGTAAAAAAACCGATTTCAAGATTTTAACATTATTTTACATTTTCTTAGAGACGCTCGGGTTTACACAATTTACATAATAACTAAAGCATGGAAAAAAAAAACCATATTTGACTGGTAAATAAATTTGTTTTCGAGCCAAACGAAAGTTTTAAGTGAATTTAAACGAAATCGAATCAAAGTGTAAAGTTTATGTTAACGCATATATCGTTTATGTATAAGATATATATAAGAAGGATGACCTAGCGTTCAGTCAACCCTCGTCTTCAAATTATTCATTCATAAAAGTGAACTTTTTACTACGGTCGGTCGGTTTATTTATAGAAATAATCGATAATTTTGTTCTACTTATCATTCTCATAGTATGGATTAATAATCCTGTCACATAACGGACAAAGTAATTGTTAATTTAAATAAAAATATAGGTAATAACTGTTTTTAACAGCAATTCGAATGATAAAAAAAAAAAAAAAAAAAACTAGAAGCACTAAATCCAAATATAACGAAAATGGAACTATAAAAGTAGAAAATTGTTTTATTATTATCGAATAGAGCTGTTTTAAGCGGAGTATGTAAACTCAGGATGTAATCTGAGGACCAAATAAAAGTAGGTAAAAATTACGAAATTTCCCAATATTTTATATATCTTGAAATTATTATAATAACATTTTAACAGTATAAATCTTATTTTTTCTCGTTTTTTTCTTCTCATTTTTATGATTTTTTTTGTGATTATTTCTCGTTTTTTTCTTCTCACTTTAATGATTTTTGATTTTTTTTTCTATTTTTTTGTTTTTTTTTTGAGATTATTTGTAATATTTTTTCGGCTTCTTTACAATTTTTTTAATTTTTTCGTTTTTTCCGTAATGTACAATTTTATTTTTCATTTGTTTCCGAATATTTTATAATTTTTCTCTCAATTCTTTCCATTTGTTTTTTTTCTTATTTTTTCGATTTCTCTTATTTTTTCTCGTTTTTTTCTTGTAATTTTTATGATTTTTTTGCGATTGTTTCTTGTTTTCTTCTTCTCATTTTACGATTTTTTGTTTTTTCTGTTTTTCGGTTTTTTTGCAATTATTTGTAACATTTTTCGATTTCTTGCATTTTAGTGCTTTTTAGCAGTTTTTTCGGCTTCTTTAATTTTTTTTTTAATATTTTCGTTTTTTCCGTAATTTACAATTTTATTTTTCATTTCTTTCCGAATGTTTTATAATTTTTCTTTTTATTTTTTCCAAAATTATTTTTTTTTCTTATTTTTTCCGATTTGTTCGATTCTTCTTATTTTTTTTTCGTTTTTTTCTTCTAATTTTTTCATTTTTATGTTTTTTTGCCATTTCTCGTTTCTCGTTTCTCGTTTTATTCTTCTCATTTATACGATTTTTTGTTTTTTTTTTGTTTTTTCGTTTTTTGTGCGATTATTTTTCGACTTCTTTGAAATTTTTTTAATTTTTTCGTTTTTTCCGTAATGTACAATTTTATTTTTCATTTGTTTCCGAATATTTTATAATTTTTCTCTCAATTCTTTCCATTTGTTTTTTTTCTTATTTTTTCGATTTCTCTTATTTTTTCTCGTTTTTTTCTTGTAATTTTTATGATTTTTTTGCGATTGTTTCTTGTTTTCTTCTTCTCATTTTACGATTTTTTGTTTTTTCTGTTTTTCGGTTTTTTTGCAATTATTTGTAACATTTTTCGATTTCTTGCATTTTAGTGCTTTTTAGCAGTTTTTTCGGCTTCTTTAATTTTTTTTTTAATATTTTCGTTTTTTCCGTAATTTACAATTTTATTTTTCATTTCTTTCCGAATGTTTTATAATTTTTCTTTTTATTTTTTCCAAAATTATTTTTTTTTCTTATTTTTTCCGATTTGTTCGATTCTTCTTATTTTTTTTTCGTTTTTTTCTTCTAATTTTTTCATTTTTATGTTTTTTTGCCATTTCTCGTTTCTCGTTTCTCGTTTTATTCTTCTCATTTATACGATTTTTTGTTTTTTTTTTGTTTTTTCGTTTTTTGTGCGATTATTTTTCGACTTCTTTGAAATTTTTTTAATTTTTTCTTTTTTTCCGTAATTTACAATTTTATTTTTTATTTCTTTCCGAATATTATGTAGTTTTTTATCATTTTTTTCCAAAGTTATTTGTTTTTTTCTTATTTTTTCCGATTTTTAGATTCTTCTTATTTTTTAGTTTTTACGATTTTTACAATTTCTTTTCTCTGTTTTTTCTTTTTTTTTGCAATTATTTGTAATATTTTTTTAGCGTTTTTTTCAGCTTTACAATTTTTTTAATTTTTCCGTTTTTCCATAAATTACATTTTTTATTTGTTTCCGATTAATTTGTAATTTTTCTCTCAATTCTTTCCAAAGTTATTTGTTTTTTTTTCTTATTTTTTCCGATTTTTTCGATTTCTCTTATTTTTTTCTCGTTTTTTTCTTGTAATTTTTATGATTTTTTTTGCGATTGTTTCTCGTTTTCTTCTTCTCATTTTACGATTATTTGTTTTTTCTGTTTTTCGGTTTTTTTGCAATTATTTGTAACATTTTTCGATTTCATGCATTTTAGCGTTTTTTAGCAGTTTTTCGGTTTCTTTACAATTTTTTTAATTTTTTCATTATCTCTGTAATTTACAATTTTATTTTTCATTTGTTTCCGAATATTTTGTAATTTTTCTCTCAATTATTTCCAAAGTTATTTGTTTTTTCTTCTTATTTTTTCCGATTTTTTCGATTCTTCTTATTTTTTTCGTTTTTTTCTTCTCACTTTTTCATTTTTATGTTTTTTTGCCAGTGTTTCTCGTTTTATCTTCTCATTTTTACGATTTTTTTGTTTTTTTTTTTCTGGTTTTTCGTTTTTTTTGTGCGATTATTTGTAATATTTTTCGATTCCTTGCATTTTAGCGTTTTTTAGTGATTTTTTTCGGCTTCTTTAAAATATATTTAAATTTTTTCGTTTTTTCTATAATTTAAAATTTTATTTTTTATTTCATTCCGAATATTATGTAATTTTTGTATCATTTTTTTTAAAAATTATTTTTTTTTTCTTATTATTTCAGATTTTTTCGATTCTTCTTATTATTTCTCGTTTTTTTCTTGTAATTTTTAAGATTTTTTGCGATTGTTTCTCATTTTATTTTTCTCATTTTTACGATTTTTTTCTGTTTTTTCGTTTTTTTCAATTATTTGTAATATTTTTCGATTTCTTACATTTTAGCATTTTTTTTTGCGGTTTTTTCGACTTCTTTGCACTTTTATTTTAATTTTTTCGTTTTTTGTGTAATTTACAATTGTATTTTTCATTTGTTTCCGAATATTTTGTAATTTTTCTCTCAATTCTTTCCAAAGTTCTTTGTTTTTTTTCTTATTTTTTCCAATTTTTTTGATTTCCCTTATTTTTTTCTCTTTTTCTTATTCTCATTTTTTTTGCAATTATTTGTAATATTTTTCGATTTCTTGCATTTTAGTGTTTTTATTTTAGCGGTTTTTTCGACTTCTTTGCAATTTTTTTAATTTTTTCGTTTTTTCCGTAATTTACAATTTCATTTTTTATCATTTTTTTTCCAAAATTATTTGTTTTTTTCTTATTTTTTCCGATTTTTTAGATTCTTCTTATTTTTTCTCGTTTTCTTCTTCTTCTAATTTTTATGATTTTTTTGCGATTGCTTCTCGTTTTATTCTTCTCTTTTTTCCGAATTTGTGCTCTGTTTTTTTTTCGTTTTTTTTTTGCAATTATTTGTAATATTTTTCGATTTCTTGCATTTTAGCGTTTTTTAGTGATTTTTTCGGCTTCTTTACAATTTATTTAAATTTTTTCCTTTTTCTATAATTTACAATTTTATTTTTCATTTGTTTCCGAATAATTTGTAATTTTTCTCTCAATTCTTTCCAAAGTTATTTATTTTTTTCTTATTTTTCCGATTTTTTCGATTCTTCTTCTCAAAATGATTAAAAAATAAAGAAAAAAAAATGTTTTTAAAAGCCGTTGATAATTTTAATTGGTTTTAATGCAAATTACACAATAATTAGAGACATAAAGCTGATTTTTAATTAAGTAAATATTAAAAAAAAAAAAACTTCCTGGTTTGTTTTTAACAAGTTATATTTCCACTGCTAAACATTTACTAAACTTCGAAAATATAACAAAATTAAGAAATCTTTAAAACTCCAAACTTCAGCATATTTGTTAGCTAAATTTGTCGAAGCAAAAACTTGGGAAAGCGAAAGTTTTTGAAACTCTTTAGGAAAATATTGATTTAGATAAAACGATTTCAAATTCATCCGTCAGAGGACTAAATCCTCGTTAAAATTATTTTATTTTAATTCCAACATCAACAATATAATATTGTAAAATAAAAATATTAAATTTAAACGACAAATTATTATTTAACTATATTTTTATAAGTTATAAAAATATATAATATGAGATAAGATCAATAGATATATTTTTACCCCTTGATTTATAACAATATAAATAATAATAAACGTTAAAATAGTAAAATTAAAAATACACAAAAACCCCAATATTTAATAAATTTAAATAAATGTTTATAAAATTATAATTTGTGTTTGTTTATTAATTTCAGGTCCGCCCTTCGGGGCATCAACATCCTGGAGGAGGAACCCTCCGAGGAGGAGGGGAGTATGGCACTCTTAGCACGTGATAAAAATAAGGAACAGGATATGGAACCCATAACACCGATACCTCTACCTCCGAGGTATCGATTCAGGGATCTTATTCTAGGCGATTGGGCTTTTAACGACGACGGAGAAAGGTACGTTAATATTACTAATACTAATTAATAAATTTCATCAAAAAAAAAAAAAAAAAGAATACCTGAGGTATGAGAGTGTGGTCGGAGGAAACAGATTTTATGATTGGGGGCGTGGCTTATCATTTTTTGTTAATTTTTATAACTCAAGAATTATTCTAATCATTTTTAAATCTTCAGGATCATTTTTTGTTAATGCTGATTTATTGGGCATCAAGGATCATTTTTTGTTAATTCTAATTATTTTTAAGAGTCAATTCTGATTATTTTTAACAGTCAAGAATTATTTTATAATTGTTTTTGAACTTCAAGGATCAATTTTTGTTCTGGATCATTTTTTGTTCATTCTAATTATTTTTAAGAGTCAACAATTATTTTCTGATCAATTCTGGATTTTCGCAATAATTTTTTGTTTTTGGACTTGAAGGATCATTTTTTGTTAATATTTACAATTCAAGATTTATTCCTATCATTTTCGAATCTTCTGGATCATTTTTTGTTAATTCTAATTATTTTTAAGTCAATTTTTTCTGATTATTTTTTAATCTTCAGGATCATTTTTTACCTACCTGCAATTTGTGGCAGAATTCCATGTTTTCCGTAATTATTTTATACAGAGGTTATTTTAATTTTTTGTAGTTTTTCTCATTTTTCTGATTTTTTGTTTTTTTCTGGTTTTTTATGATTTTTTCAGCTGTTTCTACTTTTTTGTTTTTTTTTTGTGATTTTTTTTTCATCATTGTTTCGTTTTTCTTTTTCTCTTTTTCCTTTTGTTTTTTAATTTTTTCTCATTTTCTCTTATTCTGATTTTTTTGCAATGATTTGCGACTTTTTTATGATTTCTTTTCGATTTTTTGCAATTTATTTTATTTTTTATGGTTACAATTGTTTAAAGTTTTTTGGTTGCTCTTTGGTTTTTGCGATCTTTTTCGATTTTTCTCGCTTTTTTCTCATGTTTCTAATTTTTTTCAGTTTTTTTTTGATTTTTTTCTAATTTTTTTCTTATTATTCTGTTTTTTTCCATTTTTTCGTTTTCTACTTTTTTCTCATTTTTCTTATTCCTTTGATTTTTTATGATAATTTGCGATTTAGTTATCTTTTTTTTTGTGATATTTTTCGATTTCTTGCGTTTTTCCGTATTTTACAATTTTTTTTTCCATTTTTTCACAATATTTTCCAATTTTCCAAATTTTTTTGTTTTTTTTTTATAATTTTTCCGATTTTTTCCCATTTTTATCTCATTATTCTGTTTTTCTATTCATTTTTTTGTTTTCTAATTTTAACTTATTTTTTTTATTTCATTAATTTTTTGTGATAATTTACGATTTTTTTGTGATTTTGTTGTGTTTTTTTTTGAGATTGTTTTGCAATTTTTTACGATGTCTTGTGTTTTTTGAGGCTTTTTTTTTTCGATTTTTTAATTACTCTCTAAATTTTTTCCAAAGTTTTTATTTATTTTTTTTTTCGATGTTTTCTGTTTTCTTTTAATTCGTTTTCGTTTCTTCTACTTTTTTCTCATTTTTTTTTCATTTTTATGATTTTTTGTTTTTTCCTGTTTTGTTTCTTATTTGTAAAAAAAAATATAAAAAATAGCGTCCCGAATTTCGAACTTTCAAATCTAGTCACCATAATTTTAATTCTAAAAGAAACTTAATTTTCATTAGATATTATACTAAAATAGTAATTTTAGCAGCATTTTAAAAATATTGGAACAAAAATATAAATATTCTAAAAAATCCTTGTCGGGAAACTTTTGGGGCTACACAACCGATTTTTTTTGATTTTGACAGGTGACAGTTGGAGAAATAATTTTGACTGTCCTGAATCGAGTTTTTCAAAAACTTTCAAATGAAATATTGCATGTTAAATTTTGTGAGATATTGCATCTATCATTTTTTGATAGTGACACTTAAGTTTGACAGAATACACACAGACAGACAGACAGACTTCCATCTGGAAATGGTCTTAATCATCTCAGGTGACCTCAAAATGGATATTTCCATTTTTATCTCGAAATTTTTTTTTAGCTCGTTCACAATACTTTCCCTTTCCGGAGATGAGTCGGGAAAGTAAAATATTTGCACTCCCTCAGGGGGGAGACCCACTCCCCTCTAAAAGAATCACCCTGTATGTTTTTGGTTGACGCACTTACTCGAGCGGGTCAATATTTGTTTAACCCCAATTTTGAACCCTTTAAAGAGCGAATTTTTAAAATTCCTTCTTAGTGCTCCCCTATATTTCCAAAGGAAACTACCCTGAAAATTTCACGTCTCTATCACCACCGGTTTAGGCTGTGCCTTGATACTCAGTCAGTCAGTCAGTCAGCGACACGACAATTTTATATATATAGATTATGAATCTATAAGTCATGAAAAATATTTTTTTTATGTAAGACATAAACGTAGGAAAAACTTTTTGTCCATTTGTAAAAAACTGTTTATATTATTAATTGGGTGAAATCATATTTTTAGACGAGCCGCTTCTGATTATCGACAAATCTTTTAAGAAACTTCAGTATTAAATTTTATTTTCGTCTTATCCATATACAGCACTTTTGAAGTTCATATAACTGTCTTATGTAAATAATGAAGACGTGTAGACGTCTTTCATATAATTTTAGATAATAATTTTTCATTTGCAAAGAGTGCGATGTTTTAAAAATTTTTTCAAGTGTTTTAAGTTGCAAATATAACTGGACAAAATTAAAAAAAAAACTTTTTACACACCTTTTATTACGTATGATTTTTGTTTTACGTATCTAATAATATAATGCCGTTTGTCCTGTTCAAATTTCAGTATAGAATTAAAAAAAAATAACTTTGTTAATTCTTATTTCGGTCCACCTAAAATTGTTTTTTTATCCAACCGAATTAATCAATCTTCATCGAAAATTTAAACAAGACAAATGGCGAAAAGTTTTAATCAAGATTTTCTTCGCCGAAACACTCGGGTAATTCGATTAGAATATATATGGTATCAAACAAAATAAAAAATAATTTTTCGCGAAAGGGTAAATTAAGTCTATTGATTAGATTAAAGGATTAAAAAAAATTGAAGGATAAATTATTTTTTTAGTTGCTAATTTTTGTTGAATTGAAATTTTATCTCCGGCACTGTATTTCTGGTATCTGGTACACTAAAATTTTTGTTTTTGTTCTTTATAGTCAGTAATTAAAAGTGCCGCTCTTTAATAATGTGAAGTAAATTTAATTTCCCAGGTGAATTATGCTTACGACTAAAATTTTAATAATTCAAAATGAAAAACGTATTCATTACGGAAATTATAGTTAATAATGTTCAATAATATTCAATAATCAATAAATATATAAATAGAAATATTTAAACAACTATTTAATTGGATAAGGATAAAATTTAATTAGAACATTTAATAAATAACTCACAATATATATATATAAAAAATAAAATTAGATAACCAATTATAAATTATTTTACAATTACATTATTTTAGTTTAAAACTTTTTAATTATTTCGTCAAGTGTTAACTAAATTCATATTTCAATAAATGAAATGAAACTCGCAACTCATGTACCACACCAATATATTTTTTAAATGTATTTCTAGGCCTGAAGATGGTTGTTTACCAGAAACTAGTCGCCGCTATTCCTCATTTTTTAAGAAATATATTTGTGTGGTACATGGGGCCAAATCTTTAGTGCTGATATCTATTCGTAACGAAGTTACTAAAATACCAGTAATATTTATCCCATAATTGTCATTATTTTCATTATTATTTATCCTATTTTATTTTAAATTACAAATTCTGTTTAGTTTATTAGTTTTCGAATAAAAAAATTATAAAACGGTTTTTTTTATAAAATTCAAAAATTCGAAATGTGACCGATCTTGTACATTTTTTTTTTAATCCGAATTTTTTTTCTTCTAAAGTTTCATGCACATTTTTTTATGGGAATTTAAATAGAAATCGAAACGTGATTTTATTTTTTGATTTTTTAATCATGTTTTTTTTTCTCTTTTACACTCCACAATTTTAGTTTAAAAAATCAGCAAAATTGAAACGTGACGATTATCACAATTTTTTTTTAATTTTTTTTCCGGGATTTTTTCATTTCTAACGTCTACAATTTTTTTTTCAAAAATTCAAAAATATTCGAAACGCGACTGATCTTTACATTTTTTTTCTCCTAGTCTACAATTTTTGTTTAAAAATCCAAAATATCAAATACTTTTTGATGTTTTTACTTTGATTTTTTTCTCTTCCAAAGTCCACAATTTTTTTTATAAAAATCCGAAAATTTGAAACGTGACCGATCTTGTACAATTTTTTTTGAGTTTATTTTTAATCCGAATTTTTTTTCTTTTAAAGTTCCATGCACAATTTTTTTATGAGAATTAAAAAAAAAAAACGTGATTATATTTTTTGATTTTTTAATCATGTTTTTTTTTCTCTTTTACACTCCACAATTTTTCTTTTAAAAATCAGCAATTTTTTTTTGATATTTTTTACTCCGGGATTTTATCTTTTCCAAAGCCTACAATTTTTTTTCAAAAATTCAAAAAAATTCGAAACGTGACCTACCTTGTACATTTTTTTTTGATTTTATTTTTAATCCGATTTTTTTTTCTTCTAAAGTTTCATGCATAATTTTTCTATGAAAATTAAAAAAAAAATCCAAACGTGATTATATTTTTTGATTTTTTAATCATTTTTATTCTTTTACAATCCACAATTTTTCTTTTAAAAATCAGCAAAATCGAAACGTGACGACTATCACAATTTTTTTTTGAATTTCTTTACTCCAAAATTTTTTCTTTTCTAAAGTCTACAATTTTTTTTTTGATAAATTCAAAAAAAGTCGAAACGCGACCGATTTTTACATTTTTTTTTTCCAAAGTCTACAATTTTTGTTTAAAAATCCAAAATATCAAATCTTTTTTCATTTTTTTACTTTGCTTTTTTTCTCTTCTAAAGTCCACAATTTTTTTTTAAAAATTAAAAAATTCGAAACGTGACCTACCTTGTACATTTTTTTTTTGATTTTATTTTTAATCCGATTTTTTATCTTCTAAAGTCCACAATTTGTCTTTAAAAATTCAAAAAAAAAAAATCGAAACGTTACAAATATTTTTTGATTTTTTTACTTCGCTTATTTTTCACTTCAAAATTCCGCAAATTAAAAAAAAATTGAAAAAATTAAAACCTACAAATATTTTTTTGATTCATTTACTTTTTTCACATATTTATTACTACTTATCTTTTTCCGAAAAGCAAGTTTCGTTTTGAGATTTTTATCAATTTTCCTGCTTTTCTTACTTTGGAATTTCATAAAAATCAAATCAAACCAATCACATTAAGATTGCGCGTCGTTTACGGAGTGCTTTCAGTGTAGCCACCGAACGCTGCATTTTTTATTATATTACGCTCAAAAAATGCTATATCATTTTAAATGTTGAGAATCACACCACATTTTAGAGTTTTCAATGAAAAAAACTCTTAAAATTATATTAATCTGTGACCCATTTTTACTTTCCCGCAATTTATACCATATATACTGAAATATATCGTAACTTTGAGTTTTCAAAAACTCGAAATTAGGGCAAAAATATTGCTGTTATTCACTTGTTTGAATATATATCACATTCTTAGTATTTGTTAGTTATGTTAAAGTAATCCTAAGATTTTTATATATTCTAAAAAACACTGTTTTGTTTTTCAACAATTTACGAAAATTAATTCTCTGTTTGTTTTCATAATATTTTTCATCAGAGTTTATATACAAAATAGTGGAAATATAATAATTTGACTAGAATCGTATATGCTTTTTCCTGTTTCAAATAAAAAAAATGAACAAAAGCCAAATCGTCATTAGTTCTGGATAAATTCCACTGGAATATTATCCAGAAAATACAAAATAATTCATATTTCTTTTAAAATTAATAATATTAATTTTTCAGTTCATACTAATGTCTATTATTGTATATTTTAATATTTTAAAATCTAAAAATAGATTTAAAATCAACACAATATTATTCCGTCCGTATTATTTTTCTGTCTACTTGCAAAAGACAGTTTATAAAAATAAAATACATAAGCGACTGTTGCTATGCAAGCTTATCTTTATCTCATATTGTCCCATAATTATAAGAGACAAAAAATATAGATATATTTCATCCCGGAAAAATTTTGAATTCAAGGCTATGTACATATCACGTCACATGTCTTCTACCAATAAAAAACCACAGTTAAAATTCAGAGTACACAATCATCAATCGCATAGAAACAGTGAACCAATTCAGTCATGCAATCAATAGAGCAAAAAAGTTTCTTCAACTAAGTAAAATAGGTAACCGCACCCAAAAAGTTTTCTGAGTTTTCATAACAAAACAATGTAAATAGTTTTTACAGTTTTCTCTTCACTTCCCCCTCTACTTATACACGTTCTGATGACTGACAGAAACTCTATTTCACCGTCCTGCATGGATCCCAGGAACTCTTTCAACTCCGGGAATTTCTTCCTCATTTTTCTGAATGGGCCTTCTTGTCCATCGTCTTTGGGGTCAATGACAAGCGCCGTATCCCCTCTTTCGGTTGCCTTATTTATCCCGCCAACCACTAGTTCAGTGGCGGTGTATATGTCCTTCGGCCATTCTTCCTCCAGTACTTCTTTGGCATCATGAAAACCTCTCACACGTTCCACGTCTGCCGCTTGCACCACACCAGTTTGGACCCCCATTTTCTTACTCTCTCCCTTTTAGGGGTTCCCTTAACCCCTCCATCCTCCCTGTCAGTTTCTCTAACATGTATCCCATTGCCTTTATCCCGATTTTTAATTCCTTTTTAGTATTGGGATTCTCCCTTACCAATTTATGGAGTTCCTTTAACTTTAGATTCATAGCTTCCAGGGCCCTTCGACCCTTACTAAGTTCGGTTTGACCTCCCGCCACTCCTTCGGGTCTCCTATTTTTGTTGTCTCATTTCTTTGGTCTTGCTTTCGGGGAAAGACTTATTGCTCTCCCACTTCCTTTTCTGCTGTCCCTCATTTTCCTTCTCGTTATCAATCTCATTATCAATCACGACTATATCCTCCTGCTCTTCTCCTACCTGGGTGGCTGTCGCCTTGGTTGAGTCGAGACCATAATTTAAATTAATGTGCCGCTTTATGATTTTTCTGTTTATGTTCGTACTTGGAAAAAATGATATAAAAATTACATTCCTATTTCAAATACTGTTTTTATTTTCATGTTGGTTTAACTTTTACCTAAGAAGTTTGGTCCTTCGGGAAAATCCAAGAATTTATTTAATCACGCTCACAGTCTAGTGTTATTTTAACAGCTATGAATACTAATATTCATAATTCGTTCAAGTTTTATTTATACTCCATTTTTCATTTTCAGCAAACCAGGCAGCCGTGAATTAATTTTGTCTGAAAATTTATCAAAATCGGTATCGATTTTATTTGAAATTATCATAAAGGAAAAACACATCGTTCTTTCTTTGTATTTATGTGAAAATTTCAAAATGAATCATACAATAGAAATATTTAGGGAACAAACATATAGATTTTAATCATGAACGTAAAAAAGCTTTTGTCGACTTAACAAAAAAAAAAAAAAAAAAACTTGTTGGTATTAAAAGTGAAAGAAATTATTTCATAAATAAAAAAAACAAGAAAAATATGCCGAATTAAGTTGTCCTTTAATTAATTTTTTACAGTCATTTTGTTTTATTAAAAATACAGCGCTTTAAAATTGTCTTCCTTTTAACTTAGCCCAAAGCCAGAAATAAAAGTGAATTGAAATAATATTCTCCATAATAAAAATTCAATTTGCTCAGTGGTATGAAACGGAACAAAAAAAAAAAAAAAAAAAAAAAAAAAACTAACTTCACTTAGATAAAGGGATATGACGTAATAATTTTCTATACCATCTCGTCGACGATCCGTCTGATATCCGTGGAAATGGTCGATTACATTCTTCCGGGGCTTAATGCAAAAACGGCTAATCCTTTGCCGCATACTGTTCCGGAACAATAAGGATAAATGATTTGGATTAGATTAGAGGACCGCTTATATTAAAAGTTTTTGTCTCCGATTCCCGAATTAAATTTATCAAATTGATGGCGATGAAAATGTTTTCGCGTTCAACGAAAATTGAATAAAAATGATTATATAATCGAATTGAAATTAGCAGGTATAAATCTGGATTTCTATAAATCGTAAAATACGTTTCAATATCTTTGAAGGGGAAATATTAGTCAAATTAAATTCTTAAAAACTCATTTTAAATATAATCGTGAAGGGTGATAAATTCTCATTGATATACAGGGTGTTCCAAATAAGAGTGATCGATTTTAAATGTAAATGCACAAAATAAATAAATCGGGTTTTCACTAATTATTTTCTTTTACTCAAAAGTTTTTTATGAAGTTTGTTACATTTTATCCCGTCAAAATAAATGGGAAAAATATGTGTTATTTTAAATGGAACTCTCTGTATATTTTGATGGCGTTTAAAATAACGATTCATCATCTTTTAAAAAATGTATAGTTCGATATATTTTGCTTTTCTATCAACAAAGATATTCGGTATTTCAAGAAACACTGCATTTTTCCTTATTGAAAAAGGACATTAAATAAAAAAATTACAAAAAATTTATTCATAAACAAAAAATAACATTAGGGACATTATCGAAAACATTCTGACAACTGTTACTAGAAAAATCGTTTGAAAATTTAAAATTAAAAAATCACACAAAATGTCAAAAATTCGCAAAAACTCACAAAAAATCTCAAAAAACTGCAAAAAAAAACCCAAAAAGAATCTCAAAAAATGGCAAATTATCGGAAAAAATTGCAAAAATGGCAGCAAATCGCAAAAAATATAAAAAAAAAACAGGAAACATTTAAAAATTATTAAAAAATAGCAAAAAATCAGAAAAAAATTTGAAAAGAAAACCAAAAAGACAAGAAAAATATCGCAAAAAATGACAGAAAATCGCAAATAATCGGAGAAATGAAAAAAGCAGGAAACGTTTGAAAATAATTAAAAAATGGAAAAAAATTTAGAGAAGAAAGACGAAAAGATTGCAAAATTTCGCAAAAATGTCAAAAAAACGCAAAAACTAGCGAAAACCGCCAAAAATCGCGAAATTTGGGAAACAAAAAACAATCAGAAAAAATCAAAATATACAGAAACTACAAAAAAATCGCACAAAGTTTCAAAAAACCGCAAAAAAACCGAAAAAAAAGGAAAACGTCAGAAAAAAAATTGAAAGAAAAAATCAGGAAAAATTGTAATATCGAAAACACAAAAAATGGCAAAAAAATCACAAAAAAATCATGAAAAATGTCAAAAATTGCAACAAATCGAAAATAATTGAGAAACAAAAAACAATCGGAAAAAATTAAAATATACAACGAAAAAATCGTAATATATTGCAAAAAACCACAAAAAAAACCGTAAAAAATGGGAAGTATCAGAAAAAAAATTGAAAGAAAAAATCACAAAAAAAAATCTTACAAAATGTAAAAATTGTAAAAATTGCAAAAAATCGAACATAATTAGGAAAAACAAACAATCGAAAAAAATTAATATACAGAAACAACGACAAAATCGCAAAAAATTGCAAAAAAACGCTAAAAAAAACCGAAAAAAATGAAATGTATCAGAAAAAAAATTGAAAGAAAAAATTATGAAACATTGGGAAAAATTGAAAAATAGAAAACACAAAATATGGCAAAAAATTGTAAAAAATCACAAAAAAAATCTTTCAAAATGTCAAAAATTGTAAAAATTGCAAAAAATCGAATATAATTAGGAAACAAAAAACAATAGGAAAAAATTTAAATATACAGAAACAACGAAAAAATCGCAAAAAAAACTGAAAAAAAATGGAAGTATCAGAAAAAAAATTAAAAGCAAAAATCATGAAACATTGGGAAAAATTGAAAAATCGAAAACAAAAAAAATGACATAAAATATTGAAAAAAATCACAAAACAGTTGCATAATTTACAAAAAAATCGCAAAAACTCGAAATAAAGTGGAAAAAATTGCAAAAAAAATCGCAAAAAATATAAAAAAGATATTAGTAGGCACATACAGTAATTTTGTAACTTTTACATTATTTATTACTATTAATTACATTATTAGTTTTATTAAATGTTTGTGATGTATAATTATAAATTATTATTTGTTAGATTTGTTAATTTTTATTTACTGTTTGGCTCTTTTACATACCATCAAAACATACAGGTTGTTCTATTTAAAATAATACATATTTTTTCCATTTATTTTGAAAAAAATTGTGCATTTACATTTAAAATCAATCACTCTTATTTGTGATTTTACCAAAATGTCAATCAAATTTTGAATTAAATAGAAAGTTTTCTAGAACTTATTTTGATACTGAAAATATGTTTTCTAACATAAATTCTAACACTATATTTTATTACTTTCGCGTTATACATAGTATATTTACCCAATATATAAATAATAGCAGAAAAAGAGGCCAACAAAATTGCTTATTTACTAAAAGCTCTGCGACTAAACTTTTTAATACAAAATGGGCTAGTAAATGAACAAAATATTATTTACTCTACTATTATACGTATAGTGCGTGTTCGGTTTTATTTAGTTTTAATAAAAAATAAAATTGCTTTAAAAAATCCTTTAAATATTTATACGCAGTTATTAAATAACCTTCAGAGTACATAGTTTTTTTATGAATACCAGCACACGCACAATAGAAAATCCTTTAAGTCGCTTCATAAGACAAACACGGTTTTAAGAAGGTCATAAAATATAAAATCTTACAGTTTTCTATATTAGCAATTTTTTTTAATTTTTTTTTTACATTTTTTACACTCTTAACCAGTTTTTAGTTATATTGAACAATTTTTTTTTTTAGTGATTTTTGTCAATTAATAGCGATTTTCTGAACTGATTCGTAACTTTGAATGTTTATTTTTACTTTCTCGACTCACTTCTAAGAAGGGAAAGTATTGTGAACGAGCTAAAAAAAAATTTTCGAGATGAAGATAGAAATATCCATTTTCAGGTCACCTAAGATGATAAGATCATTTCCAGATGAAAGTCTGTCTATCTGTCTGTCTGTCTGTCTGTCTGTATTCTTCCACGATAGAGGCCACACATTTAATCCGATTGAGCTGAAACTTGGTATATGGGTTTGGGTTACCCGCGGAAGAACACAGTAATTTTTGTACGATATTTGTCAAACGGAAGTACCACTATCAAAAAATAACAGATGTAATATTTCACGGAATTTGACAAGCCATATGTCATTTGAAAGCCCTTGAAAAACTCTATTCAGAACAAACAAAATTATTTCTCCAACTGTCATCTGTCAAAAATAAAAAAAAAAATAAAATATCTGAAAAACTATACGTGGATATTCGTCGGGAAAGTTTTGAAACTTTTGAAATTTTTACAAAATCTTGAATTTTTTACATTTTTAAAATTTTTTAAAAAATTTACACATTTTTCATTGAAATCTTTGAATATTTATCAAAATTCTTAAAATTTTTTATCCAAGTTCTTGAAATTTTTGAAATATTTAGAGATTTTTGATTAAAACTTTTTAAATTTTTATCAAATTTCCTGAAATTTCTGATTATGGTTCTTGAAATTTTTGAAATCTACAAAATCTGGAAATTTTTACTAGTTTTTAAAATTTTTATAGTTTTTTTTATTGAAACTTTTGGAGTTATTACAAAATCTTGAAATTTTTACAATTTTAAATTTTTTGAAATATTTGGATTTTTGTTTTAAATTTTTATTATAGTTCCTGAAATATTTTATCAAAGTTCTGTAAATTTTTGAAATCTAGATTTTTTTATTAAAATTTTTGAAACATTTTGAGATTTTTGATTGAAATTTTTTAAATTTTTGTCAAAATTCCTGAAAGTTTTTATCAAAGTTCTTGAAATTTTGAAATCTAGATTATTTATTGAAATTTTTTAAATTTTTATCATAGTTTCTGAAATTTTTGATTACAGTTCTTGAAATTTTTGAAATCTACAAAATCTGGAATTTTTTACACGCTTTTAAAATTTTTATAGATTTTTTATTGAAACTTTTGAAATTTTTACACATTTTTAAAATTTTAGAAATATTTACACATTTTTGATTCAATTTTTTTAAATTTTTGTCAAAATTACGGAAAGTTTTATCAAAGTTCTTGAAATTTTTGAAATCTAGATTTTTTTATTAAAATTTTTGAAACATTTAGAGATTTTTGATTGAAATTTTTTAAATTTTTATCGTAGTTCTTGAAATTTTTGAAAACTACATAATCTGGAACATTTTACAAGTTTGTAAAATTTTTATAGAATCTCCATTGAAACCATTGATATTTTTACAAAATTTTGAAATTTTTACACATTTTTAAATTTTTGAAATATTTACACATTTTTGATTAAACTTTTTTAAATTTTTATCAAAATTCCTGAAAGTTTTTGTCAAAGTTCTTGAAATTTTTGAAATCTTTATAAAATCTGGAACTTTTTGGAAAGTATTGTGAACGAGCTAAAAACATTTTCTAGATAAAGATGGAAATATCCATGTTGAGGTCACCTGAGATGATTAAGAAAATTTCCAGATGAAAGTCTGTCTGTCTGTCTGTCTGTATTCTTCCACGATAGAGACCACACGTTTAATCCGATTGAGATGAAATTTGGTATATGTGTTTGGGTTACCCGTCGGAAGAACCTATTAGTCACTGTCAAAAATTACTGAAGCAATATGTCACGAAATTTGACATGCAATATGTCATTTGAAAGCCCTTGAAAAACTCTATTCAGAACAGTCAAAATTATGTCTTCAACTGTCACCTGTCAAAAATAAAAAAATGTCAAGATTTAAAACTTTAACTTTAAATTTAAAGTTTTGTGGCGACAAAACCGATTTTTTTCGATTATTATTTATAATAGAGTCATAAGAGATTAACTGAAAAGTTTTCCGAAAATTTTGAAAATTGATAATTTTATATACTTATATTTATACTATTTTAACTGCCTATAAATTCAAAACGGTTCAGGATAGAAATATGCGGTTTTCACTGAAATGTTTAATTTTAGTACAAGTTTTGTTTGAATGGATTAAAATTTTTCTATCGCTTTTGATGATGTCACAACAAAAATGTCGGATTTTTAACAATTTTTTTTATGACATTTTTTAATGGAACTCCCAGTATATGTTTTGTAATTTAAGAGAACTGACTTTCACAAAATCCAATTTATTCAAACAAAACTTGTACTAAAATAAAACAATTTAGTGAAAACCGCATATTTCTATCCAGGACCGTTTAGAAGTTATAGACAGTTAAAATAGGGAAAAATATAAGTGGACACCCGGTATTTCGATGTGCTATTTTTGAATTTCTACTTTTTTGTCGGTCGCCTAAAATCGGAAAAATAGTGAATTAAGCCTACTTGGATAGCATAAAAAACGCGTCACTTACTCTATCTCATGGTGGTGTGGAAATGAGTGTTTTAACCAAAACGCAAATTATTGAGTTTACTAAAAAAATGTTATATAAAATATATGAAATTTTTCTATTTTAATTTATAATTTAACTGTTTTTATCATAAAAAGAATCGGAGGAGATATTGACAAAAAACTGTTTTTAGGTGCCATTTTCCAATATGGCAAAGTAGAAATTCGAAAAAATCACATAGAAATCTATAAAAATACTAATTTAAAAAATTCTCGGAAAACTTTCCTACCTTGTTAATATTGTTTAGACATTTTAAATAGTTAATAATTAATTTTAGTTATATTTGACGCTAATTTTCAGTTTTTAACATTTTATTACATATATAATATATGTAGTCTAAGGTACATTTGCCCTTGACGCTGTTTATAAAAATCAACATGATTTTCCCCTTACCATACCCAACAATATTAAACATTTATGTTACTCCTACGTAGTCTTCTACCGATAAATCAATCATACTCCTGGAAATTACGTAAAACTCCTTCCTACATTTTCTGTTTATATTTGCTTTTTCTCTGAATTTTCTCTTTGATATTTATCATAGTTGATCTAGAAATTTTCTAATTAAATTTACGCGAAATAACGAGTTATGTCCGCACTGGAAGAAGCAAATTTTCATTTAGCTTCCGCAAAGAAGTTTTGGTGAAGAGAAACTTTGTATAGCTTGGATATTAAAATATGATCAGAGTTAATATTTACATGATGGTGTAAATAGATTAATCAAGTAGAAAAATTAAAAATTCAAATCGAGATTGTCATAAAGTTTATAGCAAACTCATTATTTTTAATTCCAGGATTTTTATTTATTTTTTTGTTATTATGTACTAAGTCAAATAAAATTTGTATAAGTTTTATAAATTTGGCGATTAATTTATTAATTATTTAAATTTATAAAAATTTTACTAGAACTTCAATTTGGTAGTATAGGGGAGGGAGCACTAAGAAAGGAGTTTTAAAAATTCGCACTTTAAGGTGTTCAAAATTGGGGTTAAACAAATATTGACCAGCTCTAGTAAGTGCGTCAATCAAAAACATACAGGGTGATTCTTTTAGAGGGGAGTGGATCTCCCCCCTGAGGGAGTGCAAATATTTTACTTTCCCGGCCCACCTCCGGGAAGGGAAAGTATTGTGAATGAGCTAAAAAAAAATTTCGAGTTAAAGATGGACATATCCATTTTAAGGTCACCTAAGATGATTAAGACCATTTCCAGATCGAATTTTGTCTGTCTGTCTGTCTGTGTGTATTCTTCCAGGTTTAATCCGAGTGAGCTGAAATTTAGTATATCGGTTTGGGTTACCAGTCGGAACAACCCATTAGTTTTTGTACGACAAATGTCAAACGGAAATGTCACTATCCAAAAATGACAGATGCATTATCTCAGAAAATTTGACATGCAATATTTCATTTGAAAGTTTTTGAAAAACCCAGAACAGTCAAAATTATTTCTCCAACTGTCACCTGTCAAAAACAAAAAAAAATCGGTTGTGTCGCCCCAAAACTTTCCCGACGAGTATCCACGAATGCTTTTTCAGATATTTTTAATATTTTTTACAATTTCTTTTAGCACTTTTTGAACACTTTTTTGCTTTTCTTCTTAGAATTTTTATCATTTTTTTAGCTCATTTTGCTTTTCATGTATTTTTGCGTTTTTTTCATTTTTTGTATTTTTTTTTACTTTTTGAGAGTTTTTTTTGCATTTTTAATGTTTTTTAGCATTTTTTAATTTTATCAACGTTTTTTAACTTTTTTTTAGATATTTTGGTATTTTTTTTTATTTTTTGCACTTTTAGCATTTTTTAACATTGTTTTACTTTTTTAAGCTTTTTTTAGATTTTTTTTGACATTTTTTAACATTTACAATTTCCTTTATCACTTTTTTTAACTTTTCAGTTTTTTTACAACTTTTAACATGTATTAGCTCATTTTTTTGCTTTTAATCTATTATTGTGCATTTCTTTGTATGTTTGTATTTTTTCCATTTTATTTGTTTGTTTTTTTTTGCAGTTTTATTTTTTTTAGCATTATTTTACTTTTTTCAGCACTAATTTTGCTATTTTTTTAGATTTTTTTTGGCATTTTTTTAAACATTTTTTACAATTTCTTTTAGCACTTTTTAAACTTTTTTTTTGCTTGTTTTAAAAATTTTTATCATTTTTTAGCTCATTTTGTTTTTCATGTATTATTGTGCATTTCTTTGTATATGTTTGTATTTTTTTTGCTTTTTTTTTCTTTTCATTTTTTGCATTTTTTTCGAATTTTTTTTTACTTTTTGGGATTTTTTTTGCATTTTTAACGTTTTTTAGCATTATTTTAATTTTTTCAACATTTTTTGACTTTTTTTTAGATTCTTTTGGCATTTTTCAACATTCTTTACGATTTCTTTTATCACTTTTTTTAACTTTTCAGTTTTTTTAGAACTTTTAACATTTTTTTATTTTTTTTAGCTCATTTTTTGCTTCTCATCTATTATTGTGCATTTCTTTATATTTTTTTTGCATTTTATTAGTTTTTTTTAATTTTTTTTTGTATTTTTAGTGTGTTTAGCATTATTTTACTTGTTTCAACACTTTTTTCCTTTTTTTTTCAGATTTTTTTTTTTGGATTTTTTAAATATTTTTTATAATTTTACACTTTTTAAACTTTTTTTGCTTTTTTTAACAATTTTTATACTTTTTTAGCTAATTTTTTTCTTTTCATATATTGGGTATTGTGCATTTCATTGTATGCTTGTATTTTTTTTTGCATTTTTTCTACTTTTTTTTGGTTTTTTTTTTAATTTTTTGGTTTTTTTTGCATATTTAGCGTTTTTAGCATTATTCACCACAGATTTTAAAAAGTAAACAGATATAAGAAGGAAATTTTTATTTATTCCAACATCAACGCGGACGAAGTCGCGGGCAAAAGCTAGTCCTGAATAAAATAGAAGAGGGGAAAACATTTCATATTTTTTATATTTTTTTTGTAATTTAATAATTTACTATAAATTTAAGGGTATTTTTTTTTAAATTTTTAATATTAATATTAACCTTAAAAAAATAACTAGTTTAAAAACATAAAAAAATCAAGTTTTCTGTCAAAAATTCATGGGTTGAATTGTTTTAACTTTTTACATTTTCTGCTATAACTCTTACAAATACTATGTTAAAATTATGAAATAATTTACACAAATAGTACTTTTGGATCCTTTTCGGATATGCTATTTAATTTTTTCATTTATTTTATACTTATTGATAAAACGAAATTACAAAAAATTTAAAAAAAAACTATTTTGTCTATAATAATTACAATTCTAAATTTTAAGAAACTAAAATATATTTTAAATTTAGAGTTTTATATTATCTTTCGAATGGTGAAAATCCCATTTCAATAACTTTAATATTTTAGAAGTTATTTAATTTAGTTCATAATATAATTTTAAATGTTTCTTGGCCAATTTTTAAAAAATTCCACAATTTTTGTAATAAAATTTTGAAAAAAATTATAATTATAAAATTATTACTAATTTAGATAGTTTTTTAAAATTTTTAATATTAAAATTTAATTAAATAAGGATAAAAATTGCTTAAAATTTAAAATACAAACTAGAGGCGAAACTATGCGGAACTTGAAAAAAAAGTAAAGACAAAATTTGTAGAAAATTTTATGTTCTACAATTTTGATTTTATGTAATTTTTCATAAATGTTATTAGAATATAAAGGCACCAAACATTAAAGTAAAATAAACTCTTACTAACCTGTCCAAAATTGTATTTTTTTTTAAAATAATTTTTGGTATAATAACTGGTATAAAATTTCCATAACTAATTATTCTAATTAAATTTTCTGTCGGTTACAAATATTTAGAAGAAAATCGCATCTCGAAAAATTTTTCTGAAATTATTCCAAGCTCTAAAATTCTAAAATAATATCAATACTTTAGGAAAAATAAAAATCAGCATAAAATCCAAATATGTTGCAATATCTCTATAACACGTTTTCCTGAGTTTTGGGATTTTATAAGTATAGGTTTTATGTATCTTTTTATTTTATTTCACCATCTCAATAACAATATTCTTGTATGGAAATTACGGTTAGAATTTTTTTGCTTTGGAAATTGAAACATCACAACTATAAAAAAAATTTATTTCCTCTAAAAACTCAAATATCACAAATATAAAAAAACCATATTAATACTTTAAGTTTGGTGGATAAATTTCACTATTGTGGATATTTTAATATCTAAAAATAGATTTAAAATCAACACAATATTATTCCGTCTTTCTCTTAGACTTTTTTCT
Source organism: Neocrepidodera transversa (assembly GCA_963243735.1). Classification (NCBI taxonomy): domain Eukaryota; kingdom Metazoa; phylum Arthropoda; class Insecta; order Coleoptera; family Chrysomelidae; genus Neocrepidodera; species Neocrepidodera transversa. The sequence goes on along the minus strand of OY725341.1, from coordinate 583,785 downwards.
GTCTACTTGCAAATTACTGTTAACAAAAACAAAATACATAAGCGACTGTTGCTATGCAAGCTTATCTTTCTCTCATATTATTCCATCATTATAAGAAACAAAAAATATAGATATATTTCTTCCCGCCAAGATTCAAGGCGACTCATCCTCTCGCATCCCAACTGTGAACAGATTCAGTCGCATTCAATAGAGCAAAAAAGTTTCTTCAATTAAGTAAAATGGTGCGTAATTAACCGCACCCAAAAAGTTTTCTGAGTTTTCATAACAAAACAATGTAAATAGTTTTTACAGTGAGTGAAGTGATGAGTACTATTTAAATATTTATGTTTCGGTTTCATAATTTAAATTAATGTGCCGCTTTATGATTTTTCTGTTCTTGGAAAAAATGGAATAAAAATTACATTCCTATTTGATTTTATTTTAACATTCATATTGGTTTAACTTCTACCTAAGAAGTTTGGTCCTTCGAGAAAATCCAAGAATTTATTTACTCAGGCTCCCAGTCTAGTGTTTTTTTAACAGTTATGAATACTAATATTCATAAATCGTTCATGTGGATCACATTGTAAATAATATTCTGTTATAAATTAAACTATATATTGTCTAGCACATTTGTATTTTTACACTAACTGTAATTTTTAAATTTGATTTAAAGTTATAAAATGAAAAGGAAAAAAAACTTAGTACACAAATTATTTGTGTATAATATATAAGAAAGAAATCAAACAAATACAGAATAAATAAAAAATATCAAAAATCCATCAAATTAGAATTTAAGTAGTAAAACATTTTTTATTTATTTAAAAAAATTATAAATAATTTTAATAAAATATTAATACATAAAATATCATACACTTTATTTCGATATAACCCTGTATGTATAAAAATATTTATATAATCCTGGATCAACTATGATACCATTAATTTTGCTCAACTACTGAAATTTGATAAATTATCTATAAACAACTTTTCTTTTATTCTTCAAAAATATCTTACAACAACACAAAAAAAAACTTTTGTTCGTTTGTATGAGTTTATAGAAGTAAAAATGTCAAGCGCCGTTTTATTCTTCTACTTTACCATTGTCTACTTTCATTTCGAGAGTAAAAATCTCAGAAATGAATCAATAAAAAAAAGTATTTTGCTTGTTTCCTTTTGTTTTGTAGAATGTTGTTGTTATTTCTTTTTGAAAATTAAAGCTAAAATTTTAACTTGAACATATACCGAGTGTTCTATTCATAAAAACATAAACACAAAAACGAAGCAAATGGAATTTCTTTTAACGCTTTTTAAACATTTTTGCTTTATTTAAGAATTTTTATCATTTTTTAGCTCATTTTGTATTTCATGTATTTTTGTGCATTTCTTTCCATATGTTTGTACTTTTTTTATTTTTTGGTATTTTTTGCATTTTTAACGTTTTTTAGCATTATTTTAATTTTTCAGCATTTTTTTAACTTTTTTTTTAATATTTTTTATTTTTTGGCATTTTTTACACTTTTAGCATTTTTATTTTCTTATTTTACTTTTGTTGGCATTTTTTTGCATTTTTTTTTTCATTTTTAACATTTTTTAGAATTATTTTACTTTTTTTTAGCATTTTTTTAAAACTTCGTTTTAGATTTTTTTTGGCATTTTTTAACATTCTTTCCAATTTCTTTTATCACTTTGTTTAACTTTTCAGTTTTTTTACAACTTTTAACATTTTTTTGCTTTTCATGTATTATTGTGCATTTCTTTGTATGTTTGTTTTTTTTTGTATTTTTTCCATTTTTTTTGCGTTTTTTTTTATTTTTTGGGATTTTTTTTCATTTTTAGTATTGTTAGCATTATTTTACTTTTTTCAGCATTTTTTTTACTTTTTTTTTTAGATTGTTTTGTCATTTTTTGAAACATTTTTTACAATTTATTTTAACACTTTTTAAACTTTTTTTGCTTTTTTTTAGAATTTTTATCATTTTTAGCATTTCATTGCATATGTTTGTATTTTTTTGCATTTTTTCTACATTTTTTTTGTTCTTTTTTCCATTTTTTTTTCATTTTTTTGGGTTTTTTAGCATTATTTTATTGACAGAAGACTCAGTTTTTCGATTTTCGATTCTTTTCATCGATTTTAAAAACATTGAAATACAGGGTGTCGTTTGATCCAAATAAAATAGAATGTTTTTTTAAGTACTGACTACGAATTAATTTATAGATTATATGTTCGTCATTTCAAGTAACATTTGTAAAATATAAGTGCCAAATATGAATAAAATATACAAGGTGATTTTAGAAACATGGGCGAAAGAACTTTTTGCCAAAATTCATTAAACACCCTGTATCTTTATACAAAATGAACGTGGGGTTTTTAGATTCGTTTTGGTATCCCTTATCTGCCTGTAACGTATCTACAATTTATATTCTAACACCCTGTATATAAAACGAAGGTGATCGAAGTATCGTAGTACCCCGTGATTCTATTGAATTGCTCTTTTTCCCTCATCAGTTCGCTTATTAAATTTATTTATAATATCTCATATTTAATAATTTTGAGTGTTTTATGACTTATGGTTTATTCAATACTAAATTACTGTTTAGTGAGTTTTTATTTTTAGTTTATAAAAAATGTGTACATATTTATTTTATTTTTCATTTTTTAAAATAGGTACTCGCAAATTAATAACCCTTTAACTGGGTATAATACATCAAACTTGATGTAAAAATGCAAATGTGGTAGAAAATGTCATTTCCAGTTATGAATTTAATTTAGCACTGAATATTTAATTCGGCAAACAAAGCATTACCTAGTATATATGTGGAGAAAAACGAATGTACAATTATGTTTTTATTAGTAAATGTAATCAACATTGTGGTGTAAATTCGTTTTGATGATATTTGTTTAAATTTTACTCGTGAATATTGTTAAACATGATATAGCATTGAAATTAATATAATATCAGCAAATATATAAAAAAAAAAACTAGTAAAAAACGACAATATTTTTTAGGTTATGATTAATATAATTTTAGAGGTTATGCTGATATTTATCGGTATCTATTATCGTTTTTGAGTTGAATTTTGTTCTAAACAAACAGACAGACGGACAGACGAAAATTATCAAAAAAATATACTGATATAAGAGAACTTTTTTTTGTTAACAAATTAAATTTTTCCTATTGAAGTAATTTATTTAAAAAGAAAAAATAACAGAGAAAGTATTATGTTGTATAAAATTCATATTTTATTTTATCTCGTAGTTTAAATATTGAAATTTAATATTTCATTAAATTTGTAAAGTTTGTTTTTTAATTTAAATATTGAAGCCAATATTTTAATAAAATTCAAATAGGTATATGAGTTTTCAGATAGGAAATTTCTGTTTAAAATAAAAGAGAAAATTTCTTATTGAAACCTGTCAAAAACATGCATCATGTTTCCTATTTTCCTACTTTCCTTATTTCCTTTTTACCATATAAAATTCAATTTCAACTTAAAAACAAGAAAGTTGATTATTTTTTTAAATAAGTTAAAAAATGATTTGTTTCCAACATTTTACTTTTCTGCTAAACGTGTTTAAAGATTAAAAATAATATATAAAATTGATTTTTATTTTATTTGCTGCTATCATTTATTAAATATAGATTTAACACATCGTGTGCTCAAGTTGTAATGATATTAATTGATTATGAAAAAAAATTAAATAAATTTTCTTTCTTTATATTTATTTCCTATATTTGTATCTTATAATTTATTTGATGTTTTTTCTAATTTTTATTTTTCCTAATTCTTTATTTTTTATATAATTTTGTCTTTACTTTCCTGTAGATAAATATTAATTTTAATAATGGTGTCAATCTGTTTTTCGTCAATATTTTTCATTCTTTCAGAACTTTCTTTAATTTCCTTGTTTAAATTTTTTTTTATTTGTTTTTGAATATTATCAACTTTTTTAACTACGGTTTACTTTTAATAAGGTATGATAAGATAAATAGTAACTTTATTACTAGACAAAAAGGTTGTTTGTACTGCGCACATCCAAACACCAAGATATAACGTAATACATTACGTCTTAAAAGATAAAAGATAATTCCTAACAATAAGGGATAAAAAAAGACGAAGCTCAGATAACTAATAATGAATGAATAAGGATTAATTTTACAACAAATTCAATTCATTACGATACTGATGAATTAAATTCAATTAATCCTTATTAAGTAAGCTAATTAATAAGATAAAAATTAGCAAATATTCATCAATAAAGATATAAAGATATTAAAGGATGTCACATTAGTTAAAGATAAAAAGATAATATTTAAAGGTGTAAGAAGGAAGAGAAAAAAAATCCAAAAGAAGAGAATATATTTCGGCAGAAGTTACTTAATTTATGAGTAATTATTAGTTAAATAAAGGGTTTATATTATTATATTTTCTTGAATTCAGATATTACCTATATAATTTTGACCTAACAATATTATGCGATATTACGCAACAAAATAAACAAAAAAGGTAAAATATATATTAAACGAAAGGTAGATAGAAAGTACAAACGAGAAGTGAGACATACAGTGTAAAGATAAAATTAATTAAAAAAATTATAAAAATTTAGATAGTATTACTAACCGTAAAGTAAAAATGAACAAAAGTTAATTAAGATAATGGCAGGAAATAATACAAAAAATGTTGAATATAATCAACAGATAGCAGATAAAGATAATCAAAAAAAAATTTCAAAACGAGAAGCAAATTAAAAACAATCGGTATTAGGAAGTTTTGTACACTATTTTTCCTACGACCAACAATATTTTAAGAATAGTCTATTTGGTTTTCTCATATGACACGATTATTTCTGGTGATGTACATTCACATTCGCTATCACTATCAGCTTCCATTTTTTATGTAAGAAATCGAAATTTAAATTTTTTGTTTATTTGCTATAAAGTAGAATAATTTAAACTTTAAAAATATCTTTTATAAAAGTACCTAATTATTCTGTTCAGAATTCACAAAACATAGAAACAGTAATTTCTTTAAAATTTTGACATAAGCCTACTTTATTATATTTCACCTTTATAAAAAAATAACCTTAGCATCAAGCCAATTAAAAAAAATATTTTAAATAATTTTTATACATTTTTTACTTTAATAACTTGAAAAATTTGCAATTTTAAACCTAAAATTAATTTTGAATTACAAATTTAAGAATCGGGTTAGAAGATGTATGCAACACACAATACAAAAACGTCTTATGTGTTGCATACATTCGTTTACATTGAAGTTGTTTCATAATTCATATGGACACTTACATAACCTTAAAATAATATTTCAAAACATTTTAGTTATTAGGTGGTCGTAGGAAAATAACAAGCAACTATTAGATCAGTTTTAAAATGGTAAGTAAAATTTATTATGTATGTACATAAGTAGCATATTTCGTTCTGTTTTTAATAACTTATTCAAGTGTGCGTTATAATAACACGCAACGCGCTATTATAACACACGACTGGTATGCGTCTATGTTGATATGATACACTTTCCAAATATCAAAACAGTTGTGCTATTTGTAGTTTTCATAGGTGGTCGTAGGAAAACATATTTTTCAACTGATTCCAACCAATTACTCAACTATAAATATTAAACGAAAAATCAGTAAGATACGATAAGTTTCTCATAGGAATTTCCGTAGAGAAATCGCGATAAAGATAGAGAAAAAGTTTTGAGACTGATTCATAAATATCTCCAAAACAAATTAATTTGAAAAGAAAATAGTGATAAGTGAAATATTTATAAATTATTCTTTTCTTAATAAGATAAACTGAGTATAATTAAATACTCAAACTGAATTATTATTATAAATAATTCCAAAAAGGTTGTTTGGACTACGCACATCCAAACACCAAGATATAACGTAATACATTACGTCTTAAAAGATAAAAGATAATTTCTAACAATAACGGGTAGAAAAAGACGAAGCTCAGCTGACTAATAATGAATGAATAATGATTAACTTTACAACAAATTCAATTCATTATGGTACTGATGAACTAAATTTAATTAACCCTTATTAAGTAAGCTAATTAAAAAGATAAAAAATTTGAAAATATTCATCAATAAAGATATAAAGATATTAAAGGATGTCACATTAGTTAAAGATAAAAAGATAATAATTAAAGGTATAAGAAAGAAGAGAAAAAAATCCCAGGGGAGAGAATATATTTCGGTAGAAACTACTTAATTAGATAAAGGTTTCGTCATCGTCATAATACGTATTATCAGGTTTTAACTATTTAATAAGCCAACGACCAATGTTTTTACCAGAATCATCCCGTAACTCATAAAAATTTGTGAAACGATACTTTCTTTTGTTGATAATAAATAATTAATGTAATTAAGCTAAAATCTTTATATTATGGGTTGAAAATTGAAATATATCAGAAGTAAAATATTAAATGAAAAACATTTTTCGGACGCCAGTCAAGTTGATTTTTTTGATGTAATTAGAAACAATTGACTAAAAAACTACGATATTTTTCAAAATCCGTCCTTTCTTTTTTTTTCGGGTTAAGGAAATGAAACCCAAATTAAACGTTACATTTGTTAATTTTACGATAATAAATTACAGAGATTTTTTTCTTGCGCTACAAGATAAAGGGGAGAAAAAAAATCTTCAGTAAGCGTCACAAACGGTATGAATTCAATTATTTTGACTTCGAAAGGCATTTTATAATAGTAGTATAGAAGAGAGGGACATGATGCGAAGAAATAAGAAGGGGATATCAAGCGAGTATAAAACAATAATCTATTGAATAAAAGAATAATAAAAATATAGGGTGGCACAAAAAAACGTAACACAATCTTTTCCATGGTGAAATTTCATCTTCATTGATCTCATCTTCTGACATTATTTTTCTCCATCATTGTTTTTATTTTCATTTTGTATTTTGTCTTGTTTGAATTATTATTTTTTCATTTTCTTTCTATTTGGTCTTTAGTATTATTCTCAGTTGTATTATTTTCTTATATTTTTTATAGTTCTTTGCTTCACTACTAAATTAGTATATTTGTTACAATTATAAATAATAAATTTCAACTTGATACGATGTTAAAAATTCACAATAAAATACAAGCGTACTTTCGATGATAAAAACAGTGTTAAACGTTCTAGATTTTAACACAGCACGATTATATCGATTTTTGTGTATGTCAAAGACTGAATAATATCCTCGTTGTTTGTTTGATTACGATAATAGAATCTAGGGTTGAAAAACTAACAACCGTAGGTCAACGACACACAAATTATTAGGTAATATCGAAGTATGCCTATATTCGTTTCGACTTACAAAAAAAAACTATGTCGAGACTGTAATTAAAATTTTTTGTCAGTTATTTCAGATAAAACGTCGTTAAAGTGATAAATAATAAATATATATCACTGAATTTGAATTTTAACATGGAAAAAAAAACTTCATGGTGGCCATTAACACTCGAAACGTCGTATAGATAACTTTCCTTTTCCAGAAAAATTTTCTCGTTTCTATCTAATTATTGCTAGAGTTTGTTTAACCATCCTTTACCATTACTTCATACATTGTCCAACTTAATCTCTCAATCATGAAATGGATGAAACGGAATTATGACGTTATTATCGTATTTTTTAACTAATGTCGACATAAACTTGTAACAGTTCAGTTAATTTTTCATTAAGAAAATGCCTTCCCGGTATAATGAGAAACAGTAAAGTTTAATTGTGTCTACAACGTTTGGGTTCACCCCAAAAATATAATCGTATAATACATTTTTAATATATATTATATAATTCGCCATTTAATCACGCTCAGGGACGTTAAAGCAAGCTAGAAATTTGAAACATATCAGTTAAAAAAAAACGGAGGTTTCTTCAAATTAAAAAATAAATTACTAAATTATGTAAAAAGGTACACAAGACATAAAGTATATATTAGTTTTATTTCGAGGCGTTTAAGTTGCAATACATCCGAGCTAATTTCCCGCCGTTTCTGAACAGCCATTTGACAGTTCCCCTCTTGATGTTGCCAACTCACCCAGTGGGTACCAACTTACAACATACATGACATAAAATACAATTTTTGGAATTACCAATTTATTCATACAAACATGCCTTAACATGCGTTATTGAAAACAATCCTTAACATATGTCATTAGTTATATTTTAATTTTGAGGTTAATGTAAAATAACAGTCATGTAATATATGACAGAATACGTCACCGATAATGACGTAACGGTAGAGGATGGTTAAACAAATTCTATAGCATTTATTGTTCATGAAGTACATCAAACGTGTCACTAATGAGGTTACCAAAGACTATAAACATTTTACACTGTCAAATAAACAACTTTAGTATAAAGTAAATAATATCTAATTTTTTTTTTTTTCGTGTAGCGTAAGAGTATTATGTTGACTATAACCCATATTTATTATATCTAATCTTGTAAGGAAAGTTTCTTTTTCAAAATATATTACCGCTAGTCTGAGCTAGTGAAAAAAAAGTTTTTTATTAAATTATGTAAAGAAAAGGAATTTCAGTGTATTATATGTCATGAATTTAATTTAAACTTTTAATCTCATTTGAACCGGCACATTTGTCTCATAATGTTAGTTACCTTTATAATAATTATTAAAGTTAGGGCCATTTTCGTAATGCACTTTAGAACTGTCTTACTAATTTATATAAGTTAAATTATTTTACAGTTAAAGTTTAATTTGAAATATTTTCTCAAAATGTGTAAATTCAAAAGCCGCTTGAAAAAATTGCAAAAGTTATAAACAATTAACTGAAAAATAAAAATGGTTTTTTGAAAATATCTCAAAAACTATTTCACATTTTTCAAATTTGAAAAAAGATTCAAAAAGAGGAGAAAAGTTACCAAAAAAAAACTGCACCTCCTGGAACTGTAGGACCAATATTTATAATTTTCTCAGAGTATTGAAAATACAGCCGAAAACGAGGACTCTGACTTGCGTAAGTGCTGCCCTCTTTGGACCTTTAATAAATAAAAATTATTTAAACTTATTTATGAATAATAATCCGCGGTCAAAAAATTTTAACGCGATTTTTCTATTAATTATGCATTTATTAATTAAAGGTCACAGAAGAGATTACCGGTAGAAAAATTAAAAAATTGTTATTTTTTACTTTGTTATTAACAATTTACTTAAATTAAAAATAAAAAAGCTTGATTAATCATTGAAAAAAAATTTTTTTTCTCATATTACTATAGATCCGTTTTTTATGATCATAAATAACATGAAAATGATTTTAAAAAATTTTTATTTTCTATTGTTTACAAAATTGTTATAAACAAATGTGTTGTTTATAATATAATTTAAATTTTTTTTTTTTGGAAACAATCTTTGATGCAAATTATAATTTTTAAAAAAAAATCGTTCCTTTTGTTTGAATAGATTAAATTTTTTCTAGCGTATTTTATTTGAATACAATTACCTATAGAGAAAAAAACTTTAGGACTTCTTTTAGTTGGGAAAAAAAAGTGACAAAAAACAATTGTAAGATAAAAAATGAGACAAAAAACAATAGTTTTAAAAAAAGGAAAGAAAATATGAGGTGTAAAAACAACAGTTGTTAAAAATAAGAAGGGGAAAAAATTGTGTAAAAAGTAATAAAAGAGGGAAATAAAATATAGAACATAAAAACAATAGTTGTTAACAAAAGGGAGAAAAATGGAGAAAAAAATAATTTAGTAAAAAAAGGAAAAATATGTTATAAAAAATAACAATCATAAAGAAATCAGGAAGAAACAATAGAGCAAAAACAATAGTTTAAAAAAAAGGAAAATGGAGCAAAAAATTATGGTTGTAAAAAAATGGAGGAAACTGAAATCCGGCCAAAAAATTATAATTAAAAAAAAATAGGGCTAAAATATAATTGTAAAAAAAGTGGGGCAAAAAAATAATAGTCGAAAAAAAATTACAGGAAAAAAGGGGCAAAAAAATTATGATTGTAAAAATATGGAAGAAAAATAAAATAGGATAAAAAAATCGATTGTGTCGCCCCAAAACTTTCCCAACGAATATCCACGAATACTATTTCAAATATTTAAATTTAAAGTTTTAAATTTTGACATTTTTTTATTTTTGACAGGTGACAGTTGGAAAAATTATTTTGACTATTTTGAATAGAGTTTTTCAAGGGCTTTCAAATGACATATTGGACGTCAAATTCCGTGATACATTGCTTTGATAATTTTTGACAGTGTATAATGAATTCTTCCGACGGGTAACCCAAACCCATATACCAAATTTCAGCTCAATCGGATTAAACGTGTAGCCTCTATTGTGGAAGAATACAGACAGACAGACAAACAGACAGACAGACAGACTTTCATGTGGAAATGGTCTTAATCATCTTAGGTGACCTTAAAATGAATATTTCCATCTTTATCTCGAAATTTTTTTTGCTCAAAAGTTCTAGATTTTGTAAATATTTCAAAAATTTCAAGAACTAGGATCAAAAATTTCAGGAACTTTGATAAAAATTTAAAAAATTTAAATAAAATAATCCAAATATTTCAAAAAGTGTAAAAATTTCAAGATCTTGTAATGATTTCAAAATTTTCAATTAAAAAAAATAAAAAAAACTATAAAAATTTAAAAAACGTGTAACAATTTCTAGATTTTGTAGATTTCAAAAATTTCAAGAACTTTAATCAAAAATTTCAGGAAATTTGATAAAAATTTAAAAAGTTTTAATCAAAAATCTCTAAATATTTCAAAAATTTCAAAAACTTTGATCAAAAATTTCATAAATTTTGATAAAATTCAAAAATTTCAATGAAAGATGTGTAAATTTTTTAAAAAATGTAAAAAATTCAAGATTTGTAAAAATTTCAAAAGCGTCAATAAAAAAAAACTATAAAAATTTTAAAAACGTGTAAAAATTTCCAGATTTTGTAGATTTCGAAAATTTCAAAAACTGTAATCAAAAATTTCAGGAAATTTGATAAAAATTTAAAAACTTTTAATCAAAAATCTCTAAATATTTCAAAAACTTTGATCAAAAATTTCAGGAATTTTGATAAATATTCAAAAATTTCAATGAAAAATATGTAAATTTTTAAAAAATTTTAAAAAATGTAAAAAATTCAAGATTTTTAAAAATTTCAAAGGTTTCAATAAAAAATCTATAAAAATTTAAAAAAATCGGTTGTGTCGTCCCAAAACTTTCCCGACGAGTATCCACATATATTTTTCGCATATTTAATATTTTTCTATTTTTGACAGGTGACAGTTGGAGAAATAATTTTGACTGTTCTGTATAGAGTTTTTCAAGAGTTTTAAAATGACAAATTGCACATCAAATTTCGTGACATATTGCTTTTGTTATTTTTTGATAGTGTCACTTTAATTTGACAGATGTCATACAAAAACTAATGAATTCTTCCGACAGATAACCCAAACCGATATACCAAATTTTAGCTCAATCGGATTAAGCATGTGGCCTTTATTGTGGAAGAATACACACACAGACAGACAGACAGACAGACAGACAGATATTTCCATTTCCATTTCAAATTTTTTTTTAGCTTGTTCACTTCCCTTCTCGGAGGTGGGCCGGGAAAGTAAAATGGGAATAAAAAATGTGGAAAAAAATGGATAAACAAATACTTACCAAGAGAAAAATCTAGTTTTGCACTTATTAAAAAATCAATAATAATAGAATCAATACGACATAATATACTATTATTAATTTGTATATGTACTTGTTTTTTTTAATAACACCCTGTATACAATCAAGATAAAATTTAATACACAACTTAAAATTTTATATATGTAGAATAAAATTGGTTGGTAATTTTTTTATTAAAAAAAAAATCTGTGATAAACAAAAAAATAAATAATCCTCCCTAACATTAAATATATACAATTTTATTAGAACGCAATTTTAAGCACGACAGTTTTTTTTTTTTTTAATTCACTTAAAATTTTTCAATTTGCCTTCATTTGTGTGGATTTCTTGAAGTTATTTCTTTGATGGAAACATACATACATTTTATCATCGTATGCATCCGGTTGCCATTCTATAGGATCTAAATATTCCGGTTCTTCCAATTTAATTATAGCGACATTTTCTTCCTTTACTCTATTCGAAATCACCCAATCGAAATGAGATTTAGCCACAACTTTAGGTTTATTTATTTGTTTTAACTTATAACATAAATAAATTAGTCCTGATATTAAAATTAATATACTTATTGATAATAAAATTATTATTATTATTAAAATATTTATTTCCATTGGAGTATCTTTAGAACTGGAATTTTCTATATTGTTGGGAATTTTATCTATAAATTCCATTGATGTATTTCTATTTGTACTAATATTTAAATTTTCTTTACTAGTTTTATTATTTTTTTCTTCTGTAGTAAAATTTAAATTTTCTATTATGTTATTTTGCTCTGTAGTAGTGAAATCTTCTGTAGTAGTTTTATCGTTACTGTTTTCATTTGTTATAGTATTTTGTTCTGTTTCTTCTGTACTTAAATCTATATCTTCTTTATTAATTTCATTTGTTATATTATAAATTGGTTTTAAATATTTCATTATATTCGGGTTTAAAGTTAATATATTATCAGCTTTAGCGACGTAAATATTTTCTTGATCAGTGCTCCATCTTCCACCAAATTCTTGTATCAATTTTAATGAAAATAAAGCTGTATTGTTAAAAAATATTGTTTTGTTATTGTATAAAACTGGACCTTTATATAACCATGTAAAATTTTGTGTTTCAAATTCATTCCATACTGCTATTGTTTCATTATTTTTAAAATATCCTAATTGATATGGTACATTATAGGTTAAATGAAGTGTTTTATTAAAATCAACTTTTGCTATTCTTCTGTATATAAATCCTTCAGTATGGTTTTTGTTTAATTCAAATTTTAAACGTTTTATTAAAATCTGTGGTAATATTTTAGTTTTAACTCTTAAAAGACACTTTCCATATCTACAATCCAATGTAAATTGACCATCAGTTTTTGGACACGAATTATTGGATATGCACAAATAAAATACGTCTACATTTCTATTAGAAAAAATTACTGAGTAATGTTCACTTGTCACTAAAACACATTTTACTAAAACCAAAAGAATTATTTTCATATTGACTAAAATGATTATAATGAGCTACTGATGATATAAAATGATATAAAAAAATATATACAAAGCATACCGCAATTTCCGTCGTTCTGATGTATTTCCGATTTATCTATTAATACATAATTATCAGGTCTTTCCATAAGTTACGGTTTTTTCGGTCAATTATTAAAGTTTATCTACAGGGTATATTAAAAGTGATGATTCTTTTTAATTAGTCATAATTTACCTCTTTTTATTAATATACAAACTAAGTAAAAATTAGAAGTTAAAATCGGTTGTGACACTCTAAAACTGTCTCCACGAATATCCAGGAACGAATAATTTTTCAGGTATTGTTAAAGATTCAAATTTTTGGCATTTTTTTATTACTTTCCCGGCCCCATCAAAAGGAAAGTAAGGTGAACGAGCAAAAAAAATCGAGATATCGACGGAAATTTTTGGTCTGTTTGTGTGTCTGTGTGTAATTTTTGACGATAACTGCAGAAACATTTAACCAATCCAGCTCAAATTTGGTATGAACGGTCGGTGTGTGACTCGAATGCAACCATTAGTTTTTGGTTTAAATTGGTGCAGTAAAAGGTCCTCAAGACCGACATTGATTGAATACATGTGAAAATTTTTTTGCCTTTTTTTAAATTTTAAGGACAAATAATACACTTTAGTGCAAATTGTTTCAGTACAAATTTTTAGACCATAAAATTTTCTACAATTTTTGTATTAAACTTTTTCCAGAATTTTCAATAGTTGCACCACTAGAGGGCGCGCAAAAAATATACATGTACGTTTTTTGCAGTTTTCCCAAATTTTGAGGACAAAAAATACACTTTAGTGCAAAATGTTCCAGTGCAAATTTTTAGAGTATAAAATTTTCTACAATTTTTGTATTAAACTTTTTCCAGAATTTCCAATAGTTGCACCACTAGAGGGCGCGCAAAAAATATGCATGTACGTTTTTTGCAGTTTTTCCAAATTTTGAGGACAAAAAATACACTTTAGTACAAAATGTTCTAGTGCAAATTTTTAGAGCATAAAATTTTCTACAATTTTTGTATTAAACTTTTTCCTGAATTTCCAATGGTTGCGCCACTAGAGGGAGCGCAAAAAATATTCATGTAGGTTTTTTGCAGTTTTTCCAAATTTTGAGGACAAAAAATACACTTTAATGCAAAATATTCCAATGCAAATTTTTATACCATAAAATGTTCTACAATTTTTGTATTAAACATTTTCCAGATTTTCCAATAGTTGCGCCACTAGAGGGCGCGCAAAAAATATGCATGTAGGTTTTTTGCAGTTTTTCCAAATTTTGAGGACAAAAAATACACTTTAGTGCAAAATATTCCAATGCAAATTTTTAAAGCATAAAATTTTCTACAATTTTTGTATTAAACTTTTTCCAGAATTTCCAATAGTTGCACCACTAGAGGGCGCGCAAAAATAAACATGTAGGTTTTTTGCAGTTTTTCCAAATTTTGAGGACAAAAAATACACTTTAATGCAAAATATTCCAATGCAAATTTTTATACCATAAAATGTTCTACAATTTTTGTATTAAACATTTTCCAGATTTTCCAATAGTTGCGCCACTAGAAGGCGCGCAAAAAATATGCATGTAGGTTTTTTGCAGTTTTTCCAAATTTTGAGGACAAAAAATACACTTTAGTGCAAAATGTTCCAGTACAAATTTTTAGAGCATAAAATTTTCTACAATTTTTGTATTAAACTTTTTCCAGAATTTCCAATAGTTGCGCCACTAGAGGGCGCGCAAAAAATATACATGTACGTTTTTTGCAGTTTTCCCAAATTTTGAGGACAAAAAATACACTTTAGTGCAAAATGTTCCAGTGCAAATTTTAAGATCATAAAATTTTCTACAATTTTTGTACTAAACTTTTTCCCGAATTCTCAATAGTTTATGTCATTATCGACATTGAAATATAAATTTAGTAGACGCATTTACCGTCGGATTGCTATTTAAAACTAATGGATTTTTTCAATGGATAACCCAAACTCATATACCAAAATTCAGCTCAATCGGATTAAGAGTCTTCTATGATGGAAAAATACACACAGACAGACAGATAATCAAATAGATAGACAGACAGACAGATTTCCATTTCGAAATGGTCTTAATCGTCTCAAAAGATCTCAAAATGGATATTTCCATCCTTAAGTTGAAAATTTTTTTGAGCTGGTTTTCAATATTTTTCCTTCTCGGATGGTGGGTCGGGAAAGTAAAAATAAAATATATTATTAAATTTTTACAATGTAAAAGTTTCTCACTATTTTTGGAAAACAACATGTAAATTTCTTAACAAAAACATTTTTTTAACAAAATAAATTCCATTTTTGGATAAAAAAAAAATGTAATAAATAAAACATTTTTCTTCAAACTGTTACACTAAATACAAACCTGCAACGGCTACCAATTTCCGATCTCTGATTATCATCGATTGTTATTTAACAGAGGAAATTGCTTTCTAATTTTTACGAAAACAAATTTAATTAAACTTGTTATCTTTTGCACAAGAACGTATTTAAAAGTTTTTTTTTTTTTTTTTAGAAAAGTTGTGTCACCACTAATGGCTTGAACAATGTCGACACTAAAGTTTGTTAACAAGAGAACGCGGAAAACGGCGTTATTCAACTTGTTTACAAACTTTATGGCTGAAACATACTTTTAACATAACTAAAGATTATATAGAGGGACGTCCACTTTATTAGATTAAAAAAAATTGATTTGACGTTAAATGAATATTTAATTTTTTTTTTTTAATAGGAAAAATTAAATAACTTTTTACAATTATTATAAAAAAAAATAATAATAATATTTTTATTCAAGATGGTGAAAAAATATTTTTTATATGTCAACGAAATTTAGTTTTCTGATACTGAAAATTCCTTTTCGTCGTAAGCCGAAAAGAAAATAACGAAATACAATACCCGCATGATTCCTTTCAGGAAATAAAAACAGGTGCGAATATTGAATTTTTTAGCATCAGCTTTCCTTATCACTCAGAAAAATGTGGATAATATTAGTTTATCGAATAGCTATGGATCCTTTTACCGTAATGAAATCCTTATTTACGATTTAGTATAAAATTATATTAAATAAAAATTGATTTTTCTACTTACATTATTTTTTTTTTTTTTGAATATCAGCGTTGTTGAAGAATATCGTCAACACTAAATAAAATCGGCTGTGTCACCCCAGGACTTTCCCGACTCGACCGTAGAGAATATGTTATTTATTATTATTATTTTAATTATAAAATACTAAGCATTACATTGATTTATGGAACACATTAAAAATAGCGAACTGTTGGTGAATTAATATTTCAATGTTGGTAATGACATAAGCTGCGCATGCGTACGTTATATATCATACTGCTACAATTAGGATCTCCAAAAATCATGTGTGAAAACTATTGGGAATTCGGGAAAAATTTTCATACAATAGTTGTAGGGAATTTTAAATGTGTATTTTTCTCGCCATCTAGCGGCGAAACTATGAGGAATTCGATAAAAGTTAAACATAAAAGTTAAAGAAAATTTGATGCTTTACAACTTTGCACGAGAAAATTTTGCACTAAATACATTGTTTGTCCTCAAAATCATGAAAAACTAGAGAAAACATACATTCACATTTTTTACGCGCCCTCTAGTGGCGCAACTATTGGAGATTTTAGAAAAAGTTTGAAATAGAAGTTATAGAGAATTTTATGCTCTAAAACTTTGTACTACAAAATTTTTCACTAAAATGCATTTTTGTCCTCAAAATCAAGAAAAACTAGAGAAAACATACATGCACATTTTTTACGCGCCCTCTAGTGGCGCAACTATTGGAAATTTTGGAAAAGGCTTAAGGCAAAAATTGTAGGTAATTTTATGCTCTAAAACTTTGTACTACAACATTTTGCACTAAAATGTATTGTTTGTCCTCAAAATTTGGAAAAGTGCGAAAAATCTACATGCATATTTTTTGCGCGCCCTCTAGTGGCGCAACTATTGGAAAATCTGGAAAAAGTTAAATACAAAAATTGTAGAAAATTTTATTCTCTAAAAATTTGCACTAAAAGATTTTGCACCAAAGTGTATTTTTTGTCCTCAAAATTTGGAAAAACTGCGAAAAACCTACATGTATATTTTTTGCGCGCCATCTAGTAGCGCAACTATTGGAAATTCCGGAAAAAGTTTAATACAAAAATTGTAGAAAATTTTATACTCTAAAAATTTGCACTGGAACATTTTGCACTAAAGTGTATTTTTTGTCCTCAAAATTTGGAAAAGTGCGAAAAATCTACATGCATATTTTTTGCGCGCCCTCTAGTGGCGCAACTATTGGAAATATTGGAAAAGGCTTAAGAAAAAAATTGTAGGTAATTTTATGCTCTAAAACTTTGTACTACAACATTTTGCACTAAAATGTATTGTTTGTCCTTAAAATTTAAATAAAGCAAAAAATTGTTACATGTATATTTAACCAATGTCGGTCTAGAGGACCCTCCACTGCACCAATTTAAACCAAAAACTAATGATCGCATTCTAGGCACACACCGACCCTCCATACCAAATTTCAGCTTGATTGGTCAAACGGTTCGGCAGTTATCGTAGAAGATTACACACAGACAGACCATACGCTGGAAATGGTCTCAATCTTCTTGGGGGATCTCAAAATGGATATTTCCATCGATATCTCGATTTTTATTTTTTGCTCGATCATTATACTTTCCCTTTGATGGGTCCGGGAAAGTAAAACTACACTTTTTTAACACTCTACGTACGTTTCGCTAACTATGTTAGCATTATCAGAAGTTTGAATTGTTTTAACTTTTACATTTTTTTTCTATAACTTGATTGAGAAATAGGGAAAAAATGGAAAAAACAGAGAAAAATTGGGAATAAATAAGAGAAAATGGGCAATATAGGAAAATTTGGAAAAAATATGAAAATTTGGGAAATAGGTGAAAATATTGAAAACGTAAGGAAAAATAAGGAAAATAGGACAAAATAGGAAGAAATAACTACAAATAAAGACAAGTAAAATATGCAAAAATAAAGACAATAGACTAATGGAAATCAAAAAAAAAAATAGAAATATATATATAGAAAATAAAGAAAAATATAGAAAAAAAGAGAAAAGTAATAAAAAATTGGGAAAAACGGAAAAAAGGAAGAAATAGGGTAAAATTGTGAAAAATAAAGACATTTTCAAAAAATAATGAAAATCAGGGAAAAAATAAAGAAAAATTGGACTAAATTGAAGAAAATAGGGAAATTTGGGAAAAATAATGAAAATAATCGAAAAATTGAAGACTAAATATAGAAAAAATAGTAAAATTTGCGAAAAAGAGGGAAGAAAAAATAGGAACAAATAGGAAGAAATTAAAAAAAGATAGATAAAATAGGGAAATTAGAGATAAATATAGAAAAATAGGGAAATATATCTGAAAATACTGAAATATAGAAAAAATAAGGAAAAGTAGATAATACTAGAGAGATATATACAAATAAGTAGGGAAAAACAGGAAAAAATAGGGGAAATACACAAAATTAGAGAAAAATAGGAAAATATATTAAAAATAGAGAAAACACAAGATGAAATATGGAAAAGCAGGAAGAAATTAGGTAAAAAAATTGGCAAAAATAGGAAAAAATAAGAAGAAATGATGGAAAATTAAAGAAAATAGGAAAAATAGGAAAAAATAGAAGAAACAGATAAAAATATTTAATAATAGAAAATACTATGAATAAATGGGAAAAAAGGTCAAAATAGAGATATAGAAAAAAAAATTAGGAAAAACAAAATAATAATAGAAAAAAAAGAACAAATAGAAAGAAATAGAAAAAATAGGGTAAAATAGGAAAACATGGGAAAAATTTGAAAAATCGAAAAAAATAGATAAAAACAGGAAGTTTTTTCGTTATTTTCTGTATTTTACCATTTTATTTTTCATTTCTTTTTTCAAAAGTTTCTGATTTGTCTTTTTTTTAAATGCTTTCTGATTTTTTTCCGATTTTTTCGAATCTCTTATTTTTTCTCTTCATTTTTTTTTACAAATTCGGGTTTGGAAAAATGTGTTTTTACTTTTTTTTATTTTCTATTTTTTTTTTTGAGAGAATAAATGCATTTTTACTTTTTTTTCTAATTTTTTTGTACGAAAAATGCATTCTTGCTTTTTTTCAAAATCGAGTGTGAAAAAATGCTTTGTTGATTATTTTTAATCAAAATTCGGGTGTGAAAAAATGCATTTTTGTTTTATTTACAAATACCATGTTAATATTTCTGAGGCCCAAAAGCCTCAGTTTTAGTTTCGTGATGGAGAAAAACAATTCTTACCCTCACTTTTATCGACGTTTTAGAGTTCCCCGAGTCTGAAAATGTAAAAAAAAATCTTGTCTGGATGTAAACACTGTAACTTTAAAACGAAAGCTTGGATCGAGTTCCGGTTTCCACTTTACCTAGATAGCTTTGTCCAAGGAACAACCCTATTGAGTTTGAGCAGGATCGGACTAGCCCTTTCGGTACCCATCATA
Organism: Neocrepidodera transversa; assembly: GCA_963243735.1. NCBI lineage: Eukaryota > Metazoa > Arthropoda > Insecta > Coleoptera > Chrysomelidae > Neocrepidodera > Neocrepidodera transversa. The sequence continues at coordinate 564,115 of OY725341.1, read as the reverse complement.
CAAATTACAAATTAAAGTGGTTTGCATGGAAAAATTATTGACACATTGTTTGATTAACGGCTTTTTTTTCCTTTTTTACAATTTTTTTGATTATTTTCATTGTTCCTTATAATTTTTTATTTTTTTTTCTTTCACATTTTATCTGTTTCCTCATTATTCTGATGTTTTGTTTTTTTTCTGTTTTTTTTTAGATTTTTTTTTAATCTTTTCTCTTTGTTTTGTTTTTTTTATTTCTTTTTCTAATTTTTTATAATTTTATAATTATTTTGTAGAAAGAGACTTTTTCTGATTTTTTCTCATTTTTCTGATTTTTTTCTAATTTTTTCAATGCTTTCTAATTTTTCCTCTTTTTTGTCACTGTTTCGTTTTTTTTTCTATTTCTTTTTTTTAACTACTTTTTTTTTCTTTTTCTAATTTTATTCAATTTTTTTTTCATTTTTCTTTATCCTTTGATTTTTTCCGATTTTTTTACCACTTTTTTTTGGAATTTTGTTGCGATTTTTTTCATTTATTTTTTTAATTCTTTCTTTTGTTTATAATTGTTCCGGTTTTTGGTTGTTCTTTACGGTTTTTTCCAACTTATTCAATTTTTTTTTGCGATATAATCCGATTTTTTGCATTTTGACGTTATTTCGATTTTTTTTATAATTTCTTTTGAGGATAAAAAAATTTTTTTTTTTTACTTTGTTTATTAATAATTACAATGTTAAATTCGAAAAAACTAAAATATTTTCTAAATTTAGAGTTTTATATTATCTTTCGAATAGTAAAAATCCCATTTTAATATCTTTAATATTTTAAATTTTTTTTTAAACTTATAATTAAATTTCAAGAAAAAAATTATGAATTCTACAATTTTTTGAATAAAATTTTGAAACAAATCGCAATTATAGATTTTTTTTAGTACAAATTTAAGGGTATTTTTTTTAATTTTTAATATTAATATTAACCTTAAAAAAAATGAAACCTAAAGTTAGTTTAAAAAACTAAAAAAAATCTAATTAATAAATCATTTTTTTTATTGTTTATTAAGAAAAAAACTTTTATATAATCTATTTTAATTTTGGTGTTTTTATTTATTATTTCAAAATAGTTAATAGAATAAATTAAATAAAAAAAAATACAGTTTTTATAGTGTATGATGTTATTAATTGGATTATATCTATACTTTGCACATTAGCGATAAAAAATTTACGATCAAAGTTAAATTTTAATTACAAAAAAAATCGTTAAAGTCGTAAATTTATTTGATATTCAAACGTTAATTTCACAGTGACTAATCTAAAGGTTTTAATTAATCTGAATATCATTTTTTACAATACAATTCGATGATTATTTAAATGTTTATTAAATATGCACTGTATATACAGTGCGACTCAAAAAGTCTGCACCATATGGGAAAAATATTTATTATTCATTTGACAGTAAATTTTATTCTTAATAAAAGTTGGTACATTGCGTAAAACTGCTATTTCAAGCGTTAAATTTTCAAATTTTTAAATGGTATATAGGGGCGGGCAAAAGTAGGAATTTTAACCAAGAGTAAAGTACCCTTATTTTTGACAATATCAAAAAAAATTATTTAGGAAAGTTGTTTAGAATTAAAAATTACACTTAGATTTAAAATCACAGCCTCCTACGCAAAAAATCCATTTTTTTATGTTTTAGTCTAGCTCAAAATAATATCATTTCGTATGCACTTTAGGGGCCTTCTTTAAATCACTATAATACATTTTTGTTAAAAAAATTTGGTTTTCGTAGTTATTTTTACACCATTTTTTTTTTTAATTTTTTTATGATTTTGGGTTTTTTTTTGGTACACAGTTGAAATTTCACACTGTATACATGTACATAAAAACTACCATTATGATTTAATTGAAGAAATTGGGTAAAAAAATGATACCCAAACTTTTTTAGCACCAACATTCACTTATTTGCGTCAAAAAATATATTTTTAAATTTAATGGTGTAAAACAAAACTTAGCTAAAATTAACTAAACAAAATGACGCTTTGAAAATTAAAATAAAATAAGAAAATAAAAATTACAAAATAATGGTTATTAATCTTAAAGGTGTAAAATTAAACCTAAACTAAACTAAATTAAGCTTTTTAAAATTGAAATAAAAACAAAGAATATAATAATTATAAAAATAAGGGTACTTTACTCTTGGTTAAAATTCCTATTTTTTGCCCGCCCCTGTATGCCATTTAGAAATTTGAAAGTTTGAAACTTGTAATAGCAGTTTTACACAATTCACCAACTTTTATCAACAATAAAATTTTCTATCAAATGAATAATAAAAATTTTTCTCACATGGTGCAGACTTTTTTTGAGTCGCACTGTATATTGGATAAATAATTTTTTTTATTAAAAAAGGATTGATATATTTTTAATATTCTTATAAAAAAACGACTGAGGTCAATTTAATTCTTTTCTCCAACAAATAAAATTCTAGACAACGTCTGTCTGTATATGTGTGTCCTCAATTGCTTTCAATTTCCAACATCTCTATACCACAATTCCTTTACTTACTTTTCGTCGAGTGGTTGGTTGCACTTGCATGTACAGTTGAAGTTTTCTTTTTTTAAACTTCCGTCAATAAAGAAAATGTTGACGTCATGTGAGCTTTTTGTCTGCTTTAAAACTTCATTGTTAGAAATAAATTTTTGTCGAAACAAATATTGTTATATAGTTGCAAATTTTTTCTTACTTGTTTACTTTATACTGGATGACTACTTTTTTTAATGGGATTGTATTGGTTACATCAAAACCATCCTAGTTAAATCGAAAAAAAGTTGCGCATCTGGAAACTAACCGAAAATAAACGAAAACAAATGAAAATAAACGAAAACAAACGAAAACAAATGAAAACAAACAAAAACAAATGAAAATAAACGAAAACAAACGGAAATAAACGAAAGCAAATGAAAACAAACGAAAATGAACGAAAACAAACAAAAATAAATGAAGATAAACGAAAACAAATGAAAACGAACAAAAACAAACGAAAGCAAATGAAAATAAACGAAAACAAACGGAAATAAACGAAAACAAACGAAAATGAACGAAAACAAATGAAGATAAACGAAAACAAATGAAAACAAACGAAAACAAATGAAAATAAACAAAAACAAAAGAAAACAAATGAAAATAAACGAAAACAAACGGAAATAAACGAAAGCAAATGAAAACAAACGAAAACAAATGAAAACAAACGAAAACAAATGAAAACAAACGAAAACAAATGAAAACAAACAAAAATGAACGAAAACAACAAAAACAAATGAAGATAAACGAAAATAAATGAAGATAAACGAAAACAAACGAAAATAAATGAAAGCTAATGAAAACAAACGAAAGCAAACGAAAATAAACGAAAGCAAATGAAAACAAACGAAAATGAACGAAAACAAACAAAAACAAATGAAGATAAACGAAAACAAATGAAAACAAACGGAAATAAACGAAAGCAAATGAAAACAAACGAAAATGAACGAAAAAATGAAGATAAACGAAAACAAATGAAAATAAACAAAAAAAAATGAAAACAAACGAAAACAAATGAAAATAAACGAAAACAAATGAAAACAAACAAAAATGAACAAAAACAAATGAAGATAAACGAAAACAAATGAAAACAAATGAAAACAAATATAAACAAATGAAAACAAATGAAAATAAACCATAGCAAATGAAAACAAACGAAAATGAACGAAAAAAAACAAAAACAAATGAAAACAAACGAAAACAAATGAAAATAAACGAAAAGAAATGAAAACAAACGAAAATAAACGAAACGGTTCTTGTGATATGACGAAAAAATGAAATTCGATCATTTGGTTATCCTTGATTTATTTTCTAAATTACTCAAAAATATTTAAAGTTTTTCATTTGATATTTTCAGATTTTACATCCAACGTTTTGTATTCTCTGGACCATCCTCAACTTACTTTTTTCACAGTTTTCGGTTAACATGAACCATAATTGAAATTATATAGTAGTTGGTTTTTTTTTTCAGAAAAAAACATTTCAACTACGCCCTCACATATCCGTCAATATCGGAATTAATATCAAAAATAACAGGAAACAAAAATTAAAGCGTATCGAAAATCGATTAAATTAGGGTAAGGCTTGCTATATAAACAACTAAATTCATTCATCCGTATTCTCTTCGATTTTTTTCTAATTTGGATTTAAGAGGATTTCACTGAATATTCAAAAAGGATCAACAGTCATGCATATTAACAAAATTAGAAGATTATCGTTTAAAATCGAGTACATAATCCCCTTATGAACTAAAAGTAATAATGGTTGTTTACCTGATCAATTATCGGTTCTAAATGTGTTTTTCAGAAAATAGGATTATTATATTACCTACTTATTTTTCAGGAACAAAAAATCCCGAATGGGCTACTTTTGTATAACGAAATCTAATATATTGATATTACTTATTAAATGACTAATATGATATCTTAAATAACTTTTCACAAATTTACTTTTTCTTTAAGAACTACCAGATTAAATAAACAGTGACGTACTACCTGAGATTTAATTTAATTGGCTCTTTATATATATTTTTATAAGATTGGTACACCTTACTTTTAAAGTCACTTTGAAGACGGGAGTGTCTATAAAACCAAAATTTGTTTACGTCTTTATCTTTATGTTATATCGATTGTGATTTTTTATTTGTGATTGTGGGAGTGTTTTGAAAAATGGAGAATGAATATATAAAAACTTCATCAAATAATCTACCTAATGTGAATTATTTTATGATACACGATTATAGAAATCAAAGAAATTAAAATTTAGGTAAACCTGCAATTTAAGTATGTTAAAAGTGTGTTACTAACGCACAATTACATTAAACCAAATTTTTCTGCTTTTGGTTGTTATTTCTTATTAACTATTAACGAAAACCAATCAAAATCGATATACCGATTATTTTAGTTGTACCACCAAATATAATATGTGGTCGAGTAGACACTTTCAAATTAAATCTGCAAAATGGGAGGAGTTACAGGTAGTACGTCATAGCCCGCGAGATTTGAAAATAAAAGTCAGTAGAGCCCAATAGCGTTAATATTTAAAATTTTTAATCAGTGCAGATAGAATAACACATTTTGACCTTACATAGATAATAAAAACAATTGAAGACTAAACGTGATGTCAGACGTAAGCAATCTGAGGAAATCTGTCAAATTAATTATACGCAACTGTCATTGCGTTTGTCAAAAGCGGTTTTCTTTAATCATAATAAAAAATTCAACAGCAAATAAGCTCTTTCTATTGAATTCCTATATTTTTAAAGTACATTTTCGACATAATCAAATAAAATAGGGGTAAGTAATTCTTTATCAGATATATTTTCGTTTGAAATAGTGTAAGGTTATGTAATAAATATTTTGATATTAATTAATGCTATTTATGCAATAATACCTGTTCTTAAATTAATCTAAAAATTAAATTAAATTAATCTAAAAATTAATTTAATAGTTTTTCAAATCTAAGTGTCAAATGAAACGAATTCTTCATATTTTCATCTCTACTTGAAAGTTTTAAAATTCACAGTGCAATTAACATAATGAAATGTCAAATTAATTTCTTGAATATTCTCATTAAATTATCTTCAAATATAAACACAAAAAAAATTCAAAAAATATCAGTGTAAAAATGATTAATGTTCTAATAGTGGAAAAAATAGTATATAAACCACGCTAGAGAAGATTTTTCTCAGCCTCGCAATTTACTTCTCGACCTTCGTGTATAATTATACTATTATTGCAATTTATAAAATTAAGTTCCCAATATTATAGTTTTTAAATTTGTATTTGTGTTTTATTTAATATAATTTAAAATTTATTAAAAATATTTAGTATTTTCTATAATATAAATGAAATTTGAAAAAAATCCGATTAATAATTGTTAATTATGCTTTGGTTATCATATTAAATAAGTGAAATAAAATAACATTAATTAATAAAAACCATTATACAGTGTGTCCACTGATGGGGTATCATATAGGTAAAAATTTTTAAATTTCAGTTTTAGCGAAAAATGTCATTCTTGATAAAAAGTTTTACTTGTACTGAAATCTAAAATACAATCATCAGAAATCAGTTTTTTCCAGTAGTATACGAGGTTTGTCAAAAAATATGAATTTTACTCAAAAATAAAGTACCTTTAAATTTGACAACATCGAAAAACATTATTTAAAAAAGTTGATCAGAACTAAAAACTAAGTTCAAATATGCAATTACATCCATTTACTACATTGAAAAAATGTATTTCTAGGTACAATAACAATGCAAATTTTACTGTAGTTACTTGTTTAAATTGCAAAATTGTTAGAAAATATTAAGTAACGAGAAGGTTATCATGACTTTTATAAACACAAGAGATAAATATTCATTCAAAATAAAAACAATTTTAAACAAGCACAAAACCTATTTTCAATATAAATTTATGTAATTGCATATTTGAACTTAAAATTTAGTTCTGATCAACTTTTTTAAATATCATTTTTCGATGTTGTCAAATTTAAATGTACTTTACTCTTGAGTAAAATTCATATTTTTTGACAAACCTCGTATACTACTAGAAAAAATTGATATCTGATGATTGCATTTTAGATTTCAGGATACCCCATTCGTGGAAACACTGTATAATATTTATTTAAAAATATTCTAATACAATATATTTTCAATATTTCAAATTTTTCTCATCGGACTAAACGATATACCTTAATTATATATTAAACGGATTACGGACGAAACGATAATCGCCCTTAAAATTAAGTGCTGAATAAAAACGATTCGATTCTAATATATAAACTAGATTAGAAACAACATAAAAAAATATCATTTAGAAATAAATTTAGAGGCAGCACCATTATTATAATTAGTATATAAATTATACCAAATAAATAAACCACATATATTTATTTTTCAATTATACACCTATAATTATGTATTTATTTTTATTACAAGAAATTATTATATATAATAACACTAAGCAGGAACTTTCCCTGATCTCGCGTTTGAATAAATGCTTCAAATTATTAATTATCAATATGTAACGTTCGTAAACGTATAAAGTATTAATTAGACTGATTACGGATCTGTGTTTATATGTTGCATAAAATTAAATTACAAACCAGAGAATTGTGCCTTGTGCTAGTACAATCCCCTGAAAGGCTTTTTAGAAGCCGGAAACAATACAAACAAATACACAAATTATATCTTAAAATTAAATAAACATAGATTAAAAAATTAAAACGAAATGAAGCTTTAGCCAAAAAAAAACACCTGGTGACACTGATTAAATTTTTTCCACCATAATTATCTTTCCTTATAAATTATTACCAAAGAAATATTAATCAGTTTAAAATTTGTAAACAAAAGTAACTTTTTAAATGATTCATCCTGTAGGTACTGATTCTTTTTTTTGCTTTTAGTACTACATAAAATGTACCTTTTATCATTATAAAAATTTATTACGTTATTAGATACTCTGACTCAAATTTTTTCGACAAATGAGTCGTATACTTATAATTAATTTAGATTCTAACCTATAAAAAAAACAAATAAAACTGTGATTTTGATAATTAACGTAAACAACGTTTATCCTTTATCAAAACATTCCATTTACAGCTTATAATTTTATACAGTTTTAAAAGAAATTAGTAATTTACTTACCCTTTAACTGCAAAAACAGAACAGCCAAGCTACACGTTTAACTTTATTAATGCATATCTTAGTTAACCATAAAAGTTTGTATATTTGGATGTAATATTAACACTCTATTACACATTGTTATACAATTTTCCATTATTGTTTGCACACACAATTGTAATTAATACCAGGAAAACCAAACAAATCACAACAATGACACTGAATTTGAAAATGAAAAACCTAGACCACTGTAGAGGTGTGGCGTGATTCTTCTATTGGTGAATTTATCACTGTTCTTTAATCGGAACCGGAGTAGAGTTCTTCCCGCAAGAAAATCACAGAGTTTTTTTGGAACTGTTCAGTTTATTGTCACTGGAGTTTTAAAAATCTACATGGTGTTTTTTTGAATCAGACTATATACTATATATACTCTGTCCAATATTTCATTTTCAGATCGACTAGTAATTTTGTGGTAAAATATTTAGTGTGGCTAATCTCTTTGGAAGTGTCTACTCGGCCATTACCAATTTTAAAAAATAGTGAATTATTTTAACCTAACATAATATGTATAACAAATATAATTACAGGGAATATAATTTAGCATATATTCTAATTTATTACTAAATGTTTATTATTCTGAAAAAGGAAGGAAAACAGTTGAAATATTAAAATATCGATATCCTTTAATATATCTTTAAATAGTGTCAATAGACACTACAATTTTTGATCGATTGTTGACAGAATTTGTGCACATTTAGTGATTTTTTTTTCGAAAACTTGGCTGGGGATTGTCAAAAAGTTAAAAGAAATATTGGATAAACTATATGCCTTTTTTTATTTTTCAATTCATTTTAATTTTGTAGGTGCAATTTATAAAAATTTTTATATTTACTTATCATTACAGAGAGCTTTTTTAAAAGAAGTAAAGTTGAAATATCAATAAAAATTTTGTTGCCTGACAATTTAACGAAAAATTTGCGAATCCGTAGTAAAAATATATGTTGATTTTTTTTTAATTCATTTTACAGTTGTATTAACGATTCTTACAACACTACGACCAAAGTTGTCACTGCACAAAAATGGAGTTGTGATTTTGTAACTGTGCTTTCTCCAGAGCAGTTACAGTTAGCCAAAGTTCCTTTAAAATGCTGTCACGCCACACCTCTAGACCACTGATCAGCTACTATAGTATATGTCGATAGGATGTGAGTTCGGCTTCGTTACTCTTTTCACTAGGCCTTGATCTATCTGTTCGGGTACTGCCAAAAATTCGGTCCTCCAAATCATATATGTAATACTCCTATATCGCCAATGTCCTATTTTAGCCTGTAGAAACAAAATGCGCATATAAATTACATTGGCGTCGTGTCTCGTGGTAAATAAGGAACGTAGAGAGAAAGGAAAGTTAAGCAAACGTAGAGGTGATTTATATTTTTGAAAATTATTCTACAAATGATGAATGAATAAATCATAACATTGTTTTTATTACAATATATCTTCTACTGAATATATAAAAATAACAATAAAAAAAATTCAGTACAGCTGTAACGCCTATGACTATCCGAGAATGCGTGAGAGAGAAACGATAGTCTACACTCTACTACCGGCGACGCACTTCTCTCTCAAGCTAACGATATAGGAGTATTACATATATGTTCCAAATACTCACACACTACTCCGAACGCTCCCAATTCTTCAAGCCGAACGCAGTTAGGGTTAAGTAAAAAGAGGGGTTAACTAAAAACTACTTAGTACTAGTTCAACTGTTAACTCATAGAGGGCAAACAAAGAAAATTAAATTGAATTAATAATTAAAGATCATATGCCAACATAGAAACAGTAATCTTCATTTTTTCCGCTTTCAATTTATAATTGAATATATATAAAGGAAAATTGTAATTAAAAATTTGAATGTATTCCATTGTTGCCACGTTACCTATAAAAAAAATCTACCTCACGATATTTACAAAACAAATGGTAGAAAGAAATAAAATGAAAATTCGTTTAAAATCTGACTAACATTTCCATGTTTAGCGTGGACGCAATTTCCTGAACTTTACTGAATTAATATTATTCGAGTGTAAATTTCTGCGACAAAGATTATGAGAAAGGCCTGTTGATTGTTAGATTTTCTAAAACGATTTTGTGTTAATTGGACGAAGCGGAACACGGTTGTCAAACTATGAATTACATTGATCAGCTTATGGAGGGAGATACGAAATCGTTGGCAGGATTGTTTGGAAATACAAAATTAGGTCAATGATACCCTTCGGTTGAACAAAAGACCACGTTGAACGATTGTTTAATATAATTGACTATTTCATTAAAATATCCATCTCAATTAAGCGGTAGAAGGTCAGAAGGTAACTTGTATTTTCGTGGAAATTGAAGATATGTTTTATTGATAATTTTTTTGTTGCTATGTAACATTTTAACTCTTAATTGAAATTATGTAGTATGGTGTATCTAATATTTCTTTTATTTGACAATCCCCAGCTGAGTTGGCGAAAAAAAAAATTACTAAAATAAAATGCGTAGTGCCTATTGATACTAGTTTAAGTATAAAGTATATAGATATTCTAAATTTTCAACAGTTTTCCTGCCTTTTTTCAGAATAATAAATATTTAGTAATAGATAAGAATTATATTTGTTATGTATATTATGTTAGGTTAAAATAATTCACTACTTTTAAAACTTGGTAATGGCCGAGTAGACACATCCAAACAGATTAGCCACACTAAATATTTTAACACAAAATTACTAGTCGACCTGAAAATGAAATATTGGACAGAGTATATAGTCCGATTTAAAAAAACACTGTGTAGATTTTTAAAACTCCAGTGACAATAAACTAATCAGTTCCAAAAAAATATCTGTGATTTTCTTGCGGGAAGAACTCTACTCCGGTTCCGATTAAAGAACAGTGATAAATTCACCAACAGAGAAATCACGCCACACCTCTACAGTAGTCTAGGTTTTTCATTTTCAAATTCAGTGTCATTGTTGTGATTTGTTATGCATATTATGTTCAAATAATTCACTACTATTTAAACTTGGTATTGGCCGAGTAGACACATCCAAACAGATTAGCCACACTATATATTTTAACACAAAATTACTAACCGACCTGAAGTCTGTCATTTTAAGAAAAAATAAATATTGGACAGAGAATATGAGTCGGATACTGATTTCTCATTGGTTAAACCACGTCGAAATTTGAAAACGACCAATCACTGACTTATGATATGACCTAAGATATTTTACGACTTTGGTAAGAAAAAAATTTAACAATAACATCATGGTAACAAGTAACGAAGACAGACAGACAGACAAAGAGAAAGAGAAAAGAGAGATATTATTTAAAAAAAGTGATTTAAAAGTTAGATAACAATATTACTACTAAAATTATTGATTAAATAACAAATTATCCGGTAAATAAATTTAAAATATTTAATATTCCACATTTGACAAGTAGTATTTAAAGTGGAAGCCATATTGAATAAATAAATTAAAAATTCATTAAATAAAATAACAGTTAGTGATAGTGATACAGTAAAATGATTATTAGACAGTGTTGCCAATGTCACATATTTTTTAATACTTTGACTAAATTTAGTACTAATAGCTTTGATGAAAGCATAAATATGTAGTATTAAATTTTATGTAATTATTCCGAAATTATCTTAAATATCCGCCTGTTAATGACATTACAAAAAAATCCCAACTTTCCTGAAATTATTCGTAACTCCGATAATTATCTTACGTTTGGCAACTATGCTTTTGAGGCTGGAAAAAAAACGTAAATCAAAGTGCCGACACTAGAGTGTATATACTGTGTTAGTAATTATGACAGCTAATAAAATTTTGAGGTTAAGATAATTAAAACAAACATTAATGATCTTTTAAATTCTATTAATCAATAATTATTATAAATAATAGTGAATAAACATTTAAACTTAAACATAAATTACAGTGTCGTTATAAATTACAAACAAATCAACTGAGAGACGAACAAATTATCAAGGTAGGAGGTATGTATGTATAATAGAATTATTTCATAAACGTTTATAATAAATTCCAAAGAATACATATTATAATGATAAGCATTATATACAAAAATTAACTATTGATACTCTAGGAGTGGGTTCAGATCTAACTAAAAAAAAATCATAAAATTTTACAAAATTTAGAATACTTAATAAACTTTGTGTTTTCTTAATTTCCTCTTCTTCCTCTTATCTAAACTTTGTTGACCATTTTTAGCAATATTCCTACCTCTTCTGACTTATTAATTATTTTTTTTTTTATATTCTTAATTGTTATTCCTCTTCTTCATATATTCTTTGTAACCATTATCTCCGAAAAAACCTTTATTTCTTCTATTACCCAATTTTTTCTTGAGATCCCATATAGCATATAATTTTATTTATTTTAAATACATTGTTTTTATTGTAAATGTTTATTTCTTCATTGTCTAATTAATTGCATACATATTCAGGCTTTTTACATTCAATATTTCACTTCTATATAACAAATTTTTAACTCTCTATATTTTTTTGACAAAAGTATCAAAAATAATCTTATGACTTTTTTTCGTATCTACTTAATTTTTTCCCCTTCTTTTTTTTCTACCCTTACTTGATTCAAAAACCTTATCCCAAAATTTTTATACTGAATGATTTTTAATTTTCAAAATTAAATTTTAAATAATTTTCTAATTATAAAAAAAAATTTTTCTATTAACATTGTAAAATCTTCCCTCAATATCAAAATTTGTTGATTATACCATAATTTTTATTTATATACCCAATTATTTTAAATTATATCATTATATTCAACTATAAAAACTTTGAATATAAATTTATAATACAAACTTCTTTATACTAATAACAATAATAAATTAACTTCTATAACTCATACAACTTGATTTCATTACCAAGAAGCGAACGCCGGCGAAATTTCTTTGATGTTTTAAGTTCAAACATTTTTGTGACAGGTGACAGATAACTAATATAAGAGCTGAGTTCGGCTTCGTTACTCTTTTTACTCGTTTTACCCCGCTCTTGATCTATCCGTTCGGGTACTGACAAAAATTCATTTAAATTCATTTTATATATACAGGGTGATTCACGACCCACGTCTCGGAGTTTTATGGCGAAATGGAATATAAATTCGTAAACTTCTATTGCAGTGGTATTATGTAAGTCAACAAGGACTACATTTTAAAAATATTTTGAAACATACAGGGTGCTCCATTAAAGTGAAACATATGAAGGTCATATTTTTTTTTAAATGGAACACCCTAAATTTTTTTACATTTTTACACTCATCCTGAGAAGCTAATTGAAAATCGCATTTTTCCAGCTTTAAATGATTACCATGGCCAAACGACATAAAATCGGATAAAACGGCTTACATGTCCCTTTCTTAATTTTTTGAGTTCTACTTGGTGGCGTAACAATAAAATGTATACAGGGTGTCAAAATTTGCGTGCTTTTGATCACCCTGTATACATTTTATTCTTATGCCACCAAGTAGAACTCAAAAAGTTAAGATATGGACATGTAAATCGTTTTATCTGATTTTATGTCGTTTGGCCGTAGCAATCATTTAAAGTTGAAAAAATGCGATTTTCAATTGTCTACAACTTCAAAACTAATAAATGTATAATATAAGTGTGATAGTTTTTTGAAATCAGCTTCTCAAGACGATGCTAAAAATATAAAAAAATATATGGTGTCCCATTTAAAAAAAACATCTTCAGATGTTTCACTTTCCTGGAGTATATTTCAAAATATTTTTAAAATGTAGTCCTCATTGGCTCACACAATAGAAGTTTACGAATATATTCCATTTCTCCATAAAACTCCGAGGCGTCGGTCGTGAATCACCCTGTATATATGTTATAAGAAAACAAAGTAATATTTACAATAAAATAATATAAAATAAAGAAAACGAACAAACAATCCGCACTTTATTAAAAAATATAGCACCTTTAGAATGAATTGACATTGACGTATAACTAATATAACTCGCGCATGCGCATACAAATTTCAGTCCATGCAAATACCGTAGCCTTCGCTTCTTTGTTGGATGCATTTTGAGGAATTTTATTTACATTCTATTTGCATTATATTGTTGTCTGTATACAGGTAAAATAAAAAATATTGATTAATGCTGAAGAAAATATAAATACAGTGATAATAATTGTTAATATAAATTAAAAATTGGTATAAACAAAACGAGTAAACTATATCAAAGTGTAAAATTTTCTTTTGGATCCTATTAAGAGATAAATCTAATTTAATATATATTCTAGACACGTGCCACCGTTCAAAGCTAAACAGGGCAAAGGAATCTCTCTTAAATTATGTTCTCTCGTTTCTTGGGGAGGCGCAGGTATTTACTATAATTATGATTTATGTTATACCTGACCCTATATATTCTTCTATATTATGTTATTTCAACATTTTTAAGATTTATTTGCAAAAATATAAACTTAATTTCACGATTTTTATAACATTATAAAATATTTTATTTATATACTTAAAACGCAAATAGAGATCATCGAGATACAGGGCGTTTTATCGATTTTGCTAATTTCTTCCTGGGGCCATAACTGTCGATATGTCGAATCACCCCATAGATTTCTTTGATATTTGGTACACTTTATTCAGATACCAAATAAGCCAGTTACTAATCACAAGAAAAATCCACGTCCGGATTAACAAACAAATAGAAAGTAATTGTGATCTTGAAACAACACCCTGTATATTGAAATTTTCAAAATCTATTTTCATATTTGAAAAGAGCGCAAAAAACTAAATTAAAAAATGAGCTTTAAATTTTTGCGCAGACAATTTAACTACTTAAATTTTGAACTTAAAGTGAAGCTTTAAAGAAGTTTGAGACTAAAAAGTGATTATTATTAACTTTTAATAATAAATTATTAAAACTATTGAATCTATACTCATTTTAAAATTACTAAATAATTATTAACTACGATGGTTTCCATTTTACTTTCCCGGACCCATCAAAGGAAAGTAAGGTGAACGAGCAAAAAAAAATCGAGATATCGATGGAAATGTCCATTTTGAGGTCCTCCAAGAAGATTGAAACCATTTCCACCGTATGGTCTGTCTGTGTGTCAGTGTGTAATCTTCCACGATAGTTATTCTTGATTTTGAGGACAAACAATACACTTAAGTGCAAAATATTCTAGTACAAAGTTTTAGAGCATAAAATTCCCTACAACTTTTGTCTGAAACTTTTTTAAGAATTTCCAATAGTTGCGCCACTAGAGGGCGCGTAAAAAATGTGCATGTAGGTTTTCTCTAGTTTTTCTTGATTTTGAGGACAAACAATGCATTCTAGTGAAAAAATTTCTAGTGCAAAGTTGTAAAGCATCAAATTTTCTTTAACTTTTGTGTTTCAGTTTTTATCGAATTCCTCATAGTTTCACCGCTAGATGGCGAGAAAATACACATTTAGGATTTTCCATTTTTTAAAAATTGGAGGTAAATTATGCACTTTAGTGCAAAATGTTTCAGTGCAAAATTGTAAAGCATAAAATTCCCTACAACTAATGTATGAAAATTTTTCCCGAATTCCCAATAGTTTTCACACACAATTTTAGGAGATCATAATTGTAGCAGTGTGATATACAACGTACGCATGCGCAGCTTATGTCATTATCAACATTGAAATATCAATTAGGTATTCGCTATTTTTAATGTGTTCCATAAATGAATGTAATGCTTAGTATTTTGTAATTAAAATAATCCTATTCTCTACGGTCGAGCCGGTAAAGTTTTGGGGTGACACAGCCGATTTTTTATAGCTGTAGATCAATCCAGTTTGTATTTTCCAGGTCCTTACTTGTCTTTATTGAACAGTTTTTTAAACGCCCTGTATGCATGTATTAAAAATTGAGAACAATTAAATCGAAATTTAACCTAACCTAGATAATGAATTAAAATATTTCGGAGTGATTTTCGGATTTAAATTCTCTCTATTCTTCTTGTATAGACCAAAATTGAGGACATTTTGAGCAATTATTATAGTTTGTATCTTTTTAATTTAGTATAATAGTTTTGTTAAATTATTGTATTTTAAAACAATGAAATTATTTTAGCTAGAATGAAATCGACTTAATTTTTCTCAATGGGGACGTATTATGTATTTTTTTTAAATTAGCACTTAAAAGGCTGTCATCAAATATGTCTACAAAAAATGTTTATATTTTTTTTAAACCTATATTATATTTAAAAAAAATAAATTAAAAATATCTACATTAACTGATAATGCTGTTAAGAGATGGCAGTGTATACAAACTGAATTCCTTATTAATAGAGGCCAAATGTAAACATGAGAAAAGAAGAAAATTGTAATGTTTTATTTTCGCTGTGACTAGCACTACATCGGATGTACTCGTTTATACCTTACATCGGAAAATAAACTATCTAAATTTTACATCTCGAACTTTGAGAAAAAAAAATGAAAAAAAAGATACTTTACTGTATCAATCAAACTGGGTACCAATCACTATTTTTATACGTAGTTTTTAATAAGTTAAAAAAGGAAAATCTAATAAACATTAATTTTGGAGAAAAAAACTAGTGTACATATCAAACCAGTTAAAAATCACTATTTTTATGTGGTTTTTAGGAGCTAAAAAAATTATCAAAACATAAAATAAGTTGGCTATACTGGGAATTAAACTCCGGCCGTTTTACATCGAAATCATATACCGGGCGATTCATTTAACCTGGAATTTTGTAATATCTCGAAAAATACGCATCGTATAGAAAAATGTGCCAAATCGAAACATTAATTTCTCAGAGGGGAGCATCCGGTAGTACTAAATTATGCCTACCACCACATCCCCTATGGGCTGGGCGGGCGGCAAATTAGAAATCTTAAATAAACCCCTATTTTTTTATAGCATTCTGTGGGTGGAGTGGTTAGATTAATAAACTATTTTTTATCCGCGAATCGAAATCCGAATCTGCGATAAAAGATAGGAGTTCCTATTTAAGATTTCTAATTTGCCGCCTGTCCCACTCGTAGGGGATGTGTAATTTAGTACTACCTCTGAGATATTAAAGTTTCGATTTGGCACATTTTTCTGTACGATGCGTATTTTCGAGATATTACAAAATTCCAGATTAAATAAATCACCCGGTACTACACGCATTACTAAAAAAGCAAAATGACAGAAATATTATCAAACTTATCAAGCAGATGTGCCAACATATTTTCATACTTTGTAAACCTTAAAACGCAGTGAACGGCCCATGTACAAAATAAATGCATACTTCCGATGTACTGCTAGGCACAGCGTTTTATTTTTGACTTTTCAGTATAACATAACCTATTATTTTAATGTTTATGTGTTTTGCTTTTTTCTTCTTTTTTTTTTAAATAGTCAAAGTCCCTAAGACTATTTGGTTTAGTAATACTCGACAGATAACTGTAAATTATACCTTGTCGTGCCATCTACAATACTTTAAACAAATTAATGTAGCTGACGTCACTTGGAAATTTTGAAAATTTATTTCTTAGTAATCGTAGTGTTTCAAAGGTAACCAAGCCTATTTTTATGAATAATTTTAAGTGGATTTTCATATACTACAAATGAATTTGCTGTAGCTACCGCATCACACGTCCCCATTCTCTTACTAAAACATAAAAAAAAACATAACACAATACCAATTTTTAATACATGTATACAGAGCATTTAAAAAACTGTTAAAAAATGACAAGTAGGGACCTGGAAAATGTAAACTGGATTGATCTAGAGCTATAAAAAGGGAAATCAATGTAATTAATAATTATTTAGTAATTTTAAAATGAATTTAATAGTTTTCATAATTTATTATTAAAAGTTAGTAATAACCACTTTTTTAGTCTCTAAGTTTTTAAAAACTTCACTTAAGTTCAAAATTTGAGTAGTTAAATTATCAGCGCAAAAATTTAAAGTGCACTTTTTAATTTAGTTTTTTGAGCTATTTTCAAATATGCAAATACATTTTGAAAATTTCAATATACAGGGTATTGTTTCAAGGTCACATCACAATTGCTTTCTATTTTTTTGTTAATCTGGACCTGGATTTTTCTTGTGATTAGTAATTGGCTCATTTTGTTTCCGAATAAGTAACATGTGTACCAAATATCAAAGAAATGTACGGGGTGATTCGATATCGACAGTTATGGCCCCAGGAAGAAATAAGCAAAATCGATATCTCGGTCACAAAGGCCGCCGGAGCCAATAAATGTAGTTTATCTAAAATCGCCTCGGTGAGCTCTATTCGCGTTTTAAGTATTTCCGTTTCCCAATGAAACACCCTGTATAATTATTATCCATCCTAGGAATGTAACCCATTTATTAATGTCATAAAAAAAGACACGAACTAGCATAAAAGTTTAACCTAGACACACACACACACAAAAATTTCCGTTAGACCGGAACAAAGAAATCAATACTCGTATCGAAAAATAATAAATTTTCTTCCGTTCCCACAATACGTGATAGAATTTTTGGTTTTTCGTGAAACCAATACAATAAATAATCCAGACACCTCGACGACGTGAAATCATTCGTTCTTTATTAATTTTTTACGCTGCAATGGCGTAAAATCTCCACACGAAGGTATTTTTTCTTGCTAACAACAAAACACGTTCTATCTTTATTGTCACCTATTGTAGGCCGCAAAAATGAAATCCCGAAGAGAACTTGTCGTTAATTTGGTTCTTTGACGTTTGTCTCCAGGGAGTAGTTTCTGGTTTTTATTCGTCGTTACCTTGTAACTGGTTGCGACAGTTAAGTTGTAGCTTGTGTGTAATAATGAATCAAGAAAGATCCGAAACGTTGTATACTCTAGGCAATATATTTTAGGAATTTGTTTTATTTTTATTTTTTAACCAAAACATACTTTTCGGTTGTCACATAATAATGTTATTTATTATTTCATAAAAGTAATATAAATGCACTCGGTTTATAATGCTCTTGTATATATAAAATAGAGTTAATGACATTCATTAAATTCGAAACTAATAAATGTATAATGGTTGCGGCTCTTAAATTACCATATACCTACACTAGTTTTACATTTAGCGAAGTATCTATAAATTGAAAATAAATGCAACATCGCACTAATCAATTTTCTATAAAATAATATCGTTATTTTGCTATAATAAACTATTAGTTAAGTTCGTTCCAATCTAGAAAAAAAATCGTATTATATCAAACAGTAACAAAATTTAATGTTTCAAACCATCATAACAACAAAATCTTACTTGTTCAGAACTATATTTAATCAGAATTTAATAAAGCAGAATGGAAACTATCAAAATGAAAAAAAAAAAACAAAATGGCAAATCGTCATACCAACATAATGACAAATTTATAATTTATCAAATAAAAATTCACCAAATAGGTATTATAACGAAACCTTATTACAGAACAGTATAAAGTTAAAACTGTATTAAATAATTAATAATACCAATAATACCAATAAAACTTCAAAAGTCTAATAAAACAAAATGATAAAAAAATAAAATCGTAAACTGACAAGAAATCATAAATCAATTCACGAAAATTTAATCTATCAAAAGTCCAATATATCAAAGGGGTAAAAAATCAAACCCGTAAATTATCAAAACCGTAAAATATCAAACGCTGTTTGTCATGTGTCCTTCAACAAAAATCTTGGACTATATGAATTTTGATGGGACTATTTAGCTATACGCGAGTAAGAATTCTACTATAGATTTTAGGGTTTTACACTAACGGCACATAGATGGCGCTGCCGAAAATTTGATAGAAATTTTAGTTTATATTATCTTCAGCGCAGTGTTTTATGGTTTGCGTGTTCACGACTTTTATTCTTTGTGGAGGGTTATTTATTTAACAATAGTGTTATGTGGTATTTTTTCTCGGATTTAATAGATTCATGACTTTTGACATATATTATTTCGTCTAAAATGTTTAAATATAAGAATTTGTTACAAGGTTAAATACCGTTTTCAGTGGAGTTCCTACTAAATTAGTAATTTTTAAGAAAAATGAGGGGTGTTAAGTAGAATTGATAATTTTAGTAGATTCTTTGGTTTTGAATTTAAAAGTATTGCGCATTATTCGTTTCGCCCTAATTATTGTACGTTAACTTAAAAGTTTAATTATTTATCACTGTGAACAATGTGGTCTAATGGTAGAGTGTAGACGTTACATATGATTCCAGATTCGAATGCTGATATATATTTTTTTAATAATAAATGTTCCCTCTTTTCTCTCAAATACTGTAATTTTTTTTGTCTGAAATTTTTCCTCTTTTCACTTTGTCACTTTTATATAAAAATACCCCCTTTTTTTTAAAATTCCCCCTTTTTTTTCAAAGTTACCCCTTATTTTTTTATTTTTGTCATATTTTTATTCTTCCTTCAAAATTTCCCCTCCTTTCTCTCAAATACTGTCACTTTTTGTATTAAATTTCCCCCTTTCTCTCAATTTTTGTACACTTTTCCTGAAAATACCCCGTTTTTTCTAAGTTACCCCATTTTTTTCTTAAAATTACCTCTTATTTTTTCATTTTTGTTATTTTTTGTCAAATTTTCCCTCTTTTTTTCAAATTTTCTAAATTTTTTGTATTAAATTTCCCCCTTTCTCTCAATTTTTGTACACTTTTCCTGAAAATACCCCGTTTTTTTCTTAAAATTACCTCTTATTTCTTCATTTTTGTTATTTTTTGTCAAATTTCCCCTCTTTTTTTCAAATTTTCTAAATTTTTTGTCTTAAATTTCCCCTCTTTTCTTTCAATTTGTCACGTTTTTTCTAAAATTACCCCGTTTTCTCCTTTTTTTCTATAAACTTTCCATTTTTTCTCATTATTGTCAGTTTTTGTCAAATTTCCACTTTTTTTACGAAAAAGTCACTTTTTGAGTAATTATTTTTCCCCCATTTTTCCCCCCCTTACCACTCCATTGGTAATGATAGAATGGGAGAGGGAGAAATTTGGAAATGAAAAGTTGGGACAAAAATTTACATATAAAAAAATTGGGGAAAAAGTTTGAAACTAAAAAAGTAAAGGAAAAAAAGGCTGCGGCGAAAAGTGGAAAAAAAAAGTAGGGGGGAAAATTGGAAAAAAGTTCCAACTTTTAAATTATAAAAAAATTAGTGAAAAAGTGGGAAAAGACTTTGACACAAAGAAATGAGAAATTAGTAAAAAATGTAGGAGAAAAGTGGAAAAAAAGTAGGGGAAAGGGTGGAATAAAAGAGTAAGTAAAAGTGGAAGAAAGTAGGAGGAAAAGTGAAAAAAAAAATAGGGAAAGAAATGAAAAAAAAAAATTTAAGGAGAAAAAGTGGAACAAAAAAAATTTTTACACAAAAAAAATTAGTAAAAAATGTATGAGAAAAAGTGGAAAAAGTAGAGGAAAGGGTTGGAATAAATAAAATACGGAAAAAAGTAGGGGAAAAAGTGAAAAAAATAGGGAAAGAAGTGGAAAAAGTTTTAAGGAGAAAAAGGAAATTATTAAAAAAATCGGGGGGGAAAAGGGTGAGGGAATAATGGGAAAAAAGTTCGGAAACATAAAAAAAATACTGAAAAAACAGGAAAAAAAAATGAGTTAGGAAAAAGTGGAAAAAAGTTTGAAACAAAAAAAATTTCTAAAAAATGTAGGAAAAACTATAAAAAAATGTCTAAACAAAAAAATGGGGGGAAAAAATTGGTAAAAAAGTACAGGAAAAAAGGATGGTGGAAAAATTGCGGAAAAAAATGATATTAAAAAATTGGAGAAAAATGAGTCGGGGAAAAAGTGGAAAAAAAGTTTGAAATACAAAAAATTAGTGAAAAAGTGGAATAAAGTAGGGTAAAAGTGAAAAAAAAATGTGGATAGAAATGGAAAAAAAAGTGGAACAAAAAAGTTTGACACAAAGAAATTTGTAAAAAATGTAGGGAGAAAAAGTGGAAAAAAAAAGTAGTGAAATAGTGGAAAAAAACTAGTAGGAGTAGAATAAAAAAATAGGAGAAAAACTGGAAAAAAATATAGAAAATTGAAAACAATGGGAACGAAGTGGAAAAAAATTTTTAAGGGTAAATTGGAAGTTATATTTTTCTTTTTTATTAAACACACAGTTTTAAATTTAGATAGTCAAAACTTCTTTTAATAAAATAATATAAATAGTGTTATATTTTGTTCTTTTTTTAAAAACACAGGTTAGATTTAGATATTTAGTAGATTTTGCTAGTTTATTATCGAAATGTTGGTAGAATACGGTTTATTGAAAACGGCAACACTGTACAGGGTGGCGAAATTATTGAATATTAACGGAATTTTGTAAATAAAAATATTTTCAAATTACGATGTATTTGGAATAATTTTAATATTTATTAATAAATCTGTTAACAAATTATAACAAATCTTTATTTATTTATAAAATATAGTTACACTAACACACAACAAATTTGATTAGACGGACATCCTTTTTTTCCTAATTGCAAATGTTTTGGACAACTGGAAGAGTCCCTGCAGTCATTGTGAGATTGGGCGCAATTTAATTTTTCTATCGGAACTAAAAAATAAATAAACAATTACTAATTTTTTTAACCAATTACAAAAAAAAAAAATCGTACATTTAAACGTCAATACGTTTTGTTTTTGAACACTAATCAAGCAAATAGAGACACCTTCTTTTTTTTTCAAAAATAAATTTTAAAAAATATCGAAAAGCTTTTCACGTTGTGAAAACCGTGTTTTTTTATTTTACCTAGAAGCATGTAAAACATTTTTCGAAAATTCCAATTTCTTTTAAATTTTTATGAAAATTTTTAATCACTTCCCAAGATATGTACAAAAACCGGAAAATTGGAGTTTGTTTTCTACAGAACTTTTTTAAGTTACAAAAATTTTAATTTAATAGAATATATATATTTACAATGTTTGCAGCAAACGGCTCCTAAATGTTTTTGTGAAGGACACAATTGTTTATATTTTGCATTTACAGTATGAGGGCATTCATTTTCTAGAACGCAGTATCCATTGGGTTGAGCAGTTCCACAAGATTCTTCATAATAGAAATTTGATTCTAAAATTTCAAGAATAATTTCATACAGTACATTTTTTTGAAAATTTTAAAACAATATTTATTTAAATCTAATAAAATTTAAAAAAAATTTAATGAAACCGAAGAAACAATAATTAAAAAACCAAAAAGTAAAATTAGAATACATAACATAAGAGAAAAAGAAAGAGAAAGAGAAAGAGAAAGAGAAAGAGAAAGAGAAAGAGAAAGAGAAAGAGAAAGAGAAAGAGAAAGAGAAAGAGAAAGAGAAAGAGAAAGAGAAAGAGAAAGAGAAAGAGAAAGAGAAAGAGAAAGAGAAAGAGAAAGAGAAAGAGAAAGAGAAAGAGAAAGAGAAAGAGAAAGAGAAAGAGAAAGAGAAAGAGAAAGAGAAAGAGAAAGAGAAAGAGAAAGAGAAAGAGAAAGAGAAAGAGAAAGAGAAAGAGAAAGAGAAAGAGAAAGAGAAAGAGAAAGAGAAAGAGAAAGAGAAAGAGAAAGAAAAAGAAAAAGAGAAAGAGAAAGAGAAAGAGAAAGAGAAAGAAAAAGAGAAAGAGAAAGAGAAAGAGAAAGAGACAAAGTTGTTAAACATTTTTTGAATTTTAAGGACAAATAATACACTTTAGTGCAAAATGGATTAATACAAAGTTTTAGAGCATAGAATTCCCTACAACTTCTGTCTCAAACTTTTTCCAGAATTTCTAATAGTTGAGCCACTAGAGGGCGCGTAAAAAATGTGCATGTAAGTTTTCTCTAGTTTTTCTGGATTTTGAAGACAAATGATACACTTTAGTGCAAAATGTTGTAGTACAAAGTTTTAGAGCATAAAATTCTCTACATCTTTTGTCTAAAACTTTTTCCAGAATTTCCAATAGTTGCGCCACCAGACGGCGCGTAAAAAATGTGCATGTAGGTTGTTTCTAGTTTTCTTGATTTTGAGGACAAATAATACACTTTAGTGCAAAATGTTGTAGTACAAAGCCTTAGAGCATAAAATTCCCTACAACTTTTATCTCAAACTTTTGATAGATTTTCCAATAGTTGCGCCACCAGACGGCGCGAAAAAAATGTGCATGTAGGTTTTCTCTAGTTTTTCTTGCTTTTGAAGACAAATAATACACTTTAGTGCAAAATGTCGTAGAAAAAAGTTTTAGAGCATAAAATTGCCTACAACTTTTGTCTCAAACTTTTTCCAGAATATCCGATGGTTGCGCCAGTAGACGGCGCGTAAAAAATGTGCATGTAAGTTTTCTCTAGTTTTTATTGATTTTGAGGATAAATAATACACTTTAGTGCAAAATGTTGTAGTACAAAGTCTTAGAGCATAAAATTCCCTACAACTTTTGTCTCAAACTTTTTCCAGAATTTCCGATGGTTGCGCCAGTAGACGGCGCGTAAAAAATGTGCATGTATGTTTTCTCTAGTTTTTCTTGATTTTGACGACAAATAATACACTTTAGTGTAAAATATTATAGAACAAAGTTTTAAAGCATAAAATTCCCTACAACTTCTGTTTCAAACTTTTTCCAGAATTTCCAATAGTTGCGCCACTAGATGGCGCGTAAAAAATGTGCATGTAGGTTTTCTCTAGTTTCTCTTAATTTTGAAAACAAATCATACACTTTAGTGCAAAATGTTGTAGTACAAAATTTTAGATCATAAAATTCTCTACAACTTTTGTCTCAAACTCTTTCTGGAATTTCCAATAGTTGCGCCACTAGAGGGCGCGTAAAAAATGTGCATGTATGTTTTCTCTAGTTTTTCTTGATTTTGACGACAAATAATACACTTTAGTGCAAAATGTTGTAGAATAAAGTTTTAGAGTATAAAATTGCCTACAACTTTTGTCTCAAACTTTTTCCAGAATTTCCAATAGTTGCGCCACTGGAGGGCGCGTAAAAAATGTGCATGTAGGTTTTCTCTAGTTTTTATTGATTTTGAGGACAAATAATACACTTTAGTGCAAAATGTTGTAAAGTTTTAGAGCATAAAATTCCCTACAACTTTTGTCTTAAACTTTTTCCTGAATTTCCAAAAGGTGCGCCACTAGAGGGCGCATAAAAAATGTGCATGTATGTTTTCTCTAGTTTTTCTTGATTTTGAGGACAAACAATGAATTTTAGTGCAAAATGTTATGGTACAAAGTTGTAAAGCATCAAATTTTCTTTAACTTTTGTATTTAACTTTTTTTCGAATTCCTCATTGTTTCGCCGCTAGATGGCGAGAAAAATACACATTTAAAATTCCCTACTGTATGAAAATTTTTCCCGAATTCCCAATAGTTTTCACACATGATTTTAGGAGATCCTAATTGTAGCAGTATGATATATAACGTGCGCGTGCGCATCCGCAGATTATGTCATTATCAACATTTAAATATCAATTCGGTAGACGTATTCACCATCGGATCGCTATTTTTAATGTGTTCCATAAATTAATGTAATGCTCGGTATTTTGTAATTAAAATAATCCTATTCTCTACAGTCGAGCCGGGAAAGTCCTGGGGTGACACAGCCGATTTTTTTTTTACCCACTCTATAATAGATATTTTAAATTGAATATACCTAAATTGTATTTAAAAAAGTTTACACCATATGGAAAACTTATCTTTTAGGAAAAAATTATACGCAATAAAAGTTGGTGGCATTTAAAAAATAAACAAACCAAATTTATAAAAAATATAAATGACATTCTTACCTATTTCGTGTCCAACGGCGATATAAAAAAACATAAAAAACAGAAACCACGTTATCTTCATTTTAACGTGTAAATTAAATTCGTAATATACAATTCCACTAAACCACAAACGAGCGATGAATAATTATTTCAAAATATTTACCACAGTCAAGCCAGATATAAAAATAAAATTAAAATAATAAGAGGAAAAAACAGTCAACAGTAGCGTAGATTGTAGTTTACTAAATACTTCGATTTTTCTGCGCTATATATGTTCTCTAATCTTTTTAATTTATTACATATGTAAATTACTGTTTTTTTTTAATTAATTATGTAAAATATTTTTACGCTATTTTATTTTAAATGTATGATAAAAATAAAAATATCGTTTATAAGCGCATGAATATTTTAAAATATAGGTCAATGGGGTCAACTATATGTAACAACAAAATTAAATTTATTTAATTTTATCTTTTTCATTTATAATTACGTGTACATATAATTACGTCTTTAAACCATTACAAAAAAAAGTATTTTTCACAGAAATTTTGGATTATTTTTAAAATAACTCGAATCCTATAAAAATTTCATATTTTTAGGTTTTATTTATTTCTTAACTTTTCCACCAATTTTTTTCAATCTAGAATAATAGAATAATTATTTAATAAGTTCTTATCAATTGTTGCCAAAAACTGCAGAGTGGCAACATTGCTTTTTAATTACTTGGCATTTTATTTTTGTACACAACAAAAAAAGTATATATCGTTTTTGTTTTAATTAGTTTATGATATAATTAATTAGCATATCTTTTTTTTAATACTTTTTATATTTGAAAATGATGTATTAACTTTCACGGTTTTATAGATATCGATTTTTAAAAATTACTTTTTTTGATAAACAACCCGGAAAACCCCACAAGGAATTTTCCAATTACTCCAATTTTCAATAGACTTCGTAACAGTAGTTCAAGAAATTTATTGCACAACCTCTGAAGCGTGTTTTCGGTGAAACATAAAAAAAATAGAAAATATACTCGATTTCCCATTTTCCAATTCCGCTTATTTTCTGTCAAAATGTAGTAATCGTTGATCTAAAAAAAAAAGGAAAAAAGTTGAATTCGATTCATTTAAAAGTAATGAGGTTTTTAAAGTTTACGACGACAATCAGACAGACATACTGGATCATATTAATTTAAATGTACTAGATCTGAACTAATATTTCTAACAATATTATTTAAATCATAAATTAGTCACTTTTAACTTATATTTTGACTCGAGGACATATTTATATTTTTTTTTTAATTCTAGTTTTTGATAATAATTTTATATTCTTTGATTTAATTTTTTATTACGCAATATAATTTTTTATTATATTTTCCGTTAAAAAAAGAAAGTAACGACGCCCTTGATCTTCACATACGTTAATTTAACTTTTTGTCAACAGATGGCTGAAAATATTTTAATATCGATCCAAATCACTTTTCTGTTTTTATTGTAAGATGGCGTTTATAGCTGAAAAATTAAATATTTGTTATAGTTTAGATTCGTGGTAAAACAATAACAAAAATGATCGTTTTTTTTTATTTAATTAATATGAATAAAAAAATGTATTAGATAAATAAAAGTATCAAATTAATAAAAAAAAAAAATTGGAGGTGCGGGGCATCGATCCCCGTACCTCTCGCATGCTAAGCGAGCGCTCTACCATCTGAGCTACACCCCCGATGATAATTTCAATGCGAATATAGCTTTTATATGAAAATAGTTATTTCTACAGTGTATTATTATGATGTAGTAAAATAATAACAATAATGTACTAATATTTGTTTATGAGTAAAAGTACTACAATAAATGGATATAAATGGTAGTCTAAACTTACAACACTTTATTCATACGAACTAAATGATTGTTTTATAAAAAATTGTTGGAATTTAGAAAAATATTAATTATAGTAAATAGATGCGAACAAAATATCTTAAAAAATAACTTTACAAATATATTATAACTTCTCATAAGTCTTTAAGAACGTTTAATACAGTAATTGATAATCGACGAAGAAAGTTATGACGTCATAAATGTCATTTTTGTCAAAAACAAACAAACATCTGTCAAAGTCAAATTTAACAGCTCTGCTAGCCATAAAAACTAAATTCTTTTGCCTGAGAAAACAACATCCAAATAAGAAATAATTAAAACATCAACAGAAAACGTAGGTATTCAAATTTTTTATTTGGACTCAGTTTTTGACAAGAATGACATTTGTGACCTTCGTCTATTGTGATGTTATTACCCTATTGTAAATCAAGCTTTAAAAATTATTAGGTTAATTTCGCAAAGTGTCAAAAACGTACCGGTAAAATTGAAATAATTTCTTTGTTTCAAATATGATGATGATGTTGTGAAAAAAATATAAGTGACTGTGTAAGTACTAAAATTACTGGTAAAAATCTAGTTTACGGCAACTCTTCAGATTTTGAAATTTTTTTTTATAGACCAATTTGGGGTCAAAGGACACGAAAATGTAAAAAAACTTGGCGGTGTCTTACCAAAAAAAGTTATGAATTTTTGAAACCATCATCAGACCATTCTGTATAACAATATTTTTTTGTAACATTGTCTTCCACAAGAGTGGAAAAAAAGGGGGCGATAAATGAGAAAACAAAAGAAAAAAGGGGAAAAATTAGGAGAAGAATAAAGAGGCACAAACGGGGTATTAGGGGAAAATAGGACAAAAAATAATAGTTGTAAAAAAATGAAGAAAAAGACAAAAAAAAAGGTCTAAAAAATACATTTTTGAAAAAACGGGAAACAATAAATTGGGTTATAAATCCATAGTTGTAAAAAAAATGGTGGGGAGGTGTGGGGGAATGGGACAAAAATATAAATTAAAAAAAAATTGTGCCAAAAATAAGTTTAGGAGAAAAAAGGCAAAAAATAATAGTTTAAAATAGTGGTTAAAATTGGGCAAAAAATAAGTTGTAAAAAAATGGGGGGAAAAATTGATGCGTGAAACAATAGTTGTGGTAAAAAGGTGGAAAAATTAAACAAAAAACACAGGTTAAAAAAATGGGACAAAAAACAATAGTTGTATACAAAGGGGGAAAAAAGTGGTGAAAACAATAATAATTATAAAAAAGGGGGTAAATACAAGTACAAAAAATAAGATTAAAAAAAAATACTATTTTAAATTAAACATTTACATTTAATAAAAAATTCTTCGTTGAGATAAATTATTTATTTACATATTATAACGAAATAAAAAATATCAAATTTCTATAAAAAATTTTCCTCCCGGATTAATTGAATAGACGTTGGTGTAATGCTATGATGAAATTATCTCTTTAACCGTAATAAACAAGTAATAAGAAAGTTTTTGTTCCAGGTAAACTTCAATTAGTCTTATCAGACGATCTACAGTTCAGAAACAAGCCGTAAGTGAATTAATCTCTTTAGATTTAAGATATTACCTACTTTCAGCTTTAATTAATCTGAAAGTTGTTCCTTAAACGAAGAGATTCGTTAATTAGTCTTAAAAAAAAATATTCTTACAAAAATACAATAATATTCCAGATATTTCCCTCGGAATGAACAAGTTTAATCAATTATTTGTGTTTTTTTAATAACCACATTCTGAACAACTTATTTTTTTTCTGTATGTCTGTCTGTCTGGTTAAAAATGTCATAACTTTTGAATGCTTCAGTGTATCGACGTGAAACTTTCACTATTTTTTAATACCTACGAGTATTACAGTTCAATAGAAAATTAACGGAATCGGAAAATTAATAAAAGGGGTTTTCCGGGTTTTTCTCACTTTTTTTCTAGTTTCACAGGAAGCGCGTTGCAGGTCGTAATTTTTGGGCAAACCGTTTGAAATTTGGGAAATAGATACCTTGAAGTACTGTTAGGAAGCCTATTGAAAATTGAAATAATCGGAAAGTTTCTTGTAGGTTTTCCCGGATTGTTTATCCGAAAATGTTATCATTTTAAAAAATTCACGATCTCTGAAACCGTAAGAGATATTTAAAAAATAAACATTGGTAAATGTAAGACTGAAATAGCTTAATAAGTATTATTTTGAAATTTTTTTCTTTTCAATTTTTCCTGGATTTTTCGATTTCACTTGATTTCATCAACTTTTTTGTCGATTAATCCAATTTTTCCGATCTTTTCGGTTTTTTCCGAATTTCTCAATGTTTTTTTGTTATTTTTTTCCGATTTTTCCTTGGTTTATTCGATTTTATTTTAAATGTCTCGTTTTTTTCAATTTCAAATTTTTGTCAATTTCCCCTACATTTCCCCATTTTTCCGAATTTTTTCATAATTTCACTATTTTTCCAATTGTTTCCAATTTCTCCATTTTTCCAGATTTATTCAATTTTTTTTTATAGATCTTTTCAATTTTTTTATACTTTTCCGATATTTCCTGGATTTTTTGATTTCTTTTGATTTTATCAATTTTTTAT
The DNA here is from genome assembly GCA_963243735.1 of Neocrepidodera transversa. Lineage (NCBI taxonomy): Eukaryota > Metazoa > Arthropoda > Insecta > Coleoptera > Chrysomelidae > Neocrepidodera > Neocrepidodera transversa. The sequence continues at coordinate 534,248 of OY725341.1, read as the reverse complement.
TCGATTTTTTTAATTTATCAAATTTTTTTTTCTGATTTTCCTGAGTTTATTCATTTTTTTAAATGTATCGATTTTTATCAATTTGTTCTAATTTTTGCCCATTTCCCTTACATTACCCCATTTTTTCGTATTTTTTTAATAATTTCTCTTTTTTTTCAATTTCTCTATTTTTTCCGATTTGATCAATTTTTTTTTAAAGATCTTTTCTTTTTTTTAATATTTTTTCCGATATTTCTTGAATTTTTCGATTTCCCTTGATTTCATCTACTTTTTTTTCAATTTTTCCAATTTGTCAATTTATTATTTTTTCCGATTTTCCTGTGTTTATTCAATTTTTTTAAATGTCTCGATTTTTTCAATTTGTTCTAATTTTTTTCTAATTTTTGCAAATTTTCTTTACATTACCCCATTTTTTCGTATTTTTTTCATAATTTCTCTATTTTTCCAATAGTTTTCCATTTTTTTCCAATTTGTTTAATTTTTTTTTTATTTTTTCCGATTATTCCTGCGGGTTTATTCGATTTTATTTTAAATGTCTCGATTTTTTCGATTTCTTCGATTTTTTCTAATATTTATCCATCCCTACGTTTCCCCATTTTTCCGATTTTTTTCATAATTTCACTATTTTTCCAATTGTTTCCAATTTTTCCATTTTTTCCAATTTTTTCAGATTTGTTCAATTTTTTTTTTAGATCTTTTCATTTTTTTTATATTTTTTCCGATATTTCCTCAATTTTTCGATTTCCCTTGATTTTATTAACTTTTTTTTTCGATTTTTCCAATTTGTCAATGTTTTTTTTTTTTTTTTCCGATTATTCCTGGGGGTTTATTCGATTTTTTTTTAAATGTCTCGATTTTTTCAATTTTTTCTATATATTTTTTTTAATTTTTGCTCATTTCCCCAACATTTCCCCATTTTCCGTATTTTTTCATAATTTCTCCATTTTTCTTTTTTTCCGATTTGTACACGTGAAAAATATGTTTGTTTTATGGAAAAATCAAAGTCTTTATTGTTAAAATACCAATATTAATATTTTATTAATAATAATTATAATAGTATTAGTACAGAATAGTTATTTTCCTAACAAGTGCGGAAAGTTATACTTTTCCGCACGCAATAATTGCAGTTGCCCGAACGACACGAAGCGGAGTTCGGGCATGTAATTAAGTGGGGAAAAGATACTTTACGCCTAACACTTATTTTCTCACTTAGGAACAATATTTTTTCTACAAGCGCCTAGAATTTAAAAAAAAATTTAGCAAAAATATTTTTTTGTCATTAAACAAAAATTTTCTTAGTGCTTCTTAATGAATAAAACAGTCTGAAAGTAATCATAGTAACCGAGCAAGAATTAATTTTTAATCATTTTAGCATTTATAAAATCAGTGCGGAAAAGTACAACTTTCCGCACGCTTGTAGAAAAAAAAATAATTCAATATTTTAATGATATTTATGATAATTAAATATATATATATAAATAAAAATTATTTATCCATTCATATATCCTTTTCTAAACATCCATATACAATCATGGAAAAAATATTTTGGTAATTCATCAGGAAGTTGCTCAATTTGTTTATGTAACTTATTAAAATATTTCTCAGTATATTCCTCATATATTTGTTCAATTTTCAAATCATCATAGATTTGTTCAACCTTTTTCACAGACTCTTGACAAGTTTTTCCGTAATTTTCATTAATAATTTTCATTTGGGAAGAAGTTGCGATTTCCAAAGCTGTCACATAAAACCAGGTAACTTTACCTTCACTTATATCGTTGCATTCTTTTCCGATTTCTTTATAAGGGCAGTAAAGGTCCCAGACATCATTCTAAAAATTATTAAAAGTAATATTAATTATACATGGTGTTCCTAAATTCGACTACCAATGCCGATTAAGGTAGGGAACTTATATTCGTATATACAAGGTAAAAAAAAAGAGGCAATAAGTTTTTGAAACTATCCACTACGAGCATTACCATATATGTTTCATCCTTATAGGAATCATCAGTGGTATTTTGTCGGAATGCATAGTTTCAAAAATTAACTTTGTATACCTGAAGTATTTCTATGTACAGGGTGCCCCAAATTGGTGTGTCGAAAAAAAGCATTTAAGATGTTATGACTTCTTTTTAGGGTTCCGTACCCCCAAAGGGTATTCGATATTTTATTATTTTTATTTGTACTATTATTAATTTTGTTACGAAATGCATTTTTCGTCTCATAATTTTGTTTTCTTCGTCGAACGCACATGCGCTTAGTTATTTTTCTTTTCAGTTCTTTAAATCTTTTTACCAAGTATTTTTGGGTTATATTCTACATTTGGTACGGAACCCTAAATGTGCGAAATCCGACACGCACTTGACCAATTTTTTTATTAAAATAACGATAGCCTAATTAAATCTTTAGTAGGTCCCTGTATTTGGAAGATACAGGGCGATTATTAAAAACTATCGAAAACTACAAGATTCTATAACTTCTTAATTAAGAAAAATATAAAATAACTTTATAAAAACTTTTGATAATATTGAACAGTTCAGTGGCGCACAATAATTTTTTTTAGGGGTCTCACTAAGGAAATATAATGCAAACTTATATTTTTTTAAGTGAGACATCCTGTATATTTCGACGTTTTTTGTTTCGTTTTACTTTCCCGGACCCATCAAAGGGAAAGTATAATGATCGAGCAAAAAAAAAATTTTGAGATATCGATGGAAATATCCATTTTGAGGTCCCCCAAGAAGATTGAGACCATTTCCAGCGTATGGTCTGTCTGTGTGTCTGTGTGTAATCTTCCACGATAACTGCCGAACCGTTTGACCAATCAAGGTGAAATTTGGTATGGAGGGTCGGTGTGTGCCTAGAATGCGACCGTTAGTTTTTGGTTTAAATTGGTACAGTGGAGGGTCCTCAAGACCGACATTGGTTAAATATACATGTAACAATTTTTTGCTTTATTTAAATTTTAAGGACAAACAATACATTTTAGTGTAAAATGTTGTAGTACAAAGTTTTATAGCATAAAATTACCTACAATTTTTGTCTTAAACCTTTTCCAAAATTTTAAATAGTTGCGCCACTAGAGGGCGCGTAAAAAATGTGCATGTATGTTTTCTATAGTTTTTCTTGATTTTGAGTACAAACAATACATTTTAGTGCAAAATGTTGTATTACAAAGTTTTAGAGAATAAAATTACCTAAAATTTTTGTCTTAAACCTTTTCCAAAATTTCCAATAGTTGCGCCACTAGAGGGCGCGTAAAAAATGTGCATGTATGTTTTCTCTAGTTTTTCTTGATTTTGAGTATAAACAATTCGTTTTAGTGCAAGATTTTCTGGTGCAAAGTTGTAAAGCATCAAATTTTCTTTAACTTTTATCGAATTCCTCATAGTTTCGTCGCTAGATGGCGAGAAAAATACACATTTAAAATTCCCTACGACTATTGTATGAAAATTTTTCCAGAATTCCCAATAGTTTTCTCACATGATTTTAGGAGATCCTAATTGTAGCAGTATGATATATAACGTGCGCATTGCCAACATTGAAATATTAATTCACCATCAGCTCGCTATTTTTAATGTGTTCCATAAATCAATGTAATGCTTAGTATTTTGTAATTAAAATAATCCTATTCTCTACGGTCGAGCCGGGAAAGTTCTGGGGTGACACAGCCGATTTTTTTAATTCTCATTCGCCTGATATGACTTATTATATATTTATTTTCAGTGGTTGGATCTAAATAAACCATTTATCAATGTTATCAGGTGAAAGACCCTTAAAAATTGAACATTCAATAAAGAAATTTAACATTTTATTATAAGGATAGTAAAAATTAGATCAACAAGAAAAAGGTGCCAATTATTATTAGAACAAAATGGAGGGCATTTTTAACATTTAATGTAATTTTCAAATTCTACTAAAATTAGTTAGAGGTAGATTATAGTTATTACAAGGTTTATTGTTATTTCATAAGTTTATTGTTTTAATTTTTTTAATCTGTTTTTTTTATTAATTATAATTTTGATAAATAAAATTTTCACACATTAGTATCCTTATAATGAAATATTAAAAAACGTCGAAATATATAGAGTGTCCCATTTAAAAAAATATATAAGTTTGCATTATATTTCCTTAGTGAGACCCCATAAAAAAAATTCTTGTGCGAAAGTGAACTCTTTAATAATATATCTATCAAAAGTTTTCATAAAGCTATTTTAAGGTCCGTGAAGTTAGCCCCCAAAGTGTCATTTTTTTTTTTTGGAGATTTCCCGTTTGTTAGTACTTCTTAGTGCTTTAACAATTTTCGTTAGTGCTTTTTCCGTTTTCTTTATATTAAGGATTTTTTTAATTTCAAGGTCAGCCCTGACAATCTTCCAAAATGGACAAAATTTGGTACTTACATTTAATGCTTCGTTAGTGCTTCTTAGTGCTTTAAACAGTTTCGAAAGTGCTTGTCTATTTTTTTAGATATTCCAGATTTTAACTTCAATGTCAACCCCAAAACATTTTTCTATTGACTCAATTTTGGTATCAGATTTTAGTGCTTTGTTAGTGCTTTAACTTTTAATTTTCAAGGCCAGCCCTCAAATCATATGGGATTGACTTAAATCTAGAGTCGTTTGTGCTTTAGATAGTTTTCTTAATGTTTTTTCCGGTTTTTTCCGGAGAGCAAACTAACAATAAAATATACGTAATGTTAATTTGTAGTTGGCCATTTGTGTTAGCATTGTGTATTGTGTTTCCAAAGTAAGTTCTTTGCTGGGAAATAATCTACTTTGCGAATGAAAATTGATGCGAAAAAGCATATTTTGAATAGTGATAGTAGAAAAAATATTTTATTTTTTTGTACATGCCTCGTAAAATCAATTATGACCATAAAGTACTTTGTTCAACGTTATTGCAGTTTAAACATGAAGTATTAAAAAGTTTTAATAAAACGAATGCACGATCTTGAAATTAAATTTCGTTGATTTTGGTAGATTGTCAGGGCTGACCTTGAAATTAAAAAATCCTTAATATGTAGAAAACGGAAAAAGCACTAACGAAAATTGTTAAAGCACTAAGAAGTACTAACGAAGAACTAACAAACCTGAAATTTCCGGAAAAAAAATTGATACTTTGAGGGCTAACTTCACAGACCTACTATTTCATATTTTTCTTAATTAAGAATTCATAGAACCTTGCAGTTTTTGACAGTTTCCAATAATCACCCTGTATCTTCCAAATGCAGGGACCCACTAAAGATTTTATTAGGCTATCGTTATTTTAATAAAAAAAATTGGTCAAGTGCGTGTCGGACTTCGCACATTTAGGTTTCCGTATCAAATGTAGAATATAACCAAAAAATACTTGGTAAAAAGATTTAAAGAACTGAAAAAAAGTCATAACATCTGAAATGCTTTTTTTCGATCTCTGCTAGTTTACGAGATACCCTGCAAAACACACCAATTTGGGACACCCTGTCTAATAAAAATGATAGATAGTCACGAAATGTATCGTAGGTTGATGGGTACTAACCGGACCAGTCACTTAATATAATAAAATCCTCTGTAAAAGCCACAAACCAAGTACAACTAAGTACCACTGATGATTCCTATAAGGATGAAACATGTATGGCAATAGTCGGAGTGTATAGTTTCAAAAACTTTCTCTCATTTTGATATAATTGCCTGGTGCCTGCTATATATGGATTAAATCATTTATCGGCACCAAGTTGTACTTGGTTAAGTTTGACAGTCGTTTTTTTCGCAATATAAAAAAATACCTACTTGAATGACAGAAAATCTTGAAATATTTCGCAAGATATGCTCAACTTTTTGATGATATTCAGGGTTATTTATATTGGCCAAATACATAGCAGATCTTACAGGTGAGTGCATTAGATAATCGCCTTTAATTAACCTAAAAATAATAGTTAATAATATAAAGAGAATATTTTTTATAGATTTTACCTTGCTTCATATATTTCGATGGGGTTTTTGCTACCCACCCTTCTTAAATCCATTAATTGTCCAACATTTAATCTGTTCCAATCATCTTTAAACAGTTGAGTGATTTTTATATAATTCGGATGGTCTTTTAGTACATCATAGAGATACATATCGCCAGAGTATTCCAAAAATAAAGAATCCAGAAAGGTTTTTTTTTCACCTTCCAATTTCCAATATGCATCTTTATCATAACGAACAGCTCCATTATCTAATATGTCGTCTAATATAACCGCACTTCCTTCTAACTAAAATTGAACTGTTTAGTCAAAAATTTCGATTTCAACATAAGTTTACAAAAATACATTAGACATCAAGGGCGGATCTATGGGGAAGGTAATAGGAGTAATTAAAAAAAATCGGTTGTGTCGCCCCAACGAGTATCCACGAATATTTTTTTCAAAATGGACTGTTTTACAATTTTTTTTCAATTTGTTTTTGATTTTTTTTTTTAGTTTTTTGAGATGTCATTGAATTTTTTGAGATTCTATGAGATTTTCAAATTTTTTTTGGTATTTTTGAATTTTTTTGAGGTTTTTAAAGAATTTTTGAGTTTTTTTAGGTCTTTTTAAGATTTTTTCAGATTTTATTTTTGAAATTTTTTATTGTTTTTTGGGGTTTTTGAGATTTTTTGACTTCTTTGAATTTTTAGAGATTTTTTGATCAAATTTTTTAAGTTTTTGAGATATTTACTATTATGAATTTTTGAGATTTGACGTTTTAAATTTTTTGAGATTCTTTGTGAATTTTTAGATTTTTTAAGAATTTTTAAAGATTTTTGAGATGTTTTTGAAGCGTCTAAAAATTTTTTGAGACTGTTATTTTTTGAGGTTTATAAATAATTTTTGATTTTTTGAGGTTTTTTTAAGATTTTTTCAGATTTTATTTTTGAATTTTTTTTAAGGTTTTTAGTTTTTGTGACTTCTTTGAATTTTTAGTGACTTTTTGATCAATTTTTTTAAGTTTTTGAGACATTTACTATTTAGAATTTTTTTAAATTTGACGTTTTAAATTTTTTGAGATTCTTTGTGAATTTTTAGATTTTTTAAATATTTTTAGAGATTTTTGAGATGTTATTAAATATAAAATTTTTTTGAGACTGTTTGATATTCGTTGGGACTTTTTAGATTTTTTAAGAAATTATAATTTTTTGATATTTTTTTTTAATTTTTTTGAGGTTTTTAAAGAACTTTTGAGATTTTTTGATATTTTTTGAGGTCATTAAAGATTTTTCAGATTTTATTTTTGACATTTTTAAAGGTTTTTTGAGTTTTTGAGATTTTTTGACTTCTTTGAATTTTTAGAAATTTTTTTGATCAAATTTTCGAGATATTTATTGTTTTGAATTTTTTGAGATTTGACGTTTCAAATTATTTTACATTCTTTGTAAATTTTTAGATTTTTTAAGAATTTTTAGAGATTTTTGAGATGTTTGTGAAACGTCTAAAAATTTTTTGAGATTCTTTGGGACTTTTTAGATTTTTGAGAATTTTTTTGAAGGGTTTTAAAATTTTTTGAGATTTATTTGCTTGATTTTTTTTTTTCAGATTTTTTAAGATTTTTCGAATTTTTTTTGAAATTCATTCGAATTTTTTGAGACTCTTTGAATTTTTTTAGAATTTTTGGAGATTTTATGAGATTTTTAAATTTTTTTTGAGATTTTTTGAGGTTTTTAAAGAATTTTTGAGATTTTTTGAGGTTTCTTAAGATTTTTTCAGATTTTATTTTTGGAATTTTTTAAGGTTTTTTGAATTTTTGAATTTTTAGAAATTTTTTAATCAAATTTTTGAGTTTTTGAGACATTTACAATTTTGAATTTTTTGAGATTTGACGTATTAAATTTTTTGACATTTTTTGTGAATTTCTAGATTTTTTAAGAATTTTTAGAGATTTTTGAGAATGTTGTTGAGCGTTTAAAAATTTTTTCGAGATTTTTTTTTTAAAATTTTTAAGATTTTTTCAAAATTTTTTTTGATTATAGAGATTTTTTTATGGTTTTAAGATATTTTACCTTTTTGAGATTTTTAATTTTTGAGATTTTTTGAAATTTGAGATTTTTTGAAAATTAAAAAATGTCAAAATTTTAAACTTTAACATTAAATATCTGAAAAAGTAATCGCGGATAGTCGTCGGAAAAGTTTTGGAGCGACACAACCGATTTTTTTACTTAATTTTAATAAAAAATGAAATACAAAATAGTAAGATAATTTACACGATTTTTTTAAAATTTATTTGTGATTTTATTTGTAGAAGAATTTAATTAAAAACTAACCATTGGTAAAGAATTAATTAACCTTTATAAACACATTTATCATTAGTTAATTCTTTACATGATAACGCTATTGAACGTTACCTGCGACCAAATAACGTTACTAAAATAAAGATACATCTCTACAGCATGTTGGTGACGCGAACCCATGATAAAAATAGTTTTTATTGTTTAAAACTAACCGTTCTAGTAGCCCAACTCAACCCATAAGCTTTCTTCAAATTTTCTTCTGTAAGCAATTCAGGCTTCTCAAATTGTTTATAAGCATACAGAGTCAACAGACATATAGATAAATGGGAAGGTCGTTGAACATTAACAGCGTAATTCATTAAATATTTGTATCTTTCGGAGACATCAGAAAATTGTAACATATAATCTTTCTCGCATATATGTTTGACGACTTGTGGAAAATAAGCGTTCAATACGTTGTATTCTTCTTTAAATAAATTGTTACTGTTTATAGCTTCATCATGTATTTTATAAGAAAATTGTCTGGCACGACAAATAGTGGGTCTATAAAAATAAAAGAAAAAATATTTTTTACTTTCTAACTACTTATAATATAATATAAAATTGGAAAATATATATTCCGACAAAGTATCTCTGATGACTCCTATAAGGATGAAAAGTGTATGGCAGTGGTCGGAGTGTATAGTTTCAAAAAAATTGGGTTTATTTAAAAATGTCTTCATTTTTAAGGACATTTTAAAATATTATTTCCTCATTTTTCCGAAATGTTGGCTACAATGTTATTATATTTCACAATCTCCTCCTCATGATTACATAATGACACACATGTAGTTTCCATTACTCTGGGTGTTCGAGTCACAAATTTTAAAGATAAACCTAAAATTTGTTAAATATCCACAACCCCGCCTATACCTGGAAGGATGATTCATTGTAATTATAATTGAATCCATCCATCCTCCCCCAGAAGGTCGACCCCATTAGGTATGTGAGCTATTTAGAGGTCGGTACCCCAAAAAATGAAGTGAGGACTTGTTATCGATAGGCTGACTCAGAGATAAGGTACTAGGCAAGGGATAGGCGGGGTTGTGGGTATTTAACAACATTTTAGGTGTATCTTTAAACTTTGTGACTCGAACACCCAATGTAATGGAAACTACATGTGTGTCATTATGTAATCATGAGGAGGAGATTGTGAAATATAATTACAATCATCCTTCGGATACGGCCAGCTTGCGCCCTCTAATAATAATAATAATAATTAATAATAATAATAATTTCTTTATTTTCCATAAGACAAATTTCATTTATATAGGATTCGTCAATAAATAAAAATAAATATAAAGTAACTTAATATAAAAAATAAAATAAATAAAGCACTAAGTCTAAACATATTACAAGTTAAAAAATTTAAAAATCTAAAAATTCACCAATGGAGTAAAAACAATTTTCGAGAAGAAACTCTTTTAATTTTTTTGTAAAATTACAAATATTTGCAAATTTTTTTAGCGCATTCGGAAGTTTATTGCATAATTTTGGTCCCATAAAATTTGGTGCATTGTACGTTATATGTAGCTTTGCGTAAGGTACGTGAAGCTCATCAACTTGCCTCGTTTGATAACTATGAACATCTTTGTTGGTCATAAAATATCTTTTGTTTTTAAATATGTACATGCCGGTTTGCGCCCAAAATTCTAAAGGTACCTGACGGTCGACCGATTTGCGCCCGTAATAAATAATCATAAGAATGAGAAAAATGAGAAAATCGAAAAATGAGAAAAAAAAATGTGAAAAAATTGGCAAACAAAAAAAAACGGAAAAAACAGAACAATGAGAAAAAATTGAAAAAACCGAAAAAAAAAATCATGAAGAATAATAAGAATCGATAAAATCTGAAAAAATCAGAAAAAATAGGAAAAAATAATTAAAAAATAGAAAAAATATTTTGAAAAAACAAAAATTGAGAAAGAAAATAGAAATTATTGGGAAAAAATGAAAAATACATTTGTAAACTACGGCAAAAACGAGAAATAATAAAAATTGTAAAAAATACGAATAATAAAACGCGAAAAATCAAAAAAAAAGGAAAAATAGCACAAATAATTGCAAAGCACTCGCAAAAAAAATCGCAAATAATCACAAAAAATCAGAGGAATAAGAAAAAATGAGAAAAATTAGAAAACAAAAGAAAGAATAGAAAAAACAGAAAAATTTAAAAAATAAGAAAAAAAAACAAATAATCATAAAAATGAGAAAAAAAAAACGAGAACAAATTAGAAGAATCGAAAAAATTACAAAAAAACAAAAACAGAAAAAATATCACAAAAAAACGCAAAAAATCACAAAAAAATGACAAAAAAATCGTAAATTATTACAAAAAATGAGAAAAAAATAAAAAACAAAATAGAAAAATAGAATAGAAAACCAGAACAATGGGAAAAAAATGAGAAAAGATTAGAAAAAAAATCATAAAAATGATTAAAAAACGTGAAAAAATTAAAAATCGAAAATAATAATAAAACAAAAAACTTCGAAAAAAGAAAAAAATTAAAAGAGAAATTAGAAAACATTGGGAAAAAATGCAAAATAAAATTGTAAAATACAAAAAAAAAACGAAGAAATCCAAAACCAGAAAAAAAACGCTAAAAAACGAAAAAGAGGGCTCAAAAAACGCAAGAAATCGAAAAATACCACAAAAAATCGCAAAACAATCGCAAAAAACCGCAACAAAATCAAAAAAAAATCACAAAAAAATCGCAAATTATCACAAAAAATCAAATGACTAATAAAAAAATTAGAAAACGAAAAAATAGAAAAAAAAACAGAACAATGAGAAAAAAAGAGGAAAAATTAGAAAAAACAGAAGAAAATTTTTTTTTTGTATCTATATATTTTAACACTTTGTGTAGATTACTTCTCTTATAATCATTTCCTGATAAAAGAAATTGTAACTAACAAATAAATTCCATAAAAGTCAAGAATGGTACAGAAAAAAATCATTATAATATAAATCAAACCGGAGTTATTTATTTGGAGAAAAAAAAATTTTAAAAAATTGTTTACTGTACAAATCAGATTTAGATAAAAATATTGAAAAAATATTAAAGTTACCTAACCTAACATTCATAGGCGAGATTATAGGTCAGTAATTTTTGTAATGGTGTCATAAAAATCATCTATTTACCTGATGTCACAAAAATTCCATATTCACTCAAAATTAAAACCCGGCGGTCATAACAACTGGCAACTAAGTGTTATTGGAGGTTAATAAACATTTAAATTTTTACGCAGAAAGTACATCTATAAAACTAAATTAATAGTTTTTGTTAATTATAATTTTAAATACAAAATAAACTCTTCTAAGAATTATTACAGGCCATCCAGCAGGTACCCTTAATAAATTGAGCGCAAACTGGATGAATTAATGAGTGGGCGCAAACCGGTCGGGCGCAAGTTGGCCGACACCGAATATTTTGGCGTCTAGCGGCAATAAAAGTTTGATAAATTCATAAATAATCTGCATGTTTAATTTTTCCTCAAAGTTTAATTTAATATTATAGTTTTTTTTGTTAATTATTTCTAAATTCTTCAAAAAATTAATTTCGTTGGCGCCCATAATTTAACATTAATATTTTAACATATGGTGCCGACTTAATTACACACACTGTATGTAAATTAATTGAAAAACTGTCAAATGATGATACAATAAATATAGTGATTTATTTATTGTACCATAACAACCTATAATTCGTTCAACCTATGTTCAGGTCAAATAGCTGATAATCCCTAATCTAAATCAATAATAGTAATAAATTTAAAAATATTCGTCAATCGGCTGGAACCCATTTCGGTACAACGATCAGTTTACATGAGAATTTAATATTTTGTCACTTATAAAGGTGTAGCCTTTCTGGACGCAAAAGCTGGATTAAGGGTTCTAAGAAAATTAAATAGGATTATTATAATAATTTGTTTATAATCTCTTGAATTTTTGATAATTCCTAGATACAGTTTAATTTTGTTAATGTTGTATTTTTGTAATAGTTTATTTGTTGTGATTTTTCATATTGTTTTCTATTCATTATGATTTTTTTTTTAATTTGTTTTAGATAGTTTAAATAAATTTATTGTGGTTTTATTTGGAGAAAAAAAAATATTTAAAAAATATTATTTAAAAAATTACTCAAATTATTCCTATTATTTCAAAGTGAACAAAAAAAGTCTTTCGAAAAAAAAAAAAAAAAAAAAAAAAAAAAAAAAAAAAAAAAAAAAAAAAAAAAAAAAAAAAACCTGATTAACCAGTATCCCCTAAGCAACATATACAGAAAATGGCGTTTAAAAATCCAAATTTTTCTTCAATAAATAAATTTATATATCAAAATTTATTTTATTATATTTTATAATAATTATACAGTGTGACCCATTTTGTTTGGAAGCACCCCTGTAAAATCCGCATTTTTCAACCGATTTTGATTAAATTTTTTTTGTTAGATTCAGTATCAAAAACAGTCTTTTTGGCACAAATTTTACTAGCTTAATTTCAATTAATTACCATTTTGCAATTTTTTAAATTTGTCTACATTCTACGTAAAAAATTAATTAAAATACAACTTTTTCCAGATTCATGTTGTAATAACTTTGTCGTTAATAAAAATTTTTTTATAAAATTTTGGTAGTTTACATTCGTAATACTTCTGAATCCAGTGATATAGTCATATTTAAGAAAAAAAATGCCTAATATACTTTCGTCTCTTTTGGCAAAAAAAAATTAACCTAGAGAATCTTGAAAATAGAAATTAAGCTATGAAAATTTGTGCCAAAATACTGTTTTTCATACTGAATCTAATAAAAAAAATTAAATTAAAATCGGTTGAAAAATTCGGATTTTACAGGACTGCTTCCAAACAAAATGGGTTACACTGTATAACTTAAAAAAATTAGATTATAAAATGAAAGCCGTTTTATCCGATTTTATGTCGTTAAAAGTTAAAAATTTAATTGTCTATAATTTGTAATAGGTGTTTGAAGTCAGTTTCTCAGGGCGAATCTAAAAATCAAAAAAAAAAATACAGGGTGTTCCATTAAAAAAAAATATCATTGAAATTATTTTTAAATCGTTACTTTTTTTGATGTATAGGTACCTTCATCTCGCTGTGAACAAGTGAAAAACAGCAATATTTTTGCCGTAATTTCGACCTTATATACTATAGTATAAATGGTATAAGTAGCGGGAAAGTAAATATAGATCAAAGATTAATATTATTTATGGGGTTTTTAACGATGCTGAATCGATTGCCGTTATCTATTTGTCTCTATCTCTCACCGTTCTCGAGTTTAATCAAGCTAACAGACGGACAGACGAACAGAACTGTTTTATAACAATTTTTTTTTTTTTGAAAACTTTAAAAACAGTTTTGGTTTTACAAACCGAGACGTTATCGGTTACTCACCCTGTATATAAAGCAAAAAATAAAATAAAAAAATACATACCTCAAAATTCTACTCAACATTTTAACAATAAGTTGTCAGTCAGACAATTTATAAATTAATTTCGAAGTGGTTGTTTCTTTGACCTTTATATACCATATTAATTAAAAATAAAACAATAAATTTAAAAACAAAATAATAAATTTAAAAATAACAGTATCGATAATTTTGATTTAAATATACATGGTGGTACACATTATAGGGATTTCACACATAATTGGATTAAATAGTTTTTTCGAAATTAAAATATCAGGATCGGTTTCCGAAATATTTGAAAAAAAATCAAAATTAACCATTTTAGTTTTATTTATTTAACATCATAATTTTTAAACATAGAAAAGGTATTTATCCATTAATAAATCCATTTTTCATTATCCATATACAATCGTGGAAAAAATATTTCGGTAATTCATCAGGAAGTTGTTCGATTTGTTTATGTATTACATTAAAATATTCTTCGGTAAATTGCTCAAATATTTCATCAAGTTTTAAATCTATGTAAATTTGTTCAACTTTTTTTACGGATTCTTGACAAGTTTTTCCGTAATTTGCATTAATTATTTTCATTTGAGATGGAGTTGCGATTTTTAAAGCTGTCACATAAAACCAGGTAGCTTTACCTTCACTAATATCGTTGCATTCTTTGTTGACGTCTGGTGGATATATATCCCAATAATCATTCTAAAATATAATTAATTCACATTTCAATTTTATATAGTAGTACGATTATTAAATAATAGATTATAACATATTTTTATATTGTTGATAAATTATAATGAATGGCAAATGCTGTATAAACCAAATTTTATTATTTGTAATAAGGATTGTCTAAGATCATAAAAGTAATGAAAAATCATTTTTGTAATTTCTTTTTCAATAAATATCTGGCGCCCAATTTCACGTAACGCGTTATCGTTTCTAAATTTTAAAAAGATTCTCTAGCTTCTGAAATAGAGCTTAAACACACAAACTCTGAAGAGTATTTTATTATTTGATCCGATAAGCAGCACAACTAATACAAAAATACTTTTACTCAAATCCTCTTATAGGTCTTCAAAACACTAATATCACATGCTAGAGGATCGGCATGAAACTTCTGCAACACCAACATATGACGTATCCGAGGAACTATCTATTTCCAATTTTCACACTCTGAATATTTTATAGGGCTGAATGAAACTCTTTTCAAAATTTTATCATACCAGCTAAGAAGATCAGGCACAACATGATCCTTACCTGATACATAATTTTAAAATCGAACTGTTTGATACGTATTACTCATCTTGCCAAACGACCTGTAAGATTCTTTAGAACCGTGATCTGTGACTAGAATATAAGTACAAAGGTTGTTTGGACTACGCACATCCAAACACCAAGATATAACGTAATAAACTACGTCTTAAAAGATAAAATATAATTCCTAACAATAAGGGGTAGTAAAAAAACGAAGCTCAGCAGACTGATAATGAATGAATAATACTTAACTTTACAACAAATTCAATTCATTACGGTACTGATGAACTACATTCAATTAACCCTTATTAATAAAACTAATTAAAAAGATAAAAAATTTGCAAATATTCATCAATAAAGATATAAAGATATTAAAGGATGTCACATTAGTTAAAGATAAAAAGATAATAATTAAAGATATAAGAAGGTAGAGAAAAAAAGTACAAAGGGACAGAATATATTTCGGTAGAAGCTACTTAATTTATAATTAAATACAAGTTTTATATTATTATAATGTTTCCTTGAATTCAGATATGATCTATATAATTTTGACCTAAAAGTATTATGCAATATTTCGCAAGAAAATAAACAAAAAATGTAAAATATACATTAAACGAAAGGTAGAGAGTACAAACGAAAAGTGAGACATACAGTGTAAAGATAACATTTTGGTAAGATAACTATTTCGATAGATTTTACTAACCATATTTTGTTGAGAATTAAAAAAAAATATATAAATTTAGATAGAATTTAATCAACAGACAGCAGATAAAGATAATCAAAAAAAATTAAATTTTCAAAACGAGAAACAAATTAAAAACAATCGGTATTAGGAATTTTAGGAAAATAAGGTAAAAGATAATTGGACTTTTGTTTGAAAACTTCTTGGCACAGGTAAAAAAAAACTTTCCAGAGAAAAACTTCTTGGTACAGGTAAAAAACACTTTTCAGATAAAAATAACCAGAACTTTCCAGAGGAAAAAACCAAAAAACCCCTATAAAATGAGGGGGAGAAAAAAAAGAAATCTTCGGTAAGCAATACAGGCGATATAAAGTCGATTATTTTGACTGAGTAGATAAAGAGAAGAACATTATTAGCATGGGAAAGACATTTTATAAGAATACCAAGAGAACATGACGGGAAGAAATAAGAAGGGGATATCAAGCGAAAATGAAACTATAATCTATTGAATAGAAGAATAATGAAAATACAGGGTGGCATAAAAAAAACGTAACACTGCATACTGAAAAGAAGAATCAATGTTTTATAAAATCATTTTATATGATTGTTTACTTACTTGAAGTAGTTAATACCCGGCATTTTCCCTTTGTTGGGGCACGAAATTACTATACAAGCACTCATAGTCTTTTTATTTGCTATTATTACCCTAGTTATTTGTCCAAATAGTAAACCAAACTAAGAACTGTGCTTAATAAATCAAATTTGCACTAAGAAATCCACACTTAATACTTAATAATCACAAAGGAGAGCGGGAATATGAATACGGATCTGGACGCTTGACATTGAAACCAACATGAAGTTTACAGTGTTGTCACAGTATTTTGAAATGTAAGTAGATTTCCTGATTTTAACACAAATCAGGAAGTCTTCAACAACAATACCAAATTCATATATATTGGCATCACTGCAACTAAAAAATAGTTAAACTGCGCATGAGCAGCATTGTCCGGTAGACAACTCTTGGCACACTTTGGCCTATGGCAACCTTAAGCTATCTAGAAATATGTTATATTATATCTGTGGGCCTAACGTGGTAAATTTGACGTATTCATGGCCAAGTATATCAAGAAGGGGCAACGGCCCTTCTCGATCAACTCCACGTGAGTGGGTGAAAGCAATTCAAAAAATAGCAACAATTAGCAGGTTTAATTTACACCAAAAAGGTTTTGGTCCCTTTGGTGGCCAGCCCAGAAGGTTCTCAATAAATATCATCGAAAAAGAACAATGAGTAAACGCACAATCAAATGGTACTATGTAGTAACACATTTACAAAATGGTCGTTAAATTTGACATGACAATGAACAAAGTTAATGACATTTGACAATCAAACGAAACATTTTTTTAAAAATAATTGATAATAGCCAGAAGGGCAGCGTAATATACAGAATTAGAGACAATCTAAATAATAAGGTGGAACGTGAATAATAGTATAAATGTAAGAGACTGGGTGTGGATACAGGTAAAGGCCATCAATTAAGGAGGAAGGAAAAGAAGAATGTCTTGTTAGGTAAGTATGAGGAAAGAAGAAGAAAAGAACAATTGACATTTAAGGGGGTGATTGTAAATAAAAGAGAAAAAATTAAACAATAAGAAAATAGAAACATGAAAGAGAAAAGGATTTGTCTATAGGAGGACACAAAAGGCCAGGAGAAACAATTAGATGAGATCATTAAAAATGTCTGATAGGAAAATATGGTTGTCTTTAGGTCTTAGCTGTTCGTTAAATATTTTTTCGTTTATTCACTATATTTTCCTTTTAATAGGACCGGAAAAGTAAAACATGTCCGGACATCTGTCTTGATGTAAACATTGTAACTCTTGAAAGATTAAAATCCGGTTTTCACTTTATACGAAAACTTTTTTTCAGTTAAAATTTGTTGAAATTTGTTTACATATGGTGAAAACTTTGGCTAAAATCGTACAAAACATTCCGTAACGCGATGGTCCGAAGTCCCGAAATTTTTATGATCATTACTTCTATTATTTTTCAAACCTAATATGCTACTTGTAGTACAAAAATGATATTACCTTGATGACAGCAAACCTTGAAATATTTCGCACTATATGTCCCACTTTGTCGTGATATTCTAAATTATTTATATTGGCTAAATACATAGCAGCTCTTATAGGCGAATGTATAACAGCATCGCCTTTTTGTAACCTAAAAATTAATTCATTTAATTAAAATGTACTAAATTTTTTTAATATATTAATTTACCTCCCTTCAAATAATTCAAAAGCATCTTGGCTACCCACTTTTTTTATATCCATTAATTGTGCCACGTCTAATCTGTTACAATCATCTTTATAAAGTTGGGTAATTTTTAAACAATTTGGATGGTCTTTTAGTTGATCATGAAGATACATGAAACCAGAGTATTCCAAAAATAAACAGTCTAAAGAGGCGTTATTTGCACCTTCCATATTGGCCCATGAAGTTTTACCATAACGAACGCTACAATTATCCAATATGTCGTCTAACACGATTGCACTTGCTTCTATCTAAAATGATTAAATATTAATAAAACCGAACAACCATTAATTTAATAATAAGCTTACGAAATTATGCAATTTGTCATTTATTACCTGTAAGTTGGAATCATATGGAAAACATTTTTATTATTAATTTTATTAAAAAAATGTATTCTTTATAAAAAGTTCTGCATTATCTAAAACCTAGAATACAGTCATCAAATATTAAATTTTTTCAGTGGTATAGGAGGTTTGTCAAAAAATATGAGTTTTACCTTTAAATTTGACAATATTTTCTCTTCATCAGTTAAAATTACGATTTTTATGTCTCTTATAAATTCTAACGCAGTTTGACATTTACTGTCAACATTTCCTTCTATCAACAAATTATTTGTTTGTAAGTGCATCCTAGATTACATGTAATTACAGTTAAAGGACATTTCTCTTATGGAAAATGGCTTTCGGCCAATTTTTTTAAAATTTTAGTATGTCGTAGATCTTGACGTTCTGATTAAATGTCTCTATGGTCCCAACTCAATTCTATGACCAGTTTTCGAGATATTAATGGTCAAAATTCAATAATTGGGTATTTAGGTAATTTTAATTTAATTTCAATTTCTTCAATTTTTAATAAAACTAATCAGCTTATCTTGAATTTGTTTATGGTAAAATTTAGTTTAAAAAATATAACAATTAAATATACAGGGTTTATCAAAAAGTCAGTGGAGCTACTTAATTTTTAAAATGACTATAATATTGAAAACCGTTAAACCAAAGTTTTGATAAATTCCTAATAACTTTAAAACAAACGGCCAGATTTTCTTGAAAAAATTATATATTTTACTGGTCAGTAGTCAAAGAAAAACTGCACTATGTAAAGTTTAAAAAATTACATACGGACCCGAATCTCATTTTTTTCAAAATCGCCTCAATTATGCTGCTTTAGCAATACAGTGTTGTAACAGATTTTCTGCTAAAATAGTAACGCATTTACTATTACAACTTGATGCAAAATATATTGTGTCCCAGAATCACTGTTTTTTTTTTTATACGTGTACAGGGTGTTTCAAATATTAGGTAACTGTGAGCTATACCGGGTGACACAGGATCACCCCTTTAAACTTTTTTATTGATTAGCCGATTTTTATCAAAGTTTAACTGATAGTAATTTATGATATTCAATATAGCTGACTTCTGGTTTCGCCGGAAAAGGACAACAATTTTGTTTTTTAAATGGAACACCCTGTATATTTTGATATATTGGGATTCTACGGATCAAAATACATGCAATCCACTAGCCAAATGTCAATTCGACAGAACTTTCATTTTTTGAAAATAAAATAGTTTTCTCAATGTACTTTGCTAAAATTTTACAATATCAATTAAAGCTGAAAGAGTACTTCATAAAAAATGTTATTTCCTTTAAAAAAACAGGTTTTGTCTGATTTATTATAATTTTATTAAAAAAGCTACCGGTTTTTTTACCTAAACTTATTTTTGTTAATGTAACCCCTTATGTATTTTAGCAAAGTACACTAAAAAAAAATGTTTTCCTCAAAAAAAAACAATGTTCTGTCAAATTGACATTTGGCTAGTGGATCGCATGTATTTTGATCCGCAGAATCCAAATTTATCAAAATATACAGGATGTACCCCTTAAAAAACAAAATTGTTATCAATTTCCGGCGAAACCGGAAGTCAGCTGTCTTGAATATATATGTCAGAAAATCAGAAATTACTATTACTATACTCATTTAAACTTTTATAAAAATCGGCTAATAAATTAAAAGTTTAAAGGGGCGATCCATATATCATTGTGTCAATAGCTCGCAGTTACCTAAAATTTGAAACACACTGTAGACATATAAAAAACAATGTTTATCGGACACCATATTTTTTACATAAAGTTCTAATATTAAATGCGTTACTATTTTAGCTGCAAATCTGTATTGCTAAAGTAGCATATTTAAGGCGATTTTGGAAAAAAGCTGATTTGAAAGACCTACATTCTGGTCCGTATGTAATTTTTTAAACTCTACATAGTGCAGTTTTTCTTTGACTACTGATCTGTAAAGTATATAATTTTTTCAAGAAAATCTGGCCGTTTGTTTTAAAGTTATTAGGAATTTATCAAAACTGAGGTTTAATGGTTTTCAATATTATAGTCATTTTAAAAATTAAGTAGCTCCACTGACTTTTTGGTAAACCCTGTATATATAATTGTTATATTACTTTCCCGGACCCATCAAAACGAAAGTAAGGTGAACGAGCAAAAAAAACATTGAGATATCGATAGGAATATCCATTTTGAGGTCGCCAAGAAGATTGAGACCATTTCCAGCGTATGGTCTGTTTGTGTGTCTGTGTGTAATCTTCCACGATAACTGCCGAATCGTTTGACCAATCAAGCTGAAATTTGGTATCGAAGGTCGGTGTGTGCCTAGAATGCGACCATTAGTTTTTGGTTTAAATTGATACAGTGGAGGGTCCTCAAGACCGACATTGTAACAATTTTTAACTTTATTTAAATTTTAAGGACAAACAATACATTTTAGTGCAAAATGTTGTAGTAGAAAGTTTTAGAGAATAGCATTCTCTATAATTTTTGTTGCAAACTTTTTCCAGAATTTCCAATAGTTTCGCCACTAGAGGGCGCGTAAAAATGTGCATGTAGGTTTTCTCTAGTTTTTCTTGATTTTGAGGACAAACAATATACTTTAGTGCAAAATTTTCTTGTGCAAAGTTGTAAAGCATCAAATTTTCTTTAACTTTTATATTTAACTTTTATCGAATTCCTCAAAATTTCGCCGCTAGATGGCGGGAAAAATACACATTTAAAATTCCCCCCTACAACTATTGAATGAAAATTTTTCCCGAATTCCCAATAGTTTTCACACATGATTTTAGGAGATCCTAATTGTAGCAGTATGATATATAACGTGCGCATGCGCAGCTTATGTCATTACCAACATTGAAATATTAATTCACCATCAGCTCGCTATTTTTAATGTGTTCCATAAATTAATGTAATGCTTAGTATTTTGTAATTAAAATAATAATAATAAATAACATATTCTCTACGGTCGAGCCGGGAAATTCCTGGGGTGACACAGCCGATTTTTTTTTAAGAAACCAATCTTTTGACTAAATTGTCCCATAAAAAAATTCAAGATAAGCTGATCAGTTTTATTAAAAATTGAAATTAAATCAAAATTACCTAAATACCCAATTATTGAACTTTGACCATTAATATCTCGAAAACAGGTCAGAGAATTGAGTTGGGCCCATGAAGACATTTAATCAGAACGTCAAGATCTACAACATAATAAAATTTTAAAAAAATTGGCAGAAAGCATTATTGTAGACATAAGTTTTAAAAATAATTTTATAAATTTAAATGGATATAATTGCATATTTAAACGTTAATTTTTAATTCTGATCAACTTTTTTTAGTAACATTTTTCGATATTGTCAAATTAAAGGTATTTTACTCTCGAGTAAAATTAATAATAAAAAAGTTTTCTATATGATTCCAACTTAGGGAGACATACTGTATATTCTTTTTATAATTTACAAACCGTTTTGGTAGCCCAACACATTCCATAAATTTTCTTCAAATTTTCATCAGTAAGTAATTCAGGCTTCTCGAATATTTTATAGGCATACAGAACCATCAGAGATGAAGCCAAATGGGAACGTTGAACATTGACGTACGAATTTAATAATGATTTGTATCTTTCGGACATATTAGTAAATTTCACAATATAATCTTTCTCGCATATCTCTTTGATAAGTTGAGGATAATAAGGTTTAACTGCATCGTATTCATCTTTAAAAAAATCTTTGGTGTTTATGGTTTTATCGTGTACCATGTAAGAAAATTGTCTAGTACGACAAATGGTAGGTCTGTAATAGCAAGAGAAATGCAATTAAATGGCGTAAAAAGGAGTGAAGGAATAAAAAAGTGACGTAGGAACAGAACTAAAACGTTACTTTTCGGTAACGCGTTACTAGTAATTCCGTTACTTTTTAAAATGGGCGAAAAGTAACGGTAATGGTGGAGTTCCCTCAATGTTGCCAACCTAGAAAAAGGTCTACCAACGAGAAAGGATTATTTTTGGTCAAAATCTACTTCATTATTTTCGTAATGATAAAATATGTATATAAAATTCTATTGAGCTTTCCAGAATATATCGTTAGCGAAATATAATGATTTTAATAAAAACTTACTTCTGATTGGTTGAAATTTCGTTGTTACTTTTTAAAATAAGTAACGGTAACGTTTATTTAACGCGCTACTTTTTTAGCAAAACTAACGGTAAAGTAACGCGTTACTTTTTACTTTCCCGACCAAATTCCTATAAAGGAAAGTATTGTGAACGAGCTAAAAAAAAATTTCGAGATAAAAACGGAAATATCCATTTTCGGGTCCCTGAGACGATTAAGACCATTTCCAGATGGAAGTCTGTCTGTTTGTCTGTGTGTGTGTGTATTCTTCCACGATAGAGGTCACACGTTTAATCCGATTGAGCTGAAACTTGGTATATGGGTTTGGGTTACCCGTCGGAAAAACCCATTAGTTTTTGTACGACATCTGTCAAACGGAAGTGTCACTATCAAAAAATGACAGATTCAATATGTCACAGATTTTGACTTACTATATGTCAGTTTAAAGCCCTTGAAAAACTCTATTCAGAACAAACAAAATTATTTCTCCAACTGTCACCTGTCAATAATAAAAAGATGTCAAAATGTGAAACTTTGGCATTAAATATCAGGAAAATGCAACTTTTCAATAAAACTGAAAATACAAAAACGTGCAATTTTTTCCGGAGAAAAGGGAAATTTTTGAGTAAAAAAGAAGATAATTTAGGTCAAAAAACTGCAAATTAAAAAAAAAAAATACTAAAAAGTGAAATTTTTTCAGGTCAAAAAACTGAAAAAATTGAAAAAAAATAGTGTCAAATTTTCAAGAGAAAAGAGGAGAAATACAAAAAAGACAAAAAATGCCAGTTTTCAAAAAAAAAATGTCAAAATTTAAAACTTTAACATCAGATATCTGAAAAAGTATTCGTGGATACTTGTCAGGAAAGTTTTGGGGCGACACAACCGTCTTTTTTTTTTACTTTTTTGGCATTATTTTGGCTTATTTATTTTGCCTCTTTTTTGCTTTTTTTGGTCTTTTTTTAATTTTTTTGTTCTTTTTCCTTAATTGCCATTTTTGGCTTTATAATAAGGCTATTTTTTTGCTTTTGTTGTGCCTTCTTTCACCATTTTGTTTTTTTTGCCATGTGTTTGCCTTTATTTTACGCTTTTTTTGTTTTTTTTTTTGCTCTTTTTACTTTTTTCTTTTTTTTAGTTTTTTTATCCTTTTTATTTTTTTGCCTTTTTTGGCCATTTTCGCATTTATTTGCCTCGATTTTTTTTTTGCTTTTTATACCCTTTTTGGCCTTTTTACCTCTTTTTGCCTTGCCTTTATTTTCCCTCTATTTTGTCCTTTTTTACATTTTTAAAAAAAAATTTATGACTTTTTTCGGCATTATTTGATTTTTTTTGTCATTTTTTTATTTTTTTTTTATTTTTTTTGGCCATTTTTAAACTTTTTTTGCCTTTGTTTTGCCTCTATTTTCTGTTTTTTAACTTTTTTTTTTTTGCTTTTTTCCCCTTTACTTGTCTTTTTATGTACTTTTTGTTGATTTTTTTACCCTTTTCTCCTTTGTTTTCCCATTTTTTTATTTATTAAGTCTTTTTTCCTTCTCTATTTTTCCTTTTGTTACCTTTTTTTGCTATTTTTTTGCATTTTTGCCCCTTTGCCAATTTTTACAAATTGTATTAAAATTTTTATGCTATTTTAAATTGTTGCCTATTTTCACTCTTTTTTTATTATAATTTTATTTTTTGCCGAAACTTTGCAATTCTTTATCATTTTAAACAATTTTTTTTGCATTGTTGCTATTTATAAGAACTTTTTTAGTAAATTTTGTCGTTTCTTATTTTAATTAATTTTTGAGTATTTTTGCACTGTTTACCTATTTTTATTTTCCAGCAATTTACTTCATTTTTATATCATTTTCCCATTCAGGAATTTTGCATTTGGTAATTGAAATAATCATATTCGCCACAACCGAGCCGGGAAAGTTCTGGGGTGACACAACCGATTTTTTTTAGTAACGCCTCAGCTCTGAGCAATAATTAGTATTATTACTCAGCCATAATTATTTTATGTGGACAAATAATACAGATATTACAATATTTTTAAAATTATTAATAAGTGATATAAAATAAATTGACTTCATTAAAAGTTGGTGAAATAATTAATTAACACAACATCCATATCATTAGATAAAAAAATTTATTCCAAATATTTATAATTTTTAATTGATATGATATTTCAAATTTATTTCCAGGCATGCTTTATTCCTAATTGAACAAAAAACAAAAAAATCAGCAGAACCATTAAAAAAAATTATTTTTAAATGAAATAAATCGATAAAGGACCACGCACTTTTCTTATGGAAACGGGAGCACCGTCAAATGGTCTAAATTTTTAATATGTTGTAGTATTTGATGTCCTGATCAAAAGTCTCTATGGGTATAATTCCATCCTATGGCTAGTTTTCGATATACAGGGCGTTGAAGTTCAAGATCCCAATTCTTTTAAAATGTGTACCAAAAAGTCCCTTTTGAATATTTTTGAAAGTTTGTATGGAGCCAAAATACATATTTAATGATCAAAATAAAAATATTGATAGTTACAGGGTGATTCAAGCTGTCACAGACTTCTTTTGGATAAAATGTGTATTTTTACATTACAAATATACTGCAAAATAACATTAAAAAAAAATCTCCGTCAAAGTTTCCGAATATTTGATATCTTGATCTTCTCTATCAAAATTCCTAATGGTAAAATTATATCCTATGGCTACTTTTCGAAATATTTGAATATCTCCAAAACGATAGACTGTAACTATAATAAACCTTGAATATTTTTCTTTGTAGATATCAAAAATGCAATAAAATACAAGGTGTTCCATTTAAAAAAATATAACTTTGATATGTACCACTTTCACGGAGCACCCTGTATAATTATAATTATTTTTAAATTGTTGCCGCTTCTGATATGTATCTCGTTATAAAAACGGATTTTACAAAAAATATTTAGTTTTGGTTCTACAAACCAAGGCGTTACCGGTGGACCACCCTGTATAGAGGAAGAGTACAGAAAGCTAAAATTAATATATAATATGTGTTAGAAAACGAACGAGACGAGTAACAAACGAGTTCGATAATAACACTTTACTGACGTGGTGCATACAACATTTTATCCCAACCGTAAATGTACCAAGGGTATAAATAGATCTTTATGCCCTGAGGGCTACGATCTTATAAACCCGAGGGTCTCTTAAGTCATACTAGTTCAATATTGTGTACACAATATGAATATTTAAAAAAATCACAGATCATAAAGTGCACTTTGCGGGCTGTAAAGTGCACTTTATGCCCGCGCGGGCCATAAACGTAATATACGATGAGCTTTCAAGAATTTGATTTTAAGACAAGAGTAAAATATTTTTATTGTGAAAAAATTCTGGAAATGTGATTTAGAAAAGTTGTGCAGCATTAAATTTAAAATTTAAAGTCATGGCCATCTAAGTCAAGTTTTATCTCGAAAATTTTTTTTAGCTTGTTCACAATACTTTCCCTTCTCAGATGTTAACAGATACGTAAAAATAGAAAAAAATGGGAAAAAATAAAGAAAATATAGGAAAAAAAAAACAAAAAAATAGTAAAAAGCATATACAAAAATAAAGAACAATAAGATGCAAGTATAGAGAAAGAACTTTGTTCACAAAATATCAAGGCAATGAAATGTATTTATCGACTTTAAAATATCCAATAATTTACTGTTTATTATTTACATACCGAATTATAGGATCCCAGAGAGTTATAATAATAATCCACTAGTGAGTTATTATAACTTACATTGTTTGTTTATGGACACTATTAATTATTAAAAAATAATTAATATATAATTTAATAGGATTAGATAATATAATAAATAAAACATACATACCTGAAAAAATTATTTAACATTATGTGATTTTTAATAATTACTTATCTGTCAATTTTTTAAAGCAAATATCACCTTATATACTTTTGAAATAAAAATGATGAAATTAATAAATATTATTTTAAGGTCGACGATAACTTCGATTTAAATATAAACAATTCAGCCAGAGTTGGCTGAATTAATTAATTACAAATTAAATCGTACCTTTGTGTTAAATAATTTTTATCAATTTTTATTATTCACAAAAAGGACGAAATGGAGATGTTTTGTTTTTATATTTAACTAAAATATAGACAATAAATCGGTAAAAAAATCGGTCAATAAATAATGGAGAAATATAATATTAAAGTAGTTGGGTGACGTCACGTCTCCGCATAACTAAAGCTCTACTACAAACCAAGTTATCATAATCTGGGACTGTACCAAATTATCCGGAACTGTACTTGCTCTTTGTTAAGAATTAATCAGAACTGTTTATAGATTAAATTAAATTAAACCTCAAAATATCAATATCCAATATCAAACGAGTGCACAGACAGTTCTGCGCAGTTTACAAATAATACGTGGATACTTGTCGGGAAAGTTTTGGGGCGATTCATATTTTTATAGATTTTTTATTGGAATTTTTGAATTTTTTAGTTTTAAAATTTTTGATACAAATTTACACGTTTTTTATTGAAATTTTTGAATATTTATCAAAATTCCTGAAATTTTTGAAGTTCTTGAAATTTTTGAAATATTTAGAGATTTTTGATTAAATCTGTTTAAATTTTTATCATAGTTCCTGAAATTTTTGTTCTCAGTTTTTGAAATTTTTAAAATCTACAAAATCTGGGAATTTTTATACGTTTTTAAAATTTTTATAGTTTTTTTATTGAAACTTTTGAAATTATTACAAAATTTTGAAATTTTTACACATTTTTAAAATTTTTGAAATATTTACACATTTTTGATTGAAAATTTTTTAATTTTTGTCCAAATTCCTGAAAGTTTTTTTAAAGTTCTTGAAATTTTTGAAATCCAGATTTTTTTATTGAAATTTTTAAAACATTCAGTTTTTTTATTGAAATTTTTGTTAAAATCCCTGAAATTTTTGCAATCCAGATTTTTTGATTAAAATTTTTTAAATTTTTATCATAGTTCCTGAAATTTTTGATCTCAGTTCTTGAAATTTTTGAAAACTACAAAATCTGGAACTTTTTATAAGTTTTTAAAATCTTTATAGAATTTTTATTGAAACAATTGACATTTTTACACATTTTTAAATTTTTTTAAACATTTACACATTTTTGATTGAATTTTTTTTAATTTTTGTCAAAAATTCCTGAAAGTTCTTGAAATTTTTGAAATCCAGATTTTTATTGAAATTTTTAAAACATTTGGAGATTTTTTAAATTTTTGTCAAAATTCCTGAAAGTTCTTGAAATTTTTGAAATCCAGATTTTTTATGGAAATTTTTAAAACATTTGGAGATTTTTTATTGAAATTTTTTAAATTTTTATCGAAGTTCTTGAAACTTTTGATCACAGTTCCTGAAAGTTATGAAAACTTTACAAAACCTGAAACTTTTTATAAGTTTTTAAAATCGTTATAGAATTTTTATTGAAACAATTGACATTTTTACAAAATTTTGAAATTTTTACACATTTTTAAATTTTTTTAAACATTTACACATTTTTGACTGAAATTTTTTAAATTTTTGTCAAAATTCTTGAAAGTTTTTATCAAAGTTCTTGAAATTTTTGAAATCTAGATTTTTTTATTGAAATTTTTAAAACATAAGATTTTTGATTGACATTTTTTAAATTTTTATCATAGTTCCTGAAATTTTTGATCAGTTCTTGAAATTTTCGAAATTTTTACAAAATCTGGAACTTTTTGGAAAGTATTGTGAACGAGCTAAAAAAAAAATCGACATAAAGACCATTTTCAGGTGAAAGTCTGTCTGTCTGTCGGTCTGTATTCTTCCACGATAGAGGCCACACGTTAAATCCGATTGAGCTGAAATTAGGTATATGGATTTGCGTTACCTTTCGGAAGAACCCATTAGTCTTTGTCAAAAATTACCGAAGCAATATATAAACGAATTTGACTTGCAATATGTCATTTGAAAGCTTTTGAAAAGTCAACATTATTTCTCCAACTGTCACCTGTCAAAAATAAAAAATGTCAAAATTTAAAACTTTAACCTTAAATATCTGAAAAAATATTCGTGGATACTAGTCGGGAAAGTTTTGGGCGACACAATTGATTTTTTTCACTTTTGTTCAGTTTTTCTTAAATTTTCAGTTTCATTCATAAAAAAAATGTTTAATTTCTCCATTCAGGACTTTCTTTTCTTGAATTCATTTTTATTCTTTGTGTCGATATTTACCAGTGGCAGTTAATTTTGTTAAGTCATTGGTGAATGTTTCTTAGTCATTTTTCTGCTACCCTCGTTGGCTTGTTTTCAGGCTTACATAAGATATACCATTTTTTTTCAGGCTTTGTGACCATATATTTTGTTTAATAACGTTTCGGTACTTCTCCTTTCTTTTTTTCTTTTTAATTTTATGTCCTGATTCTTTTGTTTTCCTAGTACGATTTATACTGTCTGTACAGAATTTCGTCGAGTTTATCCTCCTCCATTTTTTCAGCACCTATTGTTTTTCATCCGTTTTCTCTTCTTTTTGTTTAGATTTGTTTGTGTTAATTGCTTTTTTTTCGTTTTTGATTTTCACCCACTATATTTATTTAAATCTTTTTCTTCTTAAGTCGTTGATTTCGTTCTGTAGTTTTTTTTATTATTATTGACTTCGTCTCATTTTTTCATTTCTTGTTCTTTCATTTTATTTTTTTCCTCCTTAATAATTTTTCTTGCCTAAAATAAAATACTGAAAGATAAATATTTTTCTTCTTAATGAAAGAAATAATCACACACTTAATATTTTTTATATTTCTATTTCTTTATTTATTTAAACTTTTTTATACTACATATAAAAGCAAGATTTTAGATTAGTTTAATTTTATTAAGAATTTTTTTAAATATTTTGTTCAAAATCGAATGGAATTTTTAAATACATTTTTTTTTATATAGATTATACCTAAACCAAATATTTGCTAAATTTAAAAAAATTATTAATCGAATCATTAATTAAAATATATGCAGATAAATAATAAATAAATACCAATTAGTAGTAAATAATATTTTTTCGTGTCACCCTAAGTATTGTACGTCAATTAACATAAACATAACAATAACAAATATGTTTTAATACAAATATTAATATAATGACTAATGGCATATACAGGGACTAGTCAAACTTTACCAGATGATAGAGGACCATAAAAAGTGGATTCATATCGACTATTATATTGTGTCCCAAATATATTTATATACACGATGTATATATTTATTTTCGAAAATTTCAATTGTCAATATTTTTGCAGTGGTTCTTCTAATTTGAACTAAATGTGATATGTATACAGACAAACATACAGACAAACAAACAGACAGACAGATTTCCATCTGGAAATGGATATTTCCATCTTTACCTTGAAAATTTTTCTAGCTCGTTCACAATACTTTTCCTTCTCGGAGGTGGGGCGGAAAAGTAAAAATTTTCATGTTCTCTTTTTACGTGTTATTTGATTTTTCTTTATGTGTTTTTTTTTTTGTTTTCTTTCTTCATTAACAAGATTAAAGAACACACACTGGCAAATATTGAAAATCTGTTTCGTTTTTTTTCTAAAAAAAATATGGTGTAATTTTCATTTAAAATTTTTTTTTCCCTTTTTTTTACAAGTAAATTTCTCCTCTTTTTTCTTCCAATAATGTGAATTATTTCAATAAATGACTTTTCAGATTTTTTGCATTTTTCTGGTACTTTTTTCCCTATTTTCTCTTGAAATTTTCCCCGTTTTTTTCTTTAAAAATAGGCATTTTTTTGCCATTTAGTTTTTTCTCTTGAAAATTTTCCCTTTTTTTCTTTAAAAAATGACATTTTTTTAAACATTTTTCTCTTCAAATATTTTGCACTTTTTTAGTGTTTTTTTCTTCTACTTTCTATAAAAATTTTTTCCCGTTTTTCATCAAAAAGTTTTTTCGATTATTCTCTCTTTAAATTTTTTGCACTTTTTGGTACTTTTTCTCCTCTTTTCTCTTGGCGCTTTTTTGGATCTAAATTTATCTTATTTTCACTCAAAAATTTTTCTTTTTCTCTTAAAAAATTACTTTTTGACTTTTTTGTTTTCTTAAAATTTCTAGTTTTTAAGCTAAATTTCCTTTTTTTTTCACTCTTGAAAAAACAGCATTCCTTGGTCATTAATTTTTATTTAAATTTGCATTTTTGGACCTAAATTTCCCCTCGTTTCTCTTGAAAAATTTCCCGCTATATTGCTAAAAAAATGGCATTTTGTGCCTTTTTATTCTTTCATCTTTTCTCTTGAAAATTTCCGTAATTTTTTTTCAAAACACTTTTTTAGATAATATTGTTTTCAAATTTTTTGCATTTTTTCCCTATTTTCTCTTGAAAATTCTTCTTTTTCTTAAAAATTGGCATTTTTTTAAATTCTTATTTTGGTTTTCAAATTTGAATTTTTTTGGACATTAATTTCTTGAAATAATCCTCTCTTTTTTCTTCAAAAATGTGAATTTTTTCGATAATACTCTCTCCAAATGTTTTGCACTTCTTTGGTACTTATTTTCCCTCTTTTACCTTGAAAATTTTCCCCCTTTTTTCATTAAAAAATGTCACTTTTTTTACCTTTTTTTTCTTAAACAATTGTATTTTTGGAACTAAATTTTCACTCTTTTCACTCAAAACTTTCCCCTCTTTTTTCTTGAAAACTGGCACTTTTTGTTTTTTTTTTTGTATTTCTCCTCTTTCCTCTTGAAAATTTGGCACTATTTTGTCTTTTTTTTTCTTGAATTTCTTCTTAAAAATTGGCATTTTTTTTAAATTTTTGTTTTCGTTTTCAAATTTGCATTTTTTGGACAATAATTTTCCTTATTTTTTCTTGAAATTTCACCCTCTTTTTTCTTAAAAAATGTGAGTTTTTTCGATAATACTCTCTTCAAATGTTTTGCACTTCTTTCCCTATTTTCCCTTGAAAATTTCCCCCCTTTTCTCATTAAGAAATGTCACTTTTTTACCTTTTTTTTTTCTTAAATATTTTTATATTTGGAACTAAATTTTCATTCTTTTCACTCAAAACTTTCTCCTCTTTTTTTCTTTAAAACTGGCACTTTTTGTCTTTTTGTATTTCTCCTCTTTTCTCTTGAAAATTTTACACTATTTTGTCTTATTTTTTCTTGAATTTTTTCAGTTTTTTGACCTGAAAAAATTGCACTTTTCGTATTTTTTTGATAAAAAAAAATTTGCAGTTTTTGACCTAAATTACATTCTTTTTTGTCTTTTCAGTTTTATTGAAAATTTTCATTTTTCACCCACAAATTTCCTGATATTTTAATGTCAAAGTTTCACATTTTGACATTTTTTTATTATTGACAGGTGACAGTTTGAGAAATAATTTTAACTTTTCTGAATAGAGTTTTTCAAGGGCTTTAAAATGACATATTGCAAGTCAAATTCTGTGACATATTGAATCTGTCATTTATTGATAGTGCCACTTCCGTTTGACAATTGTCGTACAAAAACTAATATACCAAATTTCAGCTCAATCGGATTAAACATGTGGCCTCTATCGTGGAAGAATACACACAAACAGACAGACCGTTGACTTTTTCCTTTTTCAGGCCCTTCTGAGAAGGACAGCCTTTGTCCTATTGATTTATATATCCTGGTAAATATTTCGAATGTGAATTATTACAATGTATTGAATTTTAAACGAAATAGACTTATTTTTATGAAGACAGACGGTTTTATGTTGACTTAGGTCGCTAAAAATAATCAAATTCGAAACCGACAGACGCTTTGTTTCGCTATTTAATAATAATATCTATTATTCATTATAGTGAATAATATTTTTATTATTCACTGGTTTTAGTGATTTATAAATATCCATTATTCACTAGTGAATAATGATTATTATTGACTGGTTTAAATTAGTTTTAGCCAAAATTATTTAATAGTCGTGAATAAAATATAGTATTCTACTCATATATTATTTACACGGGTGTTCGTTGAATAATTTATTATAATTAATAATATTATTTTTATAATATAACCTTAATTAATCAATAGCAGTTCTGAATTAAATAAGACCAACCCCTTTTTATTGATCCATCAATAAAACAATTCAGTTTTCGTGCAGTGAAATCTTTTTCGATTTATTCCTTTTTTTCCCGGAGGAGTATAAACACACAGCAGAACAGGATGTTCCAGTTCGAAAATTCGCTCTGACCTAGTGCGTGACTTTTCTCTTGTCGGTTGTCGGGTGCTGGTGGTCCTATCCCAAATTCAGTGTTACGCGATCGCTGTTTTTTCGGCAACCTTTCGTAGTGGGGTTGGAGAGGTGGCAGTCGCATGATGCCAACATCGAGCCGCATTCCCTTCCAAAAAACAGAACCGGTTTCATTTTAATTAAATTAAATTGATCGATTTTCTGTTTTTAAAAATGAGAACCTAATAAAATATCATATAAAAACGCCAATATGAAGAGTTCAATATTAGTTCACCTTTTTTTACATTATTTGAGAAAAAAATTAATTTCTTTTTATGAAAAAATCGTTTTTTTTCTTCTTTAATTTAACATGAAAAAATTAACAGCAAATTATTACCTGATCTCGTTAAAATAGTCGTTTTCTTTATCTATCTAAATAGTCGTTTTCTTTATCTATCTAAATAGTCGTTTTCTTTATCTATCTAAATAGTCGTTTTCTTTATCTATCTAAATAGTCGTTTTCTTTATCTATCTAAATAGTCGTTTTCTTTATATATCAATTTTGAATGCGAATTCATAGTGGATAGGTCCAAGTTTTCTCCATCTTTGTTTGTATAAGGGAGATTTAACAGCTGTTTTTCATTCGTATTCTCTTCTTTACACGTTTTGTTGTACGTATATGCTTAATCGTTGAGGATATCTCAGTGATTAGACCACCCCGTCTACTAGACCTAATTTAAGATGTTTTATGTTATAGAGTGACTAATGACAATTAACAAATGACATGTGACAATTTCTTATGAATTACGAAGTGTTGTTTAATCGTAAATCGCGTTGCACAGTCCGAACGTTGATATTTGGAATTGTTTAAACCCAATAGACAAACATATTTGGTCGATTTCAGTTAATTGGGCGATTCATGTAGATAACACCAAAAATTTGTTTCGATTTTTAGAAATTTTTATTTTGTTATAAAACGTTTAACCCAAAAAGAAAAATCTTATCATTTTGACGTTTCGGCGTCTTCTAATAAAATAGTTTAACGTCAGCCACCGTTGCAGATCTTTATGTTCAATCGCGTACAGTTTTGTACTTAACTAAAAATATATTTTTTTAACAATCAATGTTTTTTTTTAATAGTACAAAAATTACACCTGGTGATCGAAATATTTTAATTAGAATTAAATTTTGCTTGTAATATAAGCAATTCCCAATTACCCTGATTATCTCTCTTTTTTTGATATATAGGACAAAAAGAGTGGAACAAGAAGAATGGGAAAAAGAGTTAGAAAAAAAGAAAGAAAATAGTAAAAAAGTTAATGGGGAAAAATTGGAAATAAAAGTTCGAAACAAAGAAACCAATATAAAAAAGAGTAGGGAAATAAGACTGAAGCATAAAGAAAACTTTAAATAAGTAAGCGAAAAAATTTGGAAAAAAGAGTGGACGAAATAATGGGAAAAAAGTTGGAAAAGAAATTTTTATCATTTTTGGGCTTTTTTCTTCAATAAAATGCAGCGCTCTTGAGATTTTTTTCACTGATAAAATACATCACTCTTTTGCCTTTTTTTCTCTGATAAATTGCCTCTCACTCCAGTTTTTTTCTGATAAAATGCATCGCTCTCGGCCTTTTTTTCCAATAAAATGTATCGTTCTTAGGCTCATCTATCTTTTTCGGGTTTTTTTCGTCGATAAAATACATCGCTCCAGAAATTTTTTTACTGATAAATTTACTCGCTCTCGTGTTTCATTCCCTGATAAAATACATCGCTTTTGTTATTTTTTATTTCTATGATAAAATGCATCCCTCTTAGACTTATCCATATTTCTCGAGCTTTTTTGACGCTTTCAGATTCGGCAATCTCTCTCTCTCTCTTCTATCTAATTTTTTCCCAGGTATTGGGCCTTCAGATTTTGCAAAATAGCGCATTCTGAAAGTATGGGGATTGAGTTTTCAACCTCTAAATTACAAAATCTGCATTCTTCTTGTTCTGTTAGTAGAAGCTTTTTTATATAGGGATTTAATCTTTTTATTTTGACTTCTCTTTTCAATTCTTCCAGTATCATGCTGTTACCGATCCCACAAAAGGGTTCGGACTCTAAAAATGATGTTTCATCCCTTTTTTTAGTGAATTTATTTGCTATTTAGTTTTCCTCTATTGCGATATGTCCTGAAACCCACAGTAACTGTATTATTATTGGCTTAGCTCATTTAGTTTTTCTAAGTATTCCCTGACCATTTTCGAGCTGACTATAAGTGAGATGGCTGCTTAACTATCTGACATAATGACAATTTCTTGTCTGCACAATTTCTTTTCGACGTTGAATTGGTCCGTTTGAACGATATTTGAAGATTTGGCCAAACTTTATATATACTTCCAGTGTCCAGTGTCCTAGACCCATGCAGTGTGCTATTTAATAGAATTTCTCTTAATGGTGTCCTCGTTCCATTCACTTTTGCGACCCAGCTTTGTACTGAAATCTTTTACAAAATCACACTTTTTTAGTATCTTGTCATGAGGCAAGTCCGTTTCCGATACGGAAACCGGGTTAAAGCTATGGTTTCCTCGGAAGCGGTGCCGTCTTCTTACGACCGTCAAAGTACAATGCCATTCGAGATATCAAGAATAAATACCTTGCCTAAGTTGGACCAAAAAAAAAGGTTAGAAAAAAAGAACTTTCACTATCCGAAAAAAGCTATGGCAGATGAAATCTGGGATATTGTAACGAAAAAAATATATCATACGCTGAAAAAATGGACATAAAGTTTTAAGATTACCGCCCTACTACTGCCAATACAATTCTATAGAAATGGTATGGTCACAGACTAAAAGATTTTATGATAGTAATATTTTAAAAACCAAATCATGTCCTAAAGATGTGGGTCCAAGCAATTAAGAGGCGCCAATACCATTTGTTATCTTGCCTGAAATCGTTTTTGGACGAGCGCTCCGTTAATATTAAAGATAGAAAGCTGCGGTTTTCACCGATCGATTCTGTAGTTAATTATTTAGAGCGCGTCTGTGGCACTTTTTACTTTCCGAACAACAGAGTTGTATAGAAGGAAAGTATTGCGATCATGATATTTTGACCATACCCACATTTTAACGGATCTTTACGTTTTGAGCTCACCTGAATCCATTTATACCATTTTTAGCATGATGTCTGTCTGTCTGTGGGTCTGTGTGTGAACACGATAGCGTCTAAACGGCTGAACCGATTTAGATGAAATTTTATATACATATTTAGGGTAGCAAGGAGACGACCTGTATAGATTTTGGAGTTAATCGGACAACCGGAAGTGACAGTTGCTATAAGTGATGACGTCATTACTAAACAAGATGACAATAAAGTTTTACACATATATTTTTTATACGTTATAGTTTAATTTCGAATGTTTAAAATTTTCAAAAACTTTTGCCATTGTTGCCAGATTTATCAAAAAGTAATTTTTTTTTCATTTTTTTCTTAAATAACCAAAATAATGCATTTTTATGAAAAATTACAGGATATGAAAGTTGTAGAATATAAAATTTTCTACACATTTTGTCATTACCGTTTTTTTGAATTCCTCACTGTTTCGTCGCTAGAGGGCGTGAAAAATAATGTATATAGACATTTGCGACTTTTTTTAGATTTTGAGACAAAATTATGGATTTTTATGAAAATTTACAAAAAATGAAAATTGTAGAACATAAAATTTTCTACACATTTTGTCTTTAATTTTTTTTCGAGTTCTGCATAGTTTCGCCGCTAGTTTTTATTTTAATTTTTAAGCAATTTTTATCCTTATTAAATTATTATTTTTTAGTTAAATCTTAATATCAAAAATTTAAAAAAAATATCTTTTAATTTGTAATAATTAATTTTATTATAATAATTTTTTTCAAAATTTTATTGCAAAAATTGTGAATTTTTTAAAATTAGCTAAGAAACATTTAAAATTATATTATGATTTTAAACTAAATTGAATAACTTCTAAAATATTAAAGTTATTGAACTGGTATTTACGCCATTCTAAAGATAAAATAAAACTCTAAATTTAAAATGTATTTTAGTTTCGTAGAATTTAGAATTGTAATAATTATAACCAAAATAAAGAATTTTTTATAAATTTTTTGTAATTTCGTTTTATCAATAAGTATAAAATAAATGAAAAAATTAAATAGCATATCCGAAAAGAATCCAAAAGTACTATGTGTGTAAATTATTTCATAATTTTAACATAGTATTTGTAAAAGTTATAGCAAAAAATGAAAAAAGTTAAAACAATTCAATGAATTTTTGACAAAAAAAATTTTTTTTTTAGTTTTTTAAACTAACTTTATTAATGCATTTTGATCCAAAAAACCTAAAAAAAGGTCTGTTTCACATTTTGAATAAAATTGAATGAGATATTAATTATTTATTGATTTTAAAATTATTCAAACAAGGTTTTATTTCTTTTTAAGATTAATATTAATATTACAAATTTAAAATAATAAAATTAAATTGAAAGTAAAAAACTCTATAGTTGTGATTTTTTTCAAAATTTTATTCAAAAAATTGTAGAATTCATAATTTTTTTTTTGAAATTTAATATAAGTTTAAAAAATTGAATAACTTTAAAAATATTAAAGATATTAAAATGGGATTTATAAGATTCGATAGGTAATATAAAACTCTAAATTTGGAAAATAATTTAGTCTCTTCAAATTTAACATTGTAATTATTATAAACAAAATAAAACAAAAATTAAATTTTTTTGTCCTTTTGTTTTATCTAAAATGGTAAAACAAATGAAAAAAGTAAATAGTAAATCTGGAAGGGATCAAAAAGTACATTATGTGTGAAATATTTCATAATTTTAAAATTATACTTGTAGAAATTATACAAAATTATAAAAAGTAAAAAAAAAATTTACAAAAAATTATTTTTTTTTTAATTTTTGTAAACTTATTTTATTAATGTATTTTGATGCAGAAAAACTAAAATAATCGATTAAACAATTACTTTATTATTAGTGTTTGAAAAGTTGGGTGGGATTAGCCCCTCATTTTTTTAAAATAATTTTAGTAAAAGTGATACGACCATCAACTTTTTTCTCAAGACAAATTTAAAAAATGTAGCATAGACGCGCTCTACTCATAAATATTTTAAATATTATGAAAAAAACCGCATATTTTTAGTTGCTATATTAGTCGAGTTCTCGTCCAAATACGAATAATTATGTTTTATGGCGCTCTACCCTGTTTTGGGCAGAAAAAATTGGACTAGAAGGTAGGATTATTTAACATTAACCGGAAAATAC
Organism: Neocrepidodera transversa; assembly: GCA_963243735.1. Classification (NCBI taxonomy): domain Eukaryota; kingdom Metazoa; phylum Arthropoda; class Insecta; order Coleoptera; family Chrysomelidae; genus Neocrepidodera; species Neocrepidodera transversa. Next base: position 496,408 of record OY725341.1, on the reverse strand, counting down.
TAAAAAAAATAATTTTTACACCCAATTTATTAGAATAGAAGCACATTTTCCTTGATTAATTCTCTAACCGGCAAACACAAAAGTCACGTGGTGTGTGGGCCTCTTAATTCTGTTACAGAAGAACAGTGGATGGAGTTCATATGTCCGTCATACCGAAAAAGTTATTTCGGATACATGGGAGATTGAAAAAGTTTCGGATGCAGTTAACGTTGATCCATTTATAATTCATATAGATCAAGAAAACACCAGTGCTGAAAAAGAAACATTAGACGAATAATGTATTATGTATTATAAAATGAACGTTTACTTATTTTTCTTCCCTATCAATTTTAATTATTTATGCATTAGATAAAAATTAATACTTTTACAAATATATACGTCTATTTTCATTTTATATGACTGAATAATCGGAAATAAATACCTTTTCCAAATACACGTTCGTTTCTCCTTAAAAAAACTTAGTGGTACGGCTATGTTTACATGCACTCAACTGAATCAAAATTCGACGTACGAAAAGTAACTAAATTTTAGTAAACTTTTGTTTTGTGCCTTGGTGAATTTCCTTTAGTATAGTTTAGGTGCTCTTTGTCCAATTTTATTTCACAGTTTTTTTATATTACTTATTTAAAAACTATAGATATTAATAATAACAAAAATGAATCGAAACAATTTTTTACGTTTCCTATAAAAACTTTTGAATACGTTTTGAATGTTTGGATATACCATTAAACTTTTAATAGTTTTACAATTTTTGTTGCGCTTTTTCCCATTGAGCAACTTCGTTCCTGTCCTCTTTGCGATCGATGTGCCCTGTTCTAGCTTTACCCCTTATACTGCAATCGGGATCTAGTGGTTTGGTTTGGTTAGTAGCCGTGTTTGAGTCTCGCTTCAAACACCTTAACCTAATATATTTTTCGATTTGATGACACGTTGTCCATTCGAAGAATTTTCAAATGGAATGAAATAATAATTAAAATTGTTCGCGAAAAAAAAAAATAATATTTTTCCCATTTTCTTTTCTTGAATTGTGCATTACTTCTTAAATTGTGGTTTCTTGATGTGTTGATCTGTGATGAGTGATTAAAAATAATTTAAAAAATAAAAATACTTACTTTGAACAATTATGGAGGTAAATGAGTTCGTTCAGAAAAATATAATCATTCATGTAATAGATCATCTCATAATTAAGCTTAAATTTTTATTTTAAAATTTAATATTGCCTTCCATTAGCTATATAATTTTTTTTTATATTGTATTAAAGTGTCGTATACTGACAAATTATTAACTAAAATACTATATTCCACATAAATCAATTAAGGTAAAAAAAAATATTGACTAGTTTCGGCACCAATGCATCATCATCAGATCTAAAAACGAATAAATACAAAACAATTATTTATTCAGAAACTATTTTTATAAATGATTAAAAATTAAATTTATGTGATTTTTTATTGATTTATCTTTAAATAATAAATAGTCCGAAACCACAAAATGAAGGAAATAATAAAATGGATTCTCTAAATCTTTTCTTAATTTAATTCTATTTTTTCTCTTTTTTCTTTAATAATACTAATAAATATTAAGGAATATATAATAAAATTAAACTGATCATTGGTTTTACAATAATCCCGGATTATTCTCCTTTCACATTCCATATCTTCTTAAAAATCTAACAATTTTTACTACTTATTTTTTACTAGACTCACTTTCTTATCGTCTATCCTTGCATGTTATTGACTCTCTGTCTTTATTTAAATACTCAAATTTTGCTAAAAATTAGTCACCTATTAAAAATAATTTTTTTCATATATTACACATGGAAAACAACTTTTTTTATTTTTTGTTTTATGAAAAAAACTCATTTTTTATACAGGGTATTTCATAGATAAACCGACATACGTTAACTGCAGGGCACTTAGGTGATTCCAAAATATTATTATTTGATTTAAGTGAGTTTTGTCAAAATTGCTTATTTCTTCTAACCCTCGTTTCTTCTAAACCACCCTGTATATTTATTTTATATTTAGCAAGCTTGTTTGAGTCTATGAGTACATAACACTAACATAGTAAGCAAAAAAAAAACCAGGTCCGGCTTAAAAAAAAAAACCAAAATTATTTTCACGATGAACCACATTCTTTATATCAGAATTTTAAAAATTGGATGGTATATTCGAAAAGAGCGGAAAAAGTTAATTAGGAATTTATATTTTTTGAGACTTTTCTGCATCAAAATACATTAATAAAATTAGTTTACAAAAATTAAAAAAAAACTTAATTTTTTTTAAACTTTTTATAATTTTGTATAATTTCTACAAGTATTATTTTTAAAAATTATGAAATATTTCACACATAATATACTTTTTGATCCCTTCCAGATTTACTATTTACTTTTTTCATTTGTTTTACCATTTTCGATAAAACAAAAGGACAAAAAAATTTTATTTTTGTTTTATTTTGGTTATAATAATTACAGTGTTAAATTTGTTGAGACTAAATTATTTTCCAAATTTAGAGTTTTATATTACCTATAGAATCTTATAAATCCCATTTTAATATCTTTAATATTTTTAAAGTTATTCATTTTTTTTTTAACTTACATTAAATTTCAAAAAAAAAATTATGAATTCTACAATTTTTTGAATAAAATTTTGAAAAAAATCACAACTATAGAGTTTTTTACTATCAATTTAATGGAATTTTTTTAAATTTGTAATATTAATATTAATCTTAAAAATAAATAAAACCTTTTTTGAATAATTTTAAAATCAATAAATAATTAATATCTCATTCAATTTTATTCAAAATGGGAAACAGACCTTTTTTTTAGGTTTTTTTGGATCAAAATGCATTAAAAAAGAACTAAAAAAAAAAATTTTTTTTGTCAAAAATTCATTGAATTGTTTTAACTTTTTTCATTTTTTGCTATAACTTTTACAAATACTATGTTAAAATTATGAAATAATTTACAAACATAGTACTTTTGGATCCTTTTCGGATATGCTATTTAATTTTTTCATTTATTTTATACTTATTGATAAAATGAAATTACAAAAAATTTATAAAAAATTCTTTATTTTGGTTATAATTATTACAATTCTAAATTCTACGAAACTAAAATACATTTTAAATTTAGAGTTTTATTTTATCTTTAGAATGGCGCAAATCCCAGTTTAATAACTTTAATATTGTAGAAGTTATTCAATTTAGTTTAAAATCATAATATAATTTTAAATGGTAATATTAAAAAAATTCACAATTTTTGTAATAAAATTTTGAAAAAAATTATTATAATAAAATTAATTATTACAAATTTAAAGATATTTTTTTTAATTTTTGATATACAGATTTAACTAAAAAATAATAATTTAATAAAGATAAAAATTGCTTAAAAATTAAAATAAAAACTAGCGGCAAAACTATGCAGAACTCGAAAAAAAATTAAAGACAAAATTTGTAGAAAATTTTATGTTCTACAATTTTGGTTTTTTGTAAATTTTCATAAAAATCCATAATTTTGTCTCAAAATCTAAAAAAAGTCGTAAATATCTATATACATTATTTTTCACGCCCTCTAGCGACGAAACTGTGAGGAATTCAAAAAAACAGTAATGACAAAATGTGTAGAAAATTTTATGTTCTACATCTTTTATATCTTGTAATTTTTCATAAAAATGCATTATTTTGGTTATTTAAGAAAAAAATGAAAAAAAAAATGACTTTTTGATAAATCTGGCAACAAATGCAAAAGTTTTTGAAAATTCTAATCCTTCGAAATTAAACTATAACGTATAAAAAATATATGTATAAAACTTTATTGCCATCTTGTTTAGTAATGACGTCATTACTTATAGCAACTGTCACTTCCGGTTGTCCGATTAACACCAAAATCTATACAGGTTGTCTTCTTGCCACCCTAAATATGTATATAAAATGCTAAAAATGGTATAAATGGATTGAGGTGACCTCAAAACGTAAAGATTCGTTAAAATCTGGGTATGGTCAAAATATCATGATCGCAATACTTTCCTTCTATAAAACTCTGGTGTTCGGAAAGTAAAAACTACTGAACTAAATTTCAAAACAAACCAAGAACCTCTATTTATCAAAATGTCTTTTTTTGCGCTAATCCAACTTTTGCTGACTCTACTAAATTTATTTAGTTAAATATTTCTAGTGTATGCGTTAAGTTAAGTCTGAATCTGAGTTATTTGAATTTTGAATATTAATGAGTGACAAAGCTGTGTGGAATTGTGGAAATGCGAAGCAAAAAGCTTGGATTTCTCTTACTCGTGTTAAAAACCTCTTTTTGGTTAACATAACTTTACCAACAACTGGGATATTAAGTTTCTAATTAAAACTTTTAGTATGAAATGTAAAATTTTTAATGTCGGTACATACTTTTACGACAATTTTATTATAATCAGTGGATAAATTTATCTTAAAATTTACCAAGAGTTTTTATTAAAATCATAATATTTCTAAATTTATATTTTCGATAATTAAAAAAAAAGAATGTGAATCTCCATTATAACATATTTTGACACGTATATTACTACGCCATTGTTAAATTTCTACGCTATCTCTCTTTCCCTCTGGTACGCAGCGTCAAAATATTATATCTAAAATTATTCATCTTACGAATGCGGCTTCACACACATGTCACGACCTTTTGTCAACCAATCAAATTAAGTTACGTATCTCGTACCGATTTAACGGTTTTTTTAGTAGTGGTACTTTGCAAAAAAAAAGGTATTCCGTTGAGAATAAAAATGTCACGACGTAATACAAGATATATAATTTTTTTAGTTTATCAAATTCTCTAAATAAATGATAGTGTGCTGAATACAAAATAATAAGTACATTTTTTAAAATTTGAAAAAAAAATTGTATACATCAAGTGCAAGTAAACCAAAATAAAATCGGTCAAATAGATTTGATTTAAATATGCATCTATTTAAAATGTAAGAATAAATGTTGTAATACGAATAAATTAGCTAAGAAAAAGCTCTTTACAAATACTACCATGTGCTTTTTAATATTAAAAAAATGATGTGGTCCTTCTGGAATATCTAAGTTAATAGTCACATTTCCTCTCATCTCCATAATTTTTGATTACCCAGTCATCAGAAATTACAATGAGTATTATTTAATTTTTTTATCTACTATTTTTTTACTTTTAAACTTGTGCATTTTTCGGTCTTGTGATTTTTATATTTTTTTTTGATACAACGCTACGTTGTTTTTTGGTCCGCATCGGTTACAAAATCCTTTTTACTTTCCGCACAACAAAGTTGTATAGAAGGAAAGTATTGCGATCATGATATTTTGACCATACCCAGATTTTAACGGATCTTTACGTTTTGAGGTCACCTGAATCCATTTATACCATTTTTAGCATGATGTCTGTCTGTGTGTGTATGTGTGTCTGTGTGTGAACACGATAGCGTCTAAATGGATGAACCGATTTAGATGAAATTTTATATACATATTTAGGGTAGCAAGGAGACGACCTGTATAGATTTTGGTGTTAATCGGACATCCGGAAGTGACAGTTGCTATAAGTGATGACGTCATTACTAAACAAGATGGCAATAAAGTTTTACACATATATTTTTTATACGTTATAGTTTAATTTCGAATGATTAAAATTTTCAAAAACTTTTGCCATTGTTGCCAGATTTATCAAAAAGTATTTTTTTTTTCATATTTTTCTTAAATAACCAAAATAATGCATTTTTATGAAAAATTACAGGATATGAAAGTTGTAGAATATAAAATTTTCTACACATTTTGTCATTACCGATTTTTTGAATTCCTCATAGTTTCGTCGCTAGAGGGCGTGAAAATAATGTATATAGACATTTGCGACTTTTTTTAGATTTTGAGACAAAATTATGGATTTTTATGAAAATTTACAAAAAATCAAAATTGTAGAACATAAAATTTTCTACAAATTTTGTCTTTAATTTTTTTTCGAGTTCTGCATAGTTTCGCCGCTAGTTTTTATTTTAATTTTTAAGCTATTTTTATCCTTATTAAATTATTATTTTTTGGTTAAATTTTAATATTAAGAATTTTAAAAAAATATCTTTGTAATAATTAATTTTATTATAATAATTTTTTTCAAAATTTTATTACAAAAATAGTGATTTTTTTTAAAAATTAACGAAACATTTAAAATTATATTATGATTTTAAACTAAATTGAATATTTTCTACAATATTAAAGTTACTGAACTGGGATTTGCACCATTCTAAAGATAAAATAAAATTCTAAATTTAAAATGTATTTTAGTTTCTTAGAATTTAGAATTGTAATATTTATAGCCAAAATAATGAATTTTTTAAAATTTTTTGTAATTTCGTTTTATCAATAAGTATAAAATAAATGAAAAAAGTAAATGGCAGATCTGAAAATGATTCAAAAGTACTATGTGTGTAAATTATTTCATAATTTTAACATAGTATTTGTAAAAGTTATAGCAAAAAATGAAAAAAGTTAAACAATTCAATGGATTTATACCCATGAATTATTGACAAAAATTTTTTTTTTCTTTAGATTTTTAAACTAACTTAATTAATGCATTTTGATCCAGAAGACCTAAAAAAAAGGTATGTTTCCCATTTTGAATAAAATTGAATGAGATATTAATTATTTATTGATTTTAAAATTATTCAAAAAAGGTTTTATTTCTTTTTAAGGTTAATATTAATATAAAAAATTTAAAAAAAATACTATTAAATTTGTAGTAAAAAACTCTATAGTTGTGATTTTTTTCAAAATTTAATTCAAAAAATTGTAGAATTCATAATTTTTTTTTCAAATATACCTGATATAAGTTAAAAAAAAAATTGAATAACTTTAATTAAAGATTATTAAAATTAAATATTAAAGATATTAAAATGGGTTTATACCATTCGATAGGTAATATAAAACTCTAAATTTGTAAAATAATTTAGTCTCTTCAAATTTAACATTGTAATTATTATAACCAAAATAAAACAAAAATTAAATTTTTTTGTCCTTTTGTTTGATCGAAAATGGTAAAACAAATGAAAAAAGTAAATAGTAAATCTGGAAGGGATCAAAAAGTGCATTATGTGTGAAATATTTCATAATTTTAAAATAATACTTGTAGAAATTATACAAAGTTATAAAATGTTAAAAAAAAAATTACAAATAATTTAGTTTTTTTTTTAATTTTTGTAAACTAATTTTAGTAATTTATTTTGATGAAAAAAACTAAAATAATCGATTTATCAATTACTTTACTAGGAGTGTTCGGAAAGTTGGGTGGGATTAACCCCTCATTTTTTTACTTTTAAACTTGTGCATTTTTCGGTCTTATGATTTTTAATTTTTTTTACTGCGACGCTACGTTATTTTTGGTCCGCATCGGTTACAAAATCCTTTTTCTTTTGTTGCTGTTTAGTGATGATACCGAAGTTGATGCTCTTTAAAATTTAAATTTTCCAAGCTCTCAAGCAAGTTGTCCACGATGCTGCATTTTCATTGATTCGACTCTCGGAAAACGCAGAGCAAAATGGCACGTGACGGGATGAAATTCTTAAAAGAATTTTTCATTTAGTAGCTAGACATATAAAAATATTATTCAAGACATTTGTCAACATAAAAGCATCTAGCTGTATATATATATAGTTATAAATTTGAACACTTAAAATGCGCTAGAGTCAATTTTGTATGGTGGAAAAGACGTTAAAATATTATTCGAGATATTTATCACCGACCCGAGAACAATATTAAATTCTTCAGTTTGATGTTAGTTATCAAGATATAAAGTTCTGTTTTTACTCTTTAAAAGGGTACTAAGAAAATAACAGACCCTCAATTATCCCTGACTTAATTTCAACAAAGAAAATAATTGCTGTTGAGCTGAAATACGGCATTTCGGTGAGAGACAGCTTGACAAACTTTTTTTAACGACAACTCAATTAATTCGAGGAGTGAGTTTTAAAATCACAAATTCCTATGTGAGTAGATTTTTTTTTTATAATTAATTTTTTTTGTAGTATTCAATTAAATAAAACAAGCTTAAATAAATTCTGAAATACAATAATTTTCAAAAACTCCTTCGAGAATTATTATATTCTTTATTATATTATATTATTATTTAATAAAAAAAAATCGGTTGTGTCACCCCAGAACTTTCCCGGGTCACCTATAGAGAATAATTTTAATTACAAAATACTAAGCATTACATTAATTTATGAAACAAATTTTAAATAGCAAGCCAATGGTAAATATGTCTATCGAATTGATATTTCAATGTTCATATGACATAAGCAGGCGCATGCGCACGATATATATCATACTGCTACAATTAGGATCTCATAAAATCATGGGGTGAAAACTATTGGGAATTCTGGAAAAATGTTAAAATAAAAGTTAAAGGAAATTTGGTTCTCTATAACTTTGAACAAGAAGTTTTTGCACTAAAAAGCATTTTTGTCCTCAAAATTTGGAAAAACTACGTGAACATTTTTTTGCGCGCCTTCTAGTGACGTAACTTTTGGAAATTACAGAAAAAGTGTAATATAAAAATTGTAGGAAATTTTATGCCCTATAACTTTGTTTTAGAACATTTTGCACTAAAGTCTATTGTTTGTCTCCAAAATAAAAAATCGGCTGTATCAACCCAGAATTTTCCCGGCTCGGTTGTGGCGAATATGATTATTTTAATTACCAAATGCGAAATTCCTGAATGGGAAAATGATATAAAAATGAAGTAAATTGCTGGAAAATCAAAAATAGGTAAACAGTGCAAAAATACTCAAAAATTAATTAAAATAAGAAACGACAAAATTTACTAAAATAGGCAACAAGTTGTTATAAATAGCAACAAAGTAACGAATTATTTCAAAAAAAGGCAAAAAAAATTGTTTAAAATGATAAAGAATTGCAAAATATCGGCAAATTAATAAAACTATAATAAAAAAAGAGTGAAAATAGGCAACAATTTAAAATAGCATAAAAATCTTAATACAATTTGTAAAAATTGGCAAAGGGGCAAAAAATGCAAAAAAAAAGCAAAAAAGGTAACAAAAGGTATATTTAATAAAAGAAAAAATGGGCAAACAAAGGAAAAAAAGCCAAAAAATATCAACAAAAAGTATAAAAAAAGACAAATAAAGGGAAAAAACAAAAAAAGGTAAAAAACACAAAATAGAGGCAAAACAAAGGCAAGGAAAGGCAAAAAAAGTTAAAAAACGGCAAAAAAAGCAAAAAAAAAATTAAAAGGTTTAAATGAGAAAAAAATCAAAAAATGCCAAAAAAAAAGTAATAAAAAAAATTTAAAAACTTTTAAAAATGTAAAAAGACAAAATGGAGGGTAAATAGAGGCAAAAAAGTTCAAGAAATGTTAAAAACGTAAAAAAAAATTTTTTTAAAGTTTTCAAAAAAGTCAAAGAAAGACAAAATAAAGGCAAAAAAAGACAAAAAAAGTTCAAAATATGCCAAAAATGTCAAATTTTTTTTAAAGCAAAAAAAAAGGTCAAAAAGTGGTAAAAAGTCGAAAAAGGGTATAAAAAGCAAAAAAAAATCGAGGCAAATAAATGCAAAAATGGCCAAAAAATTCAACAAAATAAAAAGGATAAAAAAGCTAAAAAAAGAAAAAAGTAAAAAGAGAAAAAAAAAACAAAAAAAGGGTAAAATAAGGGCAAAAACATGGCAAAAAAAAACAAAATGGTAAAAGAAGGCACAACAAAGGCAAAAAGAAATAGCTTTATTATAAAGCCAAAAAAAATGGGCAATAAAGGAAAAAGAACAAAAAAATTTAAAAAACGACCAAAAGAAGCAAAAAAGAGGCAAAATAAATAAGCCAAAATAATGCCAAAAAATTAAAAAAAAAAACGGTTGTGTCGCCCCAAAACTTTCCTGACGAGTATCCACGAAGACTTTTTCAGATATTTAATCTAAAGTTTAAAATTTTGACATTTTTTTATTTCTGACAGGTGACAGTTTGACAAATAATTTCGACCGTTCTGAATAGAGTTTTTCAAGGGTTTTCAAATGACATATAGCAAGTCAAATTCCGTGAGATATTGCATCTGTCATTTTTTGATAGTGGTGCTTCCGTTTGACAAATGTCGTACAAAAATTACTGTGTTCTTCCGCGGGTAACCCGAACCCCTATGCCAAACTTCAGCTCAATCGGATTAAACATGTGGCCTCTATCGTGGAAGAATACACACACATGCACATACACACAGACAGACAGACTTCCATCTGGAAATGGTCTTAATCGTCTCAGGGGACCCGAAAATGGATATTTCCGTTTTTATCTCGAAATTTTTTTTTAGCTCGTTCTCGATACTTTCAATGGTCGCATTTGAGGTACACACCGATTCTTCATAACATTTTTTCTAAGGATTATATATTTTTTAGATGCTACTACTGACAAAAAAGGATTTGTTAACTGAATAAATGATGCGTTAACTGTAAGAATTGTTCCTTCGGGAAAAATAAAACAACCCCAAAGAATGCCTGTTAGATCCGCTCGACTCATTTTCTTTTTTATCGACTTTCGGATACTTTTCATTTGTTTACCGAACACATCGCAACAATTTTTTCCAATAAAAATGTTTATGATATGAATTATTTACTTAACCTTATACTAGTATAAGTACAATTTAATAATTACATTTCAATAAATACAAAAATCGGCTGTGTCACCCCAGAACTTTTCCGACTCGACTGTAGAGAAAAGGATTATTTTAATTACAAATTACAAAATTTGTAGGGAATTTTATGCTATAAAACTTTGTACTACAATATTTTAGACTGAAGTTTATTGTTTGTCCTCAAAATCGAGAAAAATTAGAGAAAACTTACATGCACTTTTTTTAAGCGCCCTCTAGTGGCGCAATTAATGGAAATTCTTGAAAAAGTTTCAGACAAAAGTTGTACGGAATTTTATGTTCCAAAACTTTGTACTACATCATTTTGCACTAACGTGTATTTTTTGTCCTTAAAATCAAGAAAAACTAGAGAAAACCTACATGCACATTATTACGCGCCCTCTAGTGGCGCAACTATTGAAAATCCTGGAAAAAGTTTGAGACAAAAGTTGTAGAGAATTTTATGTTCCAAAACTTTGTACTGAACCATTTTGCACTGACGTGTACTTTTTGTCCTAAAAATCAAGAAAAACTAGAGAAAATCGACATGCACATTTTTTGTTCGATCATTATACTTTCCCTTTGATTGGTCCGGGAAAGTAAAATAACCACAAAAGGTTATTTCGATTCGTCTATAACGAGAACAGCCAATTCACTCGTATAATTGCAAATTTTCATAGAACTCCTTTATATCCTGGTGTGGTGTAATAGTTTGCGTCCTCTTGAATTTCGAATCTCAAAAGAGGATTTGCGTCTGTATTTAACGTTTCATGAATAACATTAAATAAGGATTAAACTTTACACGAAAACCGTATATATAAATCAAATATAGAGCAGAAAATTTGTTGGCAGCATGTCAGTAATTTCGTTAATCATTAAACTCGATGGTGCTTAGATTGTTCAAGTTTTCGAGTTTGAAGCGAATTTAATTAATTTTATTTTCACAAATATATTATAATCTGATTAAATGTATAATCTATTTTAGCAAACAGAGAATATTCAACCGAATTATTATTCACTAGCGTTTTCCCGCGACTTCGTCCGCGTTGATGTTGGAATTAATAAAAACGTTAAAAGTGCACAAACAATCCCAAAAAATACGAAAAATGCAAAAAAAAATTACAAAAATAATTGAAAAAATGTAAAAAAATAAATACAAATATACAAAGAAATGCACAATAATACATGAAAAGCAAAAAATGATAAAAATTCTAAAAAAAGCAAAAAAAGTTTAAAAAGTGTTAAAAGATTGTAAAAATTGTTTAAAAAAATGCCAAAAAAATCTAATAAAAAAAAGTAAAAAAATGCTGAAAAAGAAAAAAAATGCATAAAACGCTAAAAATGAACAAACAACAAAAAAAAATGGAAAAATGCAAAAAAAAAATACAAAGAAATGAACAATAATTCATGAAAAGCAAAAAATTAGATAAAAAATGTTAAAAGTTCAAAAAAAAAACTGAACAGTTAAAAAAAGGGATAAAGGAAATTGTAAAGAATGTTAAAAAATGCAAAAAAAAAGTTTAAAAAATGCAGGAAAAAAAGTAAAATAATACTAAAAAATGTCAAAAATGAAAAATAAATGCAAAAAAATGGAAAAATATCCAAAAAAAGTAAAATAATGCTAAAAATGAAAAATAAATGCAAAAAATTGCCAAAAAAAGTAGAATAATGTAAAAGAATGCTAAAAGTGTAAAAAATGCCAAAAAATTTAAAAAAAATGCAAAAAGATGCCAAAAAAACTAAAAAAAGTCAAAAATTGCTGAAAAAATTAAACTAATGTTAAAAAACGTTAAAAACACAAAAAAAGCAAAAAAAAAACGCAAAAAAATGAAAAAAATGCAAGAAAAATATAAACATATGCAAAGAAATGCACAAAAATACATGAAAAGCAAAAAATGAGCTAAAAATGTTCAAAGTTCAAAAAAAAAGTGATAAAGGAAATTGTAAAGAATGTTAAAAAATGCCAAAAAAAATCTAAAAAATGCCAAAAAAAATCTAAATAATGCTGGAAAAAAAGTAAAATAATGCTAAAAAATGATAAAAATGAAAAATAAATGCAAAAAAATCTAAAAAAAATCCAAAAAAAGTAAAATAATACTAAAAAATGTCAAAAATGAAAAATAAATGCAAAAAAATGCCAAAGATCCAAAAAAAATTAAATTAATGCTAAAAAATGCTAAAAATGAAAAATAAATGCAAAAAAATGCCAAACAATCCAAAAAAAGTAAAATAATGCTAAAAAATGAAAAATAAATGCAAAAAAATGCCAAAAAATGTCAAAAAAGTAAAATAATGTAAAAGAATGCTAAACGTATAAAAAATGCCAAAGAATTTAAAAAAAAATGCAAAAAGATGCCAAAAAAATCTAAAAAAATAGTCAAAAATTGCTGAAAAAATTAAAATAATGTTAAAAAACGTTAAAAATGCAAAAAATCCCAAAAAGTTAAGAAAAATACAAAAAAAGCAAAAAAATACAAAAATATGCAAAAAAAATACAAACATATGCAAAGAAATGAACAAAAATACATGAGAAGCAAAAAATGAGCTAAAAATGTTCAAAGTTCAAAAAAGAAAACTGAAAAAAGTGATAAAGGAAATTGTAAATAATGTTAAAAAATGCCAAAAATATCTAAAAATAAATTTTAATAATGCTGAAAAAAAAAATAAAAGTATGCTAAAAAATGCTAAAAATGAAAAAGAAATTCAAAAGAAATACCAAAAAATCTAAAAAAAAAGGTCAAAAAAGTAAAATTATGTTAAAAATGGACAAAAGTGCAAAAAATGCCAAAAAATTAAAAAAAAAATGCAAAAATCTAAAAAAAATTCGAAAACGCTGAAAAATTGAAATAATGCAAAAAAAAAGTTAAAAATGCAAAAAATCCCAAAAAGATAAAAAAACACAAAAAAATCATAAAAATACCAAAAAAAAGCAAAAAAAGTGTTAAAAGAAATTGTAAAAAATGTCTGAAAAAGTATTCGTGGATATACGTCAGGAAAGTTTTGGAGCGACACAACCGATTTTTTTGTTTTTGACAGGTGACAGTTGGAAAAATAATTTCGACTGTTCTGAATCGGTAACTCAAACCCATATACCAAATTTCAGCTCAATCGGATTAAACGTATGGCCTCTATTGTGGAAGAATACACACAAATTATTTTTAGCTCGTTCACAATACTTTCTCTTCTCGGAGGTGGGTCGGCAAAGTAAAATATTTGCACTCCCTCAGAGGGGAAAGCCACTTCCCTCTAAAAGAATTCAATATACAAACCATTCTTAATTTTTTTATTAGATTTTGATTAATTTATGCCAATTTTAAAACGCAAATCTCAATAACTCACAAAGTATATATTGAAGAGTGACATGATTGAATTTCATATTATTTTTGGGCGTTAATTAATTTCTGCATGGAAACAAATAAAAACCGATCAGATGAATTATTAGTTTTCCGGTATGCGTTTCCATCAGTTCCCGATTATATCAATTTCCATTTCTCATTCATGCAAAATACGAGACACGTGTGTGTGTGTATTCACGAAATTGCAATAGGCATGATGATAGATTTTGAAAAGTTATCCTATAATGTTTGGAAATGTATTTTATACCATTGTTGTCAAATTTATCAAAAAGTATATATTTTTTCAATAACCAAAATAATGCATTTTTATGAATAATTTTAACATAGTATTTGTAAAAGTTATAGCAAAAAATGAAAAAAATTAAAATAATTCAATGGGTACCCATGAATTTTTGACAAAAAATTTGACCTTTATTTAGTTTATTAATGCATTTTGATCCTAAAAACCTAAAAAAAAGGTCTGTTTCCCATTTTGAATAAAATTGAATGAGATATTAATTATTTATTGATTTTAAATTTATTCAAAAATAGGTTTTATTTTTTTTAAGGTTAATACTAATATTAAAAATTAAAAAAAAAATACCGTTAATTTTGTAGTAAAAAATTCTATAATTGTGATTTCTTTCAAAATTTTATTCAAAAAATTGTAGAATTCATAATTTTTGTTTTGAAATTTAATGAAAGTTTAAAAAAAATTGAATAACTTTAAAAATATTAAAGATATTAAAATGAGATTTATACCATTCGATAGACAATATAAAACTCTAAATTTAGCAAATATTTTAGTCTCTTCGAATTTAATATTGTAATTCTTTACAAAAAAAAATTAATTTTTTTTTCTTTTCGTTTTATCGAAAATCGTAAAATAAATGAAAAAAGTAAATAGTATATCCGAAAGGAATCAAAAAGTATATTGTGAGTGAAATATTTCATAATTTTAAAATATACAATTATACAAAATTATAAAAAGTTAAAAAAATTTTTAAGAAAAAATTAATTTTTTTTTTAATTTTTGTAAACTAATTTAATTAATGTATTTTGATGCAGAAAAACTAAAATAATCGATTAAAAAATTACTTTACTAGGAGTGTTGGATGGGATTACACCCTCATTTTTTCTTTTGTTTAACTTTTTTTGCCCCTTTTATAAATTTTTTTATCCTTTTTTGCCTTTTTTGTTGCTTTTTCCACTATTTTTTTAACTTTTTAAAAACTTTTTTTGCCTTTTTTGAAAGAAGAATGGAGGTTGTACGATTATTAATAACGGAGAATAATTAATGCTTTTCTGATTTTAAAAATTAGCCCGATTTTGTAACTTTATTAGAAGCTTATAGCTATTATCTGCACTCGCTTCGCTACGCTCGCTCGTGCATCTCATAACCGCGGGATGCTAAAGCTCATTTTCCCCAATTATGACACAATATACTATTGTTTGTAATTAATTATATCAGTAATTGTTAAGAATATTTTTTTTTAATCCTGTAGTGCACATAAAAACGAAAAAAATACGTACCTGGAGAACCCTCTATGATGAAATTTCGCCATTCAACTTTTAATTTGAAAAAAGTGTTTTAGACAGAAAAAAATAAATATCTCGAAAAAAATTTAATTTCTTATAATTTTCTTTTAGTTATTTAAGACAAAAAAATGAATAATTTCAAAAAGTTTCATCAAAATCGAATGATTTTTAACAATTAAAAATTAAAAAGAAAAAAAAATTACTATACGAATTACCTGATTTTTCTCGGAAATTTTGAGGTTGGGGGTTTCTTTTATACGCTACAACTTGTTGTTTTTTGATACAAAATCAAGTTTCATTAGAAATCGTGAAAAATCTCAAAAAAAAAAATTTTCATCCCCTTTAATCACTCTCAATTAAATTAGACCAATCTCCAGAGCTCCGTTTTTAATTTATATGTTACATCTTTATCATTTCCCATTGCAGATATTTGGATATCAATTAGACTCTAATTTTGCCTCTAAATCCGTTATCTAAATGGTAAATTATTCTTAAAATTTGGTATGAAAAATAAACAGTAACATGTTAAAAATTCCAAAAAATTCTTTATAAAAAACACAAACAAGTTGAAGACTTCAACCATCTAGTTTAGAGGTTCATTTTAATATTGGTTGAAGTTTACAACAAGTTTGTGTTTTTTATAAAAAAAATTTTTTGGAATTTTTAACATGTTATTGTTTATTTTTCATACTAAATTTTAAGATCATGTATAATTTCTTCGTTATGTTTGTAAGTAACCCTTTCGAGTATGTTTTATATTATTAATTCAATGTTCATATTTTGTATTGTAGGCCTGATGATGGCCATCGTTAGCCGAAACATGTCGCCAAGTTAACTTAAATTTTAACCAATTAATAAATTTTGTGGTATGACTTGGAGTTTTTATCAATTTCGTTTCTTTTATTATTAGACTCATATCTAGACTTGTTTGAGAGTCTGATTCCTCGTCCAAGTCTTCGTACACCATTTTATATTTTTCATCCTCCATTGGGGTAAAAGATAATTAAACGATAAAAAATCATATTTCGATGTTTTTCATTTTCCAAGTCTAGAAACGTAAAAAATTTCCCCCTCTTTCGCTTTACTAATTTTTCGATAGTACTGAGTACGCTTATTCTATGGTACTATAAAGAAATATCTTTGCACTTTTTACTTTTTCCGTGTGGAAGGGTTCGTGTAGACGCAGACAGAACGAGGACTTTTAAATGTTTAAATGTTTCAAAAAAAATCTGTTCATTTATTCTGATATTTTGGGCCATACCTGATGAGCCACTCGGTATATTTTTAAAAATAAATAAATGAAAAAACGTACACAAAATTAAAGTATAAATTTGAACTTTAATAGAACAAAATTCCTATCTAAATTTTAAATTTAATACAATTTTTCAATACTGTCGATAATATTTTATGTTTGCCAAGATTTAACATTGTAGTTTTTACTGAACTGTTATAAATCATTTTGTCTCTATGGAAGATGATGTAAAATCGATACATTGGAAATACCCGAATATTAAAATATGATAAATCAAGTGATTACGTAATAATGAGAGTATATTCATTGAAGTGTGGCATTTATTATTAAGAAATAAACAAAATTTGCCTTGAGTGAAAATATAAGAAAATTTTCAATATTATTATGAAAAATGAAGATTAGTTCTGAATTAAATACTTAAAGTTCTATAGTGATAAATTCAGAAGTAAATGTACTTTAATTATAAAATTTAAGAAACAGTTCTATATAAGAATATGAAGAGTTGAATGCATTTTAAGTGTCTTAAAACTTTTTATGATTATTAATTTAAAGACTGGAAAACTTTATTTTTAAGAGTTGTTAAAAATAATATTGGACAAAAATTATAAAAATTTAAAGAAGAATTTAAAGACTCAATTTTAAACGAATAAGTTTTACACGAGTCCTAAAATTTGAAAAATTATATCAATGATTTGAGACAATACTTGAAGAATTTGAAGACCAACTGAAGTTGAAGAAGTAGCCGAAATAGGAGTAGTAGTAGTGGAACTAGTAGAACTCTCAGTAGTACTTGTAGAACAAATATATGTTGAATCACACATTTGCGAAATAGGATTAAATGGACGTCCAATAGGACAAGTATAGTTATTTTTTAGGAAACTTGTCCCATTGTAACTAACACAATAATAAAATGAGAGACAATTATTTTCGTAGTATGGAAATCTTCCATTTGCTGTGCAATCTTGTCCTTGGGTGATATACACAAGGGTTAAACCCTAAAAAAAATATATGAAATTAAATTTGAATGAACTATAAGATAATAAGTATATTTGAGAAAATCCTATTGTAATGGTATCAATATTTGATCAAAAGTTTATATATACTTTTAGTGGAATCATTCTACGGCGATGTTCGTAAAAATTTGATATAGTTAAGCCACAACGACAAAATGTTTCGTAATTATACCACAAATAAGATGTCGTGATGTTTGCCAGGATTGGTTTGGAGGAGTCACCTCTAAAATCCGAAAAACAGGTTTTTGAGGTATTTTTTGGGTCGATTTACTAGTTTTATTTTTATTTGAACCCTTTAGACTTCTAGCTAAGATTTGGAACTTGAACCCTTTTATTGTCAATGATTGAGGAATCTTCAGTCCAAATTTGGAGTGGGTACGATCATTTGTCCCCCTGGAATAGATATAAATATACGTTTTTTTGTGCTACAAATTGAAATATAATTATTTTAGTCAAATCTCTACCGAATCGGATGAATTTGGTGAAAAAGTGAGTCATGATGACCACAATAGGTGGTCCTAATATAAAGTCAAAATATGCAATATTTTTGGTTAAAATCTAAATTTGGTCGATTCACCCCCTAATTTTGAAGTGGACCCCCATTATAACCAACGAGTCGTAATACTACTCTGCTTAGGCTTAAATTAAAGGTAATTTTATATAGTTTCATATGGTTTAGGTCCGAATGACATGACTTTTGAGTTTCGCCCATTTTTGGGACATTTACAGTATATATATTTACAGGCCGTTTCTTTTATCATGTGCTAACATTGCCATTTTCTAAACCATAAGAGATACGAAGATGATTAAATAAGCAAAAAGTTAACTATTTTAAAGAACGTTACATTGGTCGAAAAAAATCTACAGTTACTCTCGCCTTTCTCGAGTTATACAGGGAAAACTAAAAATGCGATATTTGGTTTTCTGCCCATAAAATTTTTATTTAAAAAAAAATCAAAAAATATAAAAGGAAAGTTTTATTGTATCTGAAATTTTCTACAAAAGTGCACTAATAAATTTTTAATACGACGTTTCGTGTCTTAACAGCCACCATCAAGTTTTTTTTTAAAATGCGGACCTGTCTTTTTTATTACAAATATTTATAAACCGTTAAATTTTAAATTCAGTGATATATCACACTGGTAATTTTAACTAATAACTGATATCATCAGTGATAATAATTTTTAATTACGGTCCAGTCGTAGTTATTTTGTAAATTTGTTTTAATTTTGTCAAAATGAATGTAATATTACCTTACAATTTT
This sequence comes from Neocrepidodera transversa, assembly GCA_963243735.1. Lineage (NCBI taxonomy): Eukaryota > Metazoa > Arthropoda > Insecta > Coleoptera > Chrysomelidae > Neocrepidodera > Neocrepidodera transversa. Next base: position 477,368 of record OY725341.1, on the reverse strand, counting down.
AAAACGAATATGATAATGGGCATATAAAGATAATAAAATAACGAAAATTTAAGATTTGAAATCTGATATTACCTGAATCCAATGTTTAATGTCAATTTTTATTAAAAATTCTTTTCATAATTCTCAAATCCTTATTGTAGTAAATACCAATTTTATCAAAAAAAAAAACGGTAAAAGAACTGATATGCTATTTAATTGCTCCAAATGAAATAGTAATCTTTTTTTTTTTGTACAAAATTGGTATATACTACAATAAGGATTTGAGAATTATGAAAAGAATTTTTATTAAAAATTGACATTAAACATTGGATTCAGGTAATATCACATTTCAAAATCAAAAAATTGATGGCGGCTGTAAGACACGAAACGTCGTATCAAAGATTTATTAGTGCATTTTTGTAGAAAATTTCAGATACAATAAAACTTTCCTTTTCTATTTTTTGATATTTTTTTAAATAAAAAATTTTATGCACAGAAAACCAAATATCGCATTTTTAGTTTTCCCTGTATAACTCGAGAAGAGCGAGAGTCACTATAGATTTTTTTCGACCAGTGTAACATTTTTTAAACTAATTAACTTTTTTCCCATTTAATCATCTTCGTATCTCTTATGGTTTAGAAGATGACAATGTTAGCACATTTATATATACCGTAAATGTCCAAAAAATGGGCGAAACTCAAAAGTCATGTCATTCGGATCTAAACCATATGAAACTATATAAAATTACCTTTAATTTAAGCCTAAGCAGAGTACTTTACGACTCGTTGGTTATAATGGGGGTCCACTTCAAAATTAGGGGGTGAATCGACTAAATTTAGATTTTAACCAAAAATATTGCATATTTTGACTTTATATTTGGACCACCTATTGTGGTCATCATGACTCACTTTTTTTACCAAATTTCATCCGATTTGGCAGAGATTTGACTAAAATAACTATATTTCAATTTTTAGCCAAAAAAAACGTATATTTATATCTATTCCAGGGGGACAAATGATCGTACCCTCTCCAAATTTGGACTGAAGGTTCCTCAATCATTGATAATAAAAGGGTTCAAGTCCCAAATCTTAGCTAGAAGTCTAAAGGGTTGAAATAAAAATAAAACTAGTAAATCGACCCAAAAAATACCTCAAAAACTTGTTTTTCGGATTTTAGAGGTGGTTCCCCCAAACCAATCTTGGCAAAAATTACGACATTTTATTTTTGGTGTAATTACGAAACTTTTTGTCGTTGTGGTTTAGCTATATCAAATTTTTACGAACATCGGCTTCTTTTTCCTTAGAATGACTCCACTATTTAGTCGGAACCGTATGTGAAATTTTTTATTATTCTTATTGTTTAATACAAATTAAAATTAATGTAGTTTTCAATTCTGATAAACTTTTTCTTATAACAATTTTCAATATAGACAAAAATAAGTGTATAGTTTCCTTGCACATAAGATTAATAATAAAAAATGTCCCATATAATTCCGACTTAAGTAGACACATTGTATTTACAGGGTGGTACAAATTTATTTAAACACTATTGGAATTTCGTAAACCGTTATTGTTACAAAGTTGGTTAAAGGGAAAAAAAATGCTCAATTAATTGATTTTTTTCAAAATTGGAATATCAGGTTTGATTTCCGAAATATTTGGTTCAAAGTTAGTGTCTTTGTGTATGTGGATTTTTTAATGTTAGTGTGAATTTATTTTGAATTTCTATTATTTTTGAGAATAATATGTGTTATATAACTATTTTTTACACCACGGGAATTAAAACTAGTACTTTAGTCCCGCATTTACGGGACTAAAGTGCCACTTTTAATCCCTTGGGACTAAAATTTGAAACCAACCACCTTGTTTATTCTAGTTTCATTCAGAACTGTCAAATACTTCCACAAATAAATATAGGAAACAATTTTTGGTAGTACAGTCTTCAATTTCCTTTTCTCTAACACCATTTTACGAAATTGTCGTAAGTTTTTTCATATATTTTTTACGATTTTATTCTAAAATATCTTAAATGAGACAAAGTCGCAAATCTTCTGTCATTATTAATTTGAATGCGGATCGAAATTGGTCTAAGTTCGAGCCTCATCGGGAATCCCGATTTTTTTATAACTTTTTTAAGAGCTCACATTTTATAAAAAAATACATAATTTAATATCAAACATGATTAACAGGTAAATAATTATTTTTAAATTATCCTTTTTTTTCACATTTTTGTCAATTTTTTTCTAAAATTACCCTTTTTTCTCATTTTTACTACTTTTTCGATTTAAATTTTCTCTCTTCCTCTTTTCTCTCAAATGTTGTCAATTTTTTACTCCATTCTCTCTCATTTTTGTCACTTTTTTGATTTAAATTTTCCCTCCAAAATTTCCGATCGTTTTTCATAGGTTTTTTCCCTTTTTTGTCACTTTTGTCCTGAAATGTTCTCTCTCAAACATTACCACTTTTTTTATAAAATTACCTTTTTTCTTATTTTTGTCGAATTTCCCTCTTTTCTCTTAAAAATTCTTACTTTTTTGCAGAAATACACGTTTTTTAAAAAACTACCTTTTTTTCTCATTTTTGTCACTTTTTGGCCTTAAATTTTCCCTCTTCCTATAAAATTTCCTTTTGTGTCTCTCAACTTTTGTCACTTTTTTGCCTCAAATTTCCTTTCTTTTTTCCCTAAAATTATTTTTTTTCTCTCAATAAAAGTACCCTTTTTTTCATTTTTGTCGAATTTCCCTTCTTTTCTCTTAATTTTTTTTACTTTTTTGAATAAATTATACGTGTTTTAAAAAATTACCTCTTTTTTTTGGAAAATTACCCTTTTTTCTCATTTTGTTTGCATTTTTGCCTTAAATTTTCCCTCGTCCTCCAAAATTTACTTTTGTTTCTCTCAACTTTTTCAATATTTAATCTGAAATTTCCTCTTTTTCCCTAAAATTACCTCCTTTCTCTCATTAAAAATACCCTTTTTTTAAACTAAACCTTTCTTTTTCATTTTTGTCAAATTGCCCTTCTTTTATCTCAAATTTTATCACTTTTTTCTGAAATTACCCCTTTTTTAGATTACCTTTTTTTACCTATTTTTAACTCAAATTTCCTTTCTTTCTTCAAAATTTCCCCTCGTTTCTCTCCAATTTTGTGTTCCCCTCAAGAGTATACTTTAAATATCAAATTATAAGTTTTTTAAAATGTGCAAAAACATATTTTAACCGACTAAAATTCTTTAAAAGAAGTTTTAGAACAAAGTTGTATTAAAAAAAAATTACATTTAAAAAAAAATTGTATTTAAATAATTATTTGAATTTTAAGGAGTCTAGGGCACCGCGGTGTAAAAAATAGCGTATATAACACATGACTAAAGTGTCTTTTAATCCCTTAGGATTAAACGATGCACTTTAGTCCCTTGGTATATAATATACTATTTTTGTCTTTGTTTTATATTTTAATTAAATATTATTGACAAAGAAATTACATCGGTAGAATTTTAAAATTAATACTTACCATTAAAGCAAAAATTATATTCATTATTAGAAATATTATTTTTTAAAGTTTTGATACAAAAAGACTAACTTAAAAGAATGCATTTATCTATGACAATTTATTAAATATACAACTAAGATTATGTATGAATTGTATATACAGTTTGTCTATACATAACAAAATTGTTCCATTTATTAATTCATGCTTGGATTTTATTTGATTTCGTGCAGACGATTTTTTTTTATAAAATGTCCAATAATAAATTGTTCCTTTTTAATAAAATTGTTGATATTAAAAAACTTATAAGGAATTAATAATAATAATTTTTATTTTATTACATAATAATTGTTGTTATTGGTATGTATTAAATTTAGCAACTAAAGTAGTGTAAGAAGGTCGTTTATGGATAGAATGAAAAGTGACCTTGATTTTTAACCTTGATATATACTTTACCTAGGGTCGATATAAAGGTCAAGGTCACCTCTCTTCCTATCCAGAAACGACCTTCTTACACTACTAACGACACTAAAAGTGTCATATCAAAAAATTTTAATTGGTTTTAATATTTTTTTCATACTTTTAAAATATGCTGAAATTTGATGAAGTTTGTTTACATTTTACTCCGTCAATACACGGTGATCTACTAATTTTTTTTTTCAAAATAAATGGAAAATATATGTATTATTTTAAATGGATCAACCTGTATGTTTTGATGGTATGTAAAAGAGCTAAACTGCGCCACTTTTGTACAATTTATGAATAAAGATTCATTTTCTTTTTTTAAGAAATGTATAGTTTTGATATCTTCTGTTTTCCTAACAACAAAGATATTCGAAATGTCAATTACCATCGCATTTTTCCTTACGGAAAACCTAACAATTAATAAAAATTAACAAATCTGACAAATAATTTTACATCACATACATTTAATAAAACTAATAATGTAATTAATAGTAATAAATAATGTATGTGCCTACCAATATCACTTTTTTGTATTTTTTGCGATTTTTTTTGAAATTTTTGCCACTTTATATCGAGTTTTTGCGATTTTTTGCAAACTATGCATTTTTTTTGACATTTTGAAAGATTTTTTTGTGATTCTTTACAATATTTTTTGCCATTTTTTGTGTTTTCGATTTTCCAATTTTTCCCAATTTTTTATGATTTTTTTCTTTCAATTTTTTTACTGATACTATCCATTTTGTTCGGTTTTATTTGCAATTTTTTGTGTTTTTTTCGTTGTTTCTGTATATTCTAATTTTTCCGATTGTTTTTTGTTTCCCAATTATTTTCGATTGTTCGCAAATTTTTGACATTTCTTAAGATTTTTTGAGATATTTTTGCCATTTTTTGTGTTTTCGCTGTTTCAATTTTTCCTAATGTTTCATGATTTTTTTTCATATTTTCCCTTTTTCGGTTTTTTTGCGGTTTTTTTGCAATCTTTTGCGATTTTTTCGTTGTTTCTGTATATTTTAATTTTTTCCGATTGTTTTTTGTTTCCCACTTATTTTCGATTTTTTGCAATTTATGCAATTTTTGACATTTTGTAAGATTTTTTTGTGATTTATATGCAATATTTTTTGTGTTTTCGATATTTTAATTTTTCCCAATATTTCCTGATTTTTTCTTTCAATTTTTTTTTTGATGTTTTCCTTTTTTCGTTTTTTTTTCCGGTTTTCTGCGATTTTTTCGTTGTTTCTGTGTATTTTAATTTTTTCCGATTGTTTTTTGTTTCCTAATTATTTTCGATTGTTCGCAAATTTTTGACATTTTGTAAGATTTTTTTGCGATTTTTTCCGATTATTTGCCATTTTTTGAGATTTTTTTTGGGGTTTGTTTTTTGCAGTTTTTAAAGATTTTTTTTTTGTGTTTTTGCGAATTTTTGACATTTTGTGTGAATTTTTAATTTTAAATTTTCAAACGATTTTTCTAATAACAGTTGTCAGAATGTTTTCGATAATGTTCCTAATGTTATTTTTTGTTTATGAATAAATGTTTTGTAAAATTTTTATTTAATGTGCTTTTCCATAAGAAAAAATGAAGTGTTTCTTGAAATTTCGCTCCGGTTAAAACAAATGATATCAAACTATACATTTTTAAAATGCCATTAAAATATACAGAGAGTTCCATTTAAAATAACACATATATATCCCATTTATTTTAAAAAAAATTAGTAGATCACCCTGTATTGACGGAATAAAATGTAACAAACTTCATAAAAAATTTTTGGGTAAAAGATAATAGTTAGTAAAACGTAATTTATTTAGAGCAATTAATACATTGTGCATTTACATTTAAAATCGATCACTCTTATTTGGGACACCCTGTATATTTAATAATAAATTTCATATTTGTTTAAATTATTCCTATTTTAACTGATTATTGTTATAAATTAAATAAACAACACTATTAGGTCATTTAAATCATTTATGGTTATTATTGCAATTAAATTAATGATAAGATAAGAAAGTAAATATTAATTAGAATTAGTAAACATTGAATTGCGCATAATGAATAATTTTTTTACAATTGTCTCAAAAAATTTTTTTTAAATACACAAATCTATATTTTCTGGTAATTTAATTATCACTATCCATTTATGGTTCAGAATAAATTAGTTTTTTTTAATTTCTCATTTCCCCTAAATGTTTTTCTCTCTTTAGCGGGAGCTTTTCATAAAACGGAAATTTCACATTGCATGACCATCTATGCACTCTCTTTATCTAGTAGAAATAAAAGTTTTATGACTCGAGACAATTGTAAAAAAACTACAATTTCAACAGTCGTCTATTTATCTTGTTTGTTGATTATTGAGCTTTCCACAATTTTTTTTTTTTTTTTTTTTGATGAAAAAGAAAAACATGATCAGAACTTTTACGAACTTTTTCAAATTATAGAATGTGGAGGGAGCATTAAAGTTTAATATTATTGGAATAGTTGAGATCATTACTGCTAAATTAGAAGTTCCGTAAAAGCGATATTATCATTCTATTTCACGTGCGATAAATTAACGAAGTGAGAATTTATAATTTTTTCAATAAGATTGAAAAAAATCGCCACCATTAACTAAAACTATACTTAAAAAATGAGGGGGTAATCCCACCCAACTTTCCGAACACTCCTAGTAAACTAATTGTATCAAAATTTATTAATAAAATTAGTTTACAAAAATTTAAAAAAATTTTATTTTTTCTAAAAATGTTTTTCAACTTTTTATAATTTTGTATAATTTCTACGAGTATTATTTTAAAATTATGAAATATTTCATAGATAATGTACTTTTTTGATCTTTTTTGGATGTACTATTTACGTTTTTCATTTGTTTTACCATTTTCGATAAAACAAAAGGATAAAAAAATTATTTTTTTATATTGTTTATAATAATTACAATTAAATACGATGACACTAAAATATTTTCTAAATTTAGAGTTTTATAATACTAATCGAATGGTATAAATCCCATTTTAATATTTTTAATATTTTAAAAGTTATTCAATTTTTTTTTATATTTATTTTAAATTTCAAAAAAAAATTATGAATTCTAATTTTTTTAATAAAATTTTGAAAAAAAATCACAATTATAGAGGCTTTTATCACAAATTTAAGGGTATTTTTTTGTTTAATTTTTAATATTAATATTAACCTTAAAAAAATAAAACGTTTTTTTTGAATAATTTTAAAATCAATAAATAATTAATAACTCATTCAATTATATTCAAAATGGAAAAGAAACCTTTTTTTAAAAAAAAATCAAATTTTTTGTCAAAAATACATGGCTAACCATTGAATTCTTTTACCTTTTTTCGTTTTTTGCTATAACTTTTACAAATACTATGTTAAAATTATGAAATAATTTACACACATAGTACTTTTAGATCCTTTTCGGTTATGCTATTTACTTTTTTCATTTATTTTATACTCATTGATAAAACGAAATTACAAAAAATTTAAAAAAAATTCTTTATTTTGGCTATAAGAATTACAATTCTAAATTCTAAGAAACTAAAATACATTTTAAATTTAGAGTTTTATATTATCTTTAGAATGGTGCAAATTTCATTTCAATAATTTTAATATTGTAGAAGTTATTGAATTTAGTTTAAAATCATAATATAATTTTAAATGTTTCTTAGTCTATGTTTAAAAAATTCCATAATTTTTGTAATAAAATTTTGAAAAAAAAAATATTTAAAGAAATTTTTAATATGAAAATTTATCTTGATTTTTGTGTGTGCACCAGGGCCTGTTACGGCTCTCGGCGGCCCTGGTTACAAATAAAGGAACAATGTTAATTTTACTTCGCATTCCTATCCATTTTCCATTAATTCAACTAACCCCTATTTACTATAATATTTTATAACAAATTAATGCAGGGTATAACAAATTTCATAACAATATCTATTTTCTTTAATTAAAGTTTCTGAAACTGAAAATACGATGTATATGTAAGTATGCAAATGTGGACATATATATCCAAATGGAGCATTAAGGATTCAAACCTCATCCAAACTGCCAATTTAGAAGCTCTTCTCGTTCGCAATTAGTTTCAATTAACGTAATATTCTTCGCGTTTCCCGAAATAAAATTTCGTAATACACAACCAAAGTCACATTTTTTTTTAAATAATGGATTTTTGAACATGTATACACGTGGGATTTGAAGTAATATTGTTATTAATATGTTTCAGGATTTTTTTTAAAAATATATATTATCAACACCTATATAAGTAATATTTAATATTATTTATTTAATATTTTTAAACTTGAAGAAGTTTAAGATCTAAAAGGATGTGAAATTTAAACTCCAGATATACAAAGGTTTAAGTTTCAATATTGACTTCTCAAGTTACCGTTGTAGAATAGGCAGGTTCGACATATTTTTTTAAACTAAAATCGAGAGATTTTGTTATTTAAAAACGATCAAAAAAAATTTGAGAGCAAAATATTAATATTTACGTTCGCTGTAGCATTTTAAAATTAATAATAATAAATATCTACTCTGGAAATCGACTGTTGCATTTTTTGTTTTTGGCACTTCGGACGTTTTCGGTAATATATTACTCGATAGAAAAACATTAGTTATATTCTGGTGACCTCTAGTAACTTTTATATCATTATAGTCTGAAAAATGTATACTGTCAAATATCCATATAAAAAATAATAAAATAATAGTATTTATTTGATGTAGGTTTAAATTTGGCAAAATGTTGCCTGATAATTTGGTTCATAATCTGGTGGTCGAGAAGGAGGAAAGACTGAAGAAAATTCGAATAGCAAATATGGAACTAAGGATAATGAGCTAGGAAAGTGATCCTTGCTCTATAGACGATATTAGATTTAAAGAACTATTTAGGTTGAACATATACATGGCTCAATATGTGCTTCATGGGATTCTTCTATAGTTGGACCAGGATAACAATCCTGTGGCATTACCAGCCATAATAAAGTTCTTTGGAGTGCTTATTTTTTATGCTACCAGCGTGTAATAGGCCAAAGCTACAATGTCGTCATAAGACAAACATAATATAGAAGTTACATTTATGCAAGAAAGAGATTTTCTTGGTATGATTGGCCCCGTGGATTACACCCATATTGAAATAATACGGCCTCTAGAATATTCAAATTGTAGATTGCGTACATAAGAAAATGTGAACTTGCTACCACGAAATTTTTCTGACAGTTTTGACCAATAAATGAGGTTAGGTTGTATATTCTAGCGAAAACGATATGTCCCAACGTCTCCATTTCTTGCGAGATTAGACCGTGTGACGTCAGCAGCCATGAACGGTTCGTCCCTGGTCCGCTGCTGCGCTGTATTCATGATGTGTGTGTGTGTATCGTGAATACAGCGCAGCAATTTTCTATCACCAGTTATATTGTTCGAGATATTCAATATTCAATACAATATTCATCACAGAGTTTAAAAAGTAGGGGAAGGAAACTTTTAATTATTCCAACATCAACGCGGACGAAGTCGCGGGTATAAGCTAGTAGCATATAAATACAAGTTAAAATTCATTATATAATTTGAATACCTGATATAATTTTTTGAATTCATTTTGTATTTCTTAAGTTCGAATTTACTACAAAACAGCGCAAATATTTTAAAGTTGGATTTTTCAAACGTAAATATTTACGATTTTTTATTATTTATCACTTTCTTACGCCTCCTCTTGTCTATACAAACGAGAATTTAAACAAAATAAATAAAATTTTATCCGGATAAAAATTTTTGTACACTTTTAATTTTAAAACAATAAACAACTATTTTCATGTTATTTTGTTAATACTTTTTCTGAACTAAAAACTCTATTTACATCCAAAACTAATTCTTGTACCATATAATCCCAAAGTATCTTATTAAAAAACGTTTAACAAAAAGTGAAAAAACAAAAATAAAAAATATGACAGTGCAACTATATTAAATAAAGTGGAACCATCACCTTCCAAAATTTCTTACCCAGTGCACCAACGGTACCCCCTCCAAAGGACTACAACTGTAGATTGTTCAACTGACAGCACATCTTCAGCCCCGAGCCCCGCCTCTGAAGGTTCCAATCTCCCAGATATTGAAACTGGATCGCCGGAACGCGACCTAGGTAAGTTCTAAAAGTATTCGTACTCTTCGTTCCAAAATGTATTGGTTAACGAATTTGATCGTTTATAAAATAAAAGGTTTACCACTATTTTTTCGATATATTTTTTTAACCTTGTCAGTATTAGTATCTTATAAGCGATGATCAGTAGTGTTATCTTTCTGTTATTTTTCTTTCATTTTGGTAGGTAGGTAGGTTCAATGTGAGTAGAGCGTTTGCTCGCTCCTCCACTGCGGCCAACAGAGGCCTATTGTGGCTCACCCCTATGGGCTATAATTCACCATACAATCTACACATTCTCACTAGGTCTATGGTTGATTTAAGTGAAGCTTCCTTGAAGTCGGTAGGCTCCAGCTGTACAAAACCAAACGTACGAAGCCTATTCATTTCCAGGGCAGGGCAGGAGCATAAAATATACTCCGCCGTTTCGTCTTCCACACTGTAGAAGCGACAGTCTAATGTTTGACTCAGACCTAGCTTCTTCAGATGGTACCGCAGACGACAGTGCCCTGTAAGCAGTCCAATTAGGATGCATAGATCACTTCTACTCCATTCTAGGATCTGCGATAGGGTGCTACCTGAGGGTTTGATTATAAACGCCTTAGATTTAGCTAACCGAGGAATATCTTTCCAGTGCTGGAGAGTTTTCCTCTCGGCCCATTTCCAGATAGTATCTTTGGCACTGCTTTTGGCTATACCGAAAAATGGTTCCGGTTCAACGAACTCGGATTCTGCACCTCTTTTTACAAGGGTGTCGGCTTTCTCATTGTCCTCCACCCCTTCATGCCCAGGTATCCAGAGTAGGGTTACTCTGTTACTGGTAGCAATGCGATCCAGGGATTCGATGCAGTTCCACACCAGCTTCGAGTCCAGCCGGTTGGAGCTCAGTGCTTTTAAAGCTGCCTAGCTGTCTAATAAAATGTAAATACTTTTGTTGACAAGATGATGGTTTACCAACTCTCTTGCACACAATTCTATAACGAAAACCTCCGCCTGAAAGATGGTAGCTTACTTGATGAGGCTTACTGTGATGTCAACTGTCGGTTTTCTGCTGTACACTCCGGCTCCAACACCATTTGGGGTCTTTGAACCATCTGTATACAGTACATAAGCCGTCCCTGGAAAGAGGATCTCACCCTTTTCCCATTCGTCTCTTCTCGGAAGAAGGACTTCTGTATGTGAGTTCTGGGGGAGAGCACATCCGAAACCATTCCGAGAGTGTGGTGAGTACTCATCTCTCACAGCAGACCATAGTGGTCCCATAGCCTCTCCCCTTCAATTTGACTAGCCACCGACATGGCTCTATAGGAGGTCATTCTGGCCTCCTGCTCCAGTAATATATGGAGAGGAGTAAGATCCAGAGATCTTTCCATTGCCGCTGTCGGGGTAGATAATTTAGCCGACGCAATAGACTGGAGCCCCTTCGTCCACCAGGCTATTGCGCCATATGTGACCATTGGTTTTATCAGCGTTTGATAAATCCAGTAAATCTGTTTAGGGTTCATTCCCCACGACTTTCCGCACATCCTTCTAATATTCCAGAGGGATGCCTTGGCTTTATTGATTGTTCTTTCCAGATGGGAGTTCCAGGTAAGTTTTCTATCAAGGATAATCCCCAGATAGTTTACCTCCTCCTCAAACGGAATGGTTAGGCCTTCCAAAATTGGATTACATAGCTTAACAAGCTTCCTCCTTTTCGTAAAAGGAACTACTACCGTTTTGTGGGGGTTCACAGACATCCATCTGTTCCTCCTCACACCATCTGTATACGATGTTATTCATTCATTCATTTTGGTACTATCATTCCTGTTTTTTTATGCTTCTGTTGTAATCTTTATTTTCTTACATATTTGTATCAAAAGTTCGCATTGCTTATTTCATCATTAATTTTTTAACATTTCTTTGAATGCTTTTTTCGGTGGTTCTTCTACCTTTTTATTATCGTTTGTTTTTTTTTTCATAATATTCTTCTTCGTTATATTTGCTATATAATATTTTTGTTTGTTCTTACTTTATTTAACTGTTATATTTTTTTCTTATATTTGGATTTTTCATTACATCATATTGTCTAAAATTGACAGGGTAACTTGATTTTAAATAAAAAATATTAATCATTAAGAATTTTCATGACAAACCACAATGGACCATTATAAAGGCACAATTATCCCTTATTTACAATTTCAGTTTTTTATTATTAAACTCAGATACTTACCAATACATTTAAAACGAATAGCAGAGCGTCATTTTCAAAATTTTAAACTTCAAAAATAATATTTTTAAAATTACAAGAAAATCAATTTTATTATTTTGATATTAAATTCATAAAAAAATGTGTCGTTAAAAGTACAATTACAAAAGAAAATAATTCAATAATAAATGAACGATATCCAATTGATATTGATTATTAGTAATAAAAATAACGCAACATTCAAATGAATTGTGTCGCGCATATTTTTCAATAGTGAATTGATTAGACCAAATTGCTATGCTAAATAGTAAATAGTATATACTTTATCTGGTTAAAAGTTTTAAAATAATGTTTCAAGTAATATCAAATTTAGGTAATGTATTAAATAATAAAAATATCCCTATTTATTTGATTTCTTAATGTAAATATTTTATTTATATTAATTAAACATATGCTTATTTAACGATTATTTGAAGCTTAAAATTTTGAAAAAAAAAAAACGCCCAATACTTAAAACAAATTCTAACTTTGCGGATCTTCGTTTAGGAAGTTTCGAAAGTCTGGTGAGCAGAAGGAATTTAGGTTTGGGGGGGCTCGGGGCTAAGTGGAGTTACGAAATGTTACCAAATACCGCCGAACATTCACCACAATTACCTCCTGCAAGAACGAGAGTCAATTTTCCACCGGAAATGTTGGACAGACGATCCAGTAAATCGTTTTTTATACCCAGAAGAAGCAGAACCATGAGCATTTGGAGCGACATCAGTAGGTCAAGTTGGAAACTAGACGAAAGGTGAGATAGCAATATTTACTGAAATTAATTGTTCTTACATATAGTATTGGTACTTTTTTGAATGGTTGAATGAAAATGAAAGAAAATGTATGCATGTTGTTATGAGTAAGTTATAAAAATTCAGATAATGAATCTTAATTTTTTATTAAATTATCATGGCAGGACAAACTGGTGTTTTTTTTTGGCATTACTTTATATTACTAATAAAAAAATATCCGTGTAGGTATATGAAAAATGAAATTAATCTTGAAAATAAATTATATCACGCCTCCCATGCTTTAGAAATAATTCACTGACGGTCGGTTGATATTTAGTTTTTATGCCGTTCGAATTGACTTCGTCTAGACTATAAAGTGGGTGTATAACGTTTGTTTTGTTTTATTATTGACTATAGATATTTTTTTGATTTGGATATTTAAAAAATAAAGTTAAAAATTTAATAATTAACAAATATAAATATTAAAAAAAAATGTTATATGGAATGGATGGATAAAATTTCGAAGGATAAATTGTAAAAAAAAATCGGCTGTATTACCTCAGAATTTTCCTGGCTCGACCGTAGAGAATAAGATTATTTTAATTACACAATACTAAGCATTACATTGTGACAACTATTGGAAATTCGGGAAAATTTTGCATACAATAGTTGTAGGGAATTTTATGCTTTACAACTTTGCACTGAAACATTTTACACTAAAGTGCATAATTTACCTGAAATTTTAAAAAAATGGAAAATCCTTAATGTGTATTTTTCTCGACATCTAGCGGCGAAACGATGAGGAATTCGATAAAAAGTTAAACACAAAAGTTAAAGAAAATTTGATGATTTACAACTTTGCACCAGAAAATCTTGAACTAAAATGCATTGTTCATACTCAAAATCAAGAAAAACTAGAGAAAACCTATATGCACATTTTTTACGCACCCTCTAATGGCGCAACTATTGGAAATTTTGGAAAAAGTTTGAGACAAAAGTTGTAGGGAATTTTATGCTCTAAAACTTTGTACTACAACATTTTGCACTAAAATGCATTATTTGTCCTTAAAATCGAGAAAAACTAAAGAAAACATACAAGCACATTTTTACGCGCCCTCTAGTGGCGCAACTATTGGAAATTCTGGAAAAAATTTGAGATAAAAGTTGTAGGTAATTTTATGCTCTAAAACTTTGTACTACAATATTTTGCACTAAAATGCATTATTTGTCCTCAAAATCGAGAAAAATCAGAGAAAACCTGCATGCACATTTTTTACGCGATATATAAAAATTAATTTGAGGAAAAATATTTGTTAAAATCTAAGAAAATAAGAGTTCCAGTAAGATATTTTTTTTATATTTTATGTAAACAAAAAATTAAAGATCTGAAATTTTTATGGTAACATTTTAACACAAAATTTTATGGTGTAATTTTTTCCCTCTATAGTAAGTGAATTTGATTATTTTTTTAATGATAATGTTATTGAAGGAGTGATAAAAATATTTAATTTTCTTTTGTTTATATAAAAATTTTAAATTAAATATACCCTAAAAAGTAGATAAAACGAAAAAAATGAATAAATAATATTTTGGTTCATTAAAAGGCAACAAAACAGAGCGATGTTCGATACATATCGATACCTTAGAGTATCGATACATTTTCTGATGATAATCGATATTTTGTATCGATACTTGGGTCAATATAATATCGTGTATCGATACATTTGAAAAATCGTATCGATTCTACTATTAGGCAATACGCAATACATCTTACTCTTACTCGTTCAAAATTACATAAGAGATGGCAGAGTGAACTGGGCGAGTAACTGGTAATCCCCCAAGAAACAAGAAATCACTCTGTGTAAAAGTGTAACATTTTTATTTAATTTAAAGTCATTCGTTGATATATAAATTAGTTTAAATTGTTTTGCTTCGAGATTTATTTGTGAATCGATTAAAAAATGCCACGAGAAAACAAAGCCAATCATAGCAATATATGGAATTTTTTTTATAAAAACAAAATTTAAAGGAATGTGCACTTTGTACTAATGTCATTAAATCCACTGGAACTATACAAGCAATTTAATAAAATATTTATTATTAACTGCTGCTAAACTTAAATCCTAAACTATGAAAACGCAACACGTACAAGTATCGAAACAATCGATATTTCGTATATCGATACATTGCTTTTCGATACGTATCGATACTTTCTAATGTATTGAACATCGCCAGGGACCAATTTTTTTTGACATACGTAAGTATTTATAATTTTCTTTGATTATTAGAAATTTCTTTACTTTTTGTTAAATTTAATGTTAAACATAAAGGATATTTACCAAAAGATAAAATTAGATTTAATACTTATTAATTTATTAATGAAATTTGAAGGTTGACTTACATGAAATTGTTATTTATTACCTACTCGTATGTAATATATGTATTACGACACGACACACACGTTTCGCTCGCGTCGTTAAATCGCACCCTTTTGTGAGATCATTAAGCAGCTCGTTGAACAATATAATATAAATGTAATTTGAAATGGTGTTAATAAAAGTTAGCACCTATATAAGTGTATAATGTTCAGTTTAGTTATTAATCAAATTATAATTAAGGGTGATATTGAATTTCTTCATAAATTTATTTATTTTAACAAATTAAAAAAATGAGGGGGTAATCCCGCACAACTTTCCGAACACTCCTAGTAAAGTCATTGTTTAATCGATTATTTTAGGTTTTCTGCATTAAAATACATTAATAAAATAAGTTTACAAAAATTAATTTTTTGTAAATTTTTTTTTTTACTTTTTATTTTGTATAATTTCTACAAGTATTATTTTAAAATTATGAAATATTTCACACATAATGTACTTTTTGATCCCCTCCAGATTTACTATTTACTTTTTTCATTTGTTTTACCATTTTCGATCAAACAAAAGGACACAAAAAATTTAATTTTTGTTTTATTTTGGTTATAATAATTACAATTTTAAATTTGAAGAGACTAAATTTTTTTCAAAATTTAGAGTTTTATATTACCTATCGAATGGTATAAATCCCATTTTAATATTTTTAAAGTTATTCAATTCTTTTTTAACTTATATTAAATTTCAAAAAAAAATTATGAATTCTACAATTTTTTGAATAAAATCACAACTATAGAGTTTTTTACTATTAATTTAATGGTATTTTTTTAAATTTGTAATATTAATATTAATCTTAAAAATAAATAAAACCTTTTTTGAATAATTTTAAAATCAATAAATAATTAATATCTCATTCAATTTTATTCAAAATGGAAAACAGACCTTTTTTTTGGGTTTTTTGGATCAAAACTTTTTTCATTTTTTGCTATAACTTTTTTGCTATAACTTTTACAAATACTATGTTAAAATTATGAAATAATTTACACATAAAGTACTTTTGGATCCTTTTCGAATATGCTATTTAATTTTTTCATTTACTTTATACTTATTGATAAAACGAAATTACAAAAAATTTATAAAATATTCTTTATTTTGGTTATAAATATTACAATTCTAAATTCTAAGAAACTAAAATTCATTTTAATTTTAGAGTTTTATTTTATCTTTAGAATGGCGCAAATCCCAGTTCAATAACTTTAATATTGTAGAAGTTATTCAATTTAGTTTAAAATCATAATATAATTTTAAATGCTTAGCTAATTTTTAAAAAAATTCACAATTTTTGTAATAAAATTTTGAAAAAAATTATTATAATAAAATTATTACAAATTTAAAGCAATTTTTTTTTAATTTTTGATACTAAGATTTAACTAAAAAATAATATTTTAATAAGGATAAAAATTGCTTAAAAATTAAAATAAAAACTATGCAGAACTCGAAAAAAAATTAAAGACAAAATTTGTAGAAAATTTTATGTTCTACAATTTTCATTTTTTGTAAATTTTCATAAAAATCCATAATTTTGTCTCAAAATCTTAAAAAAGTTGCAAATGTCTATATACATTATTTTCACGCCCTCTAGCGACGAAACTGTTATGAATTCAAAAAAACGGTAATGACAAAATGTGTAGAAAATTTTATGTTCTACATCTTTCATATCTTGTAATTTTTCATAAAAATGCATTATTTTGGTTATTTAAGAAAAATATGAAAAAAAATTAATTTTTAATAAACAATGGCAAAACTTTTTGAAAATTTTAATCATTCAAAATTAAACTATAGCGTATAAAAAATATATGTGTAAAACTTTATTGCCATCTTGTTTAGTAATGATGTCATCACTTATAGCAACTGTCACTTCTAGTTGTCCGAATAACTCCAAAATCTATACAGGTCGTCTCCTTGCTACCCTAAATATGTATATAAAATTTCATCTAAATCGGTTCAGCCGTTTAGACGCTATCGTGTTCACACACACAGACACACATACATACACACACAGACAGACATCATGCTAAAAATGGTATAAATGGATTCAGGTGACCTCAAAACGTAAAGATTCGTTAAAATTTGGGTATGGTCAAAATATCATGATCGCAATACTTTCCTTCTATAAAACTCTGTTGTTCGGAAAGTAAAAAGGCTAATTCCTAAAAAGCCAAATACCATTTGCGTCGGAAACCGGAAATAACAAGCTTGGAACATGCAATTCCCAAAATAAAATCCAATTACACTTAAGCAATACGAAATAAATCCGACGTGGCCGATAAAATCATGTCGGAAAAAGATTTTATGGATATTAAGAATGTGGTAGCTCAGTTACAGTTTCGTTTATGTCAGAATTTTAGATTGATTTTATATTGATCTTGTTCGCTATATAAGGTGATAGCATTTTTATATCTGCGGTAAATTATATAACATGTCATGTTTTATCGCATCTTTTGGAAGATTTACTCAAATTCCAATAAAGCCTACAAGCAGTGAAGTTAAGAAAATTCATATTTTATGCTAGATACACCCATGAACATTTGTATTATAAAAAAAAATATTTTTTATTTTCATATTCCATTTTATTACTTATTTTATGTTGAAGAATATTGTTATCACTAATACAAACTACACTTTTTTATCACTCTACGTTCGTTTCGCTAACTATGTTAGCATCATCAGGAGTTGATGATAACCTGAATTTATGGCCAAAAAATCGTGTAAAAAGTTGGGTGTAAAATTTTATACTCAACCTACACTCAGAGTGGTGTATATACTTACTCCTTTTTGAATATCATTCTAATATCCACTAGAGGGTAAAAAAGTGGAACAAATTTAACACAAAAATTGTACAAAATTTTATGCTCTAAAAATTTGCACTGGAACATTTTCCACTAAAGTGTATTTTTTATCCTCAAAATTTGGAAACTCACACATTTTTTATCAATTTCTTTGTGTCAAATTTATCCCCTTAAAACTTTTTTCCATTTCTTCCCTTATTTTTTTCACTTTTCCCCTACTTTTTTATTGTATCCTTTCCCCTACTTTTTTATTCTATCCCTTCCCTACTTTTTTCCAACTTTTTACTAATTTTTTTGTGTAAAAATTTTTTTTCTTCCACTTTTTCTCCTTAAAACTTTTTTTTCACTACTTTCCCTATTTATTTTTCACTTTTCTCTAACTTTTTTCTGCTTTTCCCTACTTTTTTAATTCTCCCCTTCCCCTTACTTTTTTCCACTTTTTCTCCTACATTTTGTACTAATTTCTTATTTCTTTGTGTCAAACTTTTTTCAACTGTTTCACTATTTTTTTTATAATTTAAAAGATGAAACTGTTTTCCACTTTTTCCCCTACTTTTTTAGTTTCAAACTTTTTCCCCAATTTTCTCCCTACCCCATTCTATCATTACCAATGAAGTGGTAAGGGGAAAAGGGAGAGGAAAAAAATAATTACTTAAAAAAATGACTTTTTCGTAAAAAAAGTGGAAAGGAGGGTATGCTTTTCTGGGATATCTGCTCCCGGCCATAAGATTTTGCACACTTTTAGATCTATAAAAAAGAAACATTTTCCCAAAATTTTAGCTTTCAAACCATTCTAGAACATCTTCAAATAAGCTCTTCTTCAGCAAATTTTTTTAAGGCAAAATAATAAAAAAATTGACATTTGGCAACGGCGCTTATGTGCTAAGGCAATCCGGAACACGTGACCAAACGTCATCAAAAATGGCCGCTGGTAGACACACAAATTGTATTGAACTGTATTTTGTATGTGTTTTAAAAGTATTTTGTGCTTTTAGAAAGTGTTTGAAATAAAAATAATTGCTTTTTTAAATAATAACCAAATAAGAAAAAAAAACCTTATAACATACATAATGAAAGTATAAGTAAATACATATACAATACTCCTGGAATTGACGTAAAACTCGAGAAGATGGCTTTCCATCGTCAGTGACTGCTTTACTGCTTTCCACATATTCTAATATTTGTTCCTGACACATAGTTTTTACACCAAAGAACAATTCAAGGTCTACAAGAGTTTGTCAGCATATAAATATTTTTCCTGGTATTCTATAAAATCTAACAGTTTCACGACCTCTTCGACTCCCACAATTGACTACAGAACAAGTAGTAGTTCTTTCTAACGAACAATATTTTTTCTGTACACTGCCACTTTATTAAATATCGATAATGCATCCCAAGTAGTCAGTCACACAACTGTTCTAAATAAAAATGTCCGTTTTAAGCTCGTTTCACATTTAAAATTAACTGCTCTCTTCCTGTTAACTACTTGAAAGACAAGGATTGGTGTGCCTACCAGCGGCCATCTTGTATTTCAACTGACAGCATCTTGGATTGGTCTATTCTGTGGTTTCGATGTAATACATAGATAGAGGCCAGATTATTTTAAGTAATAACTACGTAAATGTGCGAGGATTTGAACATATCAAGATATAACAGTGTACAAATAAAAAATATGCTAACAAATAGATACAAAAAGTGTTAAAATTAAATAAAAATACTGACTAATAAGAAAATGTCAGTTTTGACAATTAACTATTTAGATAATTATTGAAAAGCAATGTTGCCACTTTGTATTTTTTGAAAATAATTGATTAGAAGTTATTATTTTTTTATACATAAGATAAATTATTCTAAATTGAAAAAAAAAACGAAAAAGATTACTACATTACTCATTTATAAGCATTTAAATTTTTTTACCAGAAAATGCCCAAATTCTCCTATCAAAAGCATACCCTCCTTTGACAAAAACTTGCAATAATGAGAAACAATGGGTAGTTTTAGAAAAAAAGAGGAAAACGAGGTAATTTCAAGAAAAAAGTGACAATTTAAAAGAAAATTTAAGACAAAAAGTTGGAAAATTTGAAAGAAAAGTGGGGAAATTCGACAAAAAATAATAAAAATGAAAAAAATTTAACAAAAAAATGGGGTAACTTAAAAAAAAAACGGGGTATTTTCAGGAAAAAGTGACAAAAATGGAGAGAAAGGAAGGTAATTTTTAAAGGAAGAGGAAACATATGACAAAAATTAAAAAATAAGTGGTAACTTTGAAAAAAAAGGGGGTAATTTTAGAAAAAAAGGGGTATTTTCAGATAAAAGTGACAAAGTGAAAAGAGGAAAAATTTCAGACAAAAAAAATAACAGTATTTGAGAGAAAAGAGGGAACATTTATTTCGTAAAAAAAATATATATCAGGATTCGAACCTGGAACTTACATATGTAACGTCTACAATCTACCACTAGACCACATCGTTCAAAGTAATGAATAATCAAACTTTCAAGTTAACGTACAATAAAAGTCAATCAGGGCGAAACGAATAATGCGCAATAGTTTTAAATTCAAAACCAAAGAATCTACTGAAATCTACTAAAATTATCAATTCTACTAAAAACCCTCATTTTTCTTAAAAATCTACTAATTTAGTAGGAAATCTACTGAAAACGGTAACCCTGTTTACCAGAATCAAGACTGATTCCCACTAGGCGGATTTTCTGTATTCAATTCCATTGGTGGATTTCGAAAATTAATTCGAAATCGACGAATAGAATTATATACAGAAAATCCGTATTAATAGTACATTAAAGTGTTAAATAATCGTAAATAATATTTGCAAGAGTGTAAAAATATACACTCAATTTTTACAATGAAATACAATTTACCCGTTTCATATGTTTTACTGTGTATATAACTTTGTTGGGTTCGGAAAGTACTTAATAATTTAAAAATAATGTTAAAAGTTATTTTATACAGAGTAATAAAATATTCGTTATCATTCATAAATCCTGTAAAAAAATCTGCCCAATATTGTATAATCCTAACCTGAGACAAATTAAATTGCGCCAACCATAAACGATCTTAGAAACCTATTTCTACTTCGCATTGTCAGGCAACATTCAATACACTTCGGCGTTATGTGGGTTGCCTATACAATTTTACATTATTATTTTACCCACGTCACTATACTGAATTCATTTAAATTTACAATGAATAACTTCTTTTATGTACCCAAATTCAATGTTTTCGTATTCTTCGAGTTGATATTAGTCTCCGTGTTTTAATCAGGTTCTTTGAAACAAAGCTACCTTTAAATTGTCAAAGCCACAACCGTTTGAAACCCTTTGTTGTTGGCGATTAGCATAAAATGGCTTTAGATATCTTTGAATGACTACCTATGGTATATTTCTACGGGGATGGAGAATAGAAGGTTGAGGAATTTGAATTCTAGCATAGTAGGAGATAAATCATATCATCTCTCATTTCTCCTGATATGTAGCTGAATTTTTTTGACACTCTATAGACGAAATTTTTGAAATTACATTAATTTTATTGCGTAAACTTTTTTAAATATTACTTAAATTATACGTTTATTAACTAAAGTGAACTACTATTTAAAGTTAAATTTTTTAGTTATACAAAATTATGTTAGATGGCGCCAAACTCATCTCGTGTTGCATTCTTTCTATTTTGTTGATTTTATGTTCGGTAGGGGATTAAGATTTTGAGAACTGAGATCACTTGTAAGCGATAAGTAGTCAATTGTTTGGATTAATTTTATTAGAAAAAATAAAATAAAAAAAAATGGAGGTGCGGGGCATCGATCCCCGTACCTCTCGCATGCTAAGCGAGCGCTCTACCATCTGAGCTACACCCCCGATGATAAAATAGATGCGAACATTGTACATAAACCCAAGATTGTTTATGAAAAATTTTTAAATTATTTTTGTATGTAATATGTTGAACAAATGTTTTCTTATAACGGAATTTCTTTAGTCTTTATAATGAAAAAAATTAAATGGTTCTCATATTGTAATTATCTTTATTGTGGATTTAACTTAAGCATTACTCATCTAGAAACATACATCGTATGGAATGGTCCAAATGGTAATCGTCTTAAACCAATAACTAAATGGGACATTTTGACTTTATTTATATGGTTTTGGACCAAATTAAGTTTACGGCAATTCTTCAGATTTTGACAATTTTTTTTTATAGACTAATTTGGGGTCAAGGAATACGAAAATGTAAAAAAAAACTTGGCGGTCTCTTACCAAAAAAAAGTTTTGAAACCATCATATCAGACCATTCTGTAACAATATTTTTTTTAGGACATTATCTCGTCTTAATATCTGTATTTTACGATTTTCTATTCATATACAAAAATAGACCTAATAAGTTACACAGAAATCGACGAAATCTTCTTGAACTAATACCAAAATAAAATATAATTTATTAAAAATCTTTACAAGAACATATTTTTCAGACGCCATTTTATTTCTGATGTCAATTTTGTCATACAGAAACCACAGAATATACACTATTACAGTACGGAAACTAAAATATAGTGGAAACCAGAATAAAATGTACTAGATTGTACTAAAATTTACGATGTCGTGTCTCATAGAATATAGGTACCTATTTTTTGCACTGATGAAATCAAACAATTATTTTTTCAGTCTTATTTGTTAAAATTTTGATTTAGCGTAGTTTCATTTTGATGTATTTTTGTATTTAATCCTAACACTCAAGAGTACGAATATGGACTATTTTTCCGGAAATGAAAATAGATTTTTTTTTAAAAATTGAATTTTTTTTTTACTTTTTTTTTATTAATTTCCACTGATACAGAATTTTTTGATCTGTATCAGTTAGTCGGATATTTGAATAAATAAAGGATATTAAAAAACGAAGAATATTTTGCCCATTGCTCAGAGAATATAGGATCAGCTGGCTGAATATTCAATTAAGGTAAAATCATGCAGAAACCGGCCCTGGCCCAAATGACAAAGTTTATTTTGAAGGGGAGCGAAAATGTTATGAATTTTTGAAAATATCATCAGATATAAAAAGGTATTAAGACGAGATAATGTTCTAAAACAATTATTGTTACAGAATGGTCTGATATGATGGTTTCAAAAATTTATAACTTTTTTTTGGTAAGAGACTGCCAAGTTTTTTTTACATTTTCGTGCTCCTTGATCCCAAATTAGTCTATTAAAAAAAATTGTCAAAATCTGAAGAGTTGCGGTAAACTAGATTTTTACCTTCGGTTCTACCCAGTCCAATTACTCGTAAATTAAAAATACGTTTTTATTCAAAATATATAAACTTATGAAATTAATACAAATAAAAAACAGTAATACTTACATAATACTTAACTAAATTCAAATACAAATTGTTTCCTTTGCACTGTGCAGAGTTTGGACTTTATGCCTTTAACTGGTAAAAATTGTGCTTCTAAAAAACCAACCACAGTGGCGTAGATATTAGGCAAGAATAATAGTCTAAATTTTTATTATCAATTTGATACAAATTCTATTTATGATAATAAGTTTTTTCATATGTGTTACTCATTCCTCATTTCTAAATTGCTGTGTTTTTATCAAAAGTACAAAGTTAAAAAAATACGAAGTCAAATAAAAATTAGCATTTAGAAAGAGTTGTAATTAATGTATATGTACTTTGGAAACACTATGTATAAAGACTTTCACAATTAATATAAATATAAAACTACAAACTACAGGAACATATTAAAATCAATAGGAACAAATCTATAAACTAAATATTGAATAAAAGTAAACTACGAAGTTACAGAAAACATATTTAAATCGATAAATATTAAAAAAAAGGTACAAATCTATAACCGTAAATTCTAAATATAAATAAAAATTATGTAAATATTTATTTATTGATGGTAGAAATGTTTGTAAAAGTCCTGTGTCATTTGATAAAAATTTAAAGGCATATTATGTACATTCGAGTTCAACTGAAGAAGTCTAATCGGTTGCTCAACATACTGATTCTAAACGGAAACAAAATAAATTAGTAAAAAATAAAATAAAAAAAAAAACAAATGACAGGCAATTCCTAAAACATATTAAAACTAAATCCTAACATAAAAATATTATTCAGTTCCAATAACTTTAAGTAAATCGAAGACAACTTTTCTTGTGCTTAATTTTCATAAAAAAAAAATCAGTTATAGAAAATTACAATTGTTATTACCAAAATGCTCAAGTTTAGCCTAGTATTAGTTTAGAATGAAATGACAGTTACAGAAATAGCAAATAGTCTAATAATAATAATAACTTCTATATTTCAGTACCAAAAGCTATAGCTTGTACGAGGAAGGAATGGCTATTAATATTTATCGTGGCGTAACTGGTTTTTTAAATTACTAAACAAATAATATTTCTAGTTGAAATTAATCACTTTGTATTTAATCCACATTATCAATCTTATTTAGTTTTAGTTCAAGAATAATATCAATAAATTTAGTAAATATATAAAAACCTGTGGTACTTTAACTGAAAATACACAATTTGTGAGCTAAGAAAATAATATTCACAAATGTGTATTTGTAACAAATTTTATCACAAAATTAGAAATAATGGAACTTTTTTATACAAAATAAAAAACTAAATTTAACAGAATTTGTTTGATTATCAAATGAGTAATTTTAAATATGAAAATTGTCTCAAATTATATGATTTTACCTGTCGATATTGAGGCACCAAACAGTCAAATGGAGAATGGTATGGTACTCCGCAAATCTGATACAATTCAGGCTAAAATAAAACATACATAAATCATTATTACAAATTACAATTTTTTTCAATGATAGTACAGAAATTTCTACTTCAATAGATATTTGTAATATTAAGAGTCTTTCTTTTCCTATTTAATAAATTTAAAAGCACAGTTTATTACACGGGATAGAAAAATGATCCAGGTAATAAATAAAAGGTTGGTACCTGGTACCTGTTAGCATTACATATTAGTTCACCAATTACCTGGAAACACCGTGATCCAGTTTTTTAGACAATTATAGTTATGGGGTGTGATTTTACTTCATTTATTTTTATTCGTTGGTAAAGGTAAATACTTTAACTGTGGATAGGGGTCACCTAGCTGACTCTTAAAAAAAACTCCATATTATGGGTCTTACGCCCTTTGTATCAAAGATAAATTTATGAATTTCTTTTCTTTCTCATAACTTACGAATCACCCTGTAGATTTTTAATATTTGATATAAATGTTCCTCATATATACCATTGTATCAAAAATATTGATAATCCAGGTCCGACTTTACGAAAAATTCACAATTCTTACATCCTCCAAATAATTCCATGTATAATTGATTTCCATTTTTGAAAAAGGCGCAAAAAACTGAATTTAATTGTGATTCATATTTAGTTTTTTTGGGATTTTGCAGTGAACAAATGAAATTTATTGCGTTTTTTATTCATAACTAGGGAACCAACCTGTATAGTAATTTTTTATTTCATATATTGGTTCTTGCTTTTTAGTGGGATATATCGATGCAATAAAAATATGTTAATGAAGGTCCGGCTTTACGAAAGATATACTTATTTGCCAATCCTTCGTACAACACCCTGTAGATATTTTTTTTTAATTTTGTTTTTTCTGCACTGTGTAAATTTAGATAGGAATTTAAAAAAAATCTACAGCGTGTTGTACGAAGGATTGGCAAATAAGTATATCTTTCGTGTGTACTTATTAATATTTTTTATGTACTCATATCCTTCTCCCCTTTTTTCCGCACCTATCTGCGTAATTTCAATAACTACAGCTTTATGCCCCCCTTTATTAATAATTAATTTACTACTTTGTTAATACTTTATGATTTTTTTTATAAGTTAATTGTTAAAGGTTTGACAGCATAAATAATTTTAAATTGTTTGAATTTTATGAACAAAGTTTATTGTTAAAAAGTTTGATTTTAAAGAATTTTTTGATAGTAATTGATATATAAGATATTCTAAATCAACAATTGTGAAATATGAAGTCCCATTTCTATTTCTATTACATCATTATTATTATTATTAGTATGAAAATAAAAAAAAAACTTTGGGAAATGATATTAAAATAAAATTTAAATAATTAGGTAAAGAGCAAGATTTGAAATTTTTTTTATTAATCAAGTAAGAAAAATTTTTATTCGTGAAAAAGATAGATGAAAAAAAAATAAACAAGCATGTCAAAAATTTTTAAGAAAAAGAATGTCACAACAATTTATAGAATTTATTGAAAGTTGTTAATTATAACAAAAATTGTAAAAAATGAAGTTGTATTAATGAAAGGGTATTGTTAATATTATAATAAGAAACAAAATTTTAAAATAAAAAAAATTTTTCAAAAGTTTTAAGGGAAGCTTTTTTTTGAAAAGATAGGCAAGGCTGATTGGTATGTTGGAGATGATTTAAAATATGGACCAGTGTCGGGGGAAGCAATTTCAGAAGAATTTTGAAGAAGGAAGATAAAGGAAATAAATAGACGAAACTGATTTAGAGTGTTACAAGATTTGAAAGTGCATTTGTCGGAGGGGTCTATAGAAGAGGAGGTGGAAAGGATGTAAAATTTATATTCATTATTGGTTTTCTTTTATGTTGTTTCTTATTTTTTTTTTATATAAAACGCACCCCAAAATGAGAATTTTTCCAAATTGAGATAATAAATTCATAATAATATATAAGCTTATTATCCGACACTAGTTGTCGTTTATTGAATAATTATATTGTGTTATTTTTTTTTTCTTAATAAACTTAATATTTTAGCTCTACTTACAAAATTTATTGCTTGTCCATAATTTACCGTCTGGGGATTTACAATTTGCCGAGGTACTTCTTGTTGAAAATTCACTAAAGGAATGGAGGTTACATTTTGTACAATTATTGGACGCTAAAACAATAAAAATATATTAAGTATTAATAAAAATTTTTAATTTCGGAAAAAAATACCTGTTCGGCATAAGTACTTTCATTAGATGAAAACGAAGAGCGTCCGGATATTTGCTAAAAATAATAAAACAAAATTTATATAAATAAAACTAAATCAAAAAATTGATTAATAAATATTTTTTTCTTTTTCAGGTAAGTGTCTTTTTAGCAGAAAGAGAATAAGAGTAAGTTAGATTTTGAATTTTATATTTAATACTTACGCTATCATATTGTGAAGTAATATTAGACTCGGACAAATTTTCCTCCATCGTCTAAAAATAAAATTACAATTATACTACATAAAAATTATAAATTCGCATTTATTATTACCTGATTATCAGAACAATCTGATTGTTCACTCATAGAAGAATTTGTACTTATATCAGGTAATCTAAAAAAAAAACACTTTATTAAAAACTTGAGTTTCAAAATATAAAATCGACTTACTTTCTATAGAATTTCTTAAAGGAAAGCTTCAAATACATCCCGAGTACTTTTATGTTTTTTAGCAATTTATAAGCGTCATAAGCCACAGTTTCAGTTGAAAATGTTATGTAACCAATTCCGTTTTGTAAAAAAATATTTAGAATGTGTTTAGGTTTAACCACTTTTATTATTTCTTCATAGAGTTCGGGTTTCGTCAACTTCGGCAGTGGAACGTTGAAATAAAGACGTTTTGACTAAAAAACGTTCTTAATGTAGGTAAAAAGAAACTTAAATATTTTTCATCGGTACTTCAGACGTCTTGTGCTAGTCTTTCAGCCCCCTTCTGCACATGTAAAAAAATATTTGGGCCTTCTACCCCTTAGACTTGCCCATGCCCATGAGTCGCCCTGAAGCCGAGCCTTACTCATTATTGTAATTATTTATACCGCAATAATATGAATAAGTAGTTGATATGTGGTAACGTAAAACAAATTTGGGAGGTCCCTTACTCCTCTACACTTAAGAAAAAATATTTTGGCGTTTTACCCCTGAAGCCGTGCCATATCGTTTGATTTTTATAAGTTAAACCGCAAACCGTCGTTGTCAAATTTTGCTAGAATGGACCTTAAGATTTTTGGAATGTAAAATTTATTTTAGACGACCCTGTACAAAATAAAACAAAGTCGAATAAAATGTTCAGTCTTTTGTCTTTGTACGTTGGTAATTTTAAAGCTGTAGTGTTAAATCTGAAAAAGTTGCGATTTTTTAAAAAGCAATTCAAATATTTTTGGGAAAAAGTTTGTTTTCTCTAAAGGGAGTTAAAAAAAACAATTGGGGGTGTGTAGTACTTGACTATGTAGGTTCAAAAAATGTTAAAAAAAGTGTGGCATTCTATTTAAAGAAAATTAATTCATTTGCCTATTTTACTAATGGATCACCCTGTATACATGAAAATAATTTTAGAATGCTTGATTTAAACCACCATTTATCTGTAAATTTTATACAATAAAAGTTATAGAATTATGACAAAGGTTTGCCGCACCCTGTATGGTAAGCCTAGTTTGTTTTTATACTCATGTTAATTTTTCTCGAACATGAAGATGGCTCATTAGCCGAAACTAGTTGACATTGATTTTATGGTTCATGATTTAGAGTTTTACTTCGTTTGTAATATGGATATAACTTTCTGTATTTATTTTATTTGTTAAATTCATTCTTGTTTACATTTATTTGAAATATTTTTCAAAATTCTATTCGTGTTTGTGGCGTACCAATACTCGATAAAACAAAACAAAGCATTTTTAAAATATAAAAAAAGATAATTCTGCATTTGTTTACTTGGTCTTAAAAAAAGTTTGGAAAAAAAATGATTTGAGAACTACAAATAAATTCTTCGTACATACTGAAAAATTTTAATGTTGATTTTTTTTAAATAACAACTTAATTATAACATTTGAAATTCCAGTATTTATAATAAAATAAAATATAACAAAATTCACCACTTCCAGGTTTTACAGAAAGTTGGCAACCCTGTTAATATATTGTAATAATTTGAATTTTAATGAAAAAGTAGATTACCTATTTTTGTAAAAAAAAATCTGTAAAATCAGTTTCTTACGTAAATAAATTTACTTTAGTGCCTCAGACAATCAGTTTTGCATTAAAAATTTAAAATTTGTATTTGAAATAATGGAAAAAATCTAGTTTACGGAAACTTGTCAGATTTTGACAATTTTTTTTATAGACTAATTTGGGTTCAAGGAACACGAAAATGTAAAAAAAGTTTCTGTCTCTTATGAAAAAAAGTTATAAATTTTTGAAAAAATCATCAAAACATTCTGTAACAATATTTTGTATAACATTATTTCTTCTTAATACCTGTGTTTTACGATTTTCTTGTCACACATAAGTTACACGGAAATCAACGAAATCTTCTTGAACTAATCCAAAATAAAGTATAATTTATTAAAAATCTTTAAAAAACATATTTTTCAGACGCCATTTTATTTCTTATGTCAATTAAATCATACAGAAACCACAGAATATACACTATTACAGTGCGGAAACTAAAATATCGTGGAAACCAGAATGAAATGTACTAGATTGTACTAAAATTTACAATGTCGTGTCTCATAGAATTTACCTATTTTTTTGCACTGATGAAATTAAACAATTACTTTTGTACAGTATTTTTATTATAAAATATAAACAAAATATATAATAAATAAAACGTTATTTTGAGATCTTATTTGTTAAATTTTTTTTTACTTTTTTTTTGTTAATTTCCACTGGTACAGAATTTTTTGATCTGTATCAGTTAGTCGGAAAGAGAAAGTAATATTTGAATAAATACAGGATATTAAAAAACGAAGAATATTTTGCCCATTGTACAGAGAACATAGGATCAGCTGGCTGAATATTTAATAAAGGTAAAATCATACAGAAACCGTCCCAGGACCAAATTCAAAAGGTTTGACAAAGTTTTTTTTGAAGGGAGAGCGAAAATCTTTGATAAAAGTTTATGCCCTCTACCACTGCTTTTAAGCAAACTCAAACACAATTTTTTTTTGTTTATTGTAAAACGCCTTAATTTGGTTTTTTGTGTAAGAGTTCGTACTGGCATATTAATAAATAAAATTGTAGCAGTATTCACGAATCTCATAAATTTTGAAAATGAGGCAGATTCAGCAACTTTTTGGCCATTGTTTAATCGGTTCCTAAGATTTAAAACTTTTTCTCTGCATTATGGGTGTTTCAACTCCATTTAGTCATCATTTTATACATTTAGGTGACTTTACGATAATTAAATTCAAGGTCACCCATTCACGTTTTCACCATATTTTAGTTTCTTCACTGTAATAGTATATATTCTGTGGTTTCTGTATAAGTAAAATCGAGGTGTGGCGTGACAACATTTTAGAGGAACTTTAGCCTGGGAGAAAGCAGTGACAAAATCACACAACTTCATTTCGGAGCAGTGACAGCTTTGGTCGTAAGAATCGTTAATAAAACTGTAAAATTAATAGAAAAAAAATCAACATATTGGACATGTATAGTATATAGTCCGGTCCAAAAAAGCAGATTTTTAAAACTCCAGTGACAATAAACTAACCAGTTCCAAAAAGACACTGATTTTCTTGCGGAAAGAACTCTTAGCTCCAGTTCCGATTAAAGAACAGTGATAAATTCACCAACAAAGAAATCACGCACACCTCTAGTAAATTGATGTAAGAAATAAAATGGCGTCTGAAAAATATGTTCTTTTAAGATTTTCAATAAATTATACTTTATTTTGGTATTAGTTCAAGAAGATTTCGTCGATTTCCGCGTAACTTATTGGGTCAAGATTTGTGTGTGAAAAGAAAATCATAAAACACAGGTATTAAGAAGAGATAATGTTATAAAAAAAAATATTGTTTCAGATTGGTCTGATGATGGTTTCAAAAATTCATTACATTTTTTTGGTAAGAGACCGCAAAGTTTTTTTAACATTTTCGTGTTAATTGACCCCAAATAAGTCTATAAAAAAAATATTGTCAAAATCTGAAGCTGCCATAAACCAGACTTTTACCTAATTTCTAGACAAGTTAAATTGTGGCAGCTGTGCGTAGTCACAAAAAATAATTGAGAAATTTAAAAATAAATAACAGCAAAAATATTTCATAATGAGTGGCCTAATAATTATTTTTATCCACTCATTTTTCTTACATACTAATAAATGTCTACTTACTTTGAATTTTTCTTCTGGAATAGCCCAATCGATCCTACATTGTTGTCCAAATAGTTCAAAACCATTAAAAGTATGTTTTCTAGCGTCCAAAGCATTTTTATGAGTATCATAAGACAAAATGCAGTTCATACGGTCCTGATTCATATTTTTTGAATTTATAAAAAATATTTCTTGGAGGCCGGTTCCAATGATCTTCGAAGCCTCTTCAAAAACTTCCTCGGCTGACCATTTTCTTAATAAATTCGGAATTTCCAATCTATTATTGTCGAAGGACATTTTTACCAATACCGAAGTTTCTCTAATTTTTTTTCCACATAGTACCATCATCGCTTTCCTTGCACTTTCCACTTCGAAAAAATTCACATAGCAATAACCTCGACAATATCCGCTAAATTCTATTAAAATTCTTATTTGATATATTTGTCCCATCGGAAAAACCAAGTCTAGAATTTCTTGTAGAAGTACATCACCTTGAAGATGTTTAATAAAAATTTCAGTGCCACGCTGATGATGGGTAACTCGCTTAAATGTCGCCATAATTTGACCGTTTACGTGTGAAATTTCGTAAAGAGATGAAAAATCTCCCTTGCTGCAAACCATTTTGTGAAGTGTTAAATCAAAAAACGAATTATTTTCGGCCTCCATCACTCACTTATTTTTATTTCAATAAAAACCGCTAAAACAATAACAAACCCTAACCTTATAAACTTTCTTTAATACTTGACTTTGACTAGTTTAGAGGGAACTTACCCCTGACACAGTTTCCGGAAACTAACGTAAAGACAAATAGCGTAACATAATTCGTGTCACGTGTCGTGTCACCTTATTAGTGGTTGGCGATTGTGAACTATTAAAAAATGCTGTAGGGGGAGAACTATTCCGTAGACAGGTTCGTCTCAAGGGGTATTTATTTTGTTTAACTGCTTTTATTTGATGAAAATCCATTATATTATTTATTGTTTTATTTATCTAAATATTGGTATTTATTTTGTATGCAGCGACAATAAATCAGAGACAAGTTTTATTATATATTTTTGTTGAGTTTGTTTTTTGTTTGTTATTGTTACGGTTGAATTGAATTATTGTGTTGACAAAATTTGATGTCGCTGGCAGAGCGAAGTCAGCAAAACACAAATATTATTATTTCATAATGAAGTGTAAATAAAACGAAAAATTTAATGTAAAAGGAGCTTTGAATTTTTAATTACTATATTAAATTTGAGTGTTTTATATATTTACACTTAATTGTGAAATAATAAAAATCGCGTTCTGCTGACTTTGCTCTGCCAGCTTAAGGGACATCAAAATTTGTAAAAGAAAAGTTTGTTCGTTATGGTGTCTAAATTATGTGCGGGAAAACAATTTTGAATTTTTCTTTGAAAATTTTTTGATGTCATTAGACGAGAGCCCATATAGAGGTCCAAACTTTTTTATTGTAAATTTATTTTTCTTTTACAATATTTTTTTAAAATTTACTTTAACGCTGATAATTTCTAAAAGTAATTTGCAAAAAATTAATCCCTTTATTAAATTTTTATTTGCAATTGTTTTGTGCGGGTTAAGTCTAACAAAAAAAATTTATGACCATTTTGCAAAAAGTGTCTAGTCTATTGTTACTATTCAGTATAAAACTTATAATTTCCACTATAGCGCCATTTTTCTCTTATTTGAATAACACAAAGGATTCACCGGTGTTAAAGGGTGGTATGCAGTCTTACTATCAAGGGGGCTTGGATCTTTTTCATTGGCCGTCCGGCCTTGACGTTCCGTTATGTTATTGGTGCGTTAATTTTAACCATGGCGAAAAGGGATTTTGAAAAGGGAAGAATTTTTGATTTATTGTTGCTATGATAAGAAATTGGATATAGTTATACGTATATTTTTTTTTCTAAAAATATTTATTATTCAAAAATTTTGGTGTCGTTCAATTGCATATTAAAATTTTTGTTCATTGATTTTTTTTTTTGAATAAGGTACTTAAAATATTTATTAGAAGAGCGCGTCTGTGCTAATTTTTTATCATTTTTTCTAAAAATAATTTCAAAAAGTGCCCCAGACGCGCTCTAAAGAATTAAATACAGAATTGATTAGTGAAAACCGTAGTTCCATATCTTTATTTTTATAATATTAACGGAACGCCCGTCATAAAAAAATCGTTTTTGGACGGGCGCTCCGTTAATATTAGAGATAGGAAGCTGCGGTTTTCACCAATCTATTCTGTAGTTACTTTTTTAGAGCACTTTTTTTAAAATATTTTTAGGAAAAGTGATACGACTACCAACTTTTTTCTCCAGATAAATTTGAAAAATGTAGCATATAGACACGCTCTTCTTATAAATATTTTGAATATCATGAAAAAACCCGCATATTTTTAGTTGGTATATTAGGCGAGGTCTCGTCCAAAAACGAATAATTATGTTTTATGGCGTTCTACCCTGTTCTGCGCAGAAAAATATAGCCACAAATAGATATAAATAAAATTTAAAAAATCAGTACTAGTCTCGCAAGCGGCACGAGCCCGTTATATGTTTCTTTGATGTGCGCCAAAAAACCGTCACCACTCTGTCCAGGGTTACTGTTTTTAGTAGATTTCCTTCTAAATTAATAGATTTTAAGATAAATGATGGTGTTGAAAAAATATTTTATGAATTTTCAACCAAACTCATTCAAATAAAGATCTATTCCCGCCACACAGTGACCGTTACAAACGACTCCTTCCTCTTCCTACTTCTCCTCTTCTTACTTCCCCTCCACCTACTACCGCCCTGTAGTGTTTTTGGTTTTTTTTGAGCGAAATAGGTAACAGGTGTGTGACGTTTGTGAGTGTGTGTGTGTATGCATGGCAAAAAGTGGCGTCTAACGCATATCCATAATAATCTAATAGTTTTAATTGTTTCGCATTAGGTTAACAGTGATTAACAAACAAATCAAAACACTGACGAGTATTTAAAGTTGTGAGAACATGTGCTAGAGTGAATAACTACAATTGTTTGCTAGACGCTGGAATAAGCATTTTTCCTTATTAAGGTAAGTTTGATCAAAGAATAATAGTAAACCAAGAAGTTCCACTCTAGTGTCATAACGATCCGTAACGTTATGACCTTGAACAAAAAAAAGAGGCGAGAATAATTTTTCTCCACGACCATTATTGAATGTATGAATTCCGAAATCATTTTTAATAACAGAATGTAAAGATTCACCCTCTAGAGTCTGAATATTTATTTTAAAACATTTGCTTCTTATGTATTTTGCATGTATTTTCATTCTTTATCAAGGTAAAGAATGGATTTTCTGTAATCGAAATAAACGATATGGGATTGCCATGGATTTCAAAAGTATCACTGTCAGATACAAAATGGCGACGATAATAATTATTTTCAAACAAGTTTTAATTTAAACATAATAATGAGTGAACAATCAAGTGAAGTAGATATAGAATTTAATAATATCTGAAATTGCAAATTATGAAAAAACACCAATTCACCAGATTTTAATTTCGGTAAATGTACCATAACACTATAAATATTAATAAAATTTCATACAAATATGTCAACAAATAATTTGTGTTCAGATTTAATTTAATTTTGATTCATACTTTTTGATCGTGGAGAAAATATAGTCTGTTACTCGGTTAGAATGAAAAAATTCGACACTCGTGGTTCCTCACACTCGCTGACGCTCGCGTTCGGAATTTTCCACTCGTGTCGAATTTTTCATTCTAACCTTGTTAACAGAATCTACTATTACTTGCTTTTATTTATATGTTACATGTTAATTTAACAGTTGCTTATTTTATTATATTTAAATTTTCCAACAACAAAACAAGATAACATAACCTCTAATTATAGTCAATTCTGTCAATTTAAAAGTTGAATTTTCAACGACACTTATTAGATTTACATATTAATTTCGTATTAGTAATGAAAGCAAATCATAGTAAATTGTATTAATTTCCGTAATATGTATACATTAATGAGTTTTTTTTCTTAAAAGTTGCTAGAGACGCATATAGTTCAAGTCTACCAAAGTCCATAAAATTAGTTATCACGTGAGCATTGATTCAAACTCTTATTGGTGGCCTCAGATTGTGAAATCTGAGGCCACCAATCAGATTAGTCCTTCAAGGTCCTATCGATTAGAATTTCATTTAACATGAGCATCCTTCCCAAATTCTACGCCACTGGCGAAATTGCAATTTTATTACAATTTTTCGATACTCCAATATTTTATACGTAAATATCATATTCTTTCTTCATACCGTTAAAGTCATTATTATTCGAGATATTTTAAGTTAAACATGAAGCTGCAAAACTATTTTGATTTTAATGTGTATTAAAGTTTCATAACTGAAAATCCATTTTCAAGGTACATCGTGATTTTTTAATACCGCTGAAAATAGCACAATCGTATTAGATATTTTTTGACCAAAATTTTGTAAAGAAAAATGATTGTTATAAAAACAGTTACAGCAAGTTGAAAATTTTAATCTGTATTATTTTAAAAAAATTCTGAAAACTGGCAACAATGCAGATAATTAAAATCGGTGTATAAATAGGAGTGTTCCAAATAAAATAGTTCACACTGTATATTAATGTGCGACACTGTTAATTTTTATTCATTTAATACTAAATTACTAAAAATTTTACTTTTTTTACTTAAGAATATATTTTTTTCTTTTAAATGGAAATGCTATTTTTTTTTTCAAGAACCTACATGATTATATTTTTTTTATTTTGTATAACTGTATTTATTTTTTTGTTGATTCTAAAAATAGGAAATTATTTTCTATATTATTCATTTTAGTCAATAGGGGCGCCACTGGCCAGTTGCTATATTTGCAAACTGCAGTCGAAAAATGTTTTCATTTAAAATAAATAAATAAATCGTTTTTGTTTATATTTTTTAAATAAATATTAAACAGACACACACCAGCTCAGTAGAAACTGATAAAATTAAAATATATCCCATACAGTGTTGCCGCGTTGAGTTTCTGAAATGTACTGAACATAAGCAATAAAATGTACTAGATTGTACTAAAATTTACGATACAGTGAAATATTGCTCAAAGGGAGGGGAAAAAAGTGAAAATTATAAAAAATAGGAAATATGTAGAAAAATATAGGAAAACATGGACAAATATAGAAAAATGGGAAAAATAGGGAAAACATAAAAAATATGAAAATATGGAGGAAAATGGAAAAAATAGGGAAAAAATTGCGATTGTGAAAAATGGAGAAAAGGGTAAAAAATAGAGCAAAAAAGGGAAAAATTGTGAAAAATATGAAAAAATAGAAAAAACAATGAAAAAAAAGGAAAAATAAAATGGAATAAAAATGGAAGGAGATACGAGAAAATAGGGAAAAATGGGGAAATTTGAAAATAATAAGGAAAAATAAAAAAAATGGTAAAAACTCGAAACAAATATGTAAACATAATGAAAAATAAGGAAAATAACGAAACGTGGTAAAATAGAGAAAAATAGGGAAAAAATTGGGAAAATTGTAAAAATTTGGGAAAAATGGGAAAAGATAGGAAAAAAATTGCATAAAATAAGGAAAATAGGGAAAATAAGAAAAAAAATTGAAAATGATGGGGATAAATAGGAAAAATAATGAAAAAACCCGAAAAATGGGCAAATAGGGAAACAGAGAAAAATGGGAAAAATAGTTAAAAATAGGCAAAAAAGTAGAGGAAAACAGGAAAAAATTGGGTTAAATACAAAAAATAGGGCAAAATGGAGAAAAAATATGTACAAATAGTAAAATAGGGAAAAAAAGCGGAAACTGATGAAAAAAGGGAAAACGGAAAATAATAGGGATAAATATAGTTAAAGAAGAATAAATAACGAAGAACAGGAAAATTACGAAAAATTGGAAAAAATAGGGTAAAATGGGGAATAGAGATAAATAGAGAAAAATAGTCAAAATAGAGAAACATATGGAAAAATAGGGGAAAATAAGAAAAAACAGTAAAAATAGGCAAAAATAGATAAAAACAGGGACAAATACGGATAAATAAGAAAAAACAGAAAAAATAATAAAAAACGGGAAAAATAGGAAGAAATAGGAAAAATAGAAAAATTAGAAATTATAATAAAATGAGGAGAAATAGGGGAAAATATGCACAAATTTTGAAAAACACTGAAAAATAAGGAGAAATGGTCAGAAATAGGAAAAAACAGGGGATAATAAAGAAAATGAGAAAAAATACAAAAAAATAGGGAAAAATAGGAAAAAGAAAAAATAAGGAAATTTCTGTTAATATAAATATAAAAACATTAAAAAAAACAGGAAAGTATTATTTTTTCAAATACAATATATTTTATAAAATATGCCGAAATATAAAATTGTTATTTTTCTAATTTAGCATAAAATATGTGACCTTGGTCTTATTTAAAAAATGTACCAGAATTAGGCCTATTTATGATAAAAATGTACTAGAAATAGTACAAATGTACTAAAACGGCAACACTTTTCCAATAATAATAACAAAAATCGCATAAAAGCAAATAATTACAATGTCCAATTTTTTAAGATCCGTATTTGAAAAATTCAAATTGATGATGAGTGGTTCTTCGAATACAAAACGTCGTATTAAAATTTGAATAAAACTCGATTATATCAAAAATTAATTGAAATTATGTAAGCCACAAATTTTAAAACTTCAGACCCCCATTTTTTTTTTAATATGCAAATTGGCATGTGGGTATAGGCAATACAATATACAACTAAATATAATAATTATTGCCTACACTTAAAAATTATTTATAAAAATCTATTTTTTTTTTATATATTTGTATGTTGTAATCAACTTACAATTGATATTTAATTAATTTAAATTTCTGTAGTCAAATAATGTTTGATAAAAACATTTACGCTAGAGGTCGCCACTAACAAGTAATCAAAATCGCGACTATCTATGGGATTCCTGCAAAATCAATAATACGTAGATTTCTACTTTTCAATTTCGCGATACATCAACTGTTTACTAGATGGCGCTATTTAACTTATCGATTATCCCTTTATTTATTCATAGGCGTAGTACAAGGGTATATTAATTATTAATTCGAAATTGAATGACATTTCATGCAAATTGATATTTTTGTCGATAAATTCGTAATAAGCGAAAAAATTTCCATTCTGAAATAACCGATTAATTTAATAAATATTTTATTATGATATATTTTTTTTTAGAGGATGGAAATTAAATTTAGATATTTATAAAATGTATATGTAGAGAAAAATAATAATAATATGAAAATATTATGTATATGGGTTAAAATAATCTAATTTAATTATTCAATGAAAATGTTTAATTAAACAATAATCAATTAAACAGAGAAGTTGGCACCCACTTTGGGAAATTTGCCAAATATTTTGTGTGCATTTGTTTATCCATTATTGTCCACTAATTATTTTCGTTTGTCCACTCTTCGTTTCAAAATGGTGGTCCAAAAACTAGGGAGAGACTATAACTATATTTTTTTCACATTTTAGTCACAATTTTTGCTTTAAAATTTTGAAAAAATTCCCATTTATAGAATTTTTTATTCTCTTTTTAATGGTATTAAAAAGATTGTAATATATTTTTTAATTAAAGAAAATAACTTGGATAATTGTAGATTTTAATAAATAATTTTTTGTTTAACCCTGTAACAAAAAAAACTATTAATACTATTAAAACGTGTTAAATGTTGATAGAAAGAGAAAAAAATATTCTATATAAGTGAATTTTTTCAAAATTTTATATAAAAAATTGTGGTTGTGAAAATAGGGAGAGACCATAACTATATTTTTTCTCATTTTGGTCGCTCCCTTTTCTCAAGGTCACAATTTTTGCTTAAAAATTTTGAAAAAATTTCCTTTTATAGAATTTTTTATTCTCTTTTTAATGGTATTAAAATAATTTTAATATATTTTTTCTAAAAAAAAAATTAACATAGGTAGTTGTAGATTATACTAAATAATTTTTTGTTTAACCCCTGTAACAACAAAACTATAGATGCTATTAAAATGTACCAAGTGCAGATATATAGAGAAAAAAATATTCTATATGTGTGAATTTTTTCAAAAATGTAGATGAAAAATTGTAGTTGTGAAAATAGGGAGAGACCACACTATAAGGTTTTTTTTTTAATTTTCATTTTTGGTCTCTTCCCTTTCTCAAGGTCACAATTGTGGCTTAAAAATTTTGGAAAAACTCCCACTTAATAGATTTTTTTATTCTCTTTTCACTGATATTAAAATGATTTTAATATATTTTTTAATTAAAGAAAATAACATAGGTAATTGTAGATTTTAATAATTTTTTGTTTAACCCCTGTAACAGAAAAACTATTAATCCTATTAAAACGTACCAAATGTAGATAGAAAGAGAAAAAAGAAAAATTCCTAAAGTACGTACAAAAATTAAATATTCTAAATGGTTGGATAATAAAAAAATGGGGATTTCAAAAATGAAATAAAATGTACAGGTCCGTATTACAAAAACTTGTTGATATTGGCCCTTCAAAGACGAAACGTTGTTTAAAAAAATTTGATAGGCTATATTAAGCGCTATTTGACCTTCAATAAAAAAACCTTATAAAGTTTTTTCAACTTTAAAAATTAAGGTGTTTATTAAATAAAACCAAAATTGTCGATTTTGAAATGGTGTTTTGACAAACAAAAATTTTAGTTGGACAATATTGGACTAACGATGAACAAACGAATAAACAAAAAAAAATTTCAAAATTCAAAAAAGGGTGTGCCAACTTCAGAGTATCACAATTTTTTAAAATTTATATAATTAATTATAATTAACCGATGGGTGGACAAACAAAACTAATTGGTGGACAAACAAAGAACAAACGACCAGTGTGGTGAAATTTTTTTTTTTGCAATTTGTGGGTGCAAAATTTGCAAAAAAATAGTTTTTGGGCCACTATTTTGAAACGAAGGGTGGACAAACGAAAATAATTAGTGGACAACAATGGACAAACGAATGCTCACAAAATTCACAAAAGTGGGTACAAACTTCACAGACCCATAAAACGAATATTTTAAGTTTATTATTCTTGTGGGCATTTAAAAAAAATTGAAGTTTTGTTTAAAAAATCAATAAAGAAAATATCCAGAGAATATAAATATAATATTGGACAATTAATTTATAATAAGGACATTATTAATTAATTATCTATAATATGTAAGTAGTTTGTGAGTTAAATAAAATAAATAAAGTAAATGTACAAAATATTAGCTCAATAGGATAATTATATGTGCACTTATAATACTAATTGACTTTGTTACTACCCTAAATTAAATATGTAAGTTTATTAAAAAATACGAATTAATTTTTCTTTATCTAAGACCATCTTGTAAATAACGAAAAACGTGCCGAGAATTATCTCTTAAAAGTTAAAACTTACGTCACAGTCAGTTTCCGTACAACTCCTTCTAATGAAGACAAAGTCACGAAATGTTTTCCCGCTAATTAAGATAGGCCATTATTTTTATAGGTTAAGAACTGTTCAAATTCGCTACGGTTAGAATATAGAGTTGCTATGCGAACGTCGTTCCTTTTTGTTAGTTTCTTTTTTCTAAGAAAATAGTCCATGTCCGTATTTTAAAGTAAACATGCAATGGAGAAGTTTATTATTTTATTTTTTTATAAACGAAACTGAAAATTTAAGAAAAATTGAACAACAGTGTAAAAGTAAAATTAAGATATCTCAAATACTAACAAAGTTATAACATTTTAAAATTGGGTACATTCCGTAAGATTTAGTGGCTTGACGTCATCTCTCCTTACTAATATATGAGACGGGATTTATTTTTGTTCAGTAAAATTAGATTTTTTGGATAAGTGAGATATACTCTCATCGTTTTTTTAGTACTATAGGGGACTATTAGTGAAGTTTAAATTCGGATTATTGATTTTTGCAGAAAAGTTCAAATGATTAAAAATGTAGAAAATAAAATTATCTTTAATTTTTAATTATAATTTTATGTGTATTTGAAAATGTTTAAGACAAATATCATAAAAATATTTGCGTGATTCGCAAGTGAGCCAAATTTTTTTTCATTGGCTTTCTGAAGGTTTTTATTAGCAGAAAGAAAAGTTTGAATGCACATAACCTCCAAAAATAATGTCCCCATAAAATGAATGTGCAATTAAATATGAATTATGAATTATCTACATTTTTTGTCCTTTGAATTTTTGCTCAAAAATCAATAATTTCAGAGTTATGGAGCCATTCGCGTTTACCAATATGGCGACCGAAAATTGTCTTACAAGGGCCACCATCAACTATTTTTTTTTAATACGTACCTGTACATCTTATTTCATTTTTGAAATCCCCATTTTTTCCATTATCCAACCATGTAGAATATTTAATTTTTGTATGTACTTTGGGAATTTTTTTTCTCTTTCTATCTACATTTAGTACGTTTTAATTGCATTAATAGTTTTTCTGTTACAGGGGTTAAACAAAAAATTATTTATTAAAATCTACAATTACCTATGTTATTTTCTTTAATTAAAAAATATATTATTTTAATACCAGCGAAAAGAGAATAAAATATTCTATAAGTGGGA
Source organism: Neocrepidodera transversa (assembly GCA_963243735.1). NCBI lineage: Eukaryota > Metazoa > Arthropoda > Insecta > Coleoptera > Chrysomelidae > Neocrepidodera > Neocrepidodera transversa. The sequence goes on along the minus strand of OY725341.1, from coordinate 435,446 downwards.
GGTTTTCCAAAATTTTGGAGCTAGAATTGTGACCTTGAGAAAGGGGAGAGACCAAAAATGAGGAAAATTAAAAAAATCTTGTAGTGTGGTCTCTCCCTTTTCTCACAACCACAATTTGTTATCTAAATTTTTGAAAAAATTCACACATATCGAATATTTTTCTCTCTCTTTATCTGCACTTAGTACGTTTTAATAGCATCTATAGTTTTGTTGTTAAGGGTTAAACCAAAAATTATTTATTATAATCTACAACTACCTATGTTATTTTTTTTGATAAAAAATATATTAAAATTATTTTAATACTATTTAAAAGAGAGTAAAAAATTCTATAAATTGGAATTTTTTCAAACTTTTTAAGCAAAAATTGTGACCTTGAGAAAAGGGAGAGACAAAAATAAGAAAAAATATAGTTATGGTCTCTCCCTATTTTCACAACCATAATATTTTATCTAAAATTTTGAAAAAATTCACTTATATAGAATATTTTTTTCTCTTTCTATCAATATTTAACACGTTTTAATAGTATCGATAGTTTCCTTATTACAGGGGTTAAACAAAAAATTATTTATTAAAATTTACAATTATCTAAGTTATTTTGTTTAATTAAAAAATATATTAAAATATATTTAATACCATTAAAAAGAGAATAAAAAATTTGATAAATTAGAATTTTTTCAAAATTTTTAAGCAAAAATTGTGACCTTGAGAAAAGGGAGAGACCAAAATGAGAAAAAATATAGTTATGGTCAGGTTATTAATTTTTTTTGGTATATCTTTGTCAATCTCGTCACACTTCAGATCTGTCAAAAAATCAATGAAATTAACATAAACTTTTTTCAATTTTGACAGATTTAAAGTATGACATTGGACGAGATTGATAAAGGTGCATCAAAAGAAAAATGTTGTATTTATAAATATTAATAAATTATTTTCACTAAAAGTTATTACTAAAAAGACGTTTTTAAATGAATAATTTTAGCGAATACGGATCTGATTTTTTTTTTCACATAGAGAACTAGTAGAAGCAAGAAAGTGAGACAATTGTCATTTGTTAATTAAACATTATCCTTTCTTTGAGTCTCAGAACTTTTGTCGCGTACAAATGAGATGTTTGAACTTGATGTTAGGATTTAAGAGGTTTTAAGGTCTTCGCTTTATTGGGCATTTCTGCCTCGAATGATTTATTTTTATGTTTCGAACGTTTATTTTTTCTTTCGTTTTAATATCATCGTTAAAACGGAGTCTATAAATAAAGTTAGGTTAAGATATATTTAAAAGTGTAATAAAACTTTTATAATGATCGCTGTAATATGGTTTAATAGTAATATTTGATTGTCATTATGTCAATTTAACATTTAGATTAAGAAAATAAATTGTATTATTTTGAATATATTGAAATAAAAAAACCCTGTATAATAAATTCTATATTAAATCTATAATAAATAGTAATAAAAAATATATTTTTAATTTTTACTATTATCCTATTATTATCCTTCTCTATTGATGTTTGTTTCTTATTTTTCTTTATTATATTATTTTTATTTTAATATTAATTTCCTGTAGTTTTTTTATTTTTATTTGCATTTTTGAAAGCTGGATAATTGTTTAAATAATCACCCTAAAATTTTTTCGTTTCTTTGAATATTTTCTATGAGTGTACTCAATAAGATTACGATATAAAATTATTTAAAATATTTTTTCTTACCCTTCTAACAATTTTTCGCAGAAAACTCACTTCTCGACTAGATTATAATTTTAAACAAGGCATTTGCCTCACTTATGTAAAATCTTATTGGTGTATATTTCGATTAAAAATTGCTTCTTTGAAATTATATATTATATAAGTGACTTAATTTTAACGTGCTTTTGTTAGGGATTCAATTTCATCTCTTGTTCGTTCCTTAAGATCTAAAATCGAGTCAGTTGACTGCATTTGATGGAAAAAGTTTTTGTTTTCTCACAGGAATAGTTTGATGTTATTAAAGTTGACGGTTGGAGCTTTTTATTTGGTGATGTATTTTAGAAATATTTCAATATAGCTAAAAGATTGTCAGATCTTTTTCCGAGCTTTTTCAATAAATAAAACAAAATACTAAATCTTTTATCATTTTACGTCGCTTTATTTCCAAGTTTGCTAATATATTGTATTATAAAAAACAGAAAATTATCCATACTCAAATGCGGTAAAATTATAAAGAAAAAAAAAATAATCAAATTGTATTATAATGAAATTATTTAGTATGTTTTATAGAATTTAATTTATTATTATTATTCGATAAAAAATAAGTGTTGTATTCTAAATATTATATTTGAAAGGTTTTTATAATTGAATATAATGAGTTAATTTATGAAGTTTTAACAAAAATAAAATTTGTTTATATTTCGAAAATAATTTAAAATTTAACTATGAAAATTAAAAGTAATTCAGTATGGATAAGATTTAAGGATCAAGTAACGATTTTTTTGTTTTTAATAAAAGAAGAGGTTGGAATTAATTAGATACAAAAAATCATAATAATTTATATTTGTTTGAAGAGATGGAATTTTTGATTGTTAAATAACAAAAATGCTGAATTTTTATAAATAAAACAAATATTTACAAGTTTCAATTTTTATTTATAAAAAATACTTATTACATAAGATAAATAAATTGGTTAATTAGAAATATAGAAAAATAAGAAGTTAGAAGAGGTAGGATTAATTCTAAATAAGGTTAAGAAAGTTTAGATAAGAGGAAGAAAAAAAAAACATTATTTATAATTTGTGTAAAATTTTATGATTTTTATTATTTCGATTAGAACCATTCCAAAATTGAGATAAAGTATCAAATTTTTTCTAATGATAAAGATGCAAATCATTATAATATATATACCTATCTGAAAGTCATTATACAGGGTGAGTCACGAGGAATTGTACATACTTCTACCATAAGCAGAGGCAGCTTAGAGGACTATCAAATGACCATAAAAAAATGTCTTCTTTGTTACGTTTTTTTGTGCTACCCTGTATTTTTATTATTCCTCTATTAAATATATTTTAGTTTCATACTCGCTTGATATCCACTTCTTATTCCCTCGCGTCATGTCCCTCTCTTCTCTTGGTATTCCTATAAAATGTCTTTCCCATGCTAATAATGTTCTTCTTTTTACCTACTCCGTCAAAATAATCGAAGATTTCTTTTTTTTCTCCCCATTTTATAGGGGTTTTTGGTTCTTTTCCTCTGAAAAGTTTTTTTACCTGTGCCAAGAAATTTTACCTTGGACAAGAAATTTTTCTTCTTGGCAGTTATTTTACTTGGGCCAAGAAATTTTTCTTTCCTTAACCGCAAGAAAAGCGAAGTTTTTTTTTTAAGAAAAAAATGAAAAAACATCTCTGGACTTTATTATCGTTCATTATATTCAACATTTTTTTTATATTAATTCCTGCCACTATCTTAATTAATTATTGTTGATTTTTTACTTTACGGTTAGTAGTATCTAAATTTGTCTAAATTTTTTTTGCTAATTCTCAACAAAACATGGTTAGTGAAACTTTCTGGAAGAGTTACCTAAATAAAATTTTATCTTTACAGTTTCACTTCTCGTTTGTACTCTTTACTTTTCGGTTAATGTATAGTTTACCTTTTTTTTGTTTATTTTGTTGCGGAATATCGCATAATACTTTAGGTCAAATTTATATCCATCGTATCTGAATTAATTATAAATATAATATCTTCTACCGAAATATATTTTCTCCCTTTCGATTTTTTTCTCTTCCTTCTTATACCTTTAAATATTATCTTTTTATTTTTAACTAATGTGACATCCTTTAATATCTTTATATCTTTATTAATGAATATTTGCATTTTTTTTATCTTTTGAATTAGCTTCCTTAATACGCATTAATTGAATTTAGTTCATCAGTATCGTAATGAATTGAATTTGTTGTAAAGTTAATCATTTTTCATTCATTATTAGTCTACTGAGCTTCGTCTTTTTCTACCCCTTATTGTTAGTGTTAGATATTATTTTATTGGTACGCCCATGGTTTCCAAAAATAGATATTTGTAAATTTAAGTCGTTTCTTTTTACGAAATATTGCTTGGCATTTTTTATGTAGCCTGGCGAATTAGTTGTTTCTTTTATTGATGCGTATGAAAATAAATTTATATAGGATGGCACATTGAATTTAAAAATTATTTGAATAATTAAAATTTTCTTTTTCGTTTTCATGTTAATAACTATCTCATATTATATATCGGTTTTGGCTTTTAAAAATCTGTGTTTACAATATCTTAAAACTTCGGTTTTGTTTTTGTTTTTAGTCTATATCTATAATTTCTTAAATCTTTTTATAAAAATTTACAATTCACTATTTAGCATCTAACTTTAATTTAAAATTTACCTATATTCATACTTAACTATTTACGTTTCGGCCTTTATTTACATCATAATAACATAATTGACCTTTGTGCAAGTTTCTTTTTCCCTCCACTTATCTCTCTTTTAAATTTCTCTCCTTATTTTCATATATTTTTTTTTCTTCTTTATTTTTTATAACATTGTCTAACTGAATTCTTTTGTATATCGGTTCCATTCTTTTGCTGCTGCAATCTTCCTTTATTTCTTTAAGATTTTTTTTATTTTCCCAGGTACATTTCATAAAAATTACTCTCTTCTTTCACAATTTTTCTTACCGACTTTTAGGGGTAGAGTACAAACGAGAATTTTCTTAATTAATATGGATTTTGACCAAAACATTATTTTTAATAGGGACAGTATTGCTATCTCGTAAACGGTAGACGCTAGAAAGACGGTTAAATGGGGAAAAATGTGCGAAATATAAAAATAGACAAAACGATTTTTTGAAACCTAAAATATTCGTATTGGTTCCGGAGTTAAACGACAAAATCCGAATTTGTCGAAAATCGTTTTATTGCCAGAGCTCGGTTATTATACAAAATTTGGAATAACTTTATTAAAAGTTTTTGTTGTATTCTAACATCGTTATAAATTGCCATGGTTAAATTTTGAATCTGACGTTTCGTCTCTTCGGGGCCACCATCAACTTTATCTTTTTAAATACGGACCTGTCTATTTTATTTCATATTATTAAATCGCTTCGAATACTAAATTCAACGATATATCACACTTGATTATTCCGTGACGTTTTGTCTCTTTGCGGCCACCATCAACTTTATTTTTTAAATACGGACCTGCCTATTTTATTTAAAATCATTAAATCGCTTCGAATACTAAATTCAACGATATAACTAGATTATTCCGTGATGTTTTATCTCTTCAGGACCATCATCAACTTTATCTTTTCAAATACGGACCTGATTCGAATACCAAATTCAACGAAAACTTGATTATTTCGTGCTCTTCGGGGCCATAATGAACTTTATTTTTTAAATACGGACCTGTCTATTTTATTTAAATTCATTGCTGTGGTTCGAAGTATACTTCATTTAGATATCAGGAAATTCTATTTAATTATTTATTTATTAAATATTACAATAACAAATGCTATCGTGTCTTAGTAATGCTCTAGGTCTAGAATCACTAGAAGGTGTATTGTTGTCTCCCCCTCAGAAAATACGTAAAACTACGTATGTCATTGATCGGGCAAAACGTCACAGAATAATCAAGTGTTATTATCGTTGAATGTAGTAGACAAAGCGATTTAGTACTATTAAATAAAATAGACAGGTCCGTATTTAAAAAGATAAAGTTGATGGTGGCCCCAAAGAGACGAAACGTCAGATTTAAAATTTAACTGTGGCAGTTTATAACGATGTTAGAATACAACAAAAACTTTTAATAAAGTTATTCCAAATTTTGTATAATAACCGAGATTTGGCAAAAAAACGATTTTCAACAAATTCGGATTATGTCGTTTAACTCCGGAACCAATAAGAATATTTTAGGTTTCAAAAAATCGTTTTGTCTATTTTAATATTTAGCACATTTTTCCCCATTTAACCGTCTTTCTAGCGTTTACCGTTTACGAGATAGCAATACTGTCCCTATTAAAAAGTAGCCACCCTGTATATCTTTTCATTGGTACAAGTCTTTATTGGTGTTTAACAACTAACTGACATATTTAGAATTAAAAAAATCCAGGGCCGGTTTCGCGAAAATTTGTAGGACTGCTTCATATTCAATACATCACCCTGTATATGATTTCTCTAAAATCTGATATGATTTATCCAGAGGACATAAATAGACAGTTAAACCTAAGCATTTAAAATTTTTGTTACACTTGTCTTACATTTTTAATTAAAAATTTATTTTAAAGTCAAATTGACAATTGACAATAATGAAATATAATCAATTCACAGGGCCGGATTTAAAAATCTGGTATATTTGGTTCATGTCAAAAATTCACTTTTTCCACCTGTAATGAACTGAAATTAGCTAAAAAATATTTTTATTAATCTAGTTTTTTTATTTGTTTAAGGGAAAAATCATAGTTCTTTGTGACTCTTTATACAAGTTATAATCTTACTAAATTTTTGTTTTAAATTTCATACTAGTTCATTTGGAATTATCTCCGAAACTTAACAACAGATAATAATTCAGTGCACATTCCTTATATAACGATGACATTGAATTATCTTGTATCTCCTAAGGGATGGATGCAAGTAAACGTGTTTTGTTTCCAGATTTGATTTACGTCATTATTGATAAACATGAGATGTTATTAATCATTGTACAGGAAATAATATTCTCCTTAACTATGAACCTTCTGTCATGTAATTTGACTGTGTGTGTTTCGTAATAATTGCCCATCGGCTACAATCAACAACATAAAACCCTTCTTGTTAACTAGTTTGTTTGGTGAAGTTAATTTAATTTAAATTTTAAGCATTCATAATTTTTGTCTTTAAATGTTAATTTGGTGTATGCACAGGTAGATGAAATCAAATTCAAACGGATTATATATTAACAACCATTTTGGCCTAATTCACGCATCAAACACCCTATTACCCATTTTAGCCCTTTCAACGTCGTGAAGTGTCAAAGGAATATCAAACAGATGAATACTATATATGCTTGAGCGGTATAACATTATAATTAACACATAACAGATGGGTTTCTCATAGCTATTATTATTAAAAAAATATTACACGTGGTAAAAACATATGATTCACTTAATAATAAACATAAGAACTATACGCAATACGAAATTTATGGAATTAACGCTATGAATACATTTTAAACAGACGTAATCAGAATGACATTTTTCATTAGAGAAGTATTGTGAATTGTAACAAAAGTGACTTGCAAAAAAAAAATAAATAATTGTGGTGTATGAATCCTTTAAGTAATGTATACGTAACCGTAATGATTTAAAATGTCTTATATGGCTGAAGGATTTTGTTTTTGACAAAAAGTTTCGTTTCTGTCAGTCGAGATTCAAATGTTAAGAAAAAATTGATTTTATTATATGTACATTTTTATTGAAATTAAATTTTTTAGGGTTTTTCTTCCTACTTTTTTTTTAACCTGTCCCAATTTTTTCCTTATCTTTTTTTTTCCAATTTTTTCCGATTTTTTATGATTTTTTTCGATTTTATTTTATTTATTTTTTGATTTTTTTCTTATAGGTAAATTAGAAAAAATCACCCATATTATCATCCCTTTTTTCCATTTGTTCCAAATTTTTCCAGTTTATCTCGTTTTTTTTACGGTTTATTACAGTGTTTTTAGTTTTTTTATGGTTTTTTATGATTTTTTACGGATTTTAAATTTTTTTTTCCAGTTTTTCAAGATTTTTTACACTTTTTACTTTCCGAACAACAGAGTTGAGAGGAAAATTATTGCGATCATGATATTTTGACCATACCCAGATTTTAACGCATCTTTACGTTTTGAGGTCACCTGAATCCATTTATACCATTTTTAGCATGATGTCTGTCTGTGTGTCTGTGTGTGAACACGATAGCGTCTAAACGGATGAACCGATTTAGATGAAATTTTATATACATATTTAGGGTAGCAAGGAGACGACCTGTATAGATTTTGGTGTTAATCGGACAACCGAAAGTGACGTCATTACTAAACAAGATGGCAATAAAGTTTTACACATATATTTTTTATACGTTATAGTTTAATTTCGAAGGATTAGAATTTTCAAAAATTTTTGCCATTGTTGCCAGATTTATCAAAAAGTAATTTTTTTTCATATTTTTTTTTTAAATAACCAAAATAATGCATTTTTATGAAAAATTACAAGATATGAAAGTTGTAGAACATAAAATTTTCTACACATTTTGTCATTACCGTTTTTCTAAATTCCTCATAGTTTCGTCGCTAGAGGGCGTTAATATAATGTATATAGACATTTACGATTTTTTTTTTTAGATTTTGAGACAAAATTATGGATTTTTATGAAGATTTACAAAAAATCAAAATTGTAGAACATAAAATTTTCTACAAATTTTGTCTTTAATTTTTTTTCGAGTTCCGCATAGTTTCGCAGCTAGTTTTTATATTTGTAATAATTAATTTTATTATTATAATTTTTTTCAAAATTTTATTACAAAAATTGTGAATTTTTTTAAAAATTGGCTAAGAAACATTTAAAATTATATTATGATTTTAAACTAAATTGAATAACTTCTACAATATTAAAATTATTGAAATGGAATTTGCACCATTCTAAAGATAATATAAAACTCAAAATTTAAAATGTATTTTAGTTTCTTAGAATTTAGAATTGTAATTCTTATAGGCAAAATAAAGAATTTTTTTTAAATTTTTTGTAATTTCGTTAAAAAGTTAAAACAATTCAATGGATACTCATAAATTTTTGACAAAAAAAATTTTTTTTTTTTGATACAAATGAAAAAAGTAAATAGTAAATCTGGAAGGGATCAAAAAGTACATTATGTGTGTAATATTTCATAATTTTAAAATAATACTTGTAGAAATTATACAATATTATAAAAATTTTAGAAAAAATTAATTTTTTTTTAAATTTTTGTAAACTTATTTTATTAATGTATTTTGATGCAGAAAAACTAAAATAATCGATTAAACAATTACTTTACTAGGAGTGTTCGGAAAGTTGGGTGGGATTACCCCTCATTTTTTTAATTTTTTTTCTGTCTCAATTTTTTAAAAATCCGTAAAAAATCGTAAAAAAGCCGTATAAAATTAGCGAATTTATTTTATAAAAATTAGAACATGAAAAATGTTTTATGACCTGTTTCGATATTTTTAAAAATGACGGAGATATAAATTTTTTTGAAATTTCAACCCCCTCCAGTTTCCAACCCTTTTTTTGAAATCGGATAACTGGATCTTGAGTTATCGTCTCCACCATCCATAAAGACCGACCGGAATGAAATTTTTTTTATCTAATCTTTTGTGGGCGTCTCAAAACATCAAGAAAAGTAATTTTAAGCAAAAAAAAAATTTTTATGATTTTAACCTTTCAATTGTGGGTAAAATTTTGTATTGGCATTATATAAATTTTGAGTCAATTTAAATAAAACATTAATAAACGTGATTTTAAAAATTAGAAAAAAAAACAAATTTTAAGAAATTCATAATTTCAAAAATATATGAAAACATTCAAAAATTTCAAAAAAATTAATAAATAAAAATGCCTAGAAACTCAAAAATTTTGATAATATGATGGAAAGCTTAAAATATATTAATGTCATATTAAAAAAAATCCGAGAATTTTAGAAATTTAAAAATTCCGAGAATTTTATGAATTTTAAAAATTACAAAAATATTAAATGTTTTAAGAACTTAAAAAATTAAAAATTTAATTTTTTAATTTAATAAAAAACTATTTTAATAAATTTTCACAATAATATGAAAAATTTTAAAAATCATTAAAAAACTATCAGAAATTTTCTATTCAAAAATCGGAAAATTTTAAAAATTTCGAAAATTTCAGGAATTTAAAAATTTCAAAAAATTGCAAAAATTTTAAAAATTATAAGAATTTGTAATAAATTGTAAAATATGTAAAAATTTATAAAGAAATAACAAAATATTAAAAATTGTTTATTTACAATGCCTACATCACAGCAAAGGGTTAATACCGACCGAAGTAATAATATTAAATATTATAGAAAATTCTACCTAATAACAATCACCAAAAAACAAAATAACGCATCCACTAAAATACACATTTTATAACCTTTATTATTTGAATTCATAAATATTTGAATCTTGAGTTTTAATATATCTATATAGAATTTTAATATATTAAATTTAATTTCCACAATAATTTACATTTTGGAAAATTCTTTACCAAAATTTTGATAAATATAAAGAAATCTACGTATCCACAAAAATATATAATTTATATTATTTTTATTTTTCTCTATATGTTTTAAATATTATTTAAAGTTGCTCTCTCAATATTTATAATTCAAAAATACTTTAATTTCATTTTTACAATAAAATTTACATTTTGGAAAAACTCGAAACATCTATAAAATCCTTCACCAAAATTTTAATCATATATACCAAATTTGTTGGCACATCCACCAAAATATATAGTTTATATTCTTTCCATTTTTTGTATACTTGTTTAAATAGTATTTTTAATCTTTCGTGAAGTAGTTAAAACGTAATTTAGAATTTAAAAATATTTATATATAATAATTTAAATAATTTTTGTAAACATTTAAATAAAATTGGATGACGTATTCACCAAAATATGCTTTATTGTATTACGAAGATTCTTTTCAACATAATAAAATTAATAACGTTTGAATATATATTTATATCTCCCAATACTTTTATTCTGTTATGTTACAAATTGTTTGTCCCAAGTAACTATTAGACGCATTTTATTTCCGAAAAGGTAGCATTAACTTGTTTGTCATAATGAGATATGCAACATAAACTGCCTCTAATTCATTTGGTTATCGCCTGTAATTGTCCTCAAACTAGTATTTCCCACACTAATGACCCACCAATTGTTTATTTTCTATTTCAATAAACGTCACAAATGAACTAATTAGTAGGCAGGCTCGTATGTCAAGATCGAATCGTCTCTATTTCAATGGAATTGCATGTGGACTCAAGTGGTTCGCATCGTGTCCGACAGCTGGACAATTTTTTTTTTTTACAAATAATAATTTAATTGGATTTAACAATTAATTAATCTGTAGATTAAAAAAAATCATTAATAATGAGTTTTGATAAAATTAAAAATAGCAAAATCTCTTTACAATTGAAAAACATTTGAATTCAAGATTATAAAATTTTTTCAACACTTAAAAATTATACCTAAAGTTTTTTTCTAATACTTCCATCTCATTGGCGTATAACTTAACAGTTTCATCTTTTTCTTTTCTTTATTGATTCATTTAATTCAATTAAAAATATAAGTTGGCTTAGTACATCCCTATTTACGAACCAATAAAAAATTTAAAAGAAATTAATGTGAAAAGAAAATAGCGATAAATGAAATATTTACAAATTATTCTCTTCTTAATACAATAAACTGAGTATAATTAATTACTCAAACTGAATTATTATTATAAATAATTCCAAGGAAAGATAAGATAAGTAGCAACAAATTTGTTACTCGACAAAAAGATTGTTTGGACTGCGCACATCCAAACACCAAGATATAACGTAATACATTACGTCTTAAAAGATAAAGGGTAAAAAAAACGAAGCTCAGCAGCCTAATAATTAATGAATAATGATTAACGATTAACTTTACAACAAATTCAATTCATTACGAAACTGATGAACTAAATTCAATTAACCCTTAGTAAGGAAGCTAATTAAAAAGATAAAAAAATTGCAAATATTCATCAATAAAGATATTAAAGGATGTCACATTAATTAAAGATAAAAAGATCATACTTAAAGGCATAAGAAGGAAAAGAAAAAAAACCCAAAAGGAATATATTTCGGTAGAAACTACTTTATTTATAATTAATTATTACATAGATAAAAGTTTTATATTATTATAATGTTTCCTTGAATCCAGATATGACCGATATAAATTTAACCTAAAAATATTATGCGATATTTCGCAACAAAATGAACAAAAAAAGATAAAATTTAGATTAAACAAAAGGTAAAGAGTACAAACGAGAAGTGAGATATACAATGTAAAGATAAAATTTTAATAAGATAAGTTTCACTAACCACGTTTTGTTGAGAATTAACAAAAAAAATTTGAATAAATTTAAATAATACTAATAAGTAAAAATGAACAATAGATAGTGGTAAGAAATAATACAACAATGTTGGAATATAATCAACAAATAGCAGAAAAAGATAATCAAAAAAAAATTAAATTTTCAAAACAAGAAACAAATTAAAAACAATCGATATTATGAATATTAAGAAAATAAGGTAAAAGATAAATAACTAAAAAATTAAAATTTTTAGCAGAAGATAATTGTGAATAACACATATTCACACGATAAAAAGATAAAATTATAAAAAAAATTTAAACAGTAAATCGATAAATTCAGAGAGAGAAAAACTAACCGACACCAAAAATTTATACTTAAATGACAGTTCCAAATGTTGAAGGTTAACCAAAATTAAATGTAAATTATCGAAATTTATCAGTGAAAGAATAAAATCAAGGTCTCAAATAAAATGTAAAAAATTATAAATATAGTAAGGCGAAAAGATAAAAAAATTTAAACAAAAGGAGAACCTTTACAAATATTCAATATTTCCTTAAACATTAAAAAAAAAAGAAATTCGTGCCCCACGTTGGGCGCCAAATTTGTGAAACGATACTTTATTTTGTTGATAATAAATAATTAATGTGATTTAAGATCAAATCTTTTTATTATGGGTTCGTTCCACGAATAGAATTTGAAATATATCAGAAAATATTAAATAAAAAAAAAAAAATTTGGACGCTAGTCAAATTTATTTTTTAATTTAATTAGAAACCATTAACAAAAAACACTACGATATATTTCAAAATTATTATTTTTTAATACATTCCAATTGTATTGAATTAGATTTTTTTTTTAATTAAAATTTTTATCCTTTATATGCTTAATTTTATTATTTATCTTCTAGTGTTCACTTTATATTTTTGATTCCCTTATAACTTTAACAACGTATATTTGTTTTCATCTACTATTACTTATAAGTAAATTAATTTATTATCTATTTGTTATCTCTTATTCTTCTATCCTTGTATGTCGATATTAAATTCTTGTATGAGTGTGTTTTTTTACCATTATCTATTTCCCTTTTGAATCTGTTTTCTTTTGTTCTTTTTTTCGTATTTTTGTTTTATGATGTAAAAAAAAAAAATTGTCCAGCTATCAACTCACTTAAATCCACTGTGAACTGCAGTGATTCTAAATTTTTAATTTGTACGTTCCATTTTCGTATTGTTCGTTACAAATTCAGGTGTTTTCGAACGATATTCAATGGATTTTATTAAAAAAAAAAACGTTGAAGATTCATATTGGTATTTTGTTTTATTTCTTTCTATCTAGTCGAACTATAAAAATAATACCAATTAAATGGGGACACCTTGTATTGTTTTGAGTTTTCCATTAATTAAAGTTCCATTAGTATTTCGATTATTTCATTCGTACTTAAATTTTCCATTGGCATTAAGACTAATATGGAACAATGTGTTTTATTATTTATGGATTTTTAGAACGTTAATAAATAATTAAATTCTAATTTTCAACCAAACCAGCAGCAGGTGAGACCTCAACCTATAATTACTATCGGAAATAAACTTAATAAAACAAAAAAAAAATCTATGTATTGAATATATTTTATAAAAGTTAATTTTTGATAGAGTTGTGTTAAAATAATCCTTAATTAGAACTGGCAGGAAAAATGGTAATTTGATCAATGAATTGTTAACTTTTAATGAGCTTTTTCAGCTTTACTAAAACTAATTGTCTGAAAAAATTTACTAATGAACCAAATTATCTGATGATGTTTTTCTAAACAACCGTGAAGTTTTTATTAAATAAATTTAATTAATTATGATGTCAGTGTCATAAAAACAAGCAGGGTTATTAAAAAAAGTTTTGCACCAAATAGAATTTATAATATAAAGTGGTCATCATATAAATCGAAACGTAAAGAATTCTCTAGCACGAAAAATTATATTATATCATATATTTTGTTAAAATTTTTCCAAAAGTGTTGATCAAATATTTTAAAATAGCTTAAAATAGCTAATCTACTTATTATGCTTCGAAGGAATAAAATTCAATATCGTGAACAATATTTATATATTAAAAAAAATCATTATAAAAGTAAACACGAGTTAAATACATATAATATTTATAGTACTTGGGCCTGAGAAATTCATTTTAACGTTAAACACAAGAACTATACGCACCACGAAGAATGACATTGTTTTGCTTTTTTTATTATTTTAAAAATAGTAGTACCAAAAATTATGAATGTACACATCCGAAAAACAATAAGGAGCCTGTGCACTTTATCTTGTTGTGAGCGGCTTAAAACGTTGAGAAAAGTCATTTTGAAACGTTATTTTAATTTATTGATAAATGTGATTTAAGCTCAATTCTTTTTATTATTGGTTCGTTCCACGAATAGAATTTGAAATATATCAAAAAGTAAAATATTAAATAAAAAAAACTTTTGGCGTCAGTCTAATTAATTTTTGATGTATTTAGATACAATTTACAAAAAAATTATGATATATTTCAAAAATCCGTTCTTTCTTTATTTTGGTGGGTTTAAGGAAATTAAACTCTAATTAAACGTATATTTGTTTTATTTTATAAGAAAAATTTAAATCCTTCAGAGATTTTTTGTTTTTTTGTTTTGAAAATGTGACTTAGCTTGGTTTTTGACTTGTCTTCGAGTTTCTTCTAAAATTTTCTGGATCCGACAGTAGAAGACGTTATATCCTAAAAGAGAAAAAAAAACTTGCTCGTTACAAAAAAAAAAAAGAAACGTTCAGTCCCAGAAAAAAATTGCTTGTTCCAAACAGACGTTCAGTTCCAAACAAAAAATTCTGTCCAAAAAATTGTTCAGTCCAAAAAACTTGTAGTTCCAAAAAACTCTAAAAGTTCACACAAAAATTACCAGATTTCGGGTTTTCGTTTTTGAAAAAAAAAACAATGATAATAGTAATATGATATACATGATTTTTTAGAGCAAAATATGAAATAGAAAAATAATCAAAGTGAAGAAAATTTTAAGACAATCTGTAAAAACAAATAAAAAGTAGATTCTCTTTTTGTAATCGAAATTTAAAGAGCACCACAAACATCAGATAATTTATATTGTTATAAAAGATAAGATATGAACTTTTAAGTAATTATAAAAAAAATATGCAGACAAAAAAAATTAAAAATAACAGTAAATAAAAGTTAAAGCGTCGAAATAATTAATAATGATAACAGGAGACAAAAATATAATATAATATAATATAATATAATAAAAATTTACCCTATAGTTCGAGGGGAAGAAAATAAATTTTCAATTAGCGACACAGGCGATATAGAAGTCAATTGTTTTGACTGAAGAGGCAAAGAGAGAGAATTGACAACATGGGAAAGATATTTTATAGTAATACCAAGAAGAGAGGAAGATCTTGAGAAGAGCTACGACGCGAAGAAATTAGAAAAAGGTATCCAGCGAGTCTGAAATTAAAATATACTGAGCAGAGGAATAATAACAATACAAGGTGACACAGGAAAAAAATGTAACAATTTTAAACAAAAAAAATTTTTTTTAATTATAATTCTACTAACTGCACAGTGGATTGGTGTGGACCGATGTAATTAGGATAAGAAAAAATATGATGACCTGTTTCAATAATTTTAAAAATGAATGTCAAGTCGAAAAAAGTTTTAAGCGAATTAATTTTATAATAATTAACACATGAAAAAAGACTTGTTTCAATATTTTTGAAACGGTGGATATAATTTTTTTTAGAGATTCCAACCCTCTCCAATTTCGCCCTCGTAGATCGGATAAAATAAAGTTCCATACAAATTAAATTTATAATAATTAGGATATGAAAAAAGTGTGATGACCTGTTTTAATATTTTTAAAAATAGCGGAAAACGGACTTTGAAATTTCAACCCCCTGCAGTTTTTACCCCCTTAGAGGTAGAATGGGGACGTATTATGTAAAATTTTTAAATTGGTACTTAAAATTCTGTTATCGAATATGCCTAGAAAATATATTTATAAATTTTTTAAACCACTATTTTTATGTAGTTTTAAAGAAGGTAAAAAAGCGAACACTAATTTTGGAGAAAAAAAAATAGAAAACATCGGAAAAAAATTCATGAAAAATCAGAAAATTTGGAAAAAAAACGAAAAAATTAAACGCTAAAAATCGCAACAAAAACGACGCAGAAAAACGTAAGAAATCGAAAAATATAGCAAAAGAAAACACAAATATAAAAAAAAAACCGGAAACAATAAAAAAACTTAAAAAAAGAATTAAAAATTCAAACGAATTGAATTAAATTGCAAGAAAACCTCAACAAAATTAAAAAAAAATGAGAAAAAATCGCAAATAATGGCAAAAAATTAAAGGAATAAGAAAAAATGAGAAAAAAAGATTAGCAAAACAACAGTGATGAAAAAATGGGAAAAATGAGAAAAAATCGACGAAAAATAATAAAAAGATGAGAAAAAATATTAACAACTCAAAAAATCAGAAAAAAACTGGAGTAATACGAAAAACAGAAAACAAATATAAACAAAAATATTGGCAAACATGAAAAATAAAATTGAAAGAACAAGTGCTAAAAATGGCAAAAAAACGATGTAAAAAGAACAATCAAAAAACCAGAAAAATTGTAACGATAAAAAAATTTAAAAAAAATGAAAAAAATCGAATGAATTAAAAAAAAATCGCAACAAAATTCAAGAAACCGGCATAAAAGTCGCAATAAACAGAAGAATAAGAAAAAATGAGAAAACAAAAAAAAAATAGAAAAAAAAACCAAAAAGAAAAACGAAAAACATTAAAAATGAGAAGAAAATCTCAAATAATCGTAAAAATTAAAGGAATAAGAAAAAATTAGAAAAAAAAACAATGATGAAAAATGAGGAAAGATGAGAAAAAATCGAAAAAATAAACGGAAAAAAAAACGAGAAAAAATTATAACGAAAAAAAAAATGACAACAAAATTTGACGAAAATGGCAGAAAAACCGCAAATAATCACAAAAAATCAGAGGAATAAGGAAACATGAGAATACAAAACAAAAAAAAAACAATTGAAAAAAAAAAAAAAAAAAAAAAAAAAAAAAAATCAGAAAAATGACAAAAAACGAGAAAACACAAAAAACTTTATCTCTCTATAAAATAATTATAAATAATATAAAAGAAAATTTAATGAAACAAAAATTATATTGTGGAAAGAAAGGGAGTCGCTTGGAGGGGGCATAACGCTTTTTTCATATGTGACGCTTTGTGCCAGTTAAATTCTACCACAAGTCGCGCCAAAAAAAATATCCATTTTGAAAAAATGTACCGGATTAAAAAAAAGTACCGAAACGCCGTTCCGGCATGTTCCGGCCCTAATACACCCACCACTGGAAATACTGAACTATATATAATTAAAAAATTAATCGACTTACCTGAAGGATAATTAATTGTAATTATATGAACAATCTCCTCCGAAATGATTACATAATGACACACATGTAGTTCCATTACTTTGGGATGTTCGAGAGTCCACAATATTTAAAGATACACCTAAATTTTTGTTAAATACCCACAACCCCGCCTATGTCTTAGCTAATACCTTATCTCTGCGTCAGCCGGCCGATGACAAATCTTCACTTCATTTTTTGAGGTATCCATCTCTAAATAGCTCACATACCTAATGGGGTCGACCTTCTGGGGAAGGGTGGGATGGTTATGTGGTTTTTAGGAAGCTAAAAAAAATTATCAAAACATAAAAAACATTGGCCGTACTGGGAATCAACCTAATCTAACCTAACCTAACTTATTGTTGGTGGCTTAAATCATCTAGAAAAGTCATTTTAAGCAAAAAAAAAAATTAAAAATTGCTTGTAAATTATGAGAATTTGATTCCTATGCATCCAGGCCGTATACCGGACAGCTATTTCATCCCTTAAGGACTCATCAGTGGCCCATTGGTAGATGGCGTTAGCTGTCTACCTGAGAACAACATCCTTTCAAAAAAATTTTTTTTGATTATTTTAATGCTTCTGGTGCAGACCGAAGTAATTATAATTAATTAAAAATAACCGATAATAATTGATACAAAGAAATTTTTCAAACTCGTACCACAATTCATTCTGAAACCCTATCCACGTATTATCGTCTATTTTTTCCTATATACGTGACTTTTTCCTTTTATCCCGTTTACTTTTTATTTTTTCCTTTCCGGAACAAAATAACTCGATAATCGGTCTAACGAGTCTCCAAACTAAAACATATCGAATTTTGAAGTTTTAGGAACTTTTCAACTTTGAATACTATCAATTAAAACTTTGGTAGCTCTCTTAAATGTTCTCGCAGAAACTAAAAAAAAAAAAAAAAAGAAACTAATGAGTTTGTCATTTTTCGAGAAGTTAGTTCTTTAATTAAATGTTTGGATTTTACGATTAAACATTAATTATCACGACGAAATTTATCGTTGTTTGCTTAGAGCCATTAACTTTTCGATAAGTGTTAGTATAAAATAGTCAAAATAAATTAATTTAAGTCTGTCTATTAGACGTCATCAGTAACGTAAAAATAGATCTATAAATTGTGCTAGTTTGTGGCTTAGGTCGCAATTGTATATATTTAATACGATGTTAAATTCTAATTTAATTGCTCCAATAAAATTGATCGTCTGCTCAGTGTCTTACTTTCTCAATGCTGATTAATCAAAGTCGAATAACATCACTTCAACTAATGCTTAAATTGATTTCGTGCCTAAATTAAATTTGACTGTGCTCGGTCTAATCTAATAAACCAAAAGAACAATTTTAGCTCAAATTCGATCGATAAATTGATAGTGAGACAACCGCAAATACGAGGTCAATCAATAAAAAAAAAAAAAAAATATATATTTATATATAATGAAATCATTTTGTATGAGTTATAAAAGTTATCCATATCTCAAATGTTAATCATAAATGAAAACCCCAAAATCATGTACCACAATAACATTTATTAAAAAATTTTTTCTTAAAGGCAACTAGTTTCGGTTAAATAACCATCTTCAGGCCAAGAGATTGGTAAATAAAAATTATCTTATTATAACAGGGTGTGTTGCTACTAATTGAAGGAGGAGGTAGGATAGTAATGAGGGAAAATGGGGGTACATGAAAAAGTAAAAAATTAAACCCAGGTGGGTAAAAACACTAATTAAAGTAAAACGTAATTAAAATAAAAATTGAGTGGTAAATGGGGTTGTGAACTTTAGTACCTTTACCTCTGTTCCAGTATTTTCTGAACGCCCTAAAAGGCGTCCCATTGTGACTAAGTTCACAACCCCCTTTACCACTCAATTTTTATTTTAATTACGTTTTACTTTATTTAGTGTGTTTAATTTTTCACTTTTTTATGTACCCCCTTTTCCCTCATTACTATCCTACCTCCTCCTTTAATTAGTAGCAACACACCCTGTTATAATATGATAATTTTTATTTAACAATCTCTTAGCCTGAAGATGGTTATTTAACCGAAACTAGTTGCCTTTAAGAAAGAATTTTTTAATAAAAGTTATTGTGGTACATGATTTTTTGGTTTTCATTTATGATTCATTTATTATTGTTATTATTATAAATAAGTGTTATGTTATAAAAATTAAATTTGAAAAGTTTTTATAAAGAAATAATTTTTTTTTAATCAACAATTTTGAATAAATAAAGAAATTTTACTAAATATAAAATTTTTATTTGGAAAAGTAATTATTTTAAATTTAACTTTAAAAGTTAAAAATTATTCAGTATTAAAAATTTTGGGATAAATTTTAAGAATCAAGTAAGGAATTTTTTTGGGTTTAAAAAAAATAGGGTCAGAAATAATTAGATACAGGAAGAAAGAAAAAAAGTCATAAGATTTGACCATTGTATTTTTATTATATTTATTGTGATAAGGAATTTTGAATATAAATTATAAAATGGATACGAAATTAATATTAAAAATATAATAAAGATTATAAGTTTAATCAAAAAAAAATTGGTAAGAAAAATTGTTACGTTTTTTTGTTTTTTTTCCTTTGGAAAGTTCTGGTTCTTTTTCTCCGAAAAGTTTTTTTCCCTGTGCCAAGAAGTTTCCTCTGGACAATTAATTTCCCTGGGACGAGAAGTTTTTTCTCTGGAAAGTTTTTTTTTACCTGTGCCAAGAAGTTTGTTTCCTCAACCAGAAGAACTTCCACTGCTAGAAAAAGCTAAGTTTTTATTAAGAAAAAAAAAACTCTGGACTTTATTATCGGAAAATAAAGAAATATAATGTGAATTGTTTCTAATTACATCAAAAAAATCAACTTGACTGGCGTCCAAATTTTTTTTTAATTTAATATTTTACTTCTAATATATTTCAAATTCCATTCGTGGAACGAACCCATAATATAAATATTTTAGCTTAATTACATTAATTATTTATTATCAACAAAATAAAGTATCGTTTCACAAATTCGACGATCCCAACGTGGGCCACGAATTTCTTTTTTTTAAGGTTTAAGGAAATATTGTTGGTTATATTCAACATTTTTTTGTATTAATTCCTACCACTATCTTAATTAATTTTTGTTCATTTTTACTTTACGGTTAGTAGTATTATCTAAATTTGTATATTTTTTTTTGCTAATTCTCAACAAAACATGGTTATTGAAATTTATCGAAAGAGTTATCTTATTAAAATTGTATCTTTACACACTGTATGTTTCACTTCTCGTTTGTACTCTCTACCTTTCGTTTAATGTATATTTTACCTTTTTTGTTTATTTTGTTGCGAAATATCGCATAATACTTTTAGGTTAAATTTATATAGGTCATATCTGAATTCAAGGCAACATTATAATAATATAAAACTTCTACCTAACTGATAATTAATTATAAATAAAGTAGCTTCTTCCGAAATATATTCTGTCCCTTTGTATTTTTTTTTTCTTGTTATACCTTTAAATATTATCTTTTTATCTTTAACTAATGTGACATCCTTTAATATCTTTATATCTTTATTGATGAATATTTTCAAATTTTTTATCTTTTTAATTAGCTTCCTTAATAAGGGTTAAATGAATTTAGTTCATCAGTATCGTAATGAATTGAATTTGTTGTAAAATTAATTATTATTCATTCATTATTAGTGCGCTGAACTTCGTCTTTTTCTACCTCTTATTTTTAGGAATTATCTTTTGGATGTGCCCAGTCCAAACAACCTTTTTATCGAGTAACAAAGTTGTTACTATTTATCTTATCTTTCCTTGGAATTATTTAAAATAATAATTCAGTTTTAGTATTTAATTATACTCAGTTTATTGTATTAAGAAGAGAATAATTTGTAAATATTTCATTTATCGCTATTTTCTTTTCGCATTAATTTCTTTTAAATTTTATTGATACGCCTATGGTTTCTAAAAATAGATATGCGTAAATTTAGTTGTTCACTTTTTGCGATATATTGCTTAGCATTTTTTATTTTTTTTAAGCCTGGCGAATTAGTTTCTTTTATTGATGCGTATGAAAATAAATTTATATAGGATGTCTAATTGAATTTAAAAATTATTTCAACAATTAAAATTTTCTTTTGTTGTTTTCATGTTAATAACTATCTAATTAATATACACATATATAATGTAAAGGATTTAAGAGTATATATTTCCTTATCTCATATTATATATCGGTTTTGTATTTTGAAAATCTGTGGTTACAATATCTTAAAACTTCGGTTTTGTTTTTTTTTTAATCTATATTTATAATATCTTAAAACTTTTTATCAAAATTTACAATTCACTATTTAACATCATCATACCTTAATTGACATTTCTGCAAATTTTCTTTTCCCCTTTTTTTCTTCTAAATTTCTTTTCTCTTTTCATTTTCATATATTTTTTTACATCCTCCTTTTTATCCTTCTCTTTTTTTGAAGATTTCGAACCATAATGGGGCATAAATTTAAAATTTTGGCAGAATAAAAAAGAAATTTTCATTAGCAGCAGAGCCAATCGAAACATAAACGTAGCGGGAAGAAATTAAAGAAAAGTAAACTCAATTTGTCGACAGGATATAAAAAATTTCATTAAGTATTTATATTTTTGTTAAATTTTATAATTTTTGTTATTATTATTTAGATCTGAACCCACTACTAAATTGACATAGAGTTAATGATTAAAAATGCAGATCATTATATATATTTATTTTCTTAGTTTTAATTATATTTTTAATTCCGATGAGATCGTATTTATGTACTAGTTATTTATCTTCACCTAATATATTTTCTTTTCTTTTTCAGGTAAGAATTAAATTAGCAGATCGTCTTCAAGGTAATTTTTTATCTTGTAATTAATTGAACTAAATCAACATTTAAAAAGGATTTACGGCAAGCTTTTTCGTGATTAAATTGTCGGATTAAAAGTTAACAAACAAAACAAAAGCATTTCTCTAAATAGAGACAAAATTAATTATTTGCATAAAAAAATTTATAATTTACATTTAATTAATGCAATTATATTTATTTAACCAAATGTTCATTGTATTTAGTGTTTCAAGAATGAGACAGAAAAAAACTACTTCGTGTTATAATTTTTTTCACGATTACATTCAAAAATTTTTAATTAATTCTAGTCAATTATTTCTCAGATATCAAGTATCGCAAAATTTATTATTTTTAATTCTTAAAGGTTGGCTACTAGTTTCGGCTTACGTCATCTTCAAGTCTATAATTTAATTTGTTGAAATAAAATTGCTGTCTTCGCTTTTTTCAATTATTTATAATTTTGTTTAGACAAGTTGTATTGTAGACCTGAAGATGGAATAAGTCAAAATTAGTTCCTAACCTTCAAAAAAATTTTTGTGGTACTTAATTTTTGGTTTTATTACTTACCTAAGATCTTTATATATTTGACTGTAAATAGTTTAATCCAGAAAAATTAATTCATAAAAAAGTATTTTTTTAAACATGGCGATAGATAAAATATTGTATATTAGATTTTTCTAATTCCAAAAATAATTCATTGACAAAGTTTTTACGGTGTTAATTTATTTTTCAGGTTTTAGATAGTTTTCTTTCTTAAGTAAAAAAAAAACACTAATCATACAGCTCTATCCGTCTGTCTGTCGGCATCTATTTCTTAGGAACTATAACCTATAACGACAAATGATTAAAGGCTATAAATTCAGCACACCTTGAATGTGCCAATTGGCGAGTTTCAGGTTTTTACAACTTCCGGTTTCGAAACCGGTTTTACAAACTTGTACCGAAAGAGATACTTACTTCGACGTTAAATTGAACGCTAAACCCATAAACGTATTCAGATATGCACTCTCTTATGCTTTTTAATGTTATGGGTCAAAATTTGCCCATGACAACACTTGCTACTTTTTGGTTGGAAGTGTATATGGGAGTAAGTGAGTAGGCAAGCAGCTGATTAGTGAGAAAAACTACCCCATTAGTTTGAAATGCATTACAAACTTCAGTCGACTTGTATTTTTAATACATCCTATATTTTTTACTTTATTTATAGATTTTTTTTCTCACAAGATCAATCTCTTTAAAATAACCCAACGCTAGAAATCTCAGAACTTTCTAATATAACTTTCCTAAGAAGAAAACATCGAATTACGTCAATGTGGAAAACTGAGAAAATCCCAGAAACGGAAATAGAAAACGAAAATACCGTAAAATAGAATTCTTGTTTTCTATTTTTAGGAACATGTACCATAAAAATTTCGTGAAGTTTAAGTTTAATAGCAACTAGCAGTGAATAAGAAAGTTTTTGTATACATCTTCTATTTAATTTTGATTTATTTATTAAAAACTAATTTGTTAGTTCAGTTTTTAACTACGGGAACTTAATTTTTATAATAAAAAACAAAGAAATGAGAGAAAAAGACGATATATTTGAAATGTGACGCAACATATATATTTAAATAAAAATCTTGTCATGAACGAAAGACCAAAAGGCATTAGCGTCAAACTTCGTTATTAGTAGTCTGATTTAGATGGGACAAACGGTATTGTATTTAGGACATCTCAGCATAAATGTAAAAGCAAAAATTATAAGTAATGGGAATGACAAAAGGACATTATTAGCAGTATGATGTAGGTGGGACAAACGGTATTTTAATTGGGACACCTCATAGATTAAATACGTAAAGAAAAATTTGAATAAGTTTCTGTGTGTCATATTTTTGACATTTGAACGTTCGAAAATACTTTTAATTTAATAAATAAACCAATTTTAAATCTTTAAATATTTCACTATGTATACCAAATTAATTCTTTTTTATTATGAAATCATTTTTAAAGTTAAAAATTACGCAATAAATATCTGTCAAGAATATTATCATATTTTCTTATTTTATTGATAACAACACGTGCATATAAACTCATTATCATCATATTTTATCTTATTTTAATCTTACTGGACTCTAACAAAGAGGAAATGAGAATGTTCTACTCAGTGAACTATGGAGGACGTATCCTTTTTTATTACAATATTCTGATTTTCAGTACGTGCTGCCCTCTAGTAAAATTTAATAAGAGTTTATCTGAATTTGATTATTCGATATATCAACGACTAGCTATGTAATTAGAATCTACGCCATATAATTTTAAATCTAATTTCTCAAGAACAGGTTCAGGCCGGGATACAATCATAAACTTTACAGGGATGGAAAAACCCGCCAGAAAATCATCATCCAAAGCCATGACATGTCTTCTAATTATTCTTGCTAATATCTAAATTAAGTACATTATTTTCTATTCTGGACAGAGTAATTTAATTTCTGGTTACAAAAACGTAAGTTATTTGGCATTCCAAACCTCGTAGGTCCATAGAAAAAAAAAAAAAAAAAAAAAAAAAAAAAAAAAAAAAAAAAAAAAAAAAAAATTATATAAAATTTATATTATTAGTAATATTGAGTTATTCGGTGTTACAGTGTTTTCTTTTTTCGAATTAATTAAACTAAGCCTTTACTATTGTTACGTTCTCGACAACCTTCTACCTGATCAGATAAGGAATATCGGTAGGTAATTCCCATTCGAGAGACCGATATAAGAGCTCTATTTTTAGCAAAATCCCTCACGTCAACAATGACTAAATCGACCCTACTGCAAATTTAATTGAGTGTCTCTGGCCCGAACACGATCGATTTTCTTGTAGCTTCAAGCATAATACCATGACAAATTTTCATCTGACCTCATCTGACCGCAGATGGATTTATTGATGTTACCTGATTCTAATTATGTAAAGTCAGTGTAATCCATGTTACGAGTTAATAACAAGATTCGTACAGACGACGATATTAAAAAATATATTTAGTCCAAAAAATAAATAAGTTGGGAAGTTTCTAACAGATAGATTTTAATTAGTTTTACAATTAATAATTACCGGTAGTTGACGGATATTTATCGGAAGGGTCGGTCCGATCCTGTATAAATTTAAATCTAGAACTCCATCGGAACTTTAAGTGAATTACCAATGCAGGAGCTTGAAATAAAATGAAAATAATTTATATGTAGATATCAAAATCAGGAATTAAACTGTATCGTTATCGTTGTCAGTTTTTGTTTTACTGTCTCTTTGGATACGGGGGATTGTGCAGTGTTAATAGTGTAATAATCAGAAATTAAATTACTCGTTCCAAAATCGAAAATAATGTACTTAATTTAGACAGATAATTATATTAGTAAGAATAATTAGAAGACATGTCATCGTTTTGGATGATAGTTTTCTAGCGAGTTTTTTCATCCCTGTCAAGTCTAAAGTTTATGATCCTGAACCTGTTTTTGAGAAATTAGATTTAAAATTATATGGCGTGGATTCTATTAAATTTTACTAGAGGGCAGCACTTACTAAAAGTCAGAATTGTAATAAAAAAGGATACGCCCTCCGCAGTTCACTGAGTAGAACACTCTCTTTTCCTCTTTGTTAGAGTCAATTAAAATAAGATAAAATATGATGATAATGAGTTTATATGCACGTGTTATTATCAATAAGACTAGGAAACATGATAATATTCTTGACAAATATTTATTTATTTTAACTTTAAAAATGATTTCCTAATAAAAAAGAATTAATTTGGTATACTATAAAATTGGTTTATTTACTAAATTAAAAGTATTAATAAATGAGGTTATGATACATTTTATTGAGGTATTTTGAGTCGGTCTTTAAATTTAATGAATATTTTTTTTTCTGGATTTGTATAATTTCTAGTATTTCTCGTTTTCTGGTGTTTGTTTCACTGGTCAAAATTTTTGTGTTTTCATAGTCAAACGTGTGATTTTTTTCTGTTTTGTCATTATTGAGCGCGGTTTTATTTTTTTTTTGTCATATTTGTGGCTGTTGAGTCGATTTTAAAAAAGTTTCAATTGGTGCTTTTAATTTACTGAAATTGTTGTTTAGTAGATTGTACCCCTTATGGCTGACTATCACTTTTTCATTTTTGAACACGTTTTGTATTTTTTTTTCGGATAAACCTGCTATGTATGGTAGGGTTAAATATTTTTTGTTTTCTTTTCACACCATTTCAGAATTCAAACTCAAAATTTTACAAGAAAAATTATTTTGCCCGAAAATACAAAGTATATCACTAAATTAATTTTTTCGTGCTCTTTGCAAATGCAGAATCTGTTTATAAAAATCTGATATACAGGATGTTGTTTTTTGATCGGAATATTTTATAATATTTTTTTTAATCCGGACCTGGATTTCTTTTATTATAAATTTATTCATCTAGTTATGAATCATAATATAAGAAATTGAAAAAATAGATAAAACACACTGTATGTTGGTTATTAAAGTAGTAAGACCATATAAATTTGGGGTTTTTGAGATCGCCTATAATATGTCACTTTCCCAAAGATACACCCTGTATATATCATGTTAGGATCAAAAATTTTATTGATTGAACAAATTAATTCTGTTTGCTATTCTTCATATTTGATATTATGAGCGGACATAGAATTTTATTATAACTGAAATTAATATCATTATTTAAAAAAGTAATTTGTAGAAAGTACTTTTAGGAATGCTTAATTATTTGTTTTTTATCCAATGACGAGGGTTGATGTTTTAAACGATATTAAATAATCTGTAAAAAAAACATGCCCAGTTCCATCCCTTTTATAGCTACAAAAATAAATAAATTTTTTATTACACAATTTAGTTACAGTTTAAAAAAGAAATAATATAATTAAACCATTAACTCCAAACTTGGTAAAAAATTTAAATCTAAAAGTCGGTCAACAGCGGTCATTTTCCTCGCGTTTTGCAGATAGCGTCACGTCGCGTCGCGTCAGTTGCAGATCGTCGTCGGCTATAGCATCAAAAAAGCACGTGTCAAGTTAACTAAACTAGTAGAGGGGTTGACCAGTAGATCCACGTTCAGGCGTCGCGACGCACACGGTGTTCTATACGGTGATGTTAGGTTTATAAATATTTCTGAATTTTAGGGAAAAACTAGCAATAATGTATTTGAATTTGAAAAAAAAATAGCAATTTTTCTACATAATAAGCAAAAGTGCATTTTTTTAAACCCAAATTTAGAAAAAATTAAAAATGCATTTTAATATAATAAAAAAACCGTTTGTCCTTGAATTTATCGTTGCTTTTTTTGATTTTGTAAAAAGTAGCACATTTGGAGAAATTTAAACGATTATTGGGCTCGGCAACGTCGTTTTTCTTTGGCAACTGGCAGCGTGATGTTTCCCGTTTAGGAACGACGCGAAGCACAATTTTCATTTTCCGTGTTCTCGAGCTCGACATCTGACGCGCGGAACACGTGGTCGCTCGAATTTGAACCGCGCGGTGTTTGATTTTTTTTTTTTAATTAATTTTTATTTTATTTTTTAATTGTGATTTAGTGATACTACACATTTCAATATTACTAGTAATAGCAGACTTCGTATGTGACCGATAATAAATAATAAAATAAATTATTATATATTTACACAGAGAAAAAAAGATTATTTGATTTTATTTAAAAATTTTATGGTTCTTTTTTTCATGAGATAAAAGCAAAAATCGGACTTAATCAGTGTCAATCTTAATCTTCAATAAACAACATATTGTATATCTGAAATTAATTCTAATCAAAATTTATATTAAGCTATTATTTTTATAATAATTTTCATTATCATTTTTATTCCCAATATAGTTTTTTCCCCTTCCACAAAAAATAAAACTATAAAACTGAAAATATCAAAATGAAAAAATTCTTTTTTAGATTTTTTTGCATTTACGAGAATTATAAGCCTTTTAGTGCTGTATAGTTTTTTTTTTTCTCAGAATAACTAAAATATCCAAATTAAATCATAAACCTGTTAAATCGACAATAAAAATTTTTGCCATTTAAATTATATAATATAGTTTTTGGCTTACCTTAAAGAACCATTCTAGGGCCATTTTCTTTCTTGACCGATATTAACAATATTCTTAAGTATCATTAATTTTGTAACTATAACATAAATTTGTTATTGATCCTAATACCAAGTCAGCTTAAAACTAACAAAATTCTATTTACTACAAATCATGTATACAATAAATAGTTTAAGAAAAAATTAGAA
Organism: Neocrepidodera transversa; assembly: GCA_963243735.1. Classification (NCBI taxonomy): domain Eukaryota; kingdom Metazoa; phylum Arthropoda; class Insecta; order Coleoptera; family Chrysomelidae; genus Neocrepidodera; species Neocrepidodera transversa. The sequence continues at coordinate 406,777 of OY725341.1, read as the reverse complement.
AAAGACTGACTTATATCAATTAAAAGGACCAAACTATAAATTTCACCATATCAACGACGCAATTTTTTGATCAAGTGATATATTAATGATGGAGCAGTGAAAGATAAAAAAAGTGGACGGTCCACATTAAATAAGATGGACTGTGTGTAATTTTTTACTAAACATAGGTATGTAGAAACGATTGTTTAATTTAATGGTGTAGCATTTGTAGCAATAGAGTGGATCCAGATCAACTGATTACACATTGAGAAAATTCAATTCAACGTTTTTATTGTACCCCAAAAAGCCAAAAATTTTTGCGAACTAGGGATGGCTATTATGATTATTTCTCGTGTTTTTTAACATGTAAGAATTTCATTTTTGTACAATCCGTTTGATATATTTTGTTAGCTCATGTTTGTTCAGTTGATTTTAATATATCTTTAGAAGTAAAATATGCATGATTTAACAGTTTTGCGCATTTATTGTAGTATTTTTTAAATTAGAAGAGTCTAAAGAGTCATCACCATCAAACCAGGACACGAGAGCATTGTATTTTACTGTATGTTATTTCTCGGCGTTTTTCTAAAGGTAATAGTGAGAAATATTAAAGAGTTCGAAACAGAATAGTCAAGCGAATTAATTTAAAATTAACTTAATAATGGTTTTTGTGACGTTAAAAAACTTGATAACTATTTTTATGTTCTTATTATACCTCAAATACCAATTATTTCATTTACCGAATGTCTTATTCAGTACGAATAGACTTCACTAATTTTTTTAGCTTAACTTAATAATTAGTACTCATTGCACCACCTAAACAGACATAGCCTAATTTCATTCAAATTCACAGATTTCTGTCAAGTAGGCCCCACCATTTTCGAAGTAAAAAATTAATTGTACTGTATTGTACTGGGTTGTGCCGTAAATAGAAAAAAATTTATATTTTTTTCTACTTTTTTTTTCTAATTTTTTTAATTTTAAAGTTGGCCCCGCCATTTTCTCCGATTTTAAAAAAGAGCCGTGCTGAGTTGTGCTAACATTTGTGCTATATTATGCCGATTTTTTTTTTAATTAAATTAGCTGAGAAAATTGAAAATCAATTTTCAAAATTATTTAAATTTTTTTTTAGCAAAACTAATGTGCTGAATTGTGCCATTGTATTTTTGTATACTCTTGACTTTTTTTTAATATTTTTGAAAATTATTTTTTAATTTTCTCGGCTGATTAATTTTTTTAGGAGAAAAAATACAAAAATACAATATGACTATAGTAGAATGCAGCACAATTAATAATTATGCCTTAAAAATATTTTTAAGAATTTTTGAAAATTGATTTAATTAAAAAAAACAAAAAATAAATCGACACAATATAAGACAAACATATATCAATTTAGCGGTTTTAAATTTTTTAATTTGTCCTTATACTGAGCACTAATATTTTTATAACGCTTTAATAAACACAAGACACTTTTTATCTGTAACGACTAATTGACTAAAAATAACGGTACATTTAAAATACATTATTTCAAGTGCCAAGTCTCAGTTTCTTTTGATTTACTCTCTTTGTACCGAAGTTTGCTTGGCTTTTCTCTTTGGAGTGCTTTAATTATCGAATTTAATAATTTACGTTTGCTAGCATAATAAGGTTAGAGAACGAGCCGAGAAATGAACAGCGCTACCATTTTATTCAAAATTAAATTAGCGACAATTTTAACAAATGTAAGTACAAATTAAAACTAGGTTATTTTTACAGTTCAGCTTCAAAAAAAAGCAAAACAGAGAAATGCTTAAAGTAAAAATAATTATGATAATATTTTTGTCATTAAAAATTGTTTCCAAATAAGGAAATAGAAATAAAATTAACTAGCGATTAAATTATTTTTTCCGATTTTAAAGTAAAAACATCTGAGAGTTAATTACTAATGTGGTTTATAATTATTTTAGCAAAAAGATGTTTTATATTATTAGTTTTCGAAGAAAAAAAAAACTCTTATAAAACGGTTTTGTCTGTCTGTTAGCCTGATTAAACTCGAAAATTCAACCCTAAAAATGATATTAATCTTGGACTTATTTTTACTTTCCCACTACTTATATCATACAGTGTGTTTCATTGAGAAATGGGTATACGTTAACTGCAGATAGGGGGCAAATAGGTGATTCTACATAACTACCATATGATGGGTCTGCGATATTTATAACCTATTATCTATTTTGTCTATTCTTTAATGGCCTATAACTTACGATCCACTCTGTATATATTTTTTTATTATTGGACTACACATTCTTCATATGTTGCCAAATCCATTGAGTTATTCATAAGAAACAAAATCCAAAATGAAATCCATCGGATTGTTTTTATTTAAATATAAATTATCTTATCTTAAATAGAAAATATTGTGAAATTAGTATTAATTCGTGATATTTTAGCTTACTACTAATTATTATTATTTTAAACACCCTGTATAAAAAAGTCTAACCTATTAACGTAACAGTAAAATTAATTTTAACACAACCTACTCCAGAAAACAAGTCAGAAGCGCCTGCGCGTTAGTAGGCACATGACGACTTCTCATGAACCATAAAAGATATATCTCAAATCTGTTTTCAAATATCGATTCAGCGTCAAATTTCAACGGAGTTTTTAAATTCAACATGTTTATTTTTGGGAACACTCATTTTATATTTATTTAATTTAATTTGTTTGGTGTGCAAAACCTCTGAACTGACCTGTGAAATGATAATGATCCCGTACATTAATGTCTGGCTGAAAATACTTTACTACAAATATGACAAGAAATTTTCGAACAAGTATTTGTTATTATTTTTGAATTGAACAAATTTTGCTATGTCATTCATCCGATCAGCAAACCAATCCATGCTATCTGACCCTCGATAGGTATCGAAATAAGAAAAACTCTCGTCATATGAACATTTAACATAGTAACCTGCACTGTACGTACCATGTTTTTGATATTTTTTAGTTTTAGTTTTATTATCATCAATTTCAGTATAATTTTCCAGCTGACATTCAAAATTGCAATATTTTCTATTTAAGATAAGATAATTTACATTAAAATGAAACAAAATGTAAATAATCTGATAGATTTCATTTTGAATTCCCAAAAATTCTAATGAATAATCAATTTCAATATAAAATTTAAGTAGTAAACTATTCTGCGCAAACTCCAAAGGCACATCATTAAATTTAGTTTTTACGCTCTTTTTGAATATGAAAACAAACATTTTAAATTCAGGAATACAGGGTGTTGTTTTGGGGATAACCAAATTTGTACATTTTTTGTGAAGTCTGACCTGGATTTTGTTTTTTATGAATATCTCAATGGATTTGGCAACTTATGAAGAATGTGTAAAAAAAATATTTAGAGTGGATTGGATAGTAAGTTATAGGCTATTAAAAAAATAGACAAAATAGATATAATACCCTGTATTTCGACCCATCATATGATTGTTATTTGGAATCACCTAGGTGCCTCCTATCTTCAGTTAACGTATGCCCGTTTCCCAATGAAACACCCTGTATACACTAGTATATAAGGTATATACCTATATAGAAATTTATTTTAGTAACTTTAAGTTTTCGAAAACTTTAAATTACAGCAAAAATATTACTCTTTTTCACTTGTTTATATCTTCATGCTATTAAAATATTCATATACAGATATTCAAGTAAAATGTTGAAAAATGTATTTGACTGACAATCAATCGATATTCTAATTCTGGTTATGAAATAAACAGGAAATACTGTATATATCAATTTATGTTCTTTATCGTATTTACATACTTTTTCTGAATAAAAATATTCCCCAATAGAAAACGAAACATCTTCAGAAACCGCCTAAATCCGATCGTTTAAATTTTAAATTTCCTGATGAAAACGTAAAGGATTAGTATCAAAATATTAATAATAGTAATAAACATTAATTTTTTTTTTTAAGAAAAAAGTTATTATTTAACGAAATTACTTTCACACAATGTCCAAAATGACGAACTTCAAGTCGACTGGTAATTTTATGTTAAAATTTAAAAATAGTGAATTATATAATATGAAGAGATTTGAAAACACAAGAAATATTGGATGGACTATAATGTTGTTCTATTTGAAAAATCAAAGTTGGTAAAAATTTCTGGCGAAACCGGAAGTCGGTCATTTTGTTTTTACCTGTTTATCAATTCCAAATTGCGTCTCATATTTATGTACCAAATTTCATTCTTATGGGTTAATAAATGAAGGAAATATAGGCATGACCCTAGTCCCGTTGTCACCAGTTATAAATTACCTACGAACGATACTTATAAATCAATCGACTTGGAACGTACAATTGAAGTAAAAACAATAAAAAATGAAAACCAATTGACAAATAGTAGAAAAAAAAACCTTGAAAACAATCGATCTAATTTGCAGGAAATAATCGATATAACATTACTTTCGAATTGTCTATAAGGAGATATTTTATCAACACATGTAAAGTAAAAGAAAATTTAAATTTACATAAATTCGCATCATTTAAGTAAATAAAAAATATAATATGGTGAAACGATATTTTAATTTGTTGATAATTAGTAATAAATGTGATTTAAGCTCAATTCATTTTTTTATGGGTTAGGTTTCATGAATATAATTTGAAATATATCGAAAAGTAAAATATTAAACAAAAAAATTTTGCACGTCAGTCTAATTGATTTTTTGATGTATTTAGAAACGATTGACAAAAAAAAATGATATATTTCAAAATCCGTCCATTCTTTCTTTTTGTGGGTTTAAGGAAATTGAACTCAAATTATATTTCATTTTATTTTATAAGAAAAATTTAGAGAAGGGATATCAAGCAAGTCTGGAAATTAAAATATACTGAGCAGAGGAATAATAAAAATACAAGGTGGCACAGGAAAAAAAACCGTAACAGTGACATTAAAACATTCATAATGTGGGTCTTGTATTTTATTTGCTGTTTTTTCCATTTTTTCTTTTCCCTTTTCCTGTATTTTTTTACAATTTTTCCTCCTGTTTCTTGCACTTGTTCCTTTCCATATGTATTACTTTGAGTAATATTCTTCACGATTTTTATTTGTATTTTTTATTAACTTCTACATTTATCTTGATACTTTATACTTTCCTTTTTTCTTTCTTTAATTTTTTTTATTTAAATTTTTTTTCATTTCTTCTCAATTCTTTCCTAATTTTTATTATTTCGAATATTCTTCAAACTTAATTTTTTATATTCTCATCTGATTATTTTGCTTGAACTCTTCTGTTTTTTTTTATTCATTTTTTAACCATAACCTTATCATAATGTAGAGGTGGGAACTGACAAATTGAAATAACATCAAAAGGTATAATAAATTGTATTTAAATACAAATACAAGAAATTATATTGATAAAGGCAAATTTTAAATTTAATATCATCTATTTAGATTTCAATTTTTTTTAATGAAAAATGTTAGAATCTGGTACAAATTTTTTTATCATTGTGGGAATTTTACAATCCGAAAATGCTGTAACAATATCAATTTTCCATTATCATTTCTATTAAAGTAACTAAGTTTATAATCCATTCAAAGGGTGGATACAATCTATATACTACTACTCTTCAATTTCTGTTTCGTTACCTAAATTTCGTACACCGTTTATCCTACATTTGTTACCTAATCCCAAACCCAATCCAATCCCAAACAAAACTTTGCTTCTTTGTTTAACAATGAATTTATCTCGCGGTATCAAAATGTTGCCAAATTTACTAGTTTATCTGACAGATAACAAGTTTTTTTTTTTTTTAATCATGAAAATGTTTATAATTCTGAAGTAAAAACTTCCAGACTGTAATAATGAAATCAAGCCGCACTGAAATTTATTGACATTTTCGGATTATCGGATATTTAATAAATGAACGCAGAATTTTGATGAGAACATAAACGGGCTTTAAAGCATAATTATATTAATACGTCACCGATAAACTAGAATTATCAATTTTTCTTTTAGTTCGCTTTTACGTTTTCAAGAGAAAATATTAAAAATTGCATCGGTTAATCGATTTTTATTTAATTTTGTGTTTCCAGCTGGTTCGTTAATGCTGATTGAGGGAATAAAAAAAGAAAAATAAACTCCGTTGTGCTGTTTACTCATTTAAATGTAACGCATACTAGATATACAGTTTTAATAGTATGAGACTTGAGTTACAATTTGTTGGTAATGAATAGAGCCCTAATTTATGGATAACCAATGCAATAAAAATTTATAATAAACGATTATGAAAAAGATAATTAAATATATACTAAATAATCAGATAAGTGCAATTTGTCTAATTGTCCTGGCCAAAGACTACTCGATAATCAAATGAAGACAAAACAAATGACGAAATGTTTAATTAAAAGCTCATAAAAGATGTATGGTGAAACGAACTTAAAATTTTATAACAATATTGTAACGAGACCAGCGCTGTTTGATGGAGTGTACACAGAATCTTGATGACTCATTGGAATTAGCGCGAGAAACTTATAAACGCAATGGGATGTCTCGCGATTGTTCTGGAAACGATATGAAAATACTAGAAAAAGAATCAGTTGAATTTTGTATGTCTTATTTCATATAAATTAGAAGTTGTATTACTTAAATAAACTAGTTATAATTCGAGCGAACCCAAAATAGGAAAGTATTACAACATATTATTTTTCGGTAGGAAAAATGATATGTATACAAAAACCAGTAGACCAAGATTTTTTTTTTCATTTACACGAGGTATAAAAATAATTAAACAAATTAAATAATAAAATTACAAATAAAAATCAAACCAAAAGACAGAATCGAGTTTCGATACTCAATTTATAGATATCCAAATTATTCATTTGTGATAGATAAAAGGTTACCTTTCTATTCATACTATGAAATTACATATAAATAAAATGAAATGTCAAAAAAAAATTACTTGATATGACGAAATTCATTCAAGTAAATTATTTTATAAAAAAAATCTTAAATTGTATCCTTGCGTTATTCTCTAAAGTACAATCCTAAAAAAAAGGTCAAGATCATTAATCATATAGGAGAAGAAGTTTTCTAAGTATTACATTTCCCACGAGTGTTGTTTTCCCCACATTTTCTGGAGACGTAACAAGGCAAATGCCTTGTTCGTTACCTCTAGAGTTTCGTAGGCCTTATTGACCGTTTATTTACCATCTTTCACTGCTTTAACGATGACGAAATTATGCGATTTCTGTGTTTCTGTCAGCAGCGTTCCATCCTTCTTTCTTTTTCCAAAATGTGCAATCGTTAATTAATCTTTTATCAAGGATTTTCAACTATCTTAAAAAATTGTAATCTAATTTGTTTATAATAAAAAATATATATTTTTAATGAAATTTCAACAATAAATGTTACATAGAATTTCATTTTGGATGGTATTGATATATTTTATATTATACTAGTGCGTAAAGTAATAGTAGATTACACAACAAGAGTTGTAACAAGTATATTACGCACAATTGGAAAGTTTGTCGTACTGACCAGTACATAATTGCATTACAACTCGTGTAACTTACTATACTTTATCTACGACACTTATTTTTTTCAGTGTTTAAATTGTCACATTATACAGACAATATTAAATTGTATTCTAAATAAAAAGCGTTTCTGTAACTTCAAATTTTAATGAAACAAATTTAGCTTGAGAAATTATGAAACTTTTGATTAATTATAGTTTTAGCTTCTTGCACTATTTAAGATATTAAAAGAATAATTATAAATGACAATAATGATAAACGCCTGCTGTGATTCTACTTTGAAATTACAACTGTTACGTAATAAAAAAAATTACGTGTTATTTGTAATACTGAATTTACTTATCTAGTATCTATATTTATTGTTTTTTACTACTTTCTTATTAAAAAAAAACAATTTCATTTAGTCGTTTTTCATTTCTTTTTCTTATTTTTTTTTTTTGGTTGAAATAGAATCATTTTTCTCTGCCACTGACTCATATCAGTAGAACACAAGATAAACGATATATTATGCGAGTTATAAAAAAAATAAGGGTTCGTCGTTATACTGTTTCTGAGAATACGTTTTCCGTTCTATATTTGTGTAAGTCGTATGCACACTAACAACTGGCTATGATAATTTTTTTATCACGGAACGAGAAGGTTACTGTGAACAATTAAAATATTTTTCTCAAAAATAATTGAATGATTGTATTTATCGATTTATCGTTAGGTAAAATATAATAGGAATTAAAAATTTGATTATTTACCTTCACTTCCGTACCGTTCGTAAATTGGCACCCCAATTGACGAAACCCTTTGATTTTTACGGAGTTCTGGACTCGTTTCGAAGAGATCTAGAGTTCTCTAAGGGGTGCAGATAGAGTTCCGTAATTTTTTTGCAAAATTTGCAAGGAAAAATAATTCTAGCTTGATGAAAATCTTGGAAATGAATAGTTCTAGAGTTCTCGATAATTTTTGCGAAGAAGTTTAGGTTGCAAATTAGAAAACAACATTTTTTGTGGTAATTTCATAGCGCACTTCTTTCGTGTAAGAGCGGATAAAATATGATGATAATGAGTTCATATGCACGTGTTGTTATCAATAAGATAAGAAAACATGCTAATATTTATTGCGTAATTTTTAAAAATGATTTCATAATAAAAAATAATTAGTTTGGTATACTATAAAATCCTTATTCACAGTGAAATATTTAAAGATTTAAATTTGGTTTATTTACTAAATTAAAAGTATTTTCGAACGTTTAAATGTCAAAAATATGACGCTCAGAAACTGCTTCAAATTTTTCTTTACGTATTTAATCTATGAGGTGTCCCAATTAAAATACCGTTTGTCCCACCTAAATCCGACTACTAATAACGAAGTTTGACGCTAATGTCCTTTGGTCTTTGGTTTTTATTTTTGATTTTTATTTAAATATATATCCTGCGCCACATTTCAAATATACCGCCTTTTTCCGCGTTCAATTTGGACCAATAATAACGAAGTTTGACCTTAAGACCTTTTAGTCTTTGCTGCTGCACATGCTTTTTGTTGACTTATTTATTGTACGTCATATTTATAAAACAATGTCGTTTGTCCGGTGTAAATCTGGCTACTAATAACGGAGATAGAGAGTGATGCCTTTTGGTCTTTTGTTCTACTTTTGATTTAAACTGGACAAACGGCATTGTATTAAAAATGTGACGTACAATAAATAGGTAAACAAAAATCATGCGCTGGTAGCAGTAGTAGTTCTTGACATTTTTCTTGTAAAAATTCAGCTTTCTGATTATCTCTAACGTATAGTCTGCAGAATGAAGTAAATATTTCTCCAAATTCAATCAATTCTGAATATTCAATGTTGTTTAACGGTTTTTATATCTTGTCAACCCAAAAAAAAAAAAAAAAAAAAAAAAAAAAAAAAAAAAAAAAAAAAAAAAAAAAAAAACACAACTCTTATCCAGTGTTACAAATACCGCCTTCAAAGTACCTAAAAAGTACAAAAATAGCTAAAATTAAACAAATGCAATAAAAGATGAAGTAAAAAATGTTGCAACATCCCACAGAAGTATTATAGCATTAAAAACTCTTCCGGTCTGGAACTCTTGGGTGCTCTTAAGAAATCCAACTTCAAAAATGGCAACAATTGAACAAAAAATAAATATAGAATTTTGCACAAAATGTTATAGCACCCTCTAAAACACTTTTGTATTTTAGGACTAAATATTTTTTTTAACACAGAACCACCTCGAAGTATCTAAGAGGTAAGAAAACAGCAAAAATGAGTCAAAATATGAAATTTCGGACACCATGTTACAGAATCCTTTAGATTATAGATTTCAGTGACTAAAACTACCCAGTAAATCAAAAAGGGTGCTTCATGAATTTAGCACCCCAAAATATATTTTTTTTATAATTTCATAAAATTCCTAGAACTCTTTGCAAAACCTACCGAGAACTCTAGAACTCTTTATTTCTGAGATATCTATTCAACCAGAACTCTTTTTTCTTACCAAAGAGGGGCGGCATGATGTTTTAGCACCCCAAACTTTATTTTTTAAAAATTTCGCAAAAAAATTGCGGGTATAGGCATTGATGCCAGATTTTTTGGGTTCGCTGAATCTTCTTTTGCTTATAGGTTTTCTAATAGTCTATAAAATATTTAATTCCAGTGAAGGATCTTCTATTTATTTGATTCAGTGAAAAGTGTTACGAAATATATTTTTTTGAAAAAAATTGCTGACATCTCGAAGCATATTAAAATGAAAATGCGACCACGTTGGCATTTCATAAACCTTTTGTTATCTGCACAGTGTCTGTATTCAAGAGGTTGCAATTTACTAGAGTGAATATGCAACTTTGGAGAAGGTTGACAAATAAACGGGAGCGTTTGTTAAACCGGAATATATTTACGTAGGATTTTACTGAACGAGGTAAATAACGTGATTTATGCTAGACATCCCTTGAATGTCATTTGTAAAACGGAATACATCTAACATTTTATTTTACTGAATTCGAAATAAGTCAATTGGCTGTTGTGTCCCACGATTTTTCGGACCTGTTTATTTTTAAATCTTTCAAAAATCCACTGGGATTATGTTGATTGAGTTGATCAAAAATTATAATAGGATTACAAAGTAATCAATTTAATATTTAATTAAAACCTTTTTCGTTATCAAATTTATATTTAATAGGGACGATTTTTGAATAAGATTAAATTTAGATAATACCATTTACTGGGTTATAATTTAGAATTATAAAATCATATTTACGGAAAACAAAGCAATAATAAACAGCGAAAATGTATTTTATGGCTATAGAGTTGTTTTCAATTGTTTTGATTGAATGGAATATGAATTTTTTAACAGAAAAATTTTACCCTGAGCGTAGAAGCTTATTATTTTCTATTTTATTATTCCGAGTATTGAAAAAATTTAAATTCCTCATGGCAATTTTTATATTGTGTTACAGATTTTAATCTAAAACTTATTAATATTATAACTTCCCGACATTATTAAAAATATAAGCGTATAAACATTATTTTACATTTTGTTTTCATAACAACTTCCATATACATTTTTACTTTCCCGACCCACACCCGAGACGGGAAAATATTGTGAACGAGCTAAAAAAAATTTCTAGATAAAGATGAAAATTTCCGTTATGAGGTCACCTGAGATGATTAAGACCATTTCCAGATGGAAGTCTGTGTATTCTTTCACGATAAAGGCCACACGTTTAATCCGATTGAGCTGAAATTTGGTATATGGGTTTGGGTTACCCGTCGGAAGAACCCATTAGTTTTTGTACGACATCTGTCAAACAAAAGTGTCACTATAAAAAAATGACAGATGCAATATATCACGGAATTTGACTTGCAGTCTGTAAAAATATTCGTTGGGAAAGTTTTGGGGTGACACAACCGATTTTTTGTTTCATTTAAAATCTTCAATGTATTAGTTTAATAAATGCACTATTTTCGCATATACTGTATAATTTTGCTGATGCTTAAGTTTGTTATCTTTTAACAATTTAATGGATATTTCATGATGGAAATTAGATTAATTTAAACCGAATTAACCTTTTTTCTATTTCTAGTTATTTTCTGGAAAAAAAGTGCTTAATTTGGTCCTAATGAAGTTTCCATCGAGATAAAAGGAAAATTCGTTTTTTTTGCGACACTTTTAACTCGCCTAATTTAATTTGTCTTTCCGTCTTGCAAGAAATTCTGCAGTGAAATTGGATAAAACAAAGAGATATATATTTTGAAAAATAATTTTTTTTTATATTATTTTATCACCAATTTTTGTTAGGTGTTTTTATTTTATTTTATTTCATTTTTTTTTTTTTCATAAAAATACAATTTACCAAAAGTTTTTTTTACCTTTTTCTTGAAAATTTGAACCGCTTCTGATTTGTGTTCATCCAGAAGATGTATCGACTCAGCCAGACGGTGTCAAGTATAATACACCAGAACGTTTTAAAAATTCACGAGAGCGTCGCCCAGTTTCCTCTTGCTCCATTTTTAAACCAAGTAGATTTGAATAGTACAGTTACGGTGCCAGTAAGAGGAAAGTCATTTTTAGTAAGATCTAAGTCTACAAGATTTTCTCGAATACTTTTTTACAATACAAATATTGGATCGTTATTCCGCCTACGATTTACATTTAATAATATTTTATATTTGCATTGGATTGATTTTTTTTTTATTTTATTTATTCAAAAATGCTATACAATGTGGCGCACTCTATAGGCGTCGGAAAACGGTAAAATTTTATAAAAAATGTTTAATACATGTATATACATGATGTATATGAATACACTTTAATATTATTAAATAAATATAACTATTCCCCAAATAATAAGTGATACCGTGGCCGATTGGTAGATGGCGATAGCTGTCTACCTGAGAACAACATCCTTCTAACTCAGCCTTGTACTGGTGTATTTCAAGTTGAGAATTTGATTTCTATGCGTCTGGCCACATTGCCGCTGATGAGTCCTTAAGGGACGAAACAGCTGTTCGGTATACGGCCTGGATGCATAGGAATCAAATTCTCATGATCTACAAGTATTTTTAAATATAACTATGGTGCAGATCTTTTTACTGAAACGCCCTGTATAAACCAAAATAATTTTAAAGTCTATTCATATACACCTTGTAACGCTTTTTGCATTGTTAAACGATCGGTTTGGCGCTTTAGTCTCGGTAACGGTTTGCCTCGGGCGCCACCTTCCGTTTAGAGTGTGAAAGCCACTTGCTGCGGATAGCGTCAGTGAAGATATAATATTCCAGGGGTCGCTATGGTAACGACAAAAGGCTTGCAGCCAGAGGGACAAGCTTTACTTGCCCCGCTGGGTTGAGGTTCCGCTGGAATATTAATGCTCATAACCAGTTAGTAACAAAAATACAAAAAAAAATCACCAAGTAGCAAATAATGGGCTTTATTTAATACCAAACCATATACAAAAGAAATCTGGCGGGGACGGAGAAAAAGTGTGTAATGTATACCAAAAAAATGCGTGAATGAGCTATGAAAAAATTAGTGGCGATACGGATTATTATCGTGCAAGACGGTGAGACAATGCGTGCAGATGATAAGCGAGAAAATGTACAAAAACAGATCTATGAGTTAAAGTTCTATTTTCCGGTTTAAGTAGAGAGACTAAGATAAAATATGATGATAATGTGTTTATATGCACGAGTTCAAATAATAACGAGGTTTGACCTTTAGTCTTTGCTTCTGCGCATGATTTTTGTTTACTTGTTTATTTTACGTTACATTTATAGTACAATGCCGTTTGTCCTATTTAAATCTGTCTACTGATAACGGAGCTATACCTCTTCATACTTTCCCCCGTCCCCGCGACACCCGCTAAGGTCCATTGCGCTCGTGTCTTTTAGTCTTTCTACTGGTTTCATACAACAATAAACTATCCTAATAGTTAGTCGACGGATGGCTAGCCCTGTGAAGTACTCAGCCCAGGCCGCTTTCCGTCGATTATCCCGATTAAAAATGGATGGCTAGCCCTGTGAAGTACTCAGCCCAGGCCGCTTTCCGTCGATTATCCCGATTAAAAATATAAAAAAATGAACAGCTCTCTCTCTCTCCGGTAGGTACAACGCTGAAAATAATTTCATAACTGGAACGAAAAATAGAACTTTGAAGAAATCTATAACCGGGACCGTCACTTTACTAATACTCTGCTCACCGGTGTTCTGGTCTGGCTGGTAGTTCGGCTTGAGGTGCTGGCAACACTGACTTTATTTCAATATTCTCCTTCGAGTGAGAACCAATCATCCAAATTTCCAACTCTTGCTTTTACTTTTGGTTCTGGAAAGAGGCGGACATGCATGTTGCCGAAATCGCGTACTTGTTAATTTCACGGATATTTTTTAATTAAAAACTACATTTATTTTTATTTAGGCTTAGAATAGCTCACCCGGTACATTAAACGTCACGGCAGCTCCTCACAACGGTCAACTTGATCTAGCGGTGTCTGCGGACTGACTGTTACTGTTACTAATTACTGTATTACTAAATTGATCTTTCACCATCGATAGCCGTATTGAATGTCGATCGGCTGTCGGTGTAGAGAGAGAAGGACTCTGTAGCTTCATTAGCGGTATAGTATTAAGGGTGAAAGAGGGTCGACGCGTCAGAATAATTTAAACTGATGTATAGGGTATATTAAAATATCATTTTTGCAAAAAGAATAAAAGTTGTACGACAATTATTAACGGAGATAGGATAATTAATGCTTTTCTATTTATTAAAATTAGCCGGAATTAAGTAACTTCGGTACAGCCTGCATTAAATATTTTTTATAAATTTTTACCGTTTTCCATATAAAGATCGCCGCGTATAGGGTGATCCATCCTGTATATACTATGTTTTTATTAAAACTTTTTTCGAACAGAACATTTTCAGCTTTTACTCTTATTGGTTTTATTTTAATGTAATCCTCCGAGTTCTAACCTTTGACCGTTCTAAATGATTTAGAGGTCAAAATGAAAGATGTAAAAGGAGAATATCGAATAGCAAAAATAAATTAACACTGTCCAGTCGAGTCGTCTGCTCTCTCTCTCTATCTTTCTCTTTTATATACCGAAAGGTAGATTAGACAAAGTAATTTTTAAATTTTCTGCAGATTGAATTTATTTCAATTGATCACATCCATTTCGGATTTTCGTCAATAAAAAGATAATTTCGGAAGCGATAATAGCTGTTTTAAGGGGCGAATTGAAGCGATTTCGGAAATTAATCTTAGCAGTAAGGAAAGTCGTAAAAATTAAATTCATCGACTCCTTTCCAATCCTGATTAAATCTATAGTTAAAAGTTATTAAGACGATTAAGTTATCAACTTTTCTCTACTTTCGCGATAAAAACGCTATAACGATGCCATTTTGAAAGGATTTAGATTTATATAGGGTGTACACGAACATAGTGGACTTATTATAGGAATAGCAATATTTTTGTTCTGGCCAAAGACGACTCGACAATCAAATGAAGATAAAACAAATGTTGAAATGTTTAATTAAAAGCTCATAAAAGTTGTGTATGGTGAAACGAAACAATAAAAAATGAATTTTGATTTGGTTAAATGAAAAAATGTAACTTCGATGGACGAAGGTATAAACGCAATTAAGAGAGGTCACGAAATTAAGCTCAGTTAAGATTCATTAATAAGAAAAAATGTCTTTAACATCAACAAATTTAAAAGAATGTCCAATACATTCAACTGAAAATTGAAGTACATTTTTTCTACCTATGCACATCAAAATAAGATGAATTAGATATGTAATAATAATACTCCAATATGAGCACAGAATATGCTCATTATTTTTTAAAAGTCCCAGTAAATTTTTAGAAGTCCCAGTAATTTTTTAGAAGTCCCAGTAATTTTTTTAAAGTCGTCAATTATTTTTTGAAGTCTATACATCATTTTTTTAAAGTCCCAGTAAATTTTTAGAAGTCCTAGTATTTTTTTCGATGTATCAGTAATTTTTTAGAAGTCCCAGAAATTTTTTATACGTCTCAGTTATTTTTCAAATATCTGTACATTATTTTTCAGAACCCCCTGTAAATTTTTAGAAGTCCCCGAAATTTTTTGGATGTGTCAGTAATTTTTTAGAAGTCAAAAGTAACTTTTTTAAAGTCCCAGTTATTTGTTGGAAGTCTATTCATCATTTTTTAAAAGTTCCAGTAAATTTTTAGAAGTCCCAGCAATTTTTTGAATGAGTCAGTAATTTTTTAAAAGTCCCAGTTTTGTTTTAAATCCCAGTTGTTTTGTAAGCGTCTATACATCATTTTTCAGAAGTCCCAATATATTTTTAGGTCTTAGTAATTTTTTGAATGTGTCAGTAATAAGTCCTAGTAATTTTTTGGATGTGTCAGTAATTTTTTAGAAGTCCCAGTAATATTTTAAAAGTCTCAGTTATTTTTTGGAAGTCTATTCATCATTTTTTAAAAGTCCCAGTAAATTTTTAGAAGTCCCGGTAATTTTTTGAATGTATCAGAATTTTTTTAGATGTCCCAGTTATTTTTAAAAGTCCTAGTTATTTTTTGTATGCCTATACATCTTTTTTTAAAGTCCCAGTAAATTTTTAAAAGAATCAGTAATTTTTTGCATGAATAATATAACAAAAGTTATATATGACATATACGTATGAAGAAAAAAAATCATAAAATATTTCAAAAATGACCGGCAACATCGCTTTCTATGTTGGATTTCTAAAAACTTTTTATAATCTAAAATTTGAATTTAACATAAAGTAAACAAAAGATTATATCACGGAAAGTTTGGAATAGGAATTTTTTATTTATGATAGACTGCGAGCAATTGGCTTTTAATTACAATTGCTACGAGATTCTCTTTCGAAATATTTCCTTTAATAATTAACATTTTTTTTAATATTATCTTACAATTGTTTTGGGCGTGTTAATGGTAAATCTGATAGTGACTGAAGTTAATTAGAACTCTCTAGTGGGAAAGTTATTAAATAGTCGGTAAACTTTGAGAACCTATGAATTTTCATAAACCGGCTCGCTGTACTGAATATCCTGCGTCAATTTTATCCTGTTACCTACATAGGATGACAGGTTCATAGCTCGAACTTCATTATAATGTAGGGAGTAGTTTCAGAGTTAGATTACCAATATCATTCTCAAAAAAAAAAAATTAGTACAGAAACTATTTAACTATTGTGCTATAATTATAGACAATCTGAATAAGTATATATTAATTAAAAAAAAAATCAATGTGAAATACATAATAATCGTTTATAAGTATCTTCATTTCAAAAGGAAAAATAATACACGGGTTAAAAACACAAGATGTTTGTGGTACTTCGGCATGAGAAATTAATTTTAACGTTAAACACAAACACCATAGAAAGATTTATTATAACGTATATTTATAATGAATCGAAAAAAAAGTGATGATAATGTGGTTATCGCCCAAGTCAGCAGAAAAATAGGCGTGTATATTGGGTCATTATTCAAAATGGACGTGTTGCTGGTACGTTTTATGTTTTATTAAGCGAACTACGAGAACATGGAGATACATTCTTCAACTACTTTCGAATGTCCATTACATAACAAATTGAAGAACGTAACACTGTAATGAGACATTGTATTGAACCTTTGCAGATGCTTGCAGTAACAATAAGGTAATAGTAGATTACATACTGAGTCAGGAAATGCATCATTACTATCGAGGGTAAATATAGATCGCCGAGGTGATTATTTTATTGTTTTGTCCCATAAGATGGGTGGAGATTCTAGAACAATTATTAATTCATTGTCAATTTTAATACTAGCTTCGGCCATGGTTAATACAAATAAATAAATACACTTTGAAGATATTGTACGCACAGCAAAGAAATAAACAATAATAATCTATCACTTCAAAGAGCACCGGATGACTATCGGCTCTTCATGTGTGGCAGCTCCAGTACATTTCCATCTCCCACCAGAATCCATCCGATAACCGGTATTCTCACCCGATACGTATGAATACCCATACAAAACAGCCCCCTGCACCCGATATCGGACAAATCCATCCGATACGTGTGTCCATACACTTAATCAGAATGACATTGTTCATGGTTTTCATAGGTGAGTTGATAACTTTTTCCGAACAGGGGTGTAGTTAAACTGTACAAAATAGTTTTGCTTTATGTACATGTAGTGCATGCTTTTTTCGTTGGAGCATTTCACTACATTGGAATCTTGTTTTTTGACGTTAATAGTGATATGTAATGATGATTGACAATTGATCAAATTGATTTTTTAGGATCGATCGTTTTGTCATTTAGAAAAAAATATTTGGTTTTATTAAAAATGATGATTTCGCGATTTTTATTTTAAACGTTAGGCACTTATTATTGAATAAATTTAAAATTTTCTTTTTTTATTTTATAAATAATACATAGTTGTAAAATTTGTATTACAAACATTTACCAAAAACCAATTTTATTAATTTTTTTTTCATTACAAATTCAAGTGATATCAATTATCTACATACTGCTTGAACTTTTTTTTTAATTAGACTAATAGTAAACTCACAATGCTTAAAACGTCGGCCCATGGTCACATACAAATTAATTATTTTTCTGGATCATATTGAGTTTTTTTGTTGATATTTTAATGTTGTCAGGTAATCCTTAAACTGCACTTTTAGTATAAAAAAAAATACGTTTTTCTAGCTCTTAAAACGTTGAGAACAGTCATTCTAAGTGAAACAAAATTTTTTTCACGATTTTAATACTTCCGGTGCGGATCGACGAAGTAAAATAAAACTCTTATTATTATAGCTTTCTCTAAACGTCTTCCCCTGTTTATTCGTGAGTCAGTCTTCGTGCATTCTAACGAGATAGGATCTTTTGATATTAAGCACTTCTCCTTTGTGGCTTGAATCCAGCTAGTTATTATAACGATGTAATCTTAAACGAATATAAAGCTACATTTATATCCAACACGAGAATAATTTGTTTGTTTAAGAGTTTTAAATAAATTTAGATTTAAAGGATCATTTTGATAATAAAAGCATAATACAGAACGGATGGCCAAAATAATTTTCTGATAATAATGCAATGGTTTTCAATAGTACTAAATCATAATACATAATTATTTAGTAATATTAACTTTTTTTATTCGTGTAACACTCTTTAGAATATTAGTAATATTATCCAATTTATTGTGTTATTTTCTATATCAGAATATACATAATAAGAAATGCGATGAAATTATATTATATTCTAGGTCACAAAAATTAACATAATTCTATTTTTATGTGCCCTTTTTGTTAAAGATTATATGATTGATTACGTCATTTACATAATCAAAATATTAAAGGTATATAATTTACTAAATATTAGAATTTCGATTTATACAATATCTTATAATAAAAATATCGTGGAAAATGGCGAACAATCGATTATTGGAACGAACCGAACACAAAACAGAAACGTGGTGGTAAATATAATCTTTCGTAATTAGATTTGGGTTAGACATGAGAAAAGACATTGAATTAGTGCTTTTCAGTTGCCCTAAATCAGAAGTTCCCAAAGGGTGGGTCGCGGTAAGGAGTTGTGAAGGGTCGTTAGAACATTCCAAAACAAAAATGTATTAGTGAGATATTTATTTTTGTCCAACTAAAAATATATGAATAAAAATAATTCAACAAAAAAAAAACTATACATATTAATGTTTAAACTTTTGAAAATATTAAGCAAGCTAAACATCAAATTTCGATATTTTATCTTGCAAGTTCATCAAAAGTTTTTAACTGGAAAACTCTTATATTAGAAGTAAAATATTAAATGAAAAAAAAAATTTGGACGCCGGTCAAGTCGATTTTTTTGATGTAATTAGAAACAATTGTCAAAAAAAACTGATATATTTCAAAATCCGCCCTTTCTTTTTTTTTCGGGTCGAGGAAATTAAACGTTATATTTGTTTATTTTACGATATTTAAAAAAACAGCTTTTCTTGTGGTTGAGGTTCTTGCAATTAAGGAAAGAAACTTCTTGGCCCAAGTAAAACTAACTGTTCAAAGGAAAAACTTTATTAACATAAAAACAACAAAAGAAACAACTAATTCGCCACGCTAAAAAAAATAAAAAAATCTAAGCAATATTTCGCAAAAAGCGAACTACTAAATTTACGCATATCAATTTTTAGAAACTATGGGCGTACCAATAAAATTTAAAAGAAATTAATGCGAAAAGAAAATAGCGATAAATGAAATATTTACAAATTATTCTCTTAATATGATAAACTGAGTATAATTAAATACTGAAACTGAATTATTATTATGAATAATTCGAAGATAAGATAAATAGTAACAACTTTGTTACTCGACAAAAAGGTTGTTTGGACTACGCACATCCAAACACCAAGATATAACGTAATACATTACGTCTTAAAAGATAAAATATAATTCCTAACAATAAGGGATAAAAAAAGACGAAGCTCAGCAGGCTAATAACGAATGAATAATGATTAAATTTACAACAAATGCAATTCATTACGATACTGATGAAATAAATTCAATTAACCATTATTAAGGAAGCTAATTAAAAAGATAAAAAAATTGCAAATATTCATCAATAAAGATATAAAGATATTAAAGGATGTCACATTAGTTAAAGATGAAATAATATTTAAAGGTATGAGAAGGAAGAGAAAAAAATTTTTACTTAGATAGACGTTTTGTATTATGTTTCCTTGAATTTAGATATGACATATTTGACCTAAAGTGTTATAGAAAAAAAAAAAAAAAAAAAAAAAAAAAAAAAAAAAAAAAAAAAAAAAAAAAAACTAAAGGGAGAGAGTGCAAACGAGAAGTGACACATAAAGTGTAAGACAAAATTTTAATAACAACTCATTCAATGGTTTTCACTAACCATGTTTTGTTGAGAATTAGCAAGATAAATTTTTATAGTATTACTAACCGTAAAATAAAAATGTAAAATGAAAATAAACAAAAGTTAATTAAAATAGACAAATATTCAATATTTCCTTAAACCTTGAAGAAATTCGTGGCCCCAAAAATTTTTAACTAGAAAATTCTTTTAAAAATATTTACCTTGCATTATTATAGATCACTAATCGATTTAATGCATGTTTCAGAATTGTAGATGTAACTAAGTAGTTTAAACAACTTGGCAACATCGCTAAACATAGTAACCAACCGCAAATAAATCTGAGGGATTTTCTTCATAAAAGAGAAATTTAATGAACTATTTTATCTGGTTGATTGAAATTGGCTGGTGAGTTTTAAACTTTACAGAGATGAAATTGATTTTCCTCTGACAACCTGTGAAATTGTCATCTGCTTTTGAATTATTGAAGTTTTATTAATAGAAATGGATACACACGGTAATATATTAACATGAATAACGGATTAAACCATGACACTAAATTCCAACACGTTCTGCAAGATTCCATAGAAACCAAAATAAAGGTTAACCTTGCGTGCTGGCAGTAATTTGGGATTTTTGTAGTGATTTCATAATTTATTGGACTATAGGAACAAATAAATTTTGATAAAAAGTTCCAACTTTTCCAGGATGAAAAATAAATAATCATCTATTTACAATATGTAAAAAAATTATTAATTTACTTTAATTTTAATTTAATATGCATAAAATGACATTTGAAAATCCTGTTATGAATATGTAATAAATAACATCATAAAGGGAAATTTTCCACGTTAATAAATTAAAATAAATCATAAAACCGTACAATGTATCTAGTAAACAAATAAATCAACGTTTAACTCTGAATTGCTGTTTTAATGGATCCACAGATTTTCGAATAAACATCATCAAATAAAATATACAGTAACGTGTCAATAATGAAATACGCTAATATATTTTTCAACAAAATATAAAAAAACCGATTTTTTTTTCTCTACTATATATTTTGCTCTGAAAGAACATTTTATTTCCTGCTCTTTATTAAGTCCTAAACAATGCAGGTACATACGGAGAACGTATTTTGCCTTGTTGTTACTAATATGATTTAGATGTTAAAAGCAGCGTTACGTTGGTTGGATGAAGGTTCCCTCCCTGAGCGAGGATTGCAGCGAATTGAATTCTAGTGAATGGATGCAAATTGCTGTTTCGTCATTTGATCAAATTTCCAAAGCGAAAAACTGGTTTTAGACATGTTTGTGCTTACCTATATACAGAAAGCGGCTAAATTATTAAATGTTGTTTTGTTCGTTTTAATTATAATAGATGAATCATATCACTAGTGGTTTTTATTCGATACCAATTAATCACTATTATATTTTTGTTGTTTAGGTATCAATTTTACCACTAAATTGGTTTTTTCTATTCTTGTTTTTTGCTCTGTTCAGACCGAATACGAAACTAAAATTATAGCAAACTTGATTTAGAAAAAACATTTTTTTAATACCGTGTGTAAATAACTAATTTTACACATACTTTGTCGTGCGTAAAGTTCAACTTTATGCGTAAAATGAAATACTGTAGTATGTGTGCAAAAAATTATTACCATCTTGTTTAGTAATTAAGTCATTACTCATAGCATCTGCCACTACCGCTTGTCAGATTAACACCAAAATCTAATCAGATCTAATCTAGGGTATCAGAATCTTGTATGCAAAATCAAACATCCATCCTAATACACAATAACAGACATCATCGTGAAAATATCAAAATTGTATTCTAGGGACACTAAAACGTGTTTATCCATTGAAAACTCGCTATACAATGTAACCAGTTTTAATAGTATGAGACTTAAGTTACAATTTGTTAGTAGCTCTAATTTATGACTTATGATGGATAAGTAAGTTAAAATTATTTTTAATAATATTGCAAAATAAATGAATTGCCTGAGCGCCACTTGTCTATTATGTCTGTCTGAAGGATCCTTAGTTACATAGAAAAATGTCAAAAGAAGGTACAAATAACTAAGATTAACAAATTGAATACTTAACAATGATCAGTGAAATTAATATAATGAGAAAAAAAGTTATAATGAACAAAAAAAAAATGATTTTTTACACTACAATTAGTAAAATCAATGTAATAAAAATTTATAACAAACGATTGTGAAAAAGATAATCAAATATATACGAAATAATCAGATAAATGCAAATTTGTCGAATTGTCCTGGCCAAAGACGATTCGATAATCAAATGAAGACAAAACAAATGTCAAAATGTTTAAGAGTATATGAAATATACGCTATACCAATTTTTAGCACGATTACTATACCTCACTTATCTAAACGTCGAGAGGTAAAAAGTCGTAAATTTGGTTAAAATTTAATTGTATTATAAATAGATGGAAAAGATTTATGTAAAATTGTCATTACTAATAGCAACTATTATTTACATGCAGTTATGAGAAAAATCTATACCGGTTATCTACATCAATATGTGTGCAAAATTTCATTTAAATCGGTTCATCCGTATACTAAAAATGGTTGAAATGGATTCAGGGAACCTTATGACAGTTGAAATAAATGAAATTCAGTGATATCTACTTCCAAAATAATGGAACATAAATAATGAAATATAAAATGAAGAGAAATTAAAACCGTCAATAATTTTGAGATTCGCATTGTCCCGACACTAACTGAAATTGGTATTTGTCCTTCTATTAATTGAATTACACCTTCTGGCCAGAATTTAATTAATTTCCTTATCTTCCTGTTTATGTATTCCAAATTGAATTCACAATTGATTTTAGGCAAATTCCTAAAATCGTTTGTTGGCATATTTCATTTATTAGCAGATGTTAAAAAATATAAATAAACAATTAAAAATTTCGAAAAATTTTCATTCATAATTTATTGGACTTCCCGAAATAAATATATCAAACCATGAATTTGTATTAGTTTGTCAAAGATGACATATATTGATAGGGGATAAATATTTTTTTCATTTTGTATGTAAACGGTTTGGCATCAACAATAATCTATGTGTATACACAAATGAAAGCAATTGTCGAATGAAGGTCAGTATCTAGTTCATTTCGATCAATAATCGATAAAAAGAAAACCATTGGTTTCTTTTAATATAATATAATATCGATTTTCAATTATAAATGTTTATAAAAATAGATTTATTATATTCTAAAATAACTACTAGAGATCATTAAAAAAATATAT
Source organism: Neocrepidodera transversa (assembly GCA_963243735.1). Classification (NCBI taxonomy): domain Eukaryota; kingdom Metazoa; phylum Arthropoda; class Insecta; order Coleoptera; family Chrysomelidae; genus Neocrepidodera; species Neocrepidodera transversa. Next base: position 383,147 of record OY725341.1, on the reverse strand, counting down.
ATCCATTCAAAATGTAGTTATTTTAACCGCAAGGTTCTCTACTTGGATCTAAATTATTTTACATATATAGGGTATTTTATTATATTAAAATATTATGACATTTAAATTCGTCAATTCGGATTTTTGTGTCACACGTATAATTCTAAAGCTAACACTATTGAACGATTTATGAATATTAATATTCATAACTGTTGAAAGAACACTAAACTGCGAGCGTGATTAAATAAATTCTTGGATTTTCTCGAAGGACCAAACTTTTTAGGTAGAAGTTAAACCAATATGAATGTTAAAGTAAAAATAGTATTTGAAATAGGAATGTAATTTTTATTCCATTTTACATCGAAGATGAACAGAAAAATCATTAAGCGGCACATTAATTTAAATTATGAAACCGAAACATAAATATTTAAATAGTACTCATCACTTCACTCACTGTAAAAACTATTTACATGGTTTTGTTATGAAAACTTTTTGGGTGCGGTTAATTACACACCATTTAACTTGGTTGAAGAAACTTTTTGCTCTATTGAATGCCACTGCATCCTGTCACAATCGGTACGCGAGAGAGGTGGTTTTTTATTGGTAGGAGACATATGACGTGGTATGTAAATAGCCTTGAATTCAGAATCTTAGTGGAAGAAATATATCTATAATTTTTGTTTCTTATAATGAAGGAATAATATAAGAGAAAGATAAGCTTGCATAGCAACAGTCGCTTATGTATTTTGTTTTTGTTAACTGTATAGTAAAAGTAGACAGAAAAAAGTCTGAGAGAAAGACGGAATAATATTGTGTTGATTTTAAATCTATTTTTATATTATAAAATATTAAAATATACAATATGAACTGAAAGATTAATATAATTAATTTTAAAAGAAATATGAATTATTTTGTATTTTCTGGATAATATTCCAGTGAAAACTATTTTTTTAAATAAAAAACAATACAGAAATAAATAAATGATTTTGATTGGCAGGAACTCATTGACGCTTCTCTATTACAGTTCATTGTGCAAGGGAATGTATACGTACTAGGAAAGAGAGTAGATGGAATAAGACGTATTTCATGGTTGAAAAACCTTTTGAACTTTGTTTGGTTGAATTATTCTGAGCTGAAGTAAATAAAATATACGAGAGCCAATATACGAATTAGATATATACATTATACATTCTCGATATTAAATTTTCTCTTAAATTTTGAATATACGTCAAATCAATAATTTTATTTTTTCCTGAATTTTATTTATTCAAAATTAATATTCATCTAACCTAGATGGATATATTGGAGGCGTATAAATAAAACTTTGATTTAATTATTTTTTTATAGATATAGGGTAATGCCATTATTGGATTTTATTATATCATAAACACAGTTATATAGTCGTGTGATAAGAGCAAAATAAAAATATTACTTGATTCAAACGTCATTTTTCTTTTTTTATCTACAAAATAATAATAAAACAAATATTTATTGTATCTAAAATTTGCTGTTATACTCTAGTAATAAATTTTCGATATGGCTACCATCAAGTTATTTTTTTTTTGAAATATGGACTCTTGATAAACCGTTAAAATCCAAATTAAGTAATATATCACATTTGTCATTTTAACGACGTTTTATCTTAAATAACTAACATCATCAGTGATAATAATTTATAATTACGATTTTGTTGTAGTTTTATAAATAGGTGAAACGTGCTACCTAGATTTTCAAAGATTTTGAAAAAAAAATTGTCCAATTATGTGCTTTTTATATACCGAAAAATCAAATTTTTGCTCTACCGCCACAATGTTTTTTAAAAAATCAAAATTATGGGGTGTAGTACCATATCGATCCTGACTCCACACGGACATAGAATCTAAAATTCTGAGATAATAGCATCATAATTATGTGCTTTTTAACGATTCTATGTCCGTGCGAGGTCGAGATGGATTTCCTGTTACACCCTGTAATTTTAATTTTTTTAAAAAAACATTGTTACGGTCAAGCACAAAATTTGATTTTTCAGTACACAAAAAAAAACATAATTGGACATTTTTTTTTTAATTTTTGAAAATCAGGGTATAGCACGGTTTCAATTTTTATAAATTAATTTTGAAAACTAATACAATATTGTACTTCAATTAACGTCAAAAACAACTTTAAAAAACAATTAGCCAAGAACGAAAATGTACTTATTTAACTCAATATCTGGAAACATTTTCGTTTCCTATTATGTAACCATCTACTACCTTTAAATTTCGGATAAACCCAAAATAATTGACAAAAACGACGTAAAGACCTGCCGGTGGAATAAAGTTGCCGCTGTAAGCCAATAGAAGATTCTCTTTAATTACGTAAAATAACCCAAAATAAAATCAGAGTAATTTGTATGTGTTTCTCAATCTTAAGGATATAAGATTGTTTCTATTTTATATAGTTTATGTTTTCCATAAATCCCGCTTATAATAAATTACCCAATTTAGTAAGGAAAACTCAATTTTAAATTTTTATTACATCCATAAACATCAAAAAAAAAGTTTTAATTGTAATTTGTAACGTAATTTTGAAACAAAACTTAGGAACGTAATTTTTAAATATCCACACTTCTTTTTAGCCGAAAATTCAAAACAACTTACCATCCAAATAGATTTAAATATTGTGGAACCGTTAATTTTATTATTTGACTTAATAAGGATCAGTCAGATGTGTCGTGCAGTCTTTATGTCTGTAGGCGCTCGATCCATAGCGACATTCGACGCCAAAAAAAAAATATGAACACTGAAGGACAATCAACTCTTATATTTCGGTATAAAAATCTATTCTTCTTGGTTAAAATCATGTTTTTTTGATCTGTTGCAGTAAATTAATTTTTAAATTAACTAGGGATTATATATGTATTTCATAAACAAGCCAAAGCTTTGAAGTTTTCAACTATGAAATACGTCACTTGCATTTGCTCAGAGGTAATAGTCCAATTTAACGTAATATATTAGATTGACAATACAATTATCAAGGGATTTGTAGGTATACAATAATAATAATAATAAAGTTTATATTGTTTAAAAAACTAATTGTTTCTATTACTAGCTAATAAGTTGATTATTATTATAGTAGAAAATTAATTAAAACATATAAATAAGGTTTCAATTATTAGGTAAATGAGAAAATTCTATTGAAATATTCAACTTTTATTCAGTTAATTAAACATATTTTATGATCAAATTGCTTTCCAAAAAATACAACGTATACAACGTGACTGGCATTTTATTGTCAAGTTGAATCAAGAAATTTTTAATTTTATCATTTATCAATAAATTAATTAATCATTCAATAATTAATTAATGAGACTGAGAATGTTTTTGAAAATATACACTTCGACCATTACTATATATGTTTCATCCTTATAGGAATCATCAGTGATACTTTATCGGAATGCATACTCTATATACCCTAAGTATTTCTATGTACTGCGTGTCATCTATTGACGCCAAGTTGTACTTGGCCAGTGGATTTTATTCTAATAAGCGGTTTTGTCCGGTTGGTATCTATCAACCTACGATAGATGTCGTGAGTATCTACCATTTTTGTAATTAATGAAAAATTCTTTAGTTAATGAATTTAATTATTAATTAATGAATTTAATGATTCATTAATCAATAAATGTAATATTTAATTAATTTATAAATTAATTGTGATTTTATCATTAATTCATCCATTCATTTATTAATTTTAGTTTCATGTAATAATTAATTATTCAAACGTTTATTAATAAATTTAGGTAAAAAAACATCTAAAAATTTATAAAAAATATGGATTTTATCTTTGTTTAAATATATTACTACAAACAAATAATTTAGGTTAATAATCAATTTATTGTATTTTTTTATAAATTGAATAATATTTTACTGAATTATTAACAAAATGAAAGAAAAAAATAGGTTATATTGTTTAATATTTATGTAGTTGTTCTATAACTAGGTCGAGGCCAAACGTCCACTAAATAATTGAAATAAAATTGATTCTTAGGAACCAATTTCATATTTATAACGACATTTTTTTATAGAAAATTATATATCAACATAAATATTTTGAAAGAAAAATACTATTAGTGTCAGTCAATTAGTAATTCCTCTATATGGATTTTATATATATTCTTTGCAAGAAGCATCAAATAGACACCATTTTATACATGCATCTAGCGCCTGAAATTTCACTTTGCTTTTGATTTTAAGTTGAGCGCATTTATTTTATTAAAAAAAGTTTGACTATATAAATCTAACCTGTGTATAAAAAAGAAATTAAAAAAAGATACACCTTACCACTGTACCACATCTCGTATCACAATGATAGGTAATCAAACTTTCAAGTTAACGTACAATAACAAAAGCAAAGTGGAATTTCAGGCGTTGTTATATGAATTTAAAATTTGTTCTACACTTACAAATATACATATATACGCATTATTGTGTGTTCTTTATTTGGAAATCGATCAGCGTAAAGTCTATTGAATTGGCATGTTTTACCTTAAATTAAACTGTCATTTTAGTTTGTGTAAGCATGTACACAACAGAAATTAATTTTCGTCATTCTCTTTCATGACCGCAAACTAATATCAAAATATCAAGTACACGGATTATATACATGGGTTAACACAACATTTAAGGTTGCGCTGCTTTCGCTTTCTAAATTAATTTAACAGGGTGGATCGGTCCCCATATTCAACGCATCATCATTTCTTGTTTTCTCCTTCCATCTTGTAACTCCTGCTCTATTCTACCTCTGTCAACCACTTCGATCTGCGTCTTTTACTTCTTCTTTTTCCTCCTGGCTGGCATTGTTACTGCTTTTGCTTCTTGTCTCCATATGTTTTGTAACCAGTTTTAATAGCAAGAGACTTAAGTTACAATTTGTTGGTAATGAATAGCTAGCTCTAATTTATGAGTCAGTATGAATAAGTGAGTTAATATTATTTCAAAAGTATACCGACAAGTTGATCCCCCACTAAATCATCTAATTGCTTAGTTGTTGATCAATCAAGAAAATTTATTTCCTGGAAAGGAGTCAAATAAAACAGGTAGAAATAAACTAGTGAATGTCAAAAAGAAAGGTACAAATAATTAAGATTAACAAATTGAATACTTAACAATGATCAGTGAAATCAATATAATGAGAAAAAGAGTTATAACGACAAAAAAAAATGATTTTTTTTACGCTACAATCAGTAAAATCAATGTAATAAAAATTTATAACATACGATTGTCAAAAAGATAATCAAATATATACTAAATAATCAGATAAGTGTAATTTGTCGAATTGTCCTGGCCATAGACGACTCGACAATCAAATGAAGATAAAACAAATGTCGAAATGTTTAATTAAAAGTTCACAAAAGTTGTATGGTGAAACAAAACAATCAAAAAAAAATTTTGATTGGGCTAAATGAAAAAATATAACTTCGATGGACGAAATTTCGTAAATTTTACACACTGATAGAATTGAAATTGTCTCGCACAGATCGTCAGCGCATCAAACAAATGAAAATCAAAGTTTGTTAAAGAATAGTTTACAAAGAAAAATGTCAAAAAAAGTTAAAAAAGATTAATAAATTGAATATTTAAGAATGATCAGTGAAATCAATATAATGAGAAAAAAAGTTATAATGAATAAAAATAATGATTTTTTACACTACAATCAGTAAAACCAATGTAATAAAAATTTTAACAAACGATTGTGAAAAAGATAATCAAATATATACTAAATAATCAGATAAGTGTAATTTGTCGAATTGTCCTGGCCAAAGACGACTCGACAATCAACTACTTGATTCATTGAACTTATCTTTATTATATCTTCTCCATTCGGTTCTTCAAATTAAATAAATATTAAAATGACAGTTCCTACCTACTTGATTCCAATTATTGTAATTACTTAAAAAATTATAAATGTTTATGTACGGTTTTTATTTAGAATCACTTATAAAAAAAAACCGAATTTTGAATTTTTTATGACTTTTAAAATGCCACTGTCCTATTTAAACAGCATAAAAGATTCAACTCGCGTATACTAGTATATTTTTTTTGTAACTGAGCTAGATACATTGGAGAAATGAGAGTAGATATGTAAACATGGACAATTGTAAATAGTTTTAATTAAAATATTAACGTGACAGTGCACATTTATGCGTCGGTGATGTATAAATATAATTGTACAACTAAATTGAAAAGCCTGATACTACGTTGGAAATATTTACATTGTAAATTTTGCGAGGATGAACCGAGAATTAAAAAAAATGAGCAAAACACGAATCGTATTTTGCTGGAAAGAACAATTTAATTTTTATTGCTTGTTTTATGAGTTTATTTTCATTAAAAGAATTTTTCCACGACCGCTTTTACTATGATATCAAATTTAAGTCCAGAGAGATGCATTTATTCCGAGTGGTTTTTTTATTATTATAGTTTGCACCAATTGTCATCAACTTCCATCCTCCATGACGCTTTATAGTCGTGCTTGGACGTTGATATGTAATAACAGAATTAGCGACGTTTATTTGAAATTGTAAAAAAAAGGAATTAAAGAGTTATTGAAGTTTTTATTTGCTGTGAAGTTAGTAAACTAAGTGTAGTTTTTATTTTTTAATTAAGATTTTGATTTTCTCTAAAAATTATTATTTTTTTAAATAAAGAATGTCATATTATTTAAGCAAACATTTTTTAATCTTTATTACTTGAGACCTGGATAAATTTCACTGGAATATTATCCAGAAAATAGAAACTAATTCATATTTCTTTTAAAATTAATAATATTAATCTTCCAGTTCATACTAATGTGTATTGTTGCATATTTTAATATTTTATAATCTAAAAATAGATTTAAAATCAAAACAAGATTATTCCATCTTTCATGAATTTTTAAATGTCTACGTGCAAAATGCTGTTAATAAAAATAAAATACATAAACGACTGTTGCTATGCAAGCTTATCTTTCTCTCATATTATCCCGTCATTATAAGAGATAAAAAATATAGATATTTTTCTCCCGTTACGATGCTTAATTCAAGGCTATGTACATACCACGTCATATGTCTCCTACCAATAAAAAACCACCTACCCTACTCTCCGTTCATGAAAAACTTATCATATAAAGTGTTTCTTCACATGAACTATTTGTCAAAGAAAGTCTTTAAAATTAATAATATTTTGTACATTGGACAATTTTTTTGTTTCTGCCATTTGGCAAACTAAAAAAAGTTTTTTTGGCAAGTTGAATAAAATTTTGGCAGTTTTTGGAACTAGATCAAAGATATATAATATTTAACAACACCATTTTTTTTAAACAATTAAAACCTTTTATAATTAAATTCAAGCCTGCTGTTTCATCTTTCATTAATATTTTGAGACGTTTAATCCAAACTCGAAATTCACTTTTATTTGTTATCATCAAAAATTAATTTCTTCTCATCCGTAGCTAAATCAAATCGAAACGACGAGAGAGCGGGATTATTAGACAGAGACGAAAATACGAGCTAAATTTTAATAATTGAATTTCTCCATTTGCCGGATTTTATTATTCAAAGCAAAATTTGCATCTGATTTTACCACAAGCATTTCTGTACTTGTAATAAACAAAGTTGTCAATAATTCAAATCTTCATTACAAAACAGGCAAAGGCATAAATCAAAAATTTATTCGAATGGAACAAAATGTGCATTTTTAATACGAAATTTTTATTCTCTAATCATTAGGTTTATAAATTGTATAAACGTGTAATTCTATACTTTATTGGTACAAATAATGTTGTCTTGAGATTTTTTTTTTAAATCGGAACATAAGAAAATCCAATTTCTGCGCGGATTTGTAAAATAAACTGAAGAGTATCAAGTTATGAATAATTCAGACACAGTCAGGCAGCAAGAGAAAATTGAATAAAAAAATATAATTAATTTAGATAAGGTCTAGAGCTACGTATTGTGTCAAAATGATTTATTTGCTTGAAATGAATAATATGATTAAAGGTGAGTAAACAAAGAATCTTTTTTTCTACATATAATACTATCTGATACTATCCAATATTTTAATGTTAAAGTGTAATTAAACCACTATTTTAATATAAAATCGATTTTTTTTTGACGGTATCGAGTATAGAACAAAATATATCGATTCTTATATATTTATTAATTAAATAAAAATAGAAGTAATCATTCAATTCAAAGTTTCTTATAACTATAATACACGCCAACAAGACATTATACATGAACCTTTTCTGGATAAATTTCACTGGAATATTATCCAGAAAATACAAAATAATTCATATTTCTTTTAAAATTAATCTTCCAGTTCATATTAATGTCTATTATTTTAATATTTTATAATTAAAAAATAGATTTAAAATCAACACAATATTATTCCGTCTTTCTCTCAGACCTTTTTCTGTCTACTTGCAAAATACTGTTAACAAAAATTAAATACATAAGCGACTGTTGCTATGCAAGCTTATCTTTCTCTTATATTATTCCATCATTATAAGAGACAAAAAATATAGATATTTTTCTTCCCGTTACGATTCTTAAATCAAGGCTATGTACATACCACGTCACATGTCTCCCACCCAAAAAGTTTTCTGAGTTCTCATAACAAAACCATGTAAATAGTTTTTATAGTGAATGAAGTGATGAGTACTATTTAAATATTTATGTTTCGGTTTTATAATTTAAATTAATGTGCCGCTTTATGATTTTTCTGTTTTTATTTTAACATTCATATTGGTTTAACTTTTACCTAAGAAGTTTGATCCTTCGAGAAAATCCAAGAATTTATTTAATAACGCTAGCAGTCTAGTGTTCTTTTAACAGTTATGAATACTAATATTCATAAATCGTTCATTTTCTACGACTTTCGGTAACTCAACAATCTTTTTTATTTGACCATTAATTATGTGCTCTAAAAAATACACTGTGATTAACTTGGCATTTTAAAAGAAATAATTTAATGGATTCTACTACTTACTTACTTCAACATAAATAACAAAAAGCGAATAAATGTATTCTATTCTTATTAATTATGTACTACGATACTGCTGGTTCAATAGTAATTTCAGAATAAATTAAAAGTTTAAAAGCCGTGAACTCTGACCTACAAACTAACCAAATATCTTCTCTATAAAGAATTTCAATAAAACGATATCATTTTCTCGTTTATTGTTTCTTTAGAGTTTAATTATTATTTTACTTTATTTTAAAGGTCATCAGAAGAATATTGAAAAATTTTAAATATCTTAAAATCGTTACCCTACTAGTTAATATCAATCCTTATTTCTTTTCTTAGTTGAAAATCAATACTTTCATCGTTTTATACAAAGCTGAATGATGTTTTTATAATATTAATAAGTGTATACACAAATTAAAAGTGCAAATTAAATCCTAGTTGCATCGCCCCTCTACTTTCGGATTGAAGCAATGGGTCACCTATAGAGACTTAAAATACAATAATTATAGTTTGTTTAACCATCCTCTGCCGTTACATTATACACTGTTCAACTTTATCTCTTAAACATCAAATGGATGAGACGGAATTATGACGTTATTAACGTATTTCTTAACTAATGTTATTTATTACTTTTGACAGTTCAATTATTTTTTCATTGTCAAAATACCTTCTTGGTATTATAATCAGAAAGAGCAAAATTTCAATGCTGGAATACCGGTTTTTCCGTTAAATGCAGTCTACAGCGTTAGGGTTCACCCCAAAAATATAATCGTATAATACATTTTTAATAAATATTATACAACAAATCAGTAAAAAAAAACAGGTTTCAAGTTAAAAATATTACTAAATTATGTAAAAAGATCCACAATAAATTTGTAACTCCGTAAAAAATTATTAGGAATTTAGTATTTGTAGGTCGATAGAATGCTTTTAATTAAAATTATATAGGCATGAGTAGTATAACAAAACCGTTTCTAGATAGGAAGAGAGGCGACTTTGACCTTGGTCGATGTCAAAGCCAAGGTCAACATCAAGGTCAAAGTCGCCGCTCCTCTTAACCAGAAACGGTTTTCTTATACTACTACATATCACAAATTCCCATATAATAAGGTTGTTAATTAATTCAATAGTTAAACTCTAAAGGTTGATGGATTGTTCCGTGATAACATATATGGATTATCCTTAACTACTGGTTTCCATACCAATCACATATAAATTTTCAATGACGGCTTTTGTTGTATTCATGCGAGCTCAATCATAATAGAGGAAACACAATTCGGATAATTATTTGTTTTGGCTTATATACAGATTTAAAATAATAATAATAGATGGCATCAAGAATAGAATATAAATATAAAACAAAACAATTTCTAGATATTAAAAAAAATCCTTTCTCATAAAATAGAACATTATATTACTGTTGATAACCTTTTCTCTATAGTTTCTTTTTCCCAGAACTCATTTACGAGAAAAGTATGAATCGAGTTACGCTACAAACTTCGTTATCGTCCAATAACTTCCCATCATTTTTTTTGCGTTCTTTGCCATAAAATATATAATCCAATTTTTGATACTAAAGCGAAGTCAAGACCTCAATCATATTATTATTATAATACAGTGTGTGAACGAATTATGAATATTAGTATTCATAACTGTTGAAAGAACACTAGACTGCGAGCGTTATTAACTAAATTCTTAGATTTTCTCGAAGGACCAAACTTTTTAGGTAGAAGTTAAACCAATATGAATGTTAAATAAAAACAGTATTTGAAATAGGAATGTAACTTTTATTCCATTTTTTCCAAGTACGAACATGAACAGAAAAATCATAAAGCGGCACATTAATTTAAATTATGAAAAAGAAACATAAATATTTAAATAGTACTCAACACTTCACTCAGTGTAAAAACTATTTACATTTTTTCTTGTTGTGAAAACTCAGAAAACTTTTGGGGTGCGGTTAATTACGCACCATTTTACGTAGTTGAAGATACTTTTTTGCTCTATTGAATGCGACTGCATCTGTTCACAGTTGGGATGCGACAAAGTGATTGTGCTCTGAGGAGGGTTGCTGGTTTTTTATTGGTAGGAGACATGTGACGTGGTCTGTACATAGCTTTGAATTCAGAATGTTGGCGGGAAAAAATATATCTATATTTTTTGTCTCTTATAATGATGGGATAATATGAAAGAAAGATAAGCTTGCATAGCAACAGTCGCTTATGTATTTTATTTTTGTTAATTGTATATTGCAAGTAGACAGAAAAAAGTCTGAGAGAAAGACGGAATAATATTGTATTAATATTAAATATATTTTTAGATTTTAAAATATTAAAATATACAATAATGAATAGTATGAACTAAAACATTAATATTATTAATTTTAAAAGAAATATGAATTATTTTGTATTTTCTGGATAATATTTCAGTGAAATTTGTCCAGTGTGAGTTATTTTAATTGGAACTGGTCCTGTAAATTTTCTAGTTATATACAGATTTTTTAAAGTGATGTAGAGAATACAAAGCTCTACTGGACCATAAAGTTTCATGACTAAAAATACATTTTTAAGTCACACCAAAATAGTACAATTGTATTACCGATTTTTTATTAAAAATCTGAGTAGGCTACTCCATTGTAGGTGGTACAATAAGTACTAATTAATTTATTTTATTATTATGAATTTTTATTTTTTTTACACTGCATTTTTTTATAATTAAAAGACTTATATGTATGTAGTTTCTAATTTGTACACTCTTTATTATTAAAACCATCGAACATTAATTAATGAGATCATTAACAAGATTTCTTTTTCATAAAATTAATTTTAATGAAGAAAAACTTTCCGGTTGCTTATAATGTATCCGTGTACATGCTGCAAGCGTATAATTTCTTTTTGCAGAGTATTTTACATAAGAACACAATTTGCTGAATGTCGCACGTTGCAATCATGATGTCGCCAATTTTCATTGGATTTTCCGATGGGTTTACGATCGTAACTAAATTGGAATGCAATCTTAATAACAACCTATTTTCGTTATCAGAATGCTTATTGAGATATTTTGTGTTCTATGTCGTTGAATTTGGAGTAGAGACGACGAACATTTTATCCAGATAATATTTATTAGTAATTCATAAAATCCGTTTGTGAATTTTTAATTAATTCCCTATAACGTGCAATTCCTACTCATTTTGAATTATAAAAAGAGGGTACCCCCACCTATACTCCTAACGATTTTGTCGATAGTGGACGCTGCCCGGAGCAACTCGTCTTCGCATTACAATGGCTAATGGTCTAAAAGATCGTTACAAAATATAGAAAAGTTAAACTTTATTCATATGAATTGATGAATTAAAAGACAGAATATTTGGCAATATTAACTGATTTTCCAGAACTAAAATAATTTTATAAATTATTGTCAAATATAGAGAATTAGTAATTGGCAAATTCATATTCGACGAATTACTATTAAAAGATAATTAAAGTTATGAATTTAATATATCGCAGCTATATTTAATTATTTTAGTACCTTGTAATAAACCTATTGGTTGGGAACGAAACATCAAAGTTTAATTAACAGCAATTTTAATTGCATTTGTGGGCTACTAAACTAGAGACCAATTCACATTAATTTTATATATATATGTATAAATAAGTTTTTTATTTTAAGTTTTATAATGATTAGATTAAAGAATGAATTAAACAAAACTTTAATTTTAAATTAAGGGCGCCATCCATTCGACATATTCACATAATAACATATTACATATATTCACTTTTTTTACTAACTTTATGTTTTATACTATATCCAACGATGAAAAATTTTATGAGTTATCACGACTATACCAGAATGACTTTTATCTAATAATCCGTTTCCGTACGTTCCAAGCACGGTCTTAATAATATCATCGTATATAGAGATTTATAAACGAAAGATAATTGAAAGCAATCCATATTGAAATATTTTAACTACTCAATATCGAATTGAAATTTTTTTCTAAATGGAATATACGAGGATATAAATCATTTAATAATAAAATTGAGTTCAAATTCAGACTGGAAGAAGATTACGCTCACAGAATTTAAATGTGTTTGATATTTTCAAAATAATTTTTGTTGTAATAAAAATTGGGAATTTGAATACATGGTCTTGTTTCCTTAGTAACCATGAATAAAAAATCAAATATGAGGATTTTTCGTGAAACAGTTAAGAATTGATACAGAAAATTTTAGGGATGTTTAAATGCTCACAAAAATTTACGTACAGTCATTCATTATTTTTTTTTGTTAAATTTTCATCAATCTAGAAATTTAATGATTTTCTATTAAAAATCTTGTTACGTTTTTTTGTTCCACCCTGTATTTTCATTATTCTTCTATTCAATAGATTATAGTTTCATACTCGCTTGATGTTCTCTTCTTATTTCTTCGCGTCATGTCCCTCTCTTCTATTTACCTACTGAGTCAAAATAATCAACTTTATATCGCCTGTGTTGCTTACCGAAGATTCCTTTTTTTTTCTCCTCATTCTATAGGTTATTTTTGGTTCTTTCATTGGAAACGATTTTTTTAATCTGGAAAGTTTGTTTAGTTCATCAGTAGCGTAATGAATTGAATTTGTTGTAGTTAATTATTATTCATTCATTATTAGTACGCTGAGCTTCGTCTTTTTACCATCCCTTATCGTTAAGATGTAATGTATTACGTTATATCTTGGTGTTTGGATGTGCACAGTCCAAACAATCTTTTTGTCAAGTAACACGTTGGGCGCCAGAGATTTTTTTTCCTTTTTTTTGAAAAAAAAACTTGGTTCTTCATAAGGTTGAAGCCCTTGCAGTTGTGGACAAAAAAACATTTTGTTCCCAGCATAATCAACTGCCCAGAGGAACTTCTTGGACCAGGCGAAACAAACTTTCCAGAGAAAAAAAAATGTCCCCAATGAAAGAACCAAAAAACCCTATATAATGAGGGGGAGAAAAAAAGAAATCTTCGGTAAGCAACACAGGTGGTAAAGAGAAGAACATTATTAATATGGGAAAGACATATTATATTATAGGAATACCATTAAGCTAGTATGAAACTATAATCTATGGAATAGAAGAATAATGAAAATACAGGGTGGCGCAAAAAAACGTAATAATCTCTATAAATTTAGTAATTAGAGAATAGTACAGAGATATACCATAAAAGAATATATAGAGATGAGTTTAGTTTGTGTATATCCCTGTGAACAAATGAAGAATTAATTTAACCCAAAGCGTAGTAAACATTTTTAAACAGTAAAGTATATTTTTTTACCACATAATCCATTTTTAAGGTACGTATTTGTTATGTTGCTTAGTGTGCCTTGCACGTGCATGAATTAATTTTAGTTATTTTATAAATTTTCTAAAATATTAAAAGGGATTAAATACTATGTATTTAAACTATATTCTCTTTTAAAATAAATTATTAGAAAATATAAATACAATGATAATATGCATGTTTTTATAGAAGATATTATAATTTCATACTATCAATAATTTAACTTCCCCAGAATGTCTATGTACTTCTTCCGGCTGCACAATCTGCGCAGAGCGGCCGAAGAGGATAAGAAAAAGAAGTTGCATCAACAGAAACAGAAGCAACGTCGTACTTTTAATCGACGTCATCACCGCTACACCGGCAACGCAGCACTTACCTTGGCACCAAGTAGATTGTTCGAAAGGCCTCCGCTCACTCCTAGCGACTCCTTGGACGAGGTGGCGTTGCAGATTCCCAGGTGCTTCATCTATGTAAATACGAGTTCGTATATGTTCCGTGTGATTTTTTTTCCGCTTATTTCGATCTATGTGTCTTTCGCGAGTAGATGAGCAATAAGATATCTGGTATAATCATTCATTTTTCTGAAATCTTTAAAATTCTTGAATTTTTTCTGCAATCTTATATTTTATTAATCCTAAAATTAAATTTAAATAGAATGAGATGTACGTATCTAAATTTAATATATAAATGTCTAATTAGTAGATAGTTTAGGCCGGTACTGATACAGGTATAGGGAATTTAATGTCTTAGAGATAGTTGATGCAGAAATTCAATGTGTCAGAAAGAGAGAGTCTATTCTTCAGGTTTGTCAGATCCATCTGCACGTCAACATCCTCTGGTATCTGCTACGTTATCGATATTGCCCTCTCTTTCTCTGACACATTGAATTTTTGCATCCTCTCTGTAACACATCTATACTTATATTATTAACAACATAGCTTATCTACTCTTAATTTAGAATTACAAATATTTTCGATTTTTTTTCTCATCTACTCTATTCGAAAATTTAAACATGCATGTCAGTTATTAGGAATTCTATTCTATTATTTCTATTGATCTGTTCGATGCCATTGCACTACTCTTTTTTTATTCTTTTAGTCTAAGTAAATGTTAATTGCAAGATTTAAAAAAATTGCGAATAGTTATAAAAATAATAAATAAATAAATTCCATATCTGTCTTTAATCTTTTGGTGCTTACACCTTCGAGTTGATATTTTTTTAATATATTTTTTTCTTTTTATTAAATAAAACTCTTGTGCTTCCTATCTTATTTCTAGAACTCCGCAAGTCTAATATTTCACGCGAAATTGCTTTTCTGTATACCTTAAATTTTGTTGTGCCATCTGGAAGGCAAAAGCGAAACTTTATTGCCACAGCGGCATTATTGATTGGCAATATAGTTTGTCGTTATAAATTTCTTCAGCGCGTAGAGCTCGGTATCGATTTCACGTAAAGTCGAATTCAAAATACTTTGGATAATTTACGCGTACCATAAAATATCATTGTAGTGAAATAAATTGAAATTAAAAAAAAAAGTAAAAATCTCAAATTTTCTTAACAGAATTTTCCTGCGAGAGTGTAAATTGATTCAACAACAAAGTTAATTGTACAACATAAAATATTATATCTCCATAAGACACATGTCTGTTGCTCTCTAATGCCAATTATATAGGATAATCATCAAAGAGATTGGAAACTAGAATAAGAGAACACAATAACGATTATAATAAAAACTACTGAGCCGATTGACACCAAGCTTGGTATACATCTTAGGTCAAGAGTTCAGATTAAAAAATCGATTTTATTAGATTGTGGCTCGTGCTAAACGTCTACTCGTACGAAATATGCCACTTTCCACTCTACTTATGTAATATACCATTTATTATCGATTGCCCGGTTCTGGATCACTTCCATCGAGTTCTTTCACTTCGCGAAAAATGTAGCACTCCTTGGATGAAAAGAAGCACCCTTTTTTTTCAACTGGATGTCCTGCTACATAGTTCTTTTAAAAATAACAACAATATAGTCAGTCCACATAAGTTCAGTTATATGAATGAAATAAAATAATGTAATACTTGGGCTAATAATAAAAGACTAGCTTCGTTTCATCACCCTAAAAGCAACCCTAATCGATTTAATTTTTGCCTTTTTGTCATGAAATTACCCCTAATAGACGTAATAAGTGCCTTTACCTGATCGAAAGCGGATCGAGACCTGTTCAAAGCGTATCAAAATCTAATTGAAATCATAATGTCCATTAGGGGTAATTTCATGACAAAAAGGCAATAATTACGTCGATTAGGGCTTCTTCGGCTAGGTGAGAGAACTCCATGGAAATGGTCCAATATCGACATAGCTATACTACTTAAAACTTTTATTTCTTTTTAAAACTTCCCCATTTATATATAATAGTACTAAAATAAATTTTGTCAACATATTATATATGATTTTATATAAATTGTTGGTGAACGATTTATGAATATTAGTATTCATAACTGTTGAAAGAACACTAGACTGCGAGCGTTATTTTTAAATTCTTAGATTTTCTCGAAGGACCAAACTTTTCAGGTAGAAGTTAAACCACTATGAATGTTAAATAAAAACAGTATTTCAAATAGGAATGTAATTTTTATTCCATTTTTTCCAAATAAGAACATGAACAGAAAAATCATAAAGAGGCACATTAATTTAAATTATGAAACCGAAACATAAATATTTAAATAGTACTCATCACTTCACTCACTGTAAAAACTATTTACATGGTTTTGTTATGAAAACTCAGAAAACTTTTTAGGTGCGGTTAATTACACACCATTTTAATTAGTTGAAGAATTGATTTTGCTCTATTGAATGCGACTGCATCCTTTCACAGTCGGTATGCGAGAGAGCTGGTTTTTTATTGGTAGGAGACATGTGACGTGGTATGTAAATAGCCTTGATAAGCTTGCATAGCAACAGTCGCTTATGTATTTTGTTTTTGTTAACTGTATATTACAAGTAGACAGAAAAAAATCTGAGAGAAAGACAGAATAATATTGTGTTGATTTTAAATCTATTTTTAGATTATAACATATACAATAATAGACATTAGTGTAAACTGAAAGATTAATATTATAAATTTTAAAAGAAATATGAATAATTTTGTATTTTCTGGATAATATTCCAGTGAAATTTATCCAGTTGGTCATCATCCTTTCAACGTAACAAAATCAAAAAAAAGTTTCAACAGTTTAAGTATACCCTCGTCTTCGTTCAGTTTACATCGGCCCTCAGGGTCTTTAACTCTCTGGAGATTCTATCAAGATACGTATGTTTTTATGCTTGGTTAACCTATAATTTTATATTTGCTGATGGTATCTTAAAGTCAGAACAATGAAATGGTCAAAAGAAAAATTTTTAATTATTTTTCCAATTAAAATTAAAAAATGAAGCTAATTAATTTTCAAACCACTACAAAATAGGTTGTATCTAGTCATCAAGTAAATCAAAGTAAGAATTAATTATGAGATATTCGGTATGGAATAGAAACAGAAGGATTAAATCGTGTTGTCAATTGTTTATGACACTGCGACGTATAATTAATTAATTTTGAACAATTTGAGTATTTGTCGACAAAGTTCTATAGTATAAGTCTGTTTATTACCTTTGAAATTAAATTGCCAAGCGATATAGAGCGGTTGTTAACCGCAAGTGTGTCTAATAATAAATAGATATAATTTAATAGAAAGCGTAATATGTGAGATTGAGGATTAATTCACTTTATAAACCACTTTATCATTAGCATTTTATTTTCAATTATTTTTTTTCCATAACTTTAGAAAAAATTACATAAGATTTTTTTGTTCAAAACTAATTTTAATAAAGACATTACTTACGGACACCCTATATGTATTAAGAATATATATTCTACATTCAATAAAAAAAAAACTATATTATAAATTGATATAAAATCAATATAGTAATTTAAATTGCATGGTTTTAAAAATTTTTTTTTTTTAATCAACGTTACAGCAATTTTTTGATTATACTGCTTTTACGTGTCTCGATTTCCCGTAAATGCTTTGATTATAATTTGATTTTGTTCTGGTAATCAAATATTGGACTGTTTGTGCGGAAAAGTGACAAAAGTTCAATTCTTCTCGAATTTAAGGGATTCGTTTTTGGATTGAAAGTTTCAAAGTAAATAATTTGATTTTCAATTTTTTGCTGTTTACCAAGATTCAATTTCGAGGTCTGATTTGATTTAATTTTGTTAATTAAAATATAGCAAAGCACATAAAGATAATAATCAATAAATTATCTAAATGAATTTTTTTTGTACCTGTCGAAAATTTAAAACGTCAGCTACTGATTTGTCTTTACCAGAAAGATAAAAGAAAATATATATAAAAATACCAGAAATTCCGTGGAAGAATCAATCAATGAAAGTAAAATTGACTGATTGTGGCAAATACAAAGAACATAAATGATTTAGTTTCGAACTAGAAATTCCTTTATTCGAGGAGTTTACAAAGTAAATTAGGAATTTGCTTTAACAATAAAAGCTTGTATGTTATTTGAAGAAATTCCCGAAAATAATTGAGAAAAACAGGTGAATTTAATTTCCAATAAAACAGAAATGCGAGAAAAAAAAAACAAAAATGCGGTCATTACATATTATATTAATTCAAAAATTTAAACCATCCTATATAAAAATTCTGAGTCTATTATTCTTAGGAAACTGCGAACATCAGTTCAATTATATTTACCCAAGACTCGGCGAACTATTATATCTAACGAGCTTACGTATTAGTAGCGCTTGCCTCAATTTTCCTGGAATAATGGACTTCGAAACGTAACATCCTCTTATAACTTATTTTGAGATACAGGATCGCATAAGAATTTTTTTTAATTACTAGAATTTCTTTGATCAAAAACGTATTAATTGCATAAAGAATAAGAAAAATACAATTAGAAACCTTTCAAGAATTTCAATCAAAAATTTGGAAAATTTCAATTTCATGCCCTTGAGACTTTGGTTCTGCCCATGATTTTTGTTTACGTCACATTTATACTACAATGCCGTTTTCCGCGTGTAATTTGGACTAATAGTAACGAGGTTAGATCCTAATGCCCTTTTGTCTTTTGATCTGTATATGTTTTTTGTTTACATACTTATTCTCAAAATTCGACTATTATTAATGAAGTTAAACGCTAATGTCCTTTTGTCCTTCCTATAAACCATATTTTTGCGTATAATTATATATCACGTTTATAATACAGTACCGTTTGTCCCACCTAAATCTGACTATTAATAACGAAATTAGACGCTAGTGAAATTTTGTCTGTTGGATATGTGTATGATTTTTGTTCACGTATATATTTCAAATATAACGCCATTTTTCGCGTTCAATTTGGACCAATATTAATGAAGTTGGACCCTAATGCCCTTTTGTCTTTGGGTTTGTGCATTATTTTTGTTTATGTATATATTTTACGTCATATTTATACTACAATGCCGTTTTCCGCGTGTAATTTGGATAAATAGTAACAAAGATAGATCCTAATGCCCTTTTGTCTTTCGTTCTGCGCTGATTCTTTTTGTATTCTACGTCACATTTAAAATATAGCGCCGTTCAATTTGGACCAATAGCAACGAAAATATATCGATATAACACTCTCTCGCTTTTGCACACTGCAACACTGCATCCTATCTCTTTCTCTAACACATTGAATTTCCTATACATATATTTGTAACGGCCTAGACTATCTACTGGTGCTATCCGAAGATGTTTAAAATCAGGTAACTCCTTGTCTTAAGATAGCGTAATATACCTGGTGGCCCAGAAAACTTACAGTCTCTGTATAAACTAGAAATCTAGGAAACTATAATTTCGACCCCCGTAAGCTTCCCGGTACCACCCTTAATCTTACTGGAATCTAGCAAATCAGAAATGAGAGCATTTTACTAAGCGAACTAAGAAGGGCGGATCTTTTATTACAAATTTTATTTCCAGTAAGTGCTGCCCTCTGGGCAAATTTGAAAGAGTTTACTTGAATTTAATTATGCGATATATGATCGACTAGCTATGTAATTAGAATCCGTGCCATATAATATTAAGTCTGGTCTCTCGAGACAGATTACAAATCATGAACTTTGAACTTTACAGGGATGGAAAAATTCGCCAAAAAACCATCATCCAAAGCCGTCTTCCAATTTCTTATCTAATACCTAAATACGTTGTTTTATATTTTGTTATGTTGTGAGCCCGTTGGCTTTTTCTTTTTGTAGGCCCTTCTGAGAAGGACAACCTTTGTCCTATTGATTTATATATCCTGATAAATATTTCTAAAGTGACTGTATGTATTGAATTCTAATTTTTGACAATTTATTACTTCCTTTATGTCGAATATAATTTACTAAGACCCCCCTGAGTAACGTACTGTTATAATAGAATATTTAAAAAAAAAATGAAGTTGCTCACTAAGGGCTAGATCAACTCTGTCGTTTCGCCCATATTGTCGATGAGAAGTTGGTGCAGAATTTGATTCAATAAGTAGGAAGTTTCTAAGTCAATTAAAAGAGGAGAGTTTGGATGTTATCATCAAGACTGTTCTTAGAAGAAAATTAACGGATCTAGTTACTTCCGTAAAGATTTCATAGTACAACGAAATTAGAAAAAATAATGTTAGGTCGATAAATGGATTCAGATTTTGATTGATTTTTCAGGTAGTTTCTGGTGTAAGAAACAAACTTAAATCCAAGTTTTTAATCCCTACCTATTTGCATAAGGGTGGTTTTTAATATCAGTAATTATGCATTATCGATCCTATAACAAAAATTGAAAAAGCATTTTGTAGAAAATAAATATTTTTTTTATAATTATACTATTTTGTTTATAACAATTTGAAAAATTTAGTATAAAAATGTAGTGGTCTTCTTTGGTTATTACTTACAAACGTTTCGATTGCAACATTGACAACCATTCTTAATGACATGGACGAAATACTGAAACTGATGCTCACTCAGTCCAGTTATGGCCAATTTTTACATGAAAAAATTGAAGAGAGAGTCATCCGCACTGCTGAAAAATAACCAAAACATTGGTTAAAGTATGTTGGTGACACATTTGTAATCTAGAGTCATGGAACAGAAGACCTTCAGAATTTCCTAAACCATCTAAACAGTTTTCATCCTAAAATCCAGTTCACCATGGAAATAGAAGAAAACCGACAAATTTCTTTCCTAGATGTATTAGTCAATCAAGAAGATAATAAACTAGACCATACACAGATCGATACCTACAATATGGATCCAACTATCATCCAAAACAAAAACGGACTGTTATCAACAATTTAGTAAACAGAGCGTTAAGAGTATGTGAACCAAGATATGCCAACGTTGAAATCAAATACCCTACACCAAATGGATACAGCAAAGAAGCCAGAACTCGTGCTACGCGCCCTAGGGAAAACAAAACCAATCTACCGTACATAGAAGATAACACTGACCGGAATGAGAATGTCTTAAATAAAAAGAAAATCAGCAACAACAAAGAAAATAGGAGAGGAGCAAAAGACCGCAAGAGTGCCCTCACATCAGCAGAAGTCTATAGAATTCCGTGCACTTATAGAAAAGTGTACGTTGGACAAACAAAGAGAAGCACTAGAACACAAATGAAGCTGTCGTTTAGGACAAATCAGAAAGTCTGCGCGCGCAGTCACGGATATAAATGACATTCGAAGCGAAGGAGGATTCAGTTTTAATTAATACGTCACGAAGAGTATACTTCGTTCACGCCACTAAAGATGGCTTGTAATCGAAACGTTTGGAAGTTATATAAAATAGTAGTTTTTTCAATTTTTAACTAATTTTAATATTAATAGTTATTTTTTCGTCGACAGTTTATTTATGATGTATTTTAACGCACTCAAAATCGTTGATTAATGACACCTATTGCAACATTTTTTTTTGTATGATGTTAATTAAAAAGAAATAGTTGATTGTGTTAATACTATGCTAACGGCTGGCTGTTCACCGATAGAGCAGTCGTGAATTCTTTTTAATATGAAAAATTAAAGTCAAATTGTGGGCATCATGAGGCTTAATAATTAAACTTCCAAACAACAAAAATTTAACTTAACCCCGAAAAGTAGAGTATTACAAAAAGGTGTTAAATACGTAGTTTGAATGAATGAAAAGTGTAAATGTTTAATCAAATAAAAAAAATATAATAATATGAATGTACTAGTAAATAAGTCATATAGTTGAGTGTATAAATATTAACATTTTAATAACCTTACACCTTATATAACATTGGGTGTAGTTCGAATCAAAACGTAGAGATTATCCAGAACGTAGAAGTTATCAATTTCCAGAACGTATATAACAAAATCCTTCATGTCACTACCATCCTGCTACCAGTAATATTAATATTGGGATTTCATGTCGAAACATCAAAAAAAATAATATTCGGCATCGACAAGATGGTTGGCGACCACAAAAAATCCTGTAGGTCTAGAAACGTCCCTAATAAGAATAAATAAACTTGGTAAAACATCACAAAATTATTTATACCACTAGCTACTAATTAACGAAAGTAAATTAACATACCTTTTTTTAAAAGGGATTCATCAAAACCATGGACACAGCGAATATAAAGTCGCGAAGACTTCTTCGACCTGTACTTATGCCGATCTAACCAAAAGGAACGCTTGTCTTTCAAAGACAGAAAAACTGACATAAATGGCCTTGTACATCATATATAGTAAAGTAATTTAACTGGATTACCACTAAAAAGAAGATCAAACTTTTATTAATGGGAATGAAGATAATATTGCGGAAGAAATTTTAACCAGGTCCTCAAATAGCGAGTAAGACGTCTTACGTCCATGTGAATGAGTCGTCTATGGCACGATAGCAGTAGTGTGTGTCTTTGCAGTCTTAGTTGTTCGCCTGCGAATGATATCCCGTTACGTGTTGAAGATGTTCTATGTTCTGAGGAGTCTTCAAGGTGGCTACCAGAGCGCTTTTCGATCCAGATAAATAAGCCAACGGCTCCCAGAGGGTTGACATGTAAACAGAGAAATTTTTCAGAGTTAATGAACGAAAACTCACTTGGCTGACTGTATATATCCAAAAACTCGAGAGTTAATGTGTGGTTACACGCACAACCACAACTTCACTGATTTCTATTGAAATTATTGTCTCAAAGATCGACAAAGAACTGTAAACACACTGATTGAACTCAAAATTGTTACACACAGACCGTTAGTGCATCAAATGAATGTTTGTAGGCAATTAATCAATTTAAAAGTCTCATAAAAGAAAAACGTATGAACAATTTTAGTTAACAAATTGGATTTTTAACAATAATCAGTGAAAGCAATGTGATGAATAATATATGATTTTAAACAGTAATCAGTAAGATACGTATAGTGAAAAATTATAATAATATGTGAAAAATATAATCAAATACGTGTGAACAAATATTATATGTCAAATTGTCTTGGCCAAAGACGATTTGACAACTAAATGAACATGTGACGTTTTATAAAGTCAATGAAAAAAAAAATAAAGTAACAATTTGAAATATAGCAAGAAAGGTTTTTTTTCGACAAGAAAACAAATGTTATTAACAATTTCAGTTAATAAATTGGATTTTTAACAATAATCAGTGAAAGCAATGTGATAAAAAGTTACAATGAATAATATATTATTTTAAACAGTAATCAGTAAAATACGTACAGTGAAAAAGATAATCAAATACGTACTAAAGTAATCGAACAAATATTATATGTCAAATTGTCTTGGCCAAAGACGATGTGACAACTAAACAACTAAATGAACATGTGACGTTTTATAAATTTAATGAAAAAAAAAATAAAGTAACAATTTGAAATATAGCAAGAAAGTTTTTTTTTTCGCCAAGAAAACAAATGTTGAAATACCAAGACAGAAGCTCGCTATATTGTGTAGTAAAACGAAACAATATGAAAGAAAATAGAAGATGGATAAAGGTACAAACGTGTTAATGAGAGGTCACAAAATTAAACGCAGTTAAGATTTATACAAAAAAATACTCTGCAGTTAAGATTTATACAAAAAAAATACTCTTCAACACCAACAAATTTAAAAGAACGTATGATACGTTCAGTTAGAAATTGTATTTTCTTTTTATAAAATAAACGCTTAATCGCTCTACATAAGCTAAATTATTATAGAATAAAAGTCAAATTACACAATGACAAACTTGATTCGGTCAAGCAGCTATGTCGTCTTACACGTGAAGAGATAAAAAAAAATATACCTGTTTAAACAAAATCAAAACGACGGTCGACTGAAAAGTCTGTAACAAAGTCGTCAATTAAAATGGCGAACTTGTTCGTTAAATATAATAAATAAATATATCTACTATTAATAAAATTAAATATTCTGTACACCCTATAAATTTTTAGATTATCTTTCCTGTACTTAATAATTTGTTATCCGCACTAAAATAAAAACGAAAAATTTGACAAACTTTCTTAATAATAAATATTTAAATATAGTTATTTTTAAAACCATGTTAATTAAATATTAATCTGACGTTAATAACACTTAGAAATGCACAACCAGAACCTCTTGACCGCGCTAACCACATCCTCTTCGCGTCGGGGTGGTGCGTAGGAGCGCAATATACTCCCAAAAACCGGACGAAGAAACATCGCAAAGTTGAAGGAGCGTCGAGTCGGCGTTCTCAGTGGCGTTACGACGCGCCGTGCGACGTGACATGATACAGCATTTGCACAATATACGATGCGTTACGCTCGTAGATATAGATGGCGCTAAAATCGCGCGATGTAGTGTCTTTTAATTTGGTGCTTTACCGACGATGGGATCATCCAGCAGGTATTCTTCCTATAATTGTTTGACCAGTTGGGATAGTTACGATAAAATACCAAGGTAATTTTTTTAAAAAATATTCTACTTTTAATAAAAAAATATACTAAATTGTAATAAAGAAATATTTTATAATTTAAAATTATTATTTTGAATTATATACTATTAGAATTATATTTTAATATATGCGTGTATGACTCAATGTCTAAATTTTATTAAAATAATTATATAAATTTATAATAAAAAAAAAACGAATTAGCCTATATATTTATTTAATGATCTATTAGATTAGTAATAAAAATAATTAAAAATATGACTTGTAATGATAAAGTCCATTAACAAATTTTATTTACTCTTGGGTAAAGTGGTTAATTTGTTATTATTAATTCTTTTGTTAATGTAAACATATTTACATCAAATGACCTATTTTGTTAGAAAAGTATTTTGTAACTATAATTTTAGATTTTAGAATAATAATAAGAAAAACATATTTGAAAATTAATTAGTTTAAAAAATACAATTTTAACAAATCCAATTTTTAAATGAAAAGTTACTTTAATTTGTTGATAATTAGTAATAAATGTAATTTAAGCTCAATTCTATTTATTATGGGTTCGTTCTACGAATAGAATTTGAAAAAAAGTCCAATTGATTTTTTGTTGTATTTTTGGAAACAATTGACAAAAAAACTATGATATATTTCAAAATCTGCCCTTTCTTTCTTTTTGTGGGGTATAAGGAAATTAAACGTTATAAACCAAAAAAACTTGTACCAAAAAGGACTTGTTCCAGGAAAAAAAACGTAAGAATATAAAACAAAAATAATATTAATATGGAATACATAAATTTTTAGATCAAAATATGAAATATAAAAATAATCAAAGTGAATTAAATTTTAAGACAATCTGTAAAAACAATTAAAAAATAGATTATCTTTTTGTAATCGAGACTAAACGAGCACCGCAAACATCAGATAATTTATATTGTTATAAAAGATAAGATTTGGACTTTTAAGTAAATATAACAAAAAATAATATATCGGCATTAAAAATAACAGTAAATAAAAATTAATGCGTCGAAATAATTAATAATGATACCATAGAACATTGGTGAAAATATAATATAATAAAAAGAAATACATTTTTAATAAGCGAAACAGACGATATAGAAGTCAATTGTTTTGACTGAAGAGGCAAAGAGAGAATTGTTAATATGGGAAAGACATTTTATAGTAATACCTTGAAGAAAGGGAGAAATTAAGTAGGGATATGAAGCAAGTCTAAAATTAAAATATACTGAGCAGAGAAATAATGAAAATATAGGGTGGCACAGAAAAGAAACGTAATAATTATAGGTAATTTAATTTTCCGGACATCAAACAAAAAATTAATAATTAGCTTAAACTTTTAATATTATTAATAATTAAGTTATTAAAACATAACTAAAAAATAATTAAAATTAATAAAGACGAATACTATAAAATGTCACTCCTAATCCCGAAAACATCTCCCTTGCGGACTTTTATCTAATTGATGTCGATTGTTATTTTCATTATACCTAAAACTTTGTCCCAAGAAAACTCTTCTCAACTTATATTATTAAATTTCAACTGTATCTCCATTAGGAAAAGTTTTAGTATGGGAGGTATAATTTAAAAAGCTTTTTGACAGTTCATTCATTCTATCAAATTTAAAAAATATATATATTTCTATGTGTAAAAAAATATTTGGTAATTCAAAATAAGCTAAAAAAAAATTTAAATTATTAAACAAGCTAAAACAAACAAAAAAAATTGGCAAAAAACAAAACGAAAAAGAATTCGCAAAAAACGAAAGAAATCACAAAATATATCGCAAAAAAACGTAAAAACAAAAAAGAACCAAAATGTCGGAAACTATTGTAACCATAAAAAAAATAATAACAGGAAAAGAAAAAATTTAAAAGATTTGTAATAAATCGCAAAAAGTGTTAAAAAATCGCAAATTATTACAAAAAATTAGAAAACAAAAAAAAAATTATATAAGAAAAAAACAAGAAAAGTTTAAAAAAAAATCGAAAAAAAAAACAGAAAAAAACAAAAAATCGGAAAATTAAAAAAAATCAGAAAAAATATCTGTTCCAGAATTATTAGGAATCAAAAAGAGCAGAAAAAATCCGGCAGGAGAATCAGAAAAAATTAACAAAACATAATATATAAGAAAAAGTAAAAATAAAAATAAAAAATCCAAAATATCAGAAAAAACCAAAAGAATTTTTGAAAAATTCAGAAAATAAATTGAAAAAAATCACAAAAAAATTTGAAAGAAATCAAAAGAAAATCAGAAAATATAAAAATTGGAAAAAAAAAATCCAGATACTTAATGTTAAGGTTTTAAATTTTGACATTTTTTTTTATTTTTGACAAGTGACAGTTGGAGAAATAATTTTGACTGTTCTGAATTGAGTTTTTCAAGGGCTTTCAAATGACATATTGCATGTCAAATTCCATGAAATATTGCATCTGTCATTTTTTGATAGTGACGCTTCCGTTTGACAGATGTAGTACAAAAACTAACGGGTTCTTCCGACCGGTAACCCAAACCCATATTCCAAATTTCAGCTCAATCGGATTAAACATGTTGCCTTTATTGTGGAAGAATACACACAGACAGACAGACTTCCATCTGGAAATGGTCTTAATCATTTCAGGTGACCTCAAAATGGATATTTCCATCTTTATCTCGACAATTTTTTTTAGCTCGTTCACAATACTTTCCCTTCTCTGAGGTGGGTCGGGAAAGTAATAAACGAATGCAAATGAAAATAAACGAAAACAAATGAAAACCAACGAAAACAAATGATGTATAGCAAAGATTAAAATTAAAATTTATAAAAAAATTTAAGACAACTTTGATTAACAATGAAAAATATGTTTGATATAAAACTGTTTCGTAAAAAATCAATATATAGAGTGTTTCAAAGATAATCATCCGATTGAAATGAGTACATAATTAAAATCGGATGATTCATTTTAAAACACTCGGTATATTAAGTCCCAGAATGTTAATATTTTTCGATATCTCTTATACTACACTAAATTTCGTCTCGATTAGTGAAGCCTCTTCGCTAGGCCGTTATGTAATTGCAGACTCTGACTGAGAGAGAGCTCAGCCATTTTATCATCTTGTATTTATCAGAAATTGGGATAAACTTACAAATCATACTCAGATTACTCTTTCTCTCTCTTTCTCGCTATATAGACGTGCTTCTACATGATATATTAACAATATTAACACACACACACACATACATATTTTATCTATGAATTTCAACTAAAAGTAGATACTACCCTTTTAATTTTATGACTGATTTTTTTTGTTACAAAAAAATCAGGAACTTAGATGATGCCACATAGTGATAATTTTGTGGTCAAAAAAAAATCACAATATTTCTGGTCGAGTGATTTTGAATCGCAGTATTAAAATTCATACAAAGTAATTATGTTACATAAAAATGTTACTTAAAAAACTAAAACCCGTCTCACAATGAGCACTTACCCCAAAAATTTATATTAACAAAATAATGTTAAATTACCTGACAAAATTAGGTATACTATAATAAACGAAATTAAACCAGGATATATTTGCAAAGCTTAAAAAAAAACTAACCCAAAATAGGTGTCAAAAGTTGGTTAAAAAAATTATTCATAACTCAAAAAAGTAGTTCATATACTACTGTCAGCATTATACCAAATATGTATAAAAAAAATAAATTTAACGTTTAAATTTTGAAAGATAGGCCAAAAAAAAATATATATATATTTACATCTACTTTTACATCTACTTTGTACTAAATTTTCTTGCGGTGAATTGGTATCTGGTTCTCTTACACAAAATTCGATGGTGTAGTCCTTTCTTCAGCAGAGGTCAAGGAAGCAAACGGGAGAAAATACCCTCATGCGGTGCAAAGCCAAAATACACCACAGCAGTACTTCTACCTCCCACTTACAAAAAGGGTTTTTTAACCACCTGCATCACACAGCAAACAAAAAAAAAAACGAAAATCTCGTAGTTCAAGTAGAAATATCCTTCATCACTGAAATCTCGAAGATCAATTAGAAATGTTCTTCATTAACGAAAATTGCCATAAAAGGTATGCCTAGAAGGCACGACTTGAAAGTTACCCAAAAAAATAAGCGTGCTTTAAAAGGGCATGTCAAATCTATAAAGAAAAGACAACCTTATGAGAATTTACATTAAAATTAAAAAAACAAAATAGATTACCCTAAATTATAAAGAAGCCCTCGATAAGACATTGAAACGTTATACACTAACACGTGTAAAATACAAAATTTCGTTCACAAGTGATACGAAGGACCGTTGCTTTTGCCGGTCAGAATAGGAAAGAAGCAATCTCGTCTTAAAACAAAATGCAAGCCTCATGAACGACATCCGCAAGGTGGCGTATCGACAAATTAATAATAACTAAATAGCTAAATGTGTAGGCAACTTAACCCCTACGTGTTTTATGGGTTGCCTATAGTCAAGTACTATAAACGACAATTTATTCATTTTATTTTATTATTTTGAAATTAAAAAAAACCTTTTTAATCAGGGTCATGAGGTAATTCGTTTATCATGTTGCGAAATACTTACAAAAGAAAAATATTTACAAATGGCTTTTTATACTTAAATTATGAGAAATGTAAAAACATATAACCTTATACTACATGATGTCCTATTTGATGTAAAAATCGTAGACAAAAATAATGTCGAGGCATAGAGAGAAAAATAGGTCAATTTTCATGTTACAGGTGATATTTTATCGTTTTAATAATTTTAGATCGAGCAAGGCACATGTTAGTTCTGGTAAAATAATTATTATCGACATACCTAATCGTTAATACTTTGCGATACAATAAAAAAATAATAAATTATCATATAATGGTTGGTTTATTATTTTATATTAATCATTATATATTTTAATTCTACCTCTTACTAATAGTAATTAAATATTTATATACTTAGAAATGAGTCTTTATCTCAGGTTGATGTTGAATTAGAATTTATAATAGACGGATAAGGAGAACAATCGAACTGATTCGGAAATCACTGGCGCTGCTGGTATTTCCCAATCCGAATCTAGACTGAATCCCCATCCCAATTCCATCCAACGCCGTTGAGCAAACACAAATCCAAACCGAGAATAATTCGATTATCTAATCATTGCGGCTAGACCGCGTTGAACGCCGTTGTGTTCCTAAGATATTTCCTCCATCGCTTATCTAATGAGCGTGACAGTCAAATTCAATTTTAGCCTTATCTGGCTGATGAGATGCTCGTTAATTGGTCTAGATGGCCAATCGGTTAGCCAATCACATGGAAGTCATTGACGATTCTAGATTTCTATTATTTTTATTTTACAGTAATTTTTAGAGTTCCGTACCTCAAAATAAAAAAAACAGGTATACTTATAGAATCGCTTGTTTGTCAGTCTGTCTGTCTGTGTGTCAAGAAGCTTTTTCTCAGGAACGCGTAGAGGTAAAGTGAAAAGGGCATTCGTACTTTGGATATCCAACTAAGAAGTTTTTTCTTTTGATGGACCACCTCTATTTTTTCTAATAGCAATATATGATATATACAGGGTGGCTCGCCGGTAACGCCTCGGTCTGTAGACAACAATCTAAAAATAATAAGCATCAGGAAAGTCACACATATGAGTCATATAATTTTTTAAATGGGAGTTAATATAGCAACATATTTCTGGAACACCCTATATACAATATGATTGGTTTATGATACAAATTTAACAAAAAAACCATGATTTTTCTTTAATAATTTTTTAAAAAATATTAAATTAATAGATAGGAACATTAAAGTGAAAACAGACACGTATTATTGCAAGTATAATTATTATATTTTAAAATAAATATGCTTTTGAGGGAGACAAAAAGAATCGTAATTTTTATTATGCTTTGTGATTCTATTAAAAGCATTTTTATTCCAATTATTTTTTAAAAAATAAAAAAACTGTGTGTTGTCAAGCATGAATTATGAACTTTCTTATTTTCAGCAAAAGTACAGTAATATTTAAATAAATTCAATTTATTAATTAATTTAATATTTCTTCTACCCTGTAAACCTTAAAAATTAGAAAATGTACACGGTTAGAAAGAGAGAAAAACATTTTTTTTAAAAATCATATATTACTAAATGTTAGTCTTATGTCAAAATTTGCGTTTTTAAAAATAATAATAAAAGATTAAACTTTTTCTCGGGACACATACTGCATATTTGACAAGAAAATGTACAATCAACATATCATGAGAGAATAGCTCCCATTTTGATACTACCAAATAACGTTATACAAGTAAATAGTGTTAAAAGTGATTTATTTTAGTGAAAATAAATTCATATTTTGTATTTCTTTTGTTAGGTTAGTTGAACACCGCTCATTGACTGTAGGCCGAGCGAGGCATATGTGGATTCTGTAAGATGAGATCGCGAGACAGAAGTAATTCTATATGTAATATAAAAGATAAATGCACCTACCTTTTTCTGACGAAGAATCTTCAACTCGGAGTCATGGCGACATTTTAGGTTACGGGAGTATAATGATTTTCATTGATTGAAACGCGAGATAAATACTAATTAATTTTATTGACGAGAGATATCTATAGGCATGACTATAAGTTGGTCCAAATTACTAGAGAAATAATTATGAGAATTAGTTAACAAGTTATTGAAAAATGAAGTTAATTAATCGTTAAAGAGTAACAGCTACCCAGTTTCCTATCGAGCGGACTCTCATTAATAACTAGGCGCGTAAGAAACTAATATTTGCTTAAACAACGCCGTAACCGTGAAACCCGAATTTTAGTTGAGAAACTTACTCTGAATATTAATATCTAAAACAACTGCTTATTGGAACCGATCCCGAGCGAAGTTGTAAATTAACTAACTCAAATTTGGAAAAAAGTTACAAAAGAAATTAGTGTCACACAGCGAAAGGCTTCTGGATTGGGTTTTCCCGCGTAAACTTTCCGGTACCACCCTTAATCTTACTAGAACTTAGCAAATCATAAATGAGAACATTTTACTAAGAAGGGCGTATCCCTTTTTATTACAAATTTGACTTCCAGTAAGTGCTGCCCGCCAAAAAACCATCATCCAAAGTCATGTCCTGTCTTCCAATTTCTTATCTAATAACATAATTTGACTAAAATAAATACATTGCTTTATATTTTTGAACGAGTAAATTTAATTTCGTGTCAGAAGGTTAGATTAGGTTTTTGCAGGCCCTTCTGAGAAGGACAGCCTTTGTCCTATTGATTTATATATCCTGGTAAATATTTCTAAAGTGAATTTTTACAATGTATTGAATTTTAAACGAAGTGGTTGACAATTTTTTACTTTATGTCGAATATAAATTACTTAAGACCCTCCTGAATAAGGTACTGTTACACTTGATTTCAGAATATTTATTTTATATTTTAAGCTAAGATTTATACTGATGTATTTAAAAATTTAATATGTTTCCTCCAATTATTTGTTTCTTCTTTTGAGCTTATTCCACAGTTGAATATTCGAGTTTTCAGAGTTTTATGTATAATTAACTGGAATTAAGTTAAAAGTGGTTTCTGAATTATCTTTTGTGTAAAGTAGATCTCTTATTACACTTGCTTTTTCGAAAGCATTTCCACAATTTATGACCTTTGTTTGAACAATGACTTGAAATTAAATAAGGCCTAATCTAACCTAGACCTAAAATTTTTTTCTATTAAAACTTTTCTAATAAATGACTACGCATTCCATAGGCTTTTGACCTTATTAGATCATTATTTTAGTTCTATTTTTATGATCAATTTCTGAAAAATGTTTTATTATAAAGTCCCACTGGATTTAAGGGAAACATGGTTGTCTGTAATAGCGATTAACACGCACCACACCTTTCCATGTACATGAAAACAAAAAAAAAATGGGAGACAAGGTCATTACCATTAATAATTGAAAAAAATAGTTGTTTTTTTTTTAATAATAATATGGACGTTTCCTTATATCTTCTGCTACTAGTAATAAAAAATTAGCGCCTACTAGGAGAAAAATTTTCTTTCTGGAATTGAACACAGCATAATATCTAATACCAGTAGTGGAAAAATTATTTTAATCCCAATATTTTATTTTTTATAATCAATAATTTAATCTTAAATAAATACTAATATTAATAATATTATTTCTTAGTGGTAAATTTATGTATTTTTTGTTACAGGGTTCGCGTTGAATACTACGTCAATGAAAATACTTTTAAAGAACGACTGCAACTATATTTTATCAAAAATCAAAGATCTAGTAAGTATAAATATATTTATTATTACAATTTAGCGCAATAAAAACTACGCACATTAGTAGTACAGGTATGACAGTTCTAGTCCACTCCAGCTGTTTAAAGCTGTTCGAGACCTGTTCAAAAGCTCTTGAACAGGTCTCGAACAGCTCTCATCTAATGACGTCACGAGTGACCTTGAATGAGTCAAAAAATTACCAGAATGGACCTTAGCGATTTCCCATGTTAATTTATATAAGGAGTGGGTTAGAACTGTCATAGCTATACTACTCACATTGTATTTATCACTTACCAAACCGATTTTTAGTACTCTTTTTATAGAAATGTAATAATAAATTTTAAATTAACTTTGATATAACAAATAATATCAATTGTTTTGAATTTTTCATAGTTAAATTATTATTATAAGATTGTAGAAAGCACCCTACGCTTTTTTTATATTAAAGTTAATAAATTTATTTTTTACTTTTTAGTTTATATTTATAGAAAATCGTGTTTCTTTTTAAATATAATTTTATTAATTATAAAATGAA
Source organism: Neocrepidodera transversa (assembly GCA_963243735.1). NCBI lineage: Eukaryota > Metazoa > Arthropoda > Insecta > Coleoptera > Chrysomelidae > Neocrepidodera > Neocrepidodera transversa. Next base: position 349,161 of record OY725341.1, on the reverse strand, counting down.
TTTGGAAAACAATTTTTATAAAAATATCTAAATTTAAAAATTATAACTTATTTATAAAAAAACTTAGTAGATAGAAGGAAAGTAGTAAAATTGATTTTTAGTTTTAAACTGAATTATTGAGAATTTAAGTGTTAAAAAAAGTAATTATCCTTAAAAAACTAATCATAACATAAGCTACAGACTGTTTCCATTTTACTCAATCGATTTTAGTTTTTTTTTTATTTTTATAAAAAACATGTCGTAAAGTGGTTGTCAACAACAGACAACCATTTGAAACGCGATTATTTCTTTGGATGATACGAAATTATTGGGTGAAATAAATGTTCTTTTTGTTGCCTTTTGCATGTCTAAAACGTCTGGCATGTTATCCATTAATATTGCTTACTTACTACGACATTATAGAGATTTTAAAAACCGAATGCGAATGGTTTTAAAAAATAATAATATTACTTTAACGAATTTTCATACAATTTCGTTTTAATTTTTATTAGTGTTTTTTTAGTTTAAATCAATTTGGGTTAAAAGTATCGTAAAAGTTTTCGAGCTATAAAAGTATATATATCTAGTTAGACTTCATCGTAAATCTGAACTTATTTATTTTTATTTTCTTTTTATATAATGCTCTATAGAATATATAAAGAGGAGAAAATTTCGTATTCATATGTTTATTAAAACATTTTTTATTTAATGCACGTTATACTGGAAATTTAAATTATGGAAAAGATAAACGTATGTGGGTGTGCGTTTAAATTTTTAAATTAATATATAAGGTAATTTTCCCAAAATTTAAAGATGTCTGTTTTATTAATATTGTTAGATTTCATAGAGTAAAGGAGAAAATAAAATTGAGCAAAAATTGAAATCAGTTTGAAATAAAATAAAATTCTTCACCTGTCAAAGACAACTTTGATATACTTGAGTTTAGTTCGTGTTAATTTGTAACCAGTTTTAATAACATAAGACTTAAGTGTAAAAAAAGGTACAAATAACTAAGATTAACAAATTGAATACTTAACAATGATCAGTGCAATCAATATCATATGAGAAAAAAAGTTATAATGAACAAAACAAAAAGATTTTTTACACTACAATCAGTAAAATCAATGTAATAAAAATTTATAACAAACGATTGTGAAAAAGATAATCAAATATATACTAAATAATCAGTTAAGTGCAAATTTGTCGAATTGTCCTGGCCAAAGACGATTCGACAATCAAATGAAGACAAAACAAATGTCGAAATGTTTAATTAAAAGCTTATAAAAGTTGTATGGTGAAACGAAACAATAAAAAAAAAATTTTGATTTGGCTAAATGAAACAAATATAACTTCGAGGTCACGAAATTAAGCGCAGTTAAGATTCATTAATAAGAAAAAAATGTCTTTAACAAATTTAAAAGAATGTCCAATACACTCAACTGAAAATTGAAGTACGTTTTTTCTAATAAAACAAACGCTTAATTACTCTACGTAAGCAAGCTAAATTATTTCTATATTAAAGTTAAATATATGTCACTACATGACCTATTTGGTTCAATTTATTTAAATAATATAACAAAAACAAAAGTTAGATTATATGAAATATACGCTACAAATTAAATAGATATTCCGATTCAAATATAAATTTTTTTGCAAAACGAAATTGAATTCATAGAGAAATACATATCAATGCCCCAATTAGTGTCTTGTAAATTAGGTTTACGTTAGGGAAATTTTGGATCTTAAGATTCAAAGCCAACACTTTAGGGTAATAATTATGTATTCAGAAAGGTAGACCTCGGGGACATAGGCCTTTTGGTATAATATACTTCGTTAGCTTATATTTTAGATAGAAAAAATCATAATTGAAATATTTATAGTAATTAATATAATTAAAATATAAACACGTTTAAAGAATTTTTAATTACAATTTATAAACTCAATTTTGGTATTTTTGTAATGGTTTCCGTAATCTGTTGTACTAAAAATTGGTTTAATGTTCTACATACACTGTACATAAATTTTTTCCTAAAAATGCTAATTTGTTAATCTGGTATAGAATGTACTAAATACATTTTTTTGGAAGTGTAAATATTGTGCTTATTTTTTTTTTAATATTTAATATTGACTTATTTGTTTAATTTTTTGTGTTAATCTTTTAGTACAATATTTTTATATTCTTTTTCAGGTCTTAGAATACGAATCGCAAATTTATTCTTTAAGTTACTTACATGCATCCTGTATATAATTCGTGTGATCATAGACGACGATCCTATGAACGCAAAATGGTAAGTTTATCAAAATTTTATTACAAATAATTAGTATTAAAAAATAGATATTACAGAAAATTTTACTTTTTATACAAGTTTGTAAATCTAATACGTTTTATAAAATTAAAAAATCGGTTGTGTCGCCACAATACTTTCTCGACGAGTATCCTGTATAATTTTTCAGATATTTAATGATAAAATTTCAAACTTTTAACATTGTTATTTTTGACAGGTGACAGTTGGAGTAATAATTTTGACTGTTCTGAATAGAATTTTTCGAGAGCTTTTAAATGACATTTCAAGTTAAATTTCGTAACATATTGCTTCTGTCATTTTTTGAAAGTGACACTTCCGTTTGACAGATTCTAAAAAAAAACTAACCAGGACTGACTGATGAATAAGTAAAAAGCTTCTATAAGTATGCTATATATGTTAACATCATTTACAAAAATAAAAAAGAGACTTACATTTTACGAACTGTAGCACAAACACTTTAGATTAGAACTTTAACAATCAAAAGCCGGCTGAATACTAAATTGTCGACTCTACATAATATTATAGTGTGCGGAGTATCCCCACTGCTAACTGTCACACCGAAATAGAAAAAATATTTGTTTGTGTATTATTAGAACAATAAATGCATTTAAAATCAAGTTTAAACAATAATCAGTTTATCTCAGCTTTCTGGCACCGGAATAATGTTATGATTTTATTTGCAATGATATTTAAACAAGTGAAAAATACGTCTTAGTTAAGCTGGAATAAAATATGATGATTATGAGTTTATATGCACGTGTTGTTATCAATAAGATAAGAAAACATGGTAATATGCTTGACAAATATTTATTGCATAATTTTTAAAAATATGATGATAATGAGTTTATATGCACGTGTTGTTATCAATAAGATAAGAAAACATGGTAATATGCTTGACAAATATTTATTGCATAATTTTTAAAAATATGATGATAATGAGTTTATATGCACGTGTTGTTATCAATAAGATAAGAAAACATGATAATATGCTTGACAAATATTTATTGCGTAATTTTTAAAAATATGATGATAATGAGTTTATATGCACGTGTTGTTATCAATAATATAAGAAAACATGGTAATATGCTTGACAAATATTTATTACGTAATTTTTAAAAATGAGTTAATGAGTTATATGCACATGTAAGATTTAAAATTGATTTATTTACTAAATTAAAAGTATTTCCAAACGTTCAAATTTGTACTCCCTCAGGGGGGAGAGCCACTCCCCTCTAAAGAAATCACTCTGTATGTTTTTGGTTGACGCACTTACTAGAGCGGGTCAACATTTGTTTAACCCCAATTTCAATCTAGCAAAATTGAATCCATTAATAAAAATTTCTTTATCTAATCTATCCTTATTTACTCCAGTTTCACTCAGACATAAAATAACAGGCTTAGTTTTACGTACAAGATGACAGACTTCATCAAAATGTGAAGCATTAATAAAGATTATGTTGGTTTCCAATTTTTGGAAATTTGTCTTTAATATTGATTTATTTTGATATGTATTTCGGCCATATTTTTGGATTAGTAAAAATTAATTAATAATCTAACTATTATTTATCAGATTTACAAACTTTTCTTAAGAATAATATTTTCACATACATTTTTAACTGATTATTTAAATTAAAGTTTAGTGCATTTAGATTAGAATAATTTATGAACATTCTGCTATATTTCTTATAATTTAGATCCATTTTAACTTTCTAATACCACTTAACTAAATGACCGATTTTTGCGTCATCTTGTATTAACAAACAAAACAAAAAGTAATTTTCTTGTATAAGACAAACAAAAAGTTTCGATAAAATTAATTCATCCGATATACAAACAAAAATTTAAATCGATTATTTTATATTAGATTATTTTTGTTTCAGTTACGGTTGCCTTATAGGAAACAAAACCGAATTCATGATTTCGGCGAACTTAACCGAAGAAAAATTTCAAGAAAATCCCATAATCAATTGGGACGCGATTCTGTGGGTGAACCGCCCCCTTGAACTTTACGTTGTTCAAGTCATATTAGCCATAATTAGTCTCTCAGAGGCACTTTTATTAGCATATCTCGGATATAAGGTAAGATTTTTTTATTTGTTATATTGTTAATAAAATTCATAATAATATTATAGCCAAGTTTTACCAAATACGCTCAAAGTAAAACCGTTAAAGCCTATAGGCCACGGAGTGTCTGGAAATCGGCTACTTACTAGAACTTTGAAAACAAGTTTTAATTTATAACATATACCTAAAGTGTTTACTTTATCCTTCTGAATAAAGTTACTTTAGAGTTAAAAAAAAAAACTATATTACAATACACTAATTACAAAGTAATATTAAACCTGGCGATAAAATTATTAATGAAACACATTGTATTTATTTTTTTTTTTTTTTTTGTAAAATCAACATAATTATAACGAATTAAATTGATAATAAAATCACGCTAATTCGAACGAAACATAAAACCAGTTAGTTTTCATCAGAATAAAGTTAAGATTAATGATTTTCGTGAAAGAAACTCTACACCAAAAAACGGTCTCTAACTGTTATAAATGATTACCGTGATGACTCTGTTATTCCGTTTCATTTATTTTGAAAGTGTCGGTCGTGTCGCGCCATTTTTCAACCTCCACTTCCGGAAAGTGTAATTTACCGAATGAAACGCTTCAATTTTTTTTTTGATGTGCGTGTGTTCAACAATGTGAACGTTTTAAGGAAATTGGGTTATTTTCAATTTGTTAAAGAAAACAAAAGTTGGAAAAAATATATTTATAATATAAATTTTTTATTTACCATATTTATTTTTGATCGGTAATTACCTATATACTTATTAAATTGTTATCGTAAAATAAAATTTTTATATGTTTTTTTTTATACTAATTTCAAATTTTTATCTAAAATTGGATAATTTTCTATTTCAATTTTACGAAAATTTGAATTGGAAACCATCAAAATACTTTTACCAAAAATTTCAGTATTGTCCAAAAATTCTATTTCTTGAAATTTATTCTCAAAATTCAATTTTTGAATTCAAATTTATTTCATTTTATAAATGTTCTGTAATTGTACAATTGGCGTTTTCTTCAAAAATATCTAAAAGCAAAAAACAAAAACAAAATATATAATAATATTTTTTAAATAAATGAAATCATAGATTATTTATATCTGTTTGCGCTAGTTCAACGATTCTTTTATATATATTATTAAAGTTTACTTTTTATATAACCATGACATTTTTATATTTTGTACTAAATCAATACTATTTTACCTGTTGAATATTTAAACACGCGACTCATATTCAACCACTTATTATAAAAATAGCTAAATTTCATTTTTCTTTCACCTGTTGACATTCCCATGCCTTAATGACTAAAGAAAATAGATTTATTCCGAATTAAATTAAAAATTCTCAAAATTACAAGTATTACAAGCTCGTTAGTGTTGTTTCTGTTTGACATCAAAGCATTTAAGTTAAAGATAATTACGATATTATTACACAATCCATTAGATAATGTATTTGTTATGCTTTTTATATTTAGAATCAACAAGACCGCAATTTTTATAATATTGGCCCCACGTTGTATCAGCAATAGTAAAATTTCACCAATAAAAGACCCACAAGAGTTAATCTGTGGCTACACTGATTTTTCTTTAAGATATTGTCTTAGGGACCACAAGAGAAAGTTTCGTAAATTTTATACACTGATAGAACTGAAATTGTCTCACGCAGATCGTCAGCGCATCAAACAAATGAAAATAAAAGTTTGTAAAAGAATAGTTAGTTACAAAGAAAAATGTCGTAAAAAAGGTACAAATAAATAAGATTAACAAATTTAATACTTAATAATGATCAGTGAAATTAATATAATGGGAAAAAAGTTATAATGAACAAAAAAAATGATTGTTTACACTACAATCAGTAAAATCAATGTAATAAAAATTTATAACAAACGATTGTGAAAAAGATAATCAAATATATGCTAAATAATCAGATAAGTGCAAATTTGTCGAATTGTCCTGGCCAAAGACGATTCAACAATCAGATGAAGATAAAACAAATGTCGAAATGTTGAATTAAAAGCTCATAAAATGGCGAAACGAAACAATAAAAAAAGTAAAAAGGCCCAAGATACATATGCACATCAAAATTAAATTTTAATAGGTTTAAAAAATATATGCTAGGAGAATATTCCGAACATAAAAAATGAAAATGCGCAATAGGAAAAAGTAATGTACGCTTCCGCAGTTAAGGTGTTAAAGTGTTTACAGTATTGTAAAAATAATGTACTTTTTATAATTTCTTTATATTACAAATAAATGGGTGAGAAAATAACTCTTACATTTCAATCCAATGCATGTGTTTTGTTTATATTAATGACACGCAAGTGTACATAAAAAAAAGTTCGTAGGTTGGTCCTTCGATAATAAAATCGATTAACAACTATTATAAAAAATTTTTCACTGGCTTTAATATGAAGCTTTTTTTAAAAAATAATTAAATATCGTTTCATCAAAATTGTTTCTATAATTTTTGATCTACTATAAAAAAAAATACCAAATTTAAGGTACTTTTAAAGACCTTCATGGATAGATCAGGCGAATCGAAAATCTTAAACGGAACTAGTTTTGCATTTTCTATTTTCAACACCAACCATAGTGATTTATGTAAAATTGTTGATTTCTGTTCAGTATAGTCACTAAAAATAGCATATTCGAACATGCGATCATAATATCCAATATCCTTTCAGCATTGAATAAATTATATTTTTTTAAATGTATAAATGTAATAAAGAACCGTAATTCAAAAATATTATGACCATTAATCAAAACTACATTTTTGTTATCAATACCTGATGATGCTAACAAAGTTAACAAAACGTTTTTGGTTGGTAATGGATCACCCTGTTAACTATAATATATCTATATAAACCGAAAAATGTTGTTATTGTAAAAAATAATTCGAAAATAAATTATTTATGTAGAAAAAACAACACACACGCAAAATAACCCATTTATAAAAGAAAATAAAAAATGCATTTGTACATATAAAGGCGCTTTACGATTATCATAAAAGCAACCACAAAACCAGCTTTTTTTTTCTCACCCCAATTTCTCGTTCGAAGTGAACAACCTCGACATTGTTTTTTCACCTTTTCTTATTCGCACCCTTTCCCATAAATTTGATGAGAGAACGAGAGAAAAACGAAAATGGAAATGATTTAACCAGAAAATAATATACCGAAAATTTATTTATTTTCTAAGAGGAACATGAATGCTGGTACATTTCTTTTTTATTTATGTAGGCATGAAAATATTTCATCAAAAAAAAAAATGAAAATATAAAAATAATTAAAGTGAATTAAATTTTAAAATAATCTGTAAAAACAAATTAAAAATAGATAATCTTTTTGTAATCGAAACTGAAAGAGCACCACAAACATCAGATAATTTATATTATTATAAAAGATAAATATTACAAAAAAAAATATATATATATTATAGATGTATATCGGCATTAAAAAGAATTATTGTCTTTAAAGGATAAAACTGCAATAATGTATCTATCTGATGCACTCATAAATTCACGACACACTGAAATCCTCCTACTAGTGCAAATATGATCGTTAAATACAGATGTTAAAGCATGAAAACTTGAAACAATGTAACGATAATAAAAATTGCAATATTATCCTTGTCTATTTTAATTTGATTTTAGCTTTTCATGTCGTCGCTTAATGGATGTTAAAAGTTAATTGCGTTTTACGTTTTTCTTTTATTTCACTTCAAATTTATAGGTTATACCCGTTACGGCATTATATAAATTTTTTATAGTCGGCTAGATAATTTATTAATGTTGTTCTTGAAAGTTTATCCGAACAGAAAACAACTCCCTTGCTGATAAACTCATATTGGTCAATAATCGGTTTCCGCAACTTTTTATAAGCAATCTTTTGGGACCGAAAACTCCAGTAGGCTATGTACATTATTTAAACGTTTTAGTGACTAGATATTCCAAACGACGTCGGTGAAAAATGCGACGTTGGCATTCCCGAATTAACAAATTAATTATTTACCTTTTAGGATTTAGGTGCGACAAAACAAGGGATTTTTTTTTTGTTCCAGTTATAGTACAAAATTATACAATGTGTTTTTATGTAAATGAATTAACACTAGTTCAAACATCATAATCTAAATTAATATCCATATGAATTTATCCAGTATATATATGGTAATTAAATATAAACTTATCATAATGTTGTTTACATTTAAGTGTGTATCGCAGCGTGAAATCCTCCGAACAAAGTAAACTTCGTCGTGTTATTGTTTATTAAACAACATGTATATTGTTGTTGTCGGTGAATGCATTTTGAAATTCATTAAACACATTGCGGCCAGACACATATATAATATTTGACTTTTTGGTTTGTTAGAAACAAAATAAATTCTGGAAATTGTGTATTTGCTTCATAAAATAAATTGTGTTGTTTCGTAACCAGTTTTAATAGTATAAGACTTAAGTTACAATTTGATGGTAATGAATAGCTAATTTCTGACTCAGGATGGATAAGTGAATTAAAATTATTTTAATAATATTGCAAAATAAATGAATTGTCTGAGCGCCACTTGCTTATTATGTCTGTCTGAAGGATCCCGATAAGTTGATCCCCCATTAAATAATCTAATTGCTTAGTTGTTGATTAAACAAGAACATTGATTTCCTGGAAAGGAGTCAAATGAAACAAGTAAAAAAAACTGTGGTGAATTTAATTAATAGAAAAATTATTGATTGAAAATCTTCGTAAACGTTCTGCACAGTCCTTAGGTTTTCAATGGATTTGCCCAGGTGAGACGTCAAATTCTGGATGAGTCACCTGGAGTGTGACAGCAGCAGCGTGTGTGTCCTAGCAGTGACGTGGTGTGTTCATGAAGTGCAAGTTCTGCGTGATGTTCCAAAGAGATGGTCCTCGCTATGAGTGGTCTTCAAGAGCGCTCACAGAGCGCTTTTTCTGTTGTGGTGAATGAGCTAATGGCTCCCAAAAACGTTTCACATGAAAACAGAAAAATTCCAGAGTTAATGACCGCAAACTCACTTGGTCGTTTGCACTGATCAAAAGACCCACAAGAGTTAATGTGTGGTACAAACACAACTTCACTGATTTTTGTTTAAGATATTGTCTTAGATTTCGTAAATTTTACACACTGATAGAATTGAAATTGTCTCACACAGATCGTCAGCGCATCAAACAAATGAAAATCAAAGTTTGTAAAAAAATAGTTAGTTACAAAGAAAAATGTTAAAAAAGGTACAACTAACTAAGATTAACAAATTGAATACTTAACAATGATCAGTGAAATCAATATAATGAGGAAAAAACACGATTTTTTACACTACAATCAGTAAAATCAATGTAATAAAAATGTATAACAAACGATTGTGAAAAAGTTAATCAAATATATGCTAAATAATCAGATAAGTGAAGATTGTCGAATTGTCTTGGCCAAAGACGACTCGACAATCAAATGAAGACAAAACAAATATCGAAATGTTTAATTAAAAGCTCATAAAAGTTGTATGGTGAAACGAAACAATAAAAAATCTGATGTGGCCAGCACATGACCTCTCGCCATTTTTGAATCAAAAATTTACAGGTTGACACAAAAAAGTATGAAAAAAAATTATTTATTTGTAAATCTGGCAACAATGGCAAAAGTTTCGAAAATTTTAATCAGATGAAAATAAACTATAGGGTATACAAGATATATGTGTAAAACTTTATTGCCGTTTTGTATAATAATGGCGTCATAACCCATAGCAACTGCCACTTCCGGTTGTGCGATTGGCACCAAAATCTAATCAGATCTAATCTAGGGTATCAGAATCCTGTATGCAAAATTTCAATTTTTTTTATTCAGTAGTTTTTGAGTTATCGTTACTACAACATCCATCCAAACACACACACACACACACACACACACACACACACTAACACACACACACACTATCACACACACAGACATCATTGCGAAAATATTAAAATCGTATTCTAGGGACCCTAAAACGTGTTTATTCATTGAAAACTCACTACCCAATTTTTAGCATGATTCCTCTCTTATCTGAAGGGCGAGAGGTAAAAAATGGACTTTTTTGTAAATCTGGCAACAATGGCAAAATTTTTGAAAATTTTAATGATACGAAAATAAGCTATAGCGTATACAAATAGTATATGTGTAAAACTTTATTGTGTTAGTGTGTGTGTGTGTGTGTTTGGATGGATGTTGTAGTAACGATAACTCAAAAACTGCTGAATAAAAAAGTTTCAAATTTTGCATACAGCATTCTGATACCCTAGATTAGATCTGATTAGATTTTGGTGCCAATCGCACAACCGGAAGTGGCAGTTGCTATGGGTGATGACGCCATTATTATACAAAACGGCATTAAAGTTTTACACATATATTTTGTATACCCTATAGTTTATTTTCATCTCATTAAAATTTTCGAAACTTTTGCCATTGTTGCCAGATTTACAAAAAAATATTTTTTTTTTCATACTTTTTTGTGTCAACCTGTAAATTTTTGATTCAAAAATGGCGAGAGGTCATGTGCTGGCCACATCAGATTTTTCTTTATTACTTTTCCAAATAAATATAATAAAAATTTTATATCTATTAAATTTCATAAGACTTTCTTTCCATATCAAAAATTTGTTAATTATACCAGAAACTTATTTATAATAATAATACTAATAATAGTAAATTAAATTCTATAACTCATTCAAAATGATTTCATTATAGTATATATGCGGATTGTGATATTCAAAATTTTTTTTCTTTATCGAACACATATGCGCCAGGTTATTTTTCTTTTCACTTCTTTAAATTTTTTTACCAAATATTTTTGACTTATTAGTTCGATTAAAATTTTAAAAAGGCCTTTAATATCTTGCCTCTGCACAGCAGGTTTATATTCTACATTAGGTACGGAACCCTAAATGTGCGAAGTCCGACACGCACTTGACCGATTTATTTTAGGTTAAAAAAGTGTGTCAAAAACAATTAGAACGGTATTTCGTGGTACTATTCTATATGGTGGTTAATTAATCGTCTGTCTAATAGATGTCACCTATTTGGTTTAATTTATTTAAATAATATAACAAAAATTTGAGTATTTGAAATATACGCTACAGTTTATCGAAATACACTGTGAAATATTTATAATATTTTAAATATACATGAAAATTAAAAAAAAATTGTACTATTTTGTTTCAGGGTAATATTTGGCAGCAGCTGATGTCTTTTCATTTTATCTTAGAAATAGTGAACACCATTCCTTTTACATTAACTGTAAGTATAAACATTTTAATATAAAATTTAGTAACGTTTATACCAAAAAAAAAAACACTTTCGCTTAAACGTTTTATATATTATATATATATATATATATATATATAATTACACTTTGAGATTCTTAAAAAAAAAAAGAAAAAAGTAATAGAAATAAGTTTAACATTCGTTGATGATTGGAAGACGGTGAAACCCTTACGGACTACTGCTGATTGCTCTCAAATTTACAGAACGTCAACCATTTAGTACATCGACTAGGGAAGCTAAAAGACTTTTCATGAGGCTAAAAGCCTGTAAAAACACGTTAAAGTGATTTAGTTCGCTATATTGGAGAAATGGTACAAGTAAATGGATAAATGGAATTGACATTTATTTAGGATGATGTTCGTTTTATGTACACTTTAGCTATACGAATTTAAAATATTGTTTTAATAATGTTTTTACCTTTAAACTTTTATAAGATAGAAAAATAAAAATTTTATTATATTTTTTCGTCGAACGTTAAAGTTGAGAAAAAAAAAGAGAGATCGTAAATTTAATTAATAGTTTTAATATATAATATTGATTTTAAAAGTCGCAACATAATTACGTTCTTCGATTACAAAAAAAAATATTAAATTAAATCCATTATTTAAAGAAATTATTTATTCTTAAATATTTTTTTTTAATGTGCAAGATTAATTAATTTAAACGTACTGTCGTTTATCATTTTTAATATTTTATGATTCATTTAGAGGTTTTCAAGTATCTGTTATTGACATCATATCGAGAATCTAAATAGCCATGTAAAATATTCATTTTAATTTTGGTGAAAGTTCCAACGCATCCACCAAAACTATTTAATTGAACCACGCTTAAGCCGGAGTCTCATGCATCCGTTTTCCGATATCCGATGGTACGACGGCGCTCCTATTGGTTGAAAAATTTCCCGCCTTTTTTAATCCGAATATTTTTAACTTTTTTCCGAAACAAAACAATAAACTAATAAAAATAATTATTCGGTTTGTGTTTTAACATTCGTCGATATTGAATACAATACAACCAAATAAGTAAATTATAACCTCAAATACAACTGTCAATTGTCATGATGGGACCTTTTTCGGATACGATTTTCGGATAAATGAGACTTGGATTTTATTTTTATCCGAAATTCAATTTTTATCGGATATCGGATCGACGGAAAACGGACGCATGAAACTCCGGCTTTAAACTTATTTAAAATTTGATGTATACGGAAAGTTTAATAATGCCCGATTGCACCAACGTATCCTAGAATATATTTTATCTAAGATTGATCTAAATATATGATCAACGTATGATACAGATGTGTTACACAGTTATTTTACATTAGATAATTTTTATTGTACAATAGATGGCGCTGATTGGCAATATTGTTTTTCGTTACTCAGTTTTATAACCAACAATGTTATACAGGGTGATTTATTGGAAAACGAACATACGTTAACTGTGGATGGGGGTCACCCCGATGATTCTAAAAAAAACCCCATATAATGGATATTGCGCTCTTTATAACCGAGATACAGGGTATTTTATCCATTTTGCCCATTTCTTTCCTTTCTCATAACATTTGAACCACTATGTATATTTTTTTGATATTTAGCACACATGACCTGCATATCTTGTTGAATATATAGCTGTATCAAAATGTAATGAAATCTGTAATAACTTTGATTATCAATTTATTTATAGTTATTTATATTTAGCACCAAGTTGGGTGTTCAATTGAAACGATCGAAAGCTGATTTAAAAGTGTCTTTATTTTAATCAATCGAGGCCTGAAGCCACGTCATTATCTATCATATAAAAACTAGTACCTGATACCAACAATATCATTTTATTAAATACATTACAAAATCCAGGTCAGGTTTGGCAAACAATTCACAAATTGTTCCACCCTCAAAACAACATCCTGTATAAGTGAGTTTTTAAAATTCGTTTCCATATTTGGAAAGAGCACAAAAAAATTGAATTCTGTGATGTATTTTTTATTTTTTTTTTTTTACTATTTAAATTTTAATGTTAATTTATTTTATTTGAAAATTTTTTGTGTTTAACTTAACGAAGTAAATTTTTAAAGCTTACGTTCCTATTTGCTTGCATTTAGATCATTACACGATGTAATTACAGGTCCGTATTTAGGACAAAATACCACAAAAATTTCTCTTTCGAGCACCCTGTATAATGATTGTTAAATATTTTTATTTGGTAAAATTGTAGAAACAAAGAATGGAAAATAATGTTAGTACTTTCGCATATTTAACCCTTTAACTGCGGGCAAAATTTTGCAGCACTGAAAAAAAAATTGAAAAATACATTTAAACATTAGTTGAATTTTAAGTCAATTTAAATCATATATCAATAAACTTGATTGTAATAATTTTCAAAAATTTACTAACAAAACTGAGTTTTAAGAAATTCCAAAATTTAAAAAATAAATAAATGAAAATATCTATATAATAAAAAAATTCAATAATTTCAAAAGTATATTGAAAATTTAGCAAATTTTTTTTGATTAATTTCGAAAATTTTAGACAATAAAATTGTCAAAATATTTAAAAAGGTATCGAAATTTTTTAAAAAAACAAAATTATTCCTCTAATTAAAAATATTTCAAGAATTTTAAACAATATTTCAAAAATGTCAAAAATCATTAAAAAATTATTTGAAAATTTCAAAAACATGAAAAATTTGAAAAAGTAAAAATATCAAAATATACAAAAATTTCTAAAATATATTGAAAATTTCAAAAAACATAAAATTTACGATTAATTAAAAATATTTCAAAAAAGTATCAAAAGATATTAAAAAAACCATTCGAAAATTTCAAAAATATGTCGAAAACTTTAAAATTTTGTATTTTTTTCCGAACAGTAAAAATGTCAAAATTATACGTTGAATTAAAAATATTTCAAGAATTTTAAACTTTTCAATTATGTTAAAAGACTCAAAAATTTCAAAAACATGAAAAATTTTAAATTTTCCAATTTTTTTCCAAGCTTTCGAAAAGTAAAAATATATCGAAAAAAAAAACAAAATTATATATTTGAAAATTTCAAAAACATTAAAAATTCAAGGAAAGACATTTTCAGAGTTGGAAATTTTGAATTTTAAATTTTTCATTTTTCTACATTATATAATTTTTATTTTTTTTATATTCTTTTTCAATAGTACAAATCCTAACGGTGAATTATTTAAGGAAAAAAATTGAAATTTGATTAAAAAAATAAAATTTTATCATCACATTTTACAAATCACAACAGAACTTTTTATTCTATAATATTCTACAAGAAAAAAATGTTTATTTGCCTTGTTTACATTCACTTAATAAATAAATGTTAAATGTCGTATATTTTAGATAGTATAATTTTTGCCCTAAGTCTTAAAAATCGTCCATCTAGGATCTGTGATCAGTTTACATTTTTAATTGGTGTAACAATATAAGACCGATTTTAGATAAGAATCCTTCTTAGGATACATTGATACAATCGGATGTAACTGAATTTGGTGTAAAACATTAAAATTTGGTAACGGTCCAACATTTAGATTTAATTTTAAAAGATTAAGCGCATTCACCAAAATAAGCAAAACCAATGCCGCATTTATTAAGAATTTGTGTTGGAATTTCTTCCCAATAATTAATTTGACGAAGAAACGCATTCACCAAAAATGGTAACAATTAATTGGATTTCAATTTAAATTTGGTGGAAGCGCAATTCACTAACCAGAATTATAACTATTTCTAATAGACACGCCTAATTGTAATTTAGTGGAAGTGTGCAAATTATTCAAAAATTACGTTTTTCCGCACTAGTGCGGAAAGTTGTACTTTTCCGCACTAGTGCTAATTTTTTTTTTTTATTCTATACGCTTGTAGAAAAAATATTGTTCCTAACACTTGCGTAAAGTATCTTTTCCCCACTTAATTGCATGCCCGAACTCCGCTTCGCGTCGTTCGGGCAACTGAAATTGCGTGCGGAAAAGTATAACTTTCCGCACTTGTTAGGAAAATAACTATACTTGATATTATATTATGTAACGAGTTTAGAAAGTGATAAATTTACTGTTTTGGAGGAGCCGAGTGGAGAAACATAAAGAGTGCGGAATACACTTTCCAACGAGTTGTGTACATTATTTTTCGTAAAAAATCCTTCAAAAAAACATCTTTTTTCTACAACCACTATGCAAAATAAGTTTTTCTACACACATTTTTATACGCAAAGCTGGCCTTTTCTTAATTTCTTTAATATCCGTTGGAAAAGTAATAATTTAGAGTGTGAAAAGCACTTTTCCCCACAGAAATGTCAAACACAGCTATGACCTTAAAACTTTTTTTTAACAAATTACTGTTTTTTTTTTTTTCATTAATAAATGTGGTACAACTTGTACGCAAAGCACTTTTCCCACTCTCTAGATTTGCACACTTGTTGTACAAACTACTATTTTATCACACATGTACTGAAAAGTATATCACACATGTGTTGAAAAGTGTATCGACACGTATGTTGAAATTTTTTACTTAATATTTTTTTACTTTTCAATACATGTGTGTTTTGTTAATTTTCAATACACGTGTGAAATATTTCAGTACATGTGTAATAAGTGCTACTTTTTTAAGTACATTTTCATATGTGGTCATAGGAAAAATAATAATCTTTAAAATTTAATTATATTTTTTGAACCCCAGTAAATTTTATTTAACAAAACAATATTAAATCTTGTCATTTTAAATCGTATTCTATTTCTGCTGCTGTCAGAAAAAGAAAACTAAAAATTTATTTATATTTCCACTCCAAAAAACATTTAAACCACAAAACGGGATGAAATATAAAAATAGAATAGAATGAATTTTACGTTTACCTGAAAAAAGCGAATCAAATAAATTTTAATTCTTCTCTTTTTCAGCTTTTTTATCCACCGTTGAGAAATCTGTTCATTCCAGTTTTCCTAAATTGTTGGCTGGCGAAGCACGCTCTGGAAAATATGTTTGTAAGTATTTTTTTTTTTACTTTTTATGTAGAAAACTTAAAATTTGATCTGTATAATTTTTTTTGTAAAAAAAATTAAAATTAAATTCAAACAATATTTTTAATATATAACGAAATATCTACTGAAAAAAAAATAATTCAGAAATATATTATGTACATTTTGAGTACGTCTAAGGTCACTACTCAGTTCTTCATTATACAAAAATCGATAGATAACAAAAAAAACTGCAAAAATCGAAATGTTTTTTTTTAGCAGTTTATACTATTTATATAGCATTAATTTTGTACATTACGCCGACTTTATTCTGCAAATAGAATATCAAATAAAAAACAAGGAATAAATTTAGTTTCATCATCAATAAATACAACAGGTAAAAACAAGTCTAGACGTGAATTTCGATTTAATCGATTTTTGCATGCGTTCTTGATCTTATTAATTATTTAAGTTGCTATTGATCGCTCAAATTGGTACAAAAATGATTCAAGATATACATGACAAAAATATTTAACTAATGCTTAATTTATTAACGAACGAATTTTAATATAAAAGTATTAATTATTTACTACTTTAATAAATAATTATTAATAAACGTAAAATTTAAATGTAATATTTATAGATATTTTATTCAGTTTTAAAATGAATATTTAATAATATTATTTATTTAAAATTTAAACATAATGGCAAATACAATAAAAGTGCATTAAAAACCCAATTAAATAACCAATTTGAAAAGTTAAAATGTGTAATTTAATAGCTTTTGTATATCCAATCGAATTCAAAATGTATGATTATTTTCATGAAAAACGATACAACTTTGCATTTATTTAATAATTTAAGGTAATAAAACTAGAAAATTGAAAATACTCCTGAAAAAAAAAAGAAGAAAAATCTCACTTTTAGATGAAACAACATTTTAAGAACAAAAAAATGACTGTACCAATAATCCCTGTTATATTGAATTCCGCTCACTTTGTATAATTGGTGTAAGTGTAAGAAAAAAAAGTGGGGAATAATTGGGGCAAAAAACAAGTGTGAGAAAAAAAGGGGGAAATTAATGGGACAAAAAACATGTGTAAGACAAAAATGAGGCGAAAAACAAAGGTAAAAGAAAAAAGGGGAGAAAAATTAATGAAGGAAACCCAAGTATACAAGATGGAAAATAAACGGGGCAAAAATGTGTAAAAAAAAATGGAGAAATATAATTCGGGCAAAAAAATGTGTAAGAAAAAGAAGGGTAAAAAAATGGGACGAAAAACAAGTGTAAAAGAAAAAAGGGCAGAAAAATTAAGGGAAGATGTGGAAATGGTATAAAATAAATGGGGCAAAAAATAAGTATAAGAAAAAAAGGGGAAAAATAATTCGGGCAAAAAAAATGTGTCAGATAAAAAGGGTGGAAAAAATAAATGGGACAAAAAACAAATGTAAGAAAAAATGAGGTGAAACACAAGTGTAAAAGAAAAAATGGAAGAAAAGAAGAAAAATTAATGGGGAAAAACAAGTGTAAAAAATGGTGCAAAAATAAACGGGGCAAAAAATATCTAACAAAAAAAAAAGGTGGAAAATATACTTCGGGCAAACAAATTGTGTGAAAAACTAAAAAGAGCGAAAATATTAATGGGGAAACAACAAGTGTAAGAAAGAGTTTTTTCGTGTAAAATATATTTTTTTTACATAATTTCACGGTAACTGTATTTAAATTTTTTTTCCAAGACCATTCTTAATAACAATTTTATGGGCTTATTGCGTCTCTATTTAAAATAGATATTTTTTTATTATTTTTACATTTTTTTATTTGATATAAAAACGTTTAAATCTTGCCATATTTTGTTTATTGCAACAAAAACTTGTTTGTTAAAGATTTATCGGATGGCTTCTTAGATCAGGTTATTCACACCGAACATTTATTATCGGATACTACTTCTAACGCGATTTTTATTCTAAAAGAAGGAAAAAAAAGATTTTTCTCGTAGAAAGGGAAAAAACCCGAATCATGTCTGGAATTTCGACTTTACTGTCGACAATAACAGTTTGGATCTGGATATAAAAAAGAAGAGAGATTACTTGTACTATTCCAGGATGGACAGAAATATACGTGATTTTACTTTTGATAATATACAGTATGAATCATCTAAGTTAAGATAGTTTGTCTTTTTTTTTAATACTAACTGTTGGCCAATTTCTTTCATGGAAGTTGATATAATGATTTGGGTGTTGAAACATTTTCTAATCTTAATCGATTTGAAGTCAGTGAAGTTGGCATCCACTTTTGCGAATTTCCCAAAGATTTTGTTTGCATTCGATTGTCTATTATTGTCCACTCATTATTTTTGTTTGTCCACAATTCGTTTCAAAATGGTGGCCCAAAAACTGGGGAGAGACCATAACTATATCTCTCCCTTTTGTCAAGGTCACAATTTTTGCTTAAAAATTTTGAAAAAATCCTAATTTATAAACAAAATAACTTAGATAATTGTAGATTTTAATAAATAATTTTTTGTTTAACCCCTGTAACAACAAAACTATAAAAGCTATTAAAACATACTAAGTGCAGATAGAGAGAGAAAAAAATATTCTAAATGTGTGATTTTTTTTTAAAAATTTAGATAAAAAATTGTGGTTGTGAGAAAAGGAAGAGACCACACTATAAGGATTTTTTAATTTTCCTCATTTTTGGTCTCTTCCCTTTCTCAAGGTCACAATTCTAGCTCAAAAATGTTGGAAAAACTCCCACTTAATATAAGTTTTTATTCTCTTTTTACTGATATTAAAATGATTTTAATATATATTTTAATTAAATAAAATAACATAGGTAATTGTAGATTTTAATAAATAATTTTTTGTTTAACCCCTGTAACAGAAAAACTATTAATGTTATTAAAATGTACTAAGTGTAGATAGAAAGAGAAAAAAGAAAACTTCCCAAAGTATGTACAATAATTAAATATTCTATATGGTTGGATAATAAAAAAATGGGAATTTATAAAATAAAATGTACAGATCGTATTTAAAAAAAATAGTTGATGATGGCACTTCAAAGACGAAACGTTGTTTAAAAAAAATGGATAGGTTATATTAAGAGCTATTTGACCTTCAATAAAAAAAACCTTATAAAGTTTTTTTCTATCTTTAAAAATTAAGGTGTTTATTAAATAAAACCAAAATTGTCGATTTTGAAATGGTGTTTTGACAAACAAAAATCTTAGTTGGACAATCTTGGACTAACGGTGAACAAACGAATGCACAAAAAAATTTCAAAATTCAAAAAAGGGTGTGCCAACTTGACAATATCACAATTTTTTAAAATTTATATAATTAATTATAATTAACCGGTGGGTGGATAAACAAAACTAATTAATGTACAAACGTGGATAAACAAAGAACAAACGACCTGTGCAGTTGAAATTAGTGGACAATTGATGAACAAACGAATGAACACAAAATCTTGAAAAAATTCGCAAAAGTAGGTGCCAACTTCACTGACTTCTAGATTTGGGTGTTCAATTAATGATAACATTGCGTACATAAGTGAAAAGTCAAACAAGCTGTATATATAAAAAAATATTCTAAATTACAATAACCAAAAATGAGCAACCTATTCGTTTCCAGAATAATCGTTTTTAATCTGAAATAATTTTTATTCCAGAACGATCTCCACAGAGCGATGCAAAAGTCACAATCGGCGCTATCTCAACAACTCACAATACTTTCGGCGACGCTGATCTGCCTTGTGTTTACCAGGTAATTACTTCTATTTAAAATTAAATTTTTATTGGATTATAAAGCCATAATAATGCGATGGTTTTAGATGTCTTATTAGTAGTGATACTATGCCGGTTCTAGCTACATTATCCCGATTTGGGTCCACTTGATGGTCGCTAGATGTCGCATTTTGATGTGTGAGGTGTCAAACGATTCGGAATGATATACGGGAAATGTCTAAAAGACGATTTGATATTCACTAGTGCCCTATTGGCAATACGTTAACTTAACTTTTAGACATTACTTGTATATCCTTATGTCATTACAAATCGTTTGGCACCTCACACGTCAAATGCGACATCTGGCAGCCGATATATTCACTTTTTCATTTTTCAAATGGACTCAAATCGGGATAATGTGGCGGCTGAGCTAGAACCGGTATAGTATCACTACTTTTATTCCTTTTGTCACTCATCATCAACATGACCTACTTCAACTTGATTAAGATACATTAAAAAATGAGGGGGTAATCCCACCCAACTTTCCGAACACTCCTAGTAAAGTAATTGTTTAATCTATTATTTTAGTTTTTCTGCATCAAAACACATTAATAAAATAAGTTTATAAAAATTAAAAAAAAAATTAATTTTTTCTAAAAATTTTTTTTAACTTTTTATAATTTTGTATAATTTCTACAAGTATTATTTTAAAATTATGAAATATTTCACACATAATGTACTTTTTGATCCCTTTCGGGTGTACTAGTTACTTTTTGCATTTGTTTTACCATTTTCGATAAAACAAAAGGACAACAAAATTTAATTTTTGTTTTATTTTGGTTATAATAATTACAATGTTAAATTTGAAGAGACTAAATTATTTTTTAAATTTAGAGTTTTATATTACCTATCGAATGGTATAAATCCCATTTTAATATCTTTAATATTTTTAAAGTTATTCAATTTTTTTTTAAACTTATATTAAATTTCAAAAAAAAAATGAGGAATTCTACAATTTTTTGAATAAAATTTTGAAAAAAAAAACAATTATAGAGTTTTTTACTACAAATTTAAGGGTAATTTTTTAAAATTTTTAATATTAATTTTAACCTTAAAACAAATCAAACCTATTTTTGAATAATTTTAAAATCATTAAATAATTAATATCTCATTCAATTTTATTAAAAATGGGAAACAAACCTTTTTTTTAGGTTTATTGGATCAAAATGTATTAATAAAGAAAGTTTAAAAAACTAAAAAAAAAAAAATTTTTTGTTAAAAATTCATGGGTAAACCCATTGAATTGTTATAACTTTTTTCATTTTTTTCTATAACTCTTACAAATACTATGTTAAAATTATGAAATAATTTACACACATAGTACTTTTGGATCTTTTTCGGATATGCTATTTAATTTTTTCATTTATTTTATACTTATTGATAAAACGAAATTACAAAAAATTTTAAAAAATTTCTTAATTTTGTGTATAATAATTACAATTCTAAATTTTAAGAAACTAAAATACATTTTAAATTTAGAGTTTTATTTTATCTTTAGATTAGTGCAAATCCCAGTTCAATGACTTTAATATTGTAGAAGTTATTCAATTTAGTTTAAAATCATAATATAATTTTAAATGTTTCTTAGCCAATTTTTAAAAAAAATCACAATTTTTGTAATAAAATTTTGAAAAAAATTATAATAATAAAATTAATTATTACAAATTTAAAGATATTTTTTTAAAATTTTTAATATTAAAATTTAAGTAAAAAATAATAATTTAATAAGGATAAAAATTGCTTAAAAATTAAAATAAAAACTAGCGGCAAAACTATGCGGAACTCGAAAAAAAATTAAAGACAAAATTTGTAGAAAATTTTATATTCTACAATTTTGATTTTTTGTAAATTTTCATAAAAATCCATAATTTTGTCTCAAAATCTAAAAAAAGTCGCAAATGTCTATATACATTATTTTTCACGCCCTCTAGCGACGAAACTATGAGGAAATCAAAAAAACGGTAAAAACAAAATGTGTAGAAAATTTTATGTTCTACAACTTTCATATCCTGTAATTTTTCATAAAAATGCATTATTTTGGTTTTTTAAGAAAAATATGAAAAAAAATTACTTTTTGATAAATCTGGCAACAATGGCAAAAGTTTTTGAAAATTTTAATCAGTCGAAATTAAACTATAACGTATAAAAAATAAATGTGTAAAACTTTATTGTCATCTTGTTAGGTAATGACGTCATCACTTATAGCAACTGTCACTTCCGGTTGTCCGATTAACTCCAAAATCTATACAGGTCGTCTCCTTGTTACCTTAAATATGTATATAAAATTTCATCTAAATCGGTTCAGCCGTTTAGACGCTATCGTGTTCACACAGACACACACACACACAGACACACAGACAGACATCATGCTAAAAATGGTATAAATGGATTCAGGTGACCTCAAAACGTAAAGATTCGTTAAAATCTGGGTATGGTCAAAATATCATGATCGCAATACTTTCCTTCTATACAACTCTGTTGTTCGGAAAGTAAAAATGTAATTACTTCTTTAAAAACGGGTATTTTTTTCAAATAATATTTTTGTACATTTTAGGAGAGATTTAACTTGTTTTAATATGTACATTTATTTCAATAACACCTTGTATTTATTCTAGAAATATTTGGATTTCGTACAATTATAGTGAAATAATTAAAGAATTATTAATGAATTTCCAACTTTAGTAAATTTGTTGAAATTACTTAGTTCACCGACAGGTTAATTAAAACTTTGCAAACGAAATTAAATTTTACAAAAAAAAAAAAACTTAAACTCAAACTAAAGCCAATTATTTTGATAATAATAAATTACAAGTTTTCTGTGAAATTAAGTCAAGAAAAAAAATATTTTCACTAGGTAATTACACTATTATTGATTATTTATAATTCCAACACATCAATTTATTTGTTGGCTAATATGAATTATTTCTCATAAATAAAATATTTAACTTTATGTATTTTAAGTAAATTAATTAATTATTTACTAATTAAATGAAAACCGGTTTCCCATTCTTGTTTATTAGACTGTAGCTGTAAAATAAATGAATAATAAATTTTGTCCTACATCTACTTCAAGACAATTCTAAACCTAAACCTTTTAATAATATGAATAATTGATGGCAAGGGCGTGGTTGTTGACCCTATGAACGTCAGGAATTTTGTGTTATTTTTATAAAACACATTGTTTACGTTACGTACAACATTTATTCGGGGAAACAAATCAAAAACAATAATATAATAATAACTGGATAGATCATATCCAAGATCTTTTATATCAGATAAAATAATATCAAGTGATATTTAAAAAAAAATTTTTTTTCAATTTATTGTGTTAATTTTATGCAAAGAAAATGAATCTTTTTTTACTGATATCTATTCGTAGGCAATAACTTGTTGTTGTATATTTAAAAATGTAAATTAAATCGATTGCATCTATCGAATTAAATTCCCTTTTTGGAATGAAATAAATTTTTAAATAGCTAAAATTAATTGCATGCAGCCCGAGTTTGATTGATTAATGATACTAATTGAATGGGAAGGTGAATTAATGCATATGCATCGTTGCTAATAAATCTCTCAGACAGTAAATTTCATACGATCGACTGCTCTTCCTAACACAATTAGTAATTTTCTATCCTATCTACTGTATAATTTTGTGTTTTACACTGAAATGAACAGACAAAATTTATCATCTTACTATAAAGATTTATAATTGCGTACAACTTTGGTAATTATATTACTTACACGTGTAAGTTTTAACAGGCTTATTTTAATCATTTAAAATACGATGTTTCACCAGTAATTAGGTAGGCAATTTTTTATTATATATTTAGATAAATAAAACAACGTTTTATGATTTTTACGAAAAATATATAACAAAAATCATTGCTATTTTTTAAATATAATTCTAAAATATAGATTCAGTCTCCGTTAATTTAATTATGTTTCGTATTTGTAAATAGCGCAATGAGTACCGTTTTTAAACATTTAATTTCAATTTTAAAGGTTAGTTATGACATTTTTTATCATTGAACATACAAATTTCGCCACATTTCTTTAAAAAGAACTCACATCGAAAGAAAAATTAACGATGCTAGATTGCGAATTTAGACATATTGAAATCAGGATCATTTTTTGTTAATTCTGATTTTTTGGACTTCCAGGATCATTTTTTGTTCATTCTAATTAATTTTAACAGTTCAGAATTATTTTATGATCGTTTTTTTACTTCAACGATCAATTTTTGTTAATTTTTAACACTTAAAAATTAAACTGATCATTTTTGAATCTTCTGGATCATTTTTTGTTCATTCTAATAATTTATAACAGTCAATAATTATTCTATAATCATTTTTTGAACCTTCGGGATCATTTTTTATTAATTTTGATTAATTTTAACAGTCGATAATTATTTTCTGATCATTTTTGGAACTATAGGATCATTTTTTGTTAATTTTTACAACTCAAGAATTATTCTAATCATTTTTGAATCTTCAGGATCATTTTTTGTTAATTCTGATTTTTTGGACTTCAAGGATCATTTTTTGTTCATTCTAATTATTTTTAAAAGTCAACATTTATTTCATGATCATTTTTGAACCTTTAGGATCATTTTTTGTTAATTCTGATTATTTTTAACAGTCAAAAATTATTTTATGATCATTAATGGACTTCAACGATCTATTTTAGTTAATTTTAACACTCAAGAATTATACTGATCATTTTTGAATCTTGTGGATAAGTTTTTGTTTATTCTAATTAATTTTAAGAGTCAACAATTATTTTCTGATGAATTCAAGATTTTCGGGATTATTTTTTATTAATTTTGATTAATTTTAACAGTCGATAATTATTTTCTGATCATTTTTTGTTAATTTTTATAACTCAAGAATTATTCTATGTCAAGAGTAACCAAATAATACTATTTACATTTAATAAAAAAACACAATTAACAAAATTATAATTATGAATAAAAAAAAGTACGAAATCAAGGTGAATTATGTCAAATTCTGTCACCGAACCTGTCCAAAGGCATAAAATAATTAAAATATTCAAATGGAAGCAGTAAATTAAAGTCCGTCTAGGGAAGAGGAAGCCAATACGCAGCCACTTCAACTAATTGGACCAAATGAAGGGAGAGAATTTAGGTAAATGCGCTTAAATTTGTACACAGACAAAATTAATTTCAATTTTCCACAGTAGGCACCGAAAATGAATTAAACTACAAAGACTGTTTTTAAGATTTTTTAAAGGTTCTTCAAAGTTATCATTATTGAAACACTTTTGAAAGATTTTTTTTAAATAATTTTTCATGGATTATTTTTGTTTGTTTTCAGCGTATGCGGCATCCAGCATTGTCAACGAGCTGGCCATCGACATCTGAACCTCTTCCAAGCCACTTACTATGTCGTCGTGACATTCTCGACCGTAGGATACGGAGACTTTGTACCTGATATTTGGCCCTCTCAACTATGGATGGTCATTATGATATGCGTCGCACTTATCGTTTTACCCACACAGGTAAGAAAAATATTCACTCCTAATTCAAGATCATTCAAAATGTAGAATAAAAAACACAGATTTGTACTTTTAAAGTGTGTAATAGTTATTGAATTAAATGTCAAGCGCTTTCGGCCAGTTACCGGCCATCTTCAGGATAAAAGTTAAAATAAGAAGTGCGATAAGGAATTAAGATTACAAATTTTCATATTTTTTATAAAATTTGTAATCTTAATTTCTTTTTTCACTTCTTATTTTGACTTTTGTCCTAAAGATGGCCGGTAACTGACCGAAAGCGTTTGATGTTTAATTTAATAATTATTACACACTTATAAGTACAAATCTGCGTTTTTTATTCTACATTATCAAGTAAACTCGATAACTATATTTTTGAACGAATAAAGCAAAATCTCGAATCCTAATTTTTCGATTCATAGAATTGAATTAGCATTTTAAATTTTTTTTGTAAATTAGATCCTTATTAATTCAGCTTTGTAAACAAAGGAGCGAAAATTTTAAACGATTGTTTTGCATGTCTGGATGTATTTCGTTTTTGTTTTTATGTAAATGTTTCGCTATATTCTGTCTCGTTTATATCTAGACGTAATTTTATGCATGTTAAATTTAATGCAGGGTCAGCAACCATAAAATAGCATAAAAAAATGCTGATATTGGAAATGAATTTATTGAATTTGCGAAGGCGTTCGATTGAGTTGGTCATTATATATCAAAACCGAACGAACAAGAGATATAATGGTAAATGCAATTGATTAAAATGTAAGATATGGGAAATAAATTGGATAAAAGAAATCCAAGATATACAAAATAAATTGGATAGTTATTAAAAAGAAAAGATTTTGTATTTTGACTTATTTTTTTCTTGTGATCTTTTGAGTTTCCGCTAGGTTATTGACCTTTATCTAAAACTTCTATAGCAGATTCTATAAAATAAAAATGAAATAAATAGAGTCAATCAGATACTGATGGATGAATTTCAATTTAAATAAATTGATATAGTCAAAAAAACTCCAAGTGATGTTAATAAATAAAACACACCAAATTCGTGTTACCGAAATAATATTACGTTGTCATAAATTATCATGTGATTATTTTCCCACACTGAAGTAACTGGATAAAGGAAATTTCTGGGTGAAAATAATTCGATAAGAATAAGAGAATTATAAACGATATTGAAGTAACGAAGGTTTCGAGATAGAAATAAATTTGAACCCTATTATTTTAATAACTAGAAACAATTAGAGCAGAATTTTTCCTTGACTATGTAAACTTTATCAATGAAACATATATAGAGCATATTAGTGAAATGGGTAATTTTTTTTTCAGTTCGAACAATTAGCCTTTACGTGGATGGAACGACAAAAATTGGGCGGTTCATATTCATCTCATAGAGCTCAATCGGAAAAACATGTAGTGGTTTGTAGCACTACATTACATGCGGACACTATTATGGATTTTTTAAACGAATTTTATGCTCATCCTCTTTTACAGGTAAGTGAAACTTTATATATATTTAATTTGATCATTCAAATAATGTTGGTTACTAAAATTTCCATTTCATCTTGTTACGTTTTTTTGTGCCACCCTGTATTTTCATTACTGTTCTATTCAATAGATTATAGTTTCGTATCCGCTTGATATCCCCTTCTTATTTCTTTGCGTCATGTTCTTCTCTTTATCTACTCAGTCAAAATAACTGACTTCATACCGTTTGTGATGCTTACTGAAGTATTCTTTTTTGTTTCTCCCCCTTATTTTGCAGGGGTTTTTCAGTTCTTTAATTCTGGATATAGTTTTACTGGGGCCAAGAAGTTTTTTGTCCTCAACCGCAAGAATCTCAACCGTTATAAAAGCTAAGATTTTTTTTTTATAAGTATAACGTTTAATCACATTAATTATTTATTGTCAACAAAATAAAGTATCGTTTCAATCTCTTTTGCTCAATGAATTTTAAAATTTGAGGATGAAATCAAACAAGATTAGCCCCTAATGAAGGTTTTATTTACTCCAGAAAATTTGTGTTGCAGTTTCTAAGAAAACAAATGCGACAAGTAAAGAATTTTTAAGTTATTCCTCCAGATTTTCGTTTATTAAATAAGCAACATATTTTTTGTTAAAATGGACGAAACTTTTAGTATTTTGTTATATTTAAATAAAAATTGACTATTTAGAATTCATTGTATTCACACTTAGGACCTTACTCATCGCACTCACCTTTGCGTTTGCTTCTATTTCAAGTAAGCGTTACAAAGAGTAAGATGGAAATGTTATTGAGTGGAAAAAAGAAATCAAATATCTGGAAATAAAACTAAATACGAAACGAGTATGATGTTAAGGAACTCTCACTTATGTGATTCTTTTAATAATATTTAAAATTTTAATACAAAAACATATTATGCCGGTTTTTTACATAAAATTTTCCCAAAAAAAATGAAATTTCTCGATCCTATTCAAATAAACCGCAATTTGTTGTCCACCTATCGTTTTCACATGAATCTTTTTTTTTTATTTTTTTTTTGTTTATTTAGGACTATTACGTTGTCCTTTTATCCCCGATGGAGCTCGACACTACGATGAGAATGATTCTTCAAGTGCCGATATGGGCTCAAAGGGTCATCTACATTCAAGGATCCTGTTTGAAGGACGCCGATTTGGCAAGGGCCAGGATGAACGAGGCCGAGGCGTGCTTTATTTTGGCCGCCAGGAACTATGCTGATAAAACCGCTGCGGTAAGTTATTTTATATCTTTTTCTATATTTTATAAATTTAATACGTTAGTGATTTAGTAACTAACAGCAATGCCGTTTAGATTCTATTAATTTACGCATAGCATTTCCATTACTTCAATACATTGAAATATACTCATGAACGTGTCTCGCCCTGTAATTTGATTTAAAAAACCAGTTTTATAAATTAAGTTTTATACACTTTTGGGATTGCCGCTGTAGAAATTCCACTCTAATAATAAAAAAATTTTAATACCCGCCTTAGAAATATGTAGCACATAATATACATCCAAATAATAAACAATAATAGTTGTTAATAAATAATGAAACAACTCGAAGTCATACCACAAAATTATTTAATAAGTCAAATAGACCTGATGATGGTCGTGTAGACCGAAACATGTCGCCTTTTCAGACTGTTTGTAATTATTAAATAATTTTGTGGTATGACTTCGAGTTAATATTTTGTTTTTAATAATAGTTGTACTATTTTTATAAAATTTTAAATAAATATCTGATTTGTACTATTTTTGTTATTTTTTTTTCCAGGACGAACACACAATTCTTCGGTCGTGGGCTGTGAAAGATTTCGCTCCGAACGTAGCTCAATACGTTCAAATTTTCCGACCTGAAAATAAACTCCACGTAAAATTCGCCGAATACGTTGTGTGCGAAGACGAGTTCAAATACGCCCTTTTGGCTAATAATTGTACGTGTCCCGGTGCCTCTACTCTTGTCACGCTCCTATTACACACCTCGAGGGGACAGTAAGTACAATTTAGATTAAATTGTTTGATATTAGTTGTGTAATTGATATAAGGTATTTTATTTCAATATTATTTTATAATTTCAACGTTTTCTATGTATATTTATGTGACTAATTAATAATGACGAGAGTTTATAGTTGATTTTTTTCTTTGGTTTCAACTTCTGCATATATAATTATAGTGTATGGTCGCTTAAAGTTATTATTCCCTTCAAATTTTTGTTAAACCGTAAAAACATTAAAACGTTTTTAGTACTGTAAGAATTTTTTTTTTGAGATATGACATAAATTTTAGTAGAATCCCAGTAGGGGTAGGAAAGAACTCCTACGATGGGGGAGCGTTCCCCTAAGAGCAGCTCGAGAATAATAAATAAAGGGTTTCTCAACTATTGCCCATTTAAGGGCAATAGTTAGAAAATACAAAGTAAAAAATAGTAGTAACAGTACCATTAATAATGAAACGTCAAGACTACAAAATGGTGCCGACAACTGACAATATGACAGCTAACATTCTACACTGGCCCCCGTGTCTTTTTCCATATCGAATACCTAAACTGGCTTTTTTGGGTCAGATTCTTTCTGATCCCCCTTTCCTTTTATCAACTTCGTTTCGAATACATTTTATTTACGAGACACTCTTTGTTTGTGTCCTCATAATTATCATATTCGTTTTAATTTTGTATTTTAACTTTAATTGTTCGTTTATCAGTACCACGTATGTTTAATTTTTAACTGTTTAACTTAAATTATATCCATCCTTTACGACATGATGTTGATGGTAAGCCCCTCTTTATCAATAATTTTTGTACATTGTATTAACGAGCGCTATTGCAGGCCTGATGATGGCGGAAGCCGAAACTAGTTGCCAATTTCACCAAAACAACTTAGCAAATATATATTGTGGTAATGGACTTTGTGTGTTTCATTACTCATTGGCTGACCACATTAGAGACATGGATACCCTGATGTATTTATTTTAATTATAAGATAAAATAAAATATCTCGAATAAATCACTAAAAAAAATTAAATATTTTCTTATTAATAAGCAATAGTGCCATTCACAGAAAAAAAGGAGAACTAACTATATAAATTCCAGTGGAAAAGAAAAACAACATTTAATATAGGTACAACAAAGTGAACAATAATTTATTATAGTAAAAGTTATATGAAAAGTCTTTATCTCATTTTTGTAGCCAATTTATATACAGAAAATAATCGAACAATAAATTTTACTTTCCGTGTTACTTTTTACTTAGATTTTAAAAGCGGATTTGGCGAAATAAAAACTTTATTTCACGTTTGAAAAGACTGAGATCTAATTGCAAAAAAAAAAACGGACAAACACTACTAACAATTCAGCGTTTCGAGAGAGCATTGAAGTGGCGAGACCAGGGATTTCGTTTGTGCAAATTGAAATAGAAAAAGTGTGAGTATAACGAGAAAATTCCTGGTGGAAACCTTTTAGTTTCTTGAGGAATTGTACGGGATAATGAGGTATATAAAAAGGTATTTGACCTAACGCTTGAGTTGGGAAATTTCTATGCTAAATTATGAAAAAATCATTTAACTTTGAAATTAGTTAGTTAAAATAAGAATTCTCAGGTAAAAGATTTTTAGAAATAAATATGATATAAAAATTAAGTAAATTCTTTACTTGTGAAACATTTACGTGCATCATCCACAGAATTTATATTAAATTAAAGAACTAAAGTGTTAAAAAATTGACGCATTTTAGTATTGCACTCTTTCAAAATTTTTATTTTTGGAAATCTAGATAGTGTATAATTTAATAAGTTACTGATCCCAAATCATATCCTTGAACTTTTTTTTTTTTATCTGCCATAAAGTTTTACACAAATTTATCGATGTTGAAGAGAACTTTGATTTAGATTCTGATCACCTCTTCTCACATTCTGACGTTGATTGAAAAGATAATAAAAAAGAATCACGTTTTAGTTTAGTAAACGAAAAAAAAAATACTGAATTGGGAAGCGTTAGACTACAAACATTTTAAAAATTAAAAAAAAGACTAAAAATATAGTTCGAAGAACTGAACAAAATAATACATTTAATTATACTTAACCAGGTCAAAATCATGTGTTAATGTTTTATAATTTTTAAGTATAATTAATTTGATCTGAATCAAATTTTATTACATTAATACAAACAGAAAATTTGTTAAAAACTTTAACTACTAAATTAGAACAGATTTACAAACTATTTACAATGGATTAAACAATGAATGAGAAATTATTTTATTTATTTCAGAATTGCTTTATATTAGGTAATAAGTTAAACAAATAATTCCCCAAAATTATATGATCGTACTAGCTTTTGCCCGCGACTTCGTCCGCGTTGATATCGGAATAAATTACTTCCCTCCGGTTTTTCAAACTTCTATGCCCATTTTTACACCTCCAAGTGGAGTTACTGTATCAAGTGTTATAAAGGTCATTATTTGCAAATTTCAAAACTATTTTTTTATAATTTTATGTGACCTACTTTTAGATTAATGGCGAAGTTTTCATTCAGGTCGAAGTAATTAATTCATACCGATAGATATTTATCTATATTTTACAGAAAAAATAAAAAAATCTGAAATAATTCACACTAATATGATTGTCTATTGTCTACATTTTACACAAATAATAAAATTAAGTTTCAGTGTTATTAAAAACTGAAGTACGTGTTTGTTTATTTATCAAAGAAAATATACATACCAATTTTTAAGCGCATATTTTTTGTGTGGTTTTTTTGGGCCTCTCCCCTTCATTTTAAAAAATACTTTTCTTTAGGAGAATCTACGTACCAATTTTCAAGCGTCTATCATCAGTTATAGTTTTTGAGATATTCAATACAATATTCATCACAGAATTTAAAAAGTAGGGGAAGGAAACAAACATAAGAAGGAAACTTTTATTTATTCCAACATCAACGCGGACGAAGTCGCGGGCAAAAGCTAGTGCTCTATATAATGTGCTAATTGTGATGAAAATAAGCAAATTTAGTACGCCCATAAAAACTAAGCACAAAGAGTCTGTTAAGGGGTGACACCCACCTCTAAATTGACGTAAAATTGAAAAATACTGGATTTTTTTTTTACTTTTTTATGTAAGTTCAAAATTAACAAAAACTGTTTTTATCCCTTCGGGGGTGAAAACTACCCCTTAATTGCTTTAAAATCCGTAGACATTGATTTGAGATTAATAATTTATACTTTCTTTCCTTTTTCTAATTAAATTGCTTGGAGACGAATAATAAAAATATTTGCACTCCCTCAGGGGGGAGAGCTACTCCCCTCTAAAAGAATCACCCTGTATGTTTTACTTTCCCGACCCACCTCCGAGAAGGGAAAGTATTGTGAACGAGTTAAAAAAAATTCCGAGATCAAGATGGAAATATCTATTTTGAAGTCACCTGAAATGATTAAGACCATTTCCAGATGGAAATCTGTCTGTCTGTCTGTGTGTATTCTTCCACGATAGAGGCCACATGTTTAAACCGATTACTTTTTTTGTCCTTTTTGCCCTTTTTGTTGTTTTTTTTACCCCTTTTTGCCTATTTTTGAATTTTTTTGCTATTTGGCTTTTATTTTCATATTATTTTGCTTTTTTTTTTACTATTTTGACGTTTTTTGCCCTTTTACTCCTATTTTGACTTTTTGGACATTTTTAATTTTTTTTTTTACCCTTTTTCCGTTCTTTGACCTTTTTGCCCTCTTTAAAACTTTTTTTTATTAACTTTTTGAACTTTTTGCCTTTCTGTTGCTTTTTTTAGTCTTGTTTTGCATATTTTTCCTTTATTTTCATACTATTTTGCTTCTTTTTTTTAACTTTTTTGGCGTATTTTGGTTATCCCTTTATTTGGTACATTTTTTGTGCCTTTATTTTTCCTCTATTCTGCTTATTTTAACTTTTTTGAATGTTTTTTTTTTGGCGTATTTTCCTTTTTCCCTTTACTTTGTCTTATTTTGGACTTTATTCGGACTTTTTGTAGATTTTTTCCCTTTTTTTTTGCCATTTTTGCCTTTATTTTTCTTCTATTTTGCCGTATTTTGTTTTTAGTTTTTGAGCTTTTTTTGACCTTTTTTGCCTTTATTTGCTTTCATTTTGACATTTTGTGTTTTTGTTGTTGCTTTTTGTTGCTTTTTTATCACTTTTTGCCACCTTTTTGCTTTTTTAAAACTTGCCTTGCTTTTTTTACTTTTTTTAAACTTTTTTGGCGTATTTTACATTTTTTCTCTTAACTTTGTCTTATTTGACATTTTTTTTTGGACTTTTTGTTATTTTTTCTCCTTTTCCTTTTTTCTTGTCCAGTTTTTTTGCATATTTTTGCTTTTTTTTCCTTTTTTTATTATAGTTTTAATTTATACTTAAATTTAGCAACTCTTTAACATTTTTTTGAAATAATTTATTATCTTGTTTGTATTTATAATAACTTAAAGTAATGATTGATCGTTTTTCATTTTAATTAGTTTTTGTGTATTTTTTGCAATGTTTACCCATTTTTTTTCCAGCAATTTATTTCATTTTTACAACATTTTACTTTTCCAATCAGAAATTTTGTATTTGTAATTAAAATAATCACACCTGAGCCGGGAAAGTTTTGGGATGACACAGCCGATTTTTTGGTTGACGCACTTACTCGAGAGGATCAATATTTGTTTAATCCCAATTTTGAACCCCTTAAAATGCGAATTTTCAAAATTAGTTTCTTAGTGCTTTCCTAACTACCAAAGGAAACTATACTGAAAATTGTACGTCTCTATCACCTCTGGTTTAGGATGTGCATTGAAAGTTTTATATATATAGATTACAAAAAAAAATTCTCTATCAACTGCCTGAGAAGTAGGAAAATTCCTACATTATACCTTCTTTGCTTTTTACCCTTTTTAGGGTTCACATCATTTAGCTATTATTGTATAATTCACTTTATTTATTATTATTTTTTTTAGGGAAGGTCAGCAGTCGCAAGAAGAATGGCATCGTTTATATGGAAGGTGTTCGGGAAACGAAATCTATCATATCAAATTAGAAGATAGCAGATTTTTTGGCGAATACGAAGGAAAAAGTTTTACTTACGCAAGTTTTCATTCTCACAGAAAGTAAGTTTACTCAACATTATTTTTCCTGCATTTATAGATACAACGATTTTAACAAACCAAATGATTAAATTTTTTATTAATTTATTATTCATTAATTATATTATGTATTTTGTGTACTCTTGTTAGTAAATTATTATTATTATTATTTATATTTTAGATATGGCGTGGCATTAGTAGGAGTACGACCAGCTCAACTTCCGGAATTCTACGAAGACACAATCCTTCTCAATCCAGGTCCGCGTCACATCATGAAAAAAGACGACACGTGCTACTACATGAGTATAACCAAAGAAGAAAATTCGTCGTTTAGCGTAGCCAATCAACAACCGAATAATAATAACACATCTACCGAACCTGTCATCGTGACGGCTAAAGAAGAGGAAAAGACGACAACGATACCGATTACTTCAACAAAAGACGGTACCGCTCCTCCTCAACTCATTCTGCAAGTCCCCACGTGTGTCAGTGAGTGTTGTCGCTTGGGCATGTTTGTTTTTATTTTATTTCATTTTTTAATATTCAGCTAGTTTTATTCAACAAAATAACCACAGGACAGAAAAAAATAATTTTCTGAAAATTTAGTAAATTCTGAATTAACAAATAAAACATTATTTCTTATAAATCAATTCTCTTTATTTAGAAGGTTGTAAGTGTACGTTCTTCTTTAGTTAGTAGTTCGTAAACTACAATTTTTTAAATTAAAATTTTTGCAAAAAATGAAATTTTTTTTATTCGTATTTAAAAAAAACTATCCAATATTTAATAAGTACTATCATATATATTTTTTAATGAATTTAAAAGTCTGATTCTTTTTATGAGATTACTAGAAATTGGACTATTTTGTCACTAATGTTTTATGTGTTAATGAAAAAGCTATCTTATTTATAATATAGTTTGACTGGACTATTTATTAATTTTTTTTTGTCAAAATTAATGTGACTGAGATTATTTGGTCTCTACTAAAAAATTATTTTGTTGCAAATTTACCAAAATCTGTAATTTTTATCATTTAAATATTAAAAAAGTAAATCAAATTCAAAATCGTTATTTTTTTTAAGTTTGGTAAATTTAATTGTTTTTATTCAATATTAATGTTGTTTTCGTATTAATGTATTTATTTATTTTCAATAAATTGATATGCTATTATGAACAGCTGGAAACATACATGGTAAGATTGATAAATAAAAAGACGTTTTAATAAGGGCACAAAAATTAAAAAGAAAAAAAAATTATGTCGTGTGAATATTATTCGTAATTAAACATTAAAAATTGCTAAAATAATGCCTTTTGGTTTTTATGGGGCATGGTAAATTGCCCCGTCCTATCTATTGAATACATTGCTGATCTAATTTTTTGCACGCCACTGTGTTTTTGATGGCATTTGAAAACATCAATCACTATAAAACTTTTATTTAATTTTTTTTTGTATTAATTAATTAATAATGAATAACCCAGTAAGTACAAATACAATGTGTCCCAAATAAGAGTGATCGATTTTAAATGTAAATGCACAATTGCTCTAAATAAATCGGGTTTTCATGTGCCTACTTTCTTTTTTGAATTTTTTGTGTTTTTTTTGCAATCTTTGTCACTTTATTTCAAGTTTTTGCGTTTTTTTGAAATTTATGTAATTTTTTTCACGTTTTGTAAGATTTTTTTGTAATTTTTTTGCCATTTTTCAATTTTTCTCAATGTTTCATGATTTTTTCTTTCAATTTTTTTTTCTGATACTTTCCATTTTTTTCGGTTGTTTTTTTTTGGCGTTGTTTTACATTTTTTTGCGATTTTTTCGTTTCTGCATATTTTATTTTTTTCCGATTGTTTTTTGTTTCCTAATTATTTTCGATTTTTTCCAATTTTTGTGAGTTTTCGCGATTTTTTGCGATATTTTGCAATTTTTTCTTATCTTTTTATTTTTCTTCTCTAATTTTATGCTGATTTTTTGCCATTTTTTAATTATTTTGAAATGTTTCTTGGTTTTTTTTATCTCCGATTATTTGTGATTTTCTGCCATTTTTGAGATTATTTGCTATTTTTTAAGATTTTTTTGGGATTTTTTTTGCAGTTTTTTGCCATTTTTTGCGGTTTTGACCTTTTTGCGATATTTTGCAATTTTTTCTTAACCATTTGTTTTTCTTCTCTAATTTTTTGCCATTTTTTAATTGCTTTTAAATATTTTTTGTTTTTTTTATTTCTCCGATTATTTGCGATTTTCTGCCATTTTTTGTGATTTTTTTGGGGTTTTTTTGCAGTTTTTTGCCATTTTTTGCGGTTTTGAAATTTTTGCGATATTTGCAATTTTTCACCTTTTTTTTCTCTCAAATGTTTTTCTGATTTTTTGCCATTTTTTAATTATTTTCACATGTTTCCCGGTATTTTTTATGCAGTTTTGACATTTTTGCGATATTTGTAATTTTTTTCTGATTTTTTACCATTTTTTAATAATATTCAAATGTTTTCTGTTTTTTTTTTTATTTTCTTCCGATTATTTGCGATTGGCTGCCACTATTGCGTTTTTTCCGATTATTTGCCATTTTTTGAATGTTTTTTTTTTGGATTTTTTTTTTCAGTTTTTTGAGATTTTTTAGGGAGTTTTTGCGAATTTTTGACATTTTGTGCGATTTTTTAATTTTAAATTTTCAAATAACAGCTGTCAGAATGTTTTCGATAATGTCCCTAGTTATTTTTTGTTTCTGAATCAATTTTTTGTAAAATTTTCATAAGGAAAAATGCAGTGTTTCTTGAAATTTCGAATATTTTTATTGATAGGAAAACAAAAGATATCAAAATATACATTTTTTAAAAGACGCTGAATCGTTCTTTTAAATGTCATCAAAATATACAGAGTGTTCCGTTTAAAGTAACATATATTTTTAACATTTATTTTAACCAAAATTAGTAGATCAACCTGTATTGACGGAATAAAATGTAACAAACTTCATAAAAAACTTTTAAATAATCAGTGAAAACCCGATTTATTTATAGTAATTAATACGTTGTGCATTTACATTTGAAATCGATCACTCTTATTTGGGACACCCTGGAAAGTTTTCGTGGAAGTTCAGAAAGGTTTAATTAAAATTAATTGATTGTAATTTTATTAGAGAAAATTTTATATTTTAAACAAATCAATAGACAAAATTTTATACTATTCTCTAAATATTTACAGGGTATTAATTACAAATAACTT
This sequence comes from Neocrepidodera transversa, assembly GCA_963243735.1. NCBI lineage: Eukaryota > Metazoa > Arthropoda > Insecta > Coleoptera > Chrysomelidae > Neocrepidodera > Neocrepidodera transversa. The sequence goes on along the minus strand of OY725341.1, from coordinate 311,465 downwards.
ATACAGGATTTAAATTTACTAAAAACTACAAAAACATATGAAACAATATTCACAAAACGACTCCATTAACCATTATCAATTCATATTCTAAATACATCAAATAGATTTCGTTTCGTACGATAACTAATCTCTTATATCCTATCACAATCACAGACATACTCTGATCAAAATCACTTTGAATCGCATTACACTAAACGTGCTCTAGCTAGTTAGTTAGGAATAAGCTTTGATTTTGATGTTTATTAATTTATTTCACGGTGGCAAAATCGTATTCACAATCTGATTGATCAAGGCTTTATATGTTTCGCACTGAAAATAAAAAATCGATGTGAAACGTGCAAAATGTCGACGAATATGTACAGATAATCATGATAAAGGTATATTATTATAACGAATTTAAAAAAATGAAAATATTCTAAGCAACCAATGAAAAATGGAAAAAATAAATCATCGTGTAATTTTTTTCTTCTAATATTAATTGTAACTCGTACATACCATAACGACCTCTTGGAGTATTACTTTATTTACTGACGCTGCCTGGAGCAAGTAGCATTTATACTATAAATCAACGGTTGCGCTCGAGGTACGTGGACCAATGGTGCTAAAGCGAAAATCTATGTATATGTTTTTATAACAACGCGGAAATAGAAAAAAAGCTGGTTTAACATTTAACCGAAGACAAATTTAAAAATGGTAAATTCGGTATATATATAAAACATTTGTCTGTGTCTGTTTAAAATTCGTCCAAGGACGACACTGTTAAAAGAACGTGTTGTCGGTAAACTTTATAAAAGGATTCCACACGTCGTCATCAACCATAAAAATGCAGTATAAACGGCGTCAAAGGCAGCTTCAACATAAAACCATTTCTGAAACGGCAAAATAAAGCAAAAAAAAAAGAATAAAATTGGTAGCCAACGACAGATCATTTAATAACAGACAAGAAATCGAGAATAGAAAAAAAACGCACAAAATAAAACAAATTCTCATTGTCGAGTGTGTTTGTTTGATATCGTCATGCATGAAAAAGATATTAAATAAATATTTGTATGTGATTTGAAATTGTGGTTAAATTTTTAATTATTTGTAATTGTAATTTGGTAATGTTTCAGTAATAATAATAATTTTTCGCTTTGGTATGGATATGTTAAATACGGTATATTTATATATAAATACCTTTGTCATGTTGTACATTATAAATATACTTTAACAAATTATTTCATAGAGGAAACAAATCTATTTTTAGTTCATTATTTCTAAATACAAAAGTTCCTTTCTTTACACATTCAAATCTGTTTCAATACTTATTTTTACAATATTTATTTCTCTAAATTTATTATTTGTTAAAGTACACTTGCTACGTTCAAAAGTAAATCATGCAAAACGAAAAAGTTGTTTGTCGCAAATTTACAAAACTCGCTTCTCGCCAACAAAAAGGTTTTTTTTTCTTCTCTTTCTCCAGCCACATTTCCCGACAACACGGTGACAAGTGACTCCCGACAATGCCTCAAGGAATCCTCTCCAGGATCTCTTACGTTCGACGTTTCCATAACAGGTAAGAGTATTTATGAAAAAAATACTTTAAAATAAATCAGAAAGGAAAATATCTCTTCTTATTTATTTGTTATATTTTTTTTACGAATAAAAATAACATTTGAACCATGATAAATGGGATTAAAAAAAAATGCGCTCTCTACGCAAAAAATAGGTGACATTCATCTTGTTTTTTTTTTGGTCGTTTTTAGTTTTAAATTTGATACTAGTGTAAATATATGATGACATACAAATTATCTAGGTAATCACTTAGAGATACCCAGAAGCGGTGGCGATAATCCGAATCTTCTTAGTCCCGAAACGATCAATCAAAGACGAAACTCCAGAAGACCTAGTATTCTTCCTGTACCTGATATGTTCACGAGTAGCACATTAAATATCGCCCAAGATGTCACGGATGAAGGAGATGAAAGCGAAGACGAACTAGAGGATGACGTGCCATGGAGATCACCCAGCGAGAAAATTGCGTAAGTGGAGTTTGAGACATTTTGCTATTATTCTTGTGAATCGTGATTATGTGGTGAATATGTAAATGATGGATGATCGTTTATTAAAAATAATATTGGTTTAAAATTTTTTTATTGAATTTGACAATACTTTTATTAAGATCGATAAATAATAGGGAAAAAAACAACTCCTCAGATTTTGACAATTTTTTATAGACTAATTTGGGGGGTCAAGAAATACGAAAATGTAAGCTTGGCGGTCTCTTACCAAAAATAAATTATTAATTTTTGAAACCATCATCAGACCATTTTGTAACAATATTTTTTTTATAACATTATCTTTTCTTAATACCTGTGTTTTACGGAAATCGACGAAATCTTCTTGAACTAATACCAAAATAAAGTGTAATTTATTAATAATCTTTAAAAAAACATATTTTAGTCATACAGAAACTACAGAATATGCACTATTACAGTGCAGAAACTAAAATACAGTGGAAACTAGAATGAAATGTACTAGATTATACTAAAATTTACGTTGTCGTGTTTTATAGAATATACCTATTTTTTTACACTGTTTTACGATTTTGTTTTAACACATAATTCTTGATCTAATAAGTTACATGGAAATCAACGAAATCTTCTTGATTTAATACCAAAATAAAGTATAATTTATCAAAAATTTTTAAAGAACATATTTTTCAGACGCCATTTTATTTTTTATGTCAATTTACTCCAACTATAGGAGAAATCAAAATCTATGTCTTACCACATGAAATTTAATATATTGATCGAAGGTTTAAGCAACATGTTTCGGCCTATCCGTCCATCATCAGGCGCTAAAAATTACAAAGTAGACATGTGATGTGTGATTTACATGAAAAAATATTAAACTAACAATAGTTTGTCGTAAAATTTAGTGTAGGATTATACAGGTTAACAAAGCATCTTGAAGAATTAAGTTATCGATATGTGGTAGAAAAATTAAGCATATAATAAACACAGTGAAATAAGATTAAAATTGAACAATAAAAACCATGGTCCAACCATTCCATCACAGAATTGGTTGGACGACGATTACCCTCTATAGGTAATAATAAAACCCAAGAGAGCTTGCTGAGTCTCAAATAATGAAATCGAAGTGCATCCTACGATGCACTTACAATTAAATTAGAAAAATTAGATTGGAGTAAATTTTATGTGTTATCTACGCACCATATACCACAAAATGGTAGGTAGAAGTAGAGAACGGAAGCAGTACCTAAATTTGACAAGTGACATTTCAAAAAGCGGTAAATTTAAATTAAAGTAAAAGTTAACAGGTTTGACAAAGCAACTTGAAGATTAGATTTTGATTTCTCCTATACTTACTTCACCACATTTGGGAAATGGATAACCTAGTTCATTTACTCCAACTACTAAACCGACCGCTACGTTAAAAATTAGATAAGTGGGGAACGAGGCCCGAGGATCTCCGAAATCGTTTGTACATAGGCAAACACAAAGTACATGACCACCAAACACAACAAATTATATCCAAAGTTATTAAGTTTATGAAAAATCAGACAAAAAATGACATCCGAATTTCTTTACAATGTCACAGGATAAGAGTACTAGCGGCAATGGAAATTAAAAAGAAACTTTTCAAAAAAAATTTAAAGAGACACAAGAAATTGAAACGGGTTATCGTCTCTCATTTTCTCCTTTGGGATAACTGGAGGATGAACACATTTAAAAACACTTGCTAAAATCAGCAAAAAAATTTAATTATAATTATCCTCTATTTAAAATAACTCCTATATTTAAACGTATTCATCAATTTAAATCAACTTCTTTGTTTAAAGTTGGATATATTCATTTTAACGTTTATATACACCTTTAAAAGATCAGATATTTTAAATTTGCCGCCAAAGCAAACAATACAATAAGCAGTTCAAAGTTGATGACGCCACTGTTCACTGTTCGGCGATAATCGACTGTAGGAAACCGAAAGAGAGAAATTTTAGGTGGGAACTCTGTAGGTGTCGGTTTAGTAGTTGGACAATCTATACCACAGTGACCACAGAATATGTATCTTCTGTGTTCATTTAGAAACTAAAATCATAGTACAATGATTACTGTGCTAAAATATAGTGGAATCGTGAATGGGTAACCTTGAACTTAATTATCGTTTAAGTAACAAACCATTCGACAAATGACTGACACTCTGGCCATTTTTTTAATATGGGTGGGCACTTTACCTATATATTGCAAATATGACTTAGATTTACTTCATTTGTCGATTGAGCAAATTTCAAGTTAATTCTGTACCAGTGGAAATTAAGAAAAAAAAAGTTAAAAAAATAATTCAATTTTTTTAAAATATCGATTTTCATTTCCGAAAAAACAGTACTTTTGAGTGTTAGGGTAGTATATACAACAATACATCAAAATTTTAACAAGAAGTCAAAATAACGTTTTTTTTTATTTTATATTTTTTGTTTTGTTTATATTTTATAATAAAAAAATTTAAATATTGTGCAAAAATAATTGTTTGATTTCATCAGTGCAAAAATATTCTATGAGACACGATACCGTAAATTTTAGTACATTTCATTCTGGTTTCCACTATATTTTAGTTTCCGCACTGTAATAGTGTATATTCTGTGGTTTCTATATGACTGAATTGACATAAGAAATAAAATGGCGTCTGAAAAATATGTTCTTTAAAGGTTTTTAATAAATTATACTTTATTTTTGTATTAGTTCAAGAAGATTTCGTTGATTTCCGTGTAACTTATTAGGTCAAGATTTGTGTGTGAAAAGAAAATCAGAAAACATAGGAATTAAAAAGAGATAATGTTCTAAAAAAAATATTGTTACAGAATGGTCTGATGAAGGTTTCAAAAATTCATAACTTTTTTTTGGTAAGAGACCGCCAAGTTTTTTTAATATTTTCGTGTTCCTTGATCCCAAATTAGTCTATAAAAAAATTGTCAAAATCTGAAGAGTTGCCGTAAACTAGACTTTTACCAAAAATAATATTTTATTCGTTAATAGTCCAGCCAAATTACACTTTTACAAAAAAAAAAAATTGTTAACAGGATGGAAACAGTTGGAAGTGCTAAAGTGGCGTATAATAAACGTAAAAAAATAAATGCGTGAGCAGCGGTGTTTCCAGATATATTTGGGGGATGAAAAGGTGTGGAATTTTGGATTATTGCTATTTCCGGGGAAAGTTGACGTCGGAAAGAAAAATGTACAATAGGAAAAGTATAGATCATAAAAAGATCTACAACTTTTGTATGAATGATTTTTCACATAACCTCAAAATCTCCGAGTAAAATGCGAAAAACCGCTTTTATCGTTTTTTATTTTTCATTTACACAAAAGTAATTTTATTTTGGAGAAACTTGGTGAAAGTATAACTTTTTGTGTCTGAAATATCCACAATTTTTTTCAGATAAAAATATTAAGAGACTTCCGAGATAATCGCGTTTTTCTGTCCAAAAAAATTATTTTTCAAATTAAAATTCTCCTTTGGAAAATTGTCGTAGAGACGCAATATTTTCGTTTTGAGTTATACTTTCTGGTGGAATTTAGAAACATGTTCAAAAATTGGAAAAATCAAAAAATGAATTTTGCTAAAATGTTAATAATTTGTTTAAATTTTCAAATAATTTTTAAAAACTAATTGCACTATTCAATTATACGAAAAAAATACGAACGATGCTTAGTTTTACATTAACAATTAGTAAATGAATGAAACTACATTAATCGAGGTTTTTTTTAATACATTTGTAAATTGATCATCTTTTTCTTCAATATTACTTCTATTTTTAATTTTATTATCTTCTTAAATATCGCTCGGATAAACTAAGAATTCTTCTGATAATTGATTTTCAGTGATTAAGCAAAGGTACGCCGCTCCCTCCTTTCAGCAGAATTATCTTCGGATTCATCGAAATCTTCTGAAATTTTTTCAACATTCAAACAATTGTCTGAACCATGACATTTTGTACATAAAAGAGTAGACAACCATATATGTTGCCTTCACAACCGGTTGTACAGCTACAAGAAATTATTTTTAATAATATGTCAGGTATGACAGAATCTTTAGTAAAACGTGGCATGAGAATTTTCGAATTATCGACAATAACTTCTTTCCAGCCCCACTTTGTTGGTATTATTTCGTTTCCAAGCCACGTTTGAAGCTGGTAGAAAACTCTATAAGAGTTTTATGTAAAAAAATCATTCATACAAAAATTGTAGATCTTTTTATGATCTACAATATTCCTATTGTACATTTTTCGCTCCGACGTCAACTTTCGCTGGAAATCGCAATAATCCAAAATTCCACCTCTTTTCATCCCTCCAACTGTTCCCATCTTGTTTTATTTACCCTTCAAAATAAGCTAATTCGACTGGACTATAAGTAATTTTATTGAATTTGACAATACTTTTATTAAGATCGATAGATAATATGATAATTCATTATATTATAATAATTATAAACGATATGGCAACGTTTTATATAATACAATTATACTATATATAAGTATGAAAAATGTAAAAAAAGATAAAATCAAAGTTAGTACAGTTTTTAATAACATGAAAAATTTTCCGATTAATACAAAACAAACGATCATTTAACATACGTAAATTTAATATGTCTATATATTTGTTTAAACAACATGATGATGTTTATATTCGTAACAGTAGTGATTAGCATGCGTGGCATTAAAAAAATACTAACCCTTCTCTATATTTCGTAGCTTGGAGCAAAATTGTAAAATTTGCACCTCTTCTACCTCTATTTGTTTCTTTAATACTATTAGTAATAGATGTGCTTTCTTCGTTTTTATCACCCGAACGCTAATATCCTTTCCCTCTTTATAGTACCAGCTGAACAAAAAAAAAATTACATATCAAAAATAACAATTAAGATCATCGCTTTCAATATTTTGATTAATAACGAAGACACTTGAAAAATATATATTTGATTAGAGCCTCCAAATTTTCGTTGAATAAATAATTTTTTCTAATGTGAAATCTAATAACTATTAGAAATAATTATACTCAAAAATATGGAGTATTAAGCTGGTACTGCTGTGTTGCACGGTCATGAGACGCACAAATATGCTCCGTTTCTTTGATCACTCTGTCCTGAATCCCTTGCACTCCCCAGGTCCAGTCTTTCTCTAGACGATTCTGAGGATTCGAGTCGACTAGCATGGCATGACGAATGTATTCGGTAAGTTATTTCTTTTCTCTTTTTTCCCCACTTTATTTTATGGAAGTCACGGATAGTAGTAGTAAATTATATGGTGTCGTAGAAAAAATAGCATAAGCGCAGTTTTGAACGATTTCAATATAAAGTTTTATTTATTGCGAAATTTTCAACAAAAAAGAACAAAACGTATTTGGCTTAATATTTTTTGGTACTTAATAGTTAAGTAAAAAAACAAGAATCATTTTTTTATATATAATTTTTGTAATGATAAAGAGAAAATTATCAAAAATTATGGACACAATTTAAAATTTATTTAAAATGAACCCTAAAAAATCTTAAACTTATAATCGGGTCTGAAATGCGAATAACCTTCTGGTACATTCACTGGTATTGGAGATTTAGAAAATATATATATAAGGCAGAGCCTTAAAAGTGCTCTGTTTGTCTTTTGAACATATACGTAACTTTCTCTGATATTTTTCTAAAAAAAATGTATGACACTTACCGGATTTTTTCCATGTATCCACCATATACTATTCTATCCGTGACTTCATGTTATAGTTTTATTAGATCTTTTAACTTTTCTAACTTTATTGCTAACTTCTCTTGATCTATCATTTTTATATATAACAAAAGAGTTATTCGTTTCTCCTATTAAGAATTTAAATTATATGAAATTCTATTATTAACAATTTTGCATGGGAATGGGTCTATTATTGTACGTATTTTTCCCGTAATGTAGATAAATTGGATGAAAATTAGTAATTTTATTATTTTTAGGAATAATTGGCTTGTATATATTCAAGATACAAATTCTAAAAATGATTAGTTTACAAGTTCGGCATTCTCCTATATATAATATGTAGAAATATTTGTAGTGTCGTAAGTCTGTGAACGCACCTTTAATACACAGAACATACTTGCCATCATAAATGTCAATTGTCATGAGACTCACTTGTCGAAAAGAATGTTGATTGTTGCATATAATTAGCGGGCATAATTATTAGAGGAATAAAAGTAGTAAAAGTATTCATCGGAGTTTTATTCGACTACATTACAATATTGATGTAATTCCTCTAATTTCAACTTAATAAATATGCCAAAATGCAAAAATATTAACCAATGAAAAATTTTTGAACTGACATAAAACAATTCTTATAAATACTTATTGTAATAAAATAGAAAAACACTGACATAGCATTAAGAATTAAATCATCAAATACAACAGTTTTGGTCTCTTCTAACCAAAATACACCCCCCCCCCCCCCCATCAACTTAATTTTTTCTTTCCCTCAGCATCGTGAAGGGATTTCCTCCAGTTTCCCCCTACATCGGGGTCAGTCCAACCTTATGCTATCTCCTAAAAGAGAAGAAGCCTCTATGCTGTCTTCAACTAGCTCAAGTATGCGAACATTGCAGCTACAGAAACGCCAGAGATTACCAATGGCAGAACAAAACAATCATTCTAGCAGCCGATTACGCTTCGAATGGAATCTACAATTTTATTATACCGCTAAGGGCTCATTTTAGATCGAAAACGTCTTTGAATCCAATTATTTTGTTATTGGAACGTAGGCCGGATATAGCGTTTTTGGATGCTGTATCATATTTTCCGTTAGTGTATTGGATGCTCGGATCTATAGATTGGTAAGTTAGTCCTTTTTCCGACTTGTTCCTTGTTCATATACACGTTTTTTTCTTAAAATAACATAAACTTATTTCTGAATTCCGAAATCTACAAACAAAAAGAGCAAATAATCTCTTGACTTGAAATTTCGTTTAGCACTTATGTCGTTGAAATAAACCATCTCCGTCGCGTAATATTATCATGCAAATGTAAAATTGAACCAGCTGAGATTATCGTTTTTAGCTTAGACGACCTACTTAGAGCTGGAATAACTCTTGCTGAGAATGTCGTCGTGGTTAACAAGGAGTTGTCGAATTCCGCAGAAGAGGATTCCCTATCCGATTGTAATACCATCGTTGCAGTACAAACTATGTTCAAGTAAGTTTTCATTAAAATAATTTGTTAAACTAAAATTTATTTCATTTCATTTTGATTTCAAATGTTTTTATTAAAAAATTTTTGATTGGGATTTTTACCATCCTTATTCATTTTTGCATTGGCATAGTGCAATAAAAGACATAAATGTAGATTGTTGCACAAGATTATCTTTTGCAATGTATGCAATCAAATATAAACTATAAAAGATGTTTAATTTGTTTTAATAAAACACCAAGGACAAAGACGTCCTTTAAAAAAATTACAATTAATATTTTATAATTTTATAGTTTTAATAGTTTGGATTTGTTATTTTCATTAAGCAGAATAACATTAATCTTTCCCTTTTTGACTTTATGAATCAATCAAAATAATTTAAAAACTATTTTCGAAACATTTTAAAACATTTTAGTTCGATTTTCGATTTAAAATATTCCTCAGTGGACGCCTTTGATACAAACAAAAGAAAAACGTTAGAGTAATATAGCAGCTTTCAGATTTTCATATTGTTATGCTACTAAAACGACATTTTCTTTTATATTCTTGTCAGATTTATAAACCAAATAATGGGGTGAGTTTTTATAGCGACAAAGTGATGTTTTATAGTTTATTCAGTTTGGAAATTTAACACTATTTTTAAGCGAAAAAGGTTTTTTAAAATGTCTATAACATATTTATGATAAAAACTGAATATATACAGGATATTTTTATTTCAGATTCTTCCCCAGTATCAAAAGTATTACTGAATTGTCTCAATCTTCGAATATGAGATTTATGCAGTTCAGAGCGCACGACAAATATGCCTTACATTTATCAAAAATGGAGAAGGTAAGTTATTATTAAACGATTTTATTAAAATTTACAGCAGAAAACGATTACTTTATACAGTAAAAATAAATGTTTAAAGTCGATATCTCGTTTTCATTTTTTTTATGTAATATGAAGTGTTCAATTTTCTTTTGGTTTTGTCAATTAAAGTAGTCACAATTATGGATATGATTGCATAATAAGGCACAACAAGATTAATTTTTTTAAATAAATAAATTCTATAAGCGAAATGATTCGTTCAACGACTTAATGGTAAATAACAATTACTAGGAATCGAAGTAGTCTCTGCCAAAGGGCGCAGAAGATAGAATGCCATATACAGAATATACATTTATATAAAACAATAAATATTTTTATTTTGCTTGAGTGTGGATCCTGCCTTTAGCCATTTTTTTTTAAATCTAATGATAAATGGGATATTGACTTAAAACGTATTTATAATGAAAAAAATATATTGAATTTTAGACAACTTCCAATCGCTTTATTTTTTACACACTTGTTGATTTTTTTAGATTAGTGATACTGAACAGCACGTTTTCTTTTAGATTTTTTTTGTTTTTTTTTTTTTTAATTTGTAACAAAACCGTAGTGTAGTGACTTTAATTGCTAATCTTAACATTTTCTCTACAAGAAACAGAAATAATAAAGTTATTTAAAATTTTTAGTTTCTAAGAATAAGAGGTCATTTCTGTAGCTACAACATGTCTATTACTTAAAAAAAATATAGGATATCCCAAAAAAATTTCAGACTGGACTTTTACATTAAAAAAAAAACTATTTTAATTAATAAAAACGAAAGTGTGTAAAGAGAACTTTAGTTTTGGATGTAAATGGTTTTTGAATATAGTAACGCAGTGTCGACGTAAAGATTTCTTTATACTACTAAAGAATTCTACAAAATATATATCTTGATGTATAAATAAAATATATCGTTCATAAAATAATTTACGGTCTTTAAATTTTCAATCTCTAAATGGGGCAATCTGTACAATAAAAATGTTTTGCTTCAAATGACTTAAAATATCATGAAACGTGGAGAAAATATATAAAAGAGAAAAGTACGTTAAAATGTGAGTTAAACAAATAACTACATTTTATATATACATATATAAAGGGAATAGGGAAAAATAGAAAAAATATTGAAAAATAAGGAAAAAAGGAAAAAATAAGGACAGTAGGGAAAAATATAAAAATAATAAAAAATTGGGAAAAAACCGAATAACTAGAGAAATAAGATAAAATGAGAAAATACTAGAAAAAAAAAGAAAGAATTAAACAAACAACAAAACATTAGAAAAATGAGAAAAAAACTAGATAAAATTAGAAGAATCGAAAAAAATCTAATAAATTGGAAAAAAAACAAAGCATTTGAAAAACCTGACAGAAAAATCAGAAGATATTGAAAAAATAAAATTGGAAAATATTAAAAAACGCAAAAAAAAAAAACAGAAAAAGAAGTCGCAAAAAATCAGAAAAACTCGAAAAAAATAAGAAAAAAAATACGAAGAACCAAAAAATGAAAGAATTCGAAATTGCGAAAAATCGCAAAAAAAATGGCAAATGATCACCAAAAATCAGAAAACAAAAGAAATAAAGGGAAAAATAGAACAATGACAAAAAATCAGGAAAGATATCTGAAATAAACAAAAGAAATAAGATAAAAAGAGAAAACATTGAAAAAAATTGAGAGAAAAATCAGAGAGTATTGAAAAAAAATGAAAAATACGAAAAAAGGAGTCGCAAAAACTCAAGAATTCGAAAAAATTGAAAAAAATACAAAGAAACAATTTTAACAATAAAAAAAATTAAACTAATTTGCAAAAAATCGCAAAAGATAACTACAAAATTATGGTAAAAAAATCGCAATAAAATAATCACCAACAATCAGAACAAAATAGAAAAAAAAACAAAGGACGAAACAGAACAATGGGAAAAAAATCAGGAAAGATTAGAAAAGACAGAAAAACAATGAGAAAAAAATGGAAAAATTGGAAAAAAACGAAACAAATAAATTAATAAAACATCAGTAAAATCAAAAAAAAAAACGAGAAAAAATTAGTTGAATCGAAATGATCTGAAAAAAATCGAAAAAAACGCAAGAAATCAAAAAAATTCGAAAATGAAATAAATCAAAAAAAATCGCGAATAAATGCAAAAAAGTCGCCAATAATCGCAAAAAATCAGAGGAATTATAAAAAATCAGACTAAATTAGAAAAGAATGGGAAAAAACGAAAAAATGAAATAAATCATAAAAAAATTTCAAAAAAATCGCAACAAAATCCCAAAAAATGGCAAAAAAGTCGCCAATAATCGTAAAAAATCAAAAGAATTAAAAAAAATCAGAAAAATATTAGAAAATGACAAAATAATCTGAAAAAAATGTAAAAAAATCTCCCTCTCTCTTGGATCTACCTTGGTGAAAATACGTTTCAGTTAAAGGTACCTCAATCAATTGCAAAAAAATGGGGCAAAATACACAATTAAAAAATTCTGCTTGCTCTAGATTTGTATACGATTTTTCTCTCTATTAAAATTAAATTACTTCCCTCATTATCGGTGTCTTTACTTATTTTTTTGATTTTTACCATAAAATTGTTTTTTAAATAGTTCCATTCCCTTTAAAATAAAAAATGTACTTAAAGATCTAGATTTTAATCATCGATTAAAAAAAAATCTAGGACAATACTATTTACCTATTTTTCTTCTTCTTTTATACAACTACGTGTCCATAATAATAACCTAATGATTTTCCGCGAAAAAAAAAAGTCTGTCTGTGCGCACGATAACTCGAAAACGGTACGGCCGATCCTGAAAATTCTTTCGGCCATCGGTTTTTATTCAAAAAAGGAAGGCTCTATCAGAAGATGGGCTATTCCGGGTCCGAGGATCCTGGACCCACCGACTAAGTGAAACTTCTATTCGAGATATCTCGAAAAGGAAAGCACATTTGTCGATACTGATTTCTTTTAAGGTATTAAGACGCGTCGATTGATATCCATATCGTCTGGGGCTAGTTGAAAAAAAAATTGAAAAATTTGAAGAAAAACAATTATTGGAAAAATTCCGATTTTTTCGAATCGGACTTTCTTACGCTGATGGAAACGGGCCGTAGTCTTGAAAAATCTATTCCTTTCACTAGTTATATTTTTCTTTTTATCTCCCTTTATTGTTTTCTTTACTTCTACAAATTATTTGTTTATATACTTTTGGTACTACATTGGCATTGGTAGATGATCAGGATGAATTAAATATATTCTAAGTTACTAATAATAGAAAAATGCAACTGGATTCTTTTTAACCTTAAACTTATACTATTAATAGGCAGAATCAATAATGGTAGGCGAATAAGTTCGTAGTGGAAAATAAAAAAATAAATATTAGTACTATTATTGCTTAGCACGATTTATACGTAGAATAAAAAGCATGAAAAAGAACTATAATAAAAATAAAATAAGTAGATTTGAAAGTAAAAAAAATAGATTTGAATAGATATAAAATTTCTTCTATTTTTCCAGCACTGCATGGCTTGCGAGACTGAAAAAAAAAACTAAACTTTTTGTTTCATTACAAAGTAACGTATTTAAAAGTAGATTTGAATTTCAGTTAGCAACCTCTAGCAGTACTAGAAGCTACTATTCACAAGAGACTGATCAAATATTGGTAAGCGACAATTTTCGAATATATACGAGTCTTGCATGTAAAAAAAAATAGAAGAAATTATTGAATCAGATTTTTTAAATATTGTGCTAGCTTTTATAGATTTTTTTTATAAGAAAAATATAACAAATTTTCTAGAAAGAATCAAGATAATAACTCTCGGTACACGATAAAAGGTGGCCAGTAGACATATTTTTAGACCCCAACCTATATAGAGCTGCTTAATCTCATAACTTATCACAATTCTTCAGAAAAAAATATTCAATTCTGTTACCAAAAAAGAATATAGGACAAAAAAGTTAACGAAAGTAAAGGAATTTAGGCTCAAATTTATATTTAGGATCGGATGAAGATTAAAATGACAATTTACCATTTTTTTGATTATCATTAGAAATAAGTGAAGATTTGACTTAAATATAGATCTGACATGTACAATTTCGTTGAAAAGTCGGAAATATAGATAGCATGATTAATAAGAAAAATTTTTGCATCCTAGCAAAAATTTTCACTTCCCTTGCTACCAAAGCTCCAACTAGAAATTAAGTACATTCATAAGTAGTACACAAATCAGTGGTTTAATGTACTTTTAACTCCTAAAGAAGCTGCCTATAATGGAAGAAAAACGTAAGTATCTACCTCTAGGTTGACTTTAAAAAAAAATTCACTGAGAAAATGTGCTCGAACAAAAGTTACCTATCAGAAAAAAACATAACCTAATGACAAAAACTAATAAGAGAGGAGGAAGAGGAAAAATAAGAGTTGGTCAAACTTGGCGAAGGGTTACGGAAAACGAAATACACCATATAAACATAAAACAGTATAAAAGATAGTAATAATACAGTGCAACAAATTCAAACTTTTATTTTTAGATTTCAATTCAAAATTTCAGTGTCGCACTGTGTAATCTACTAAAGAAAATCCGAAGACAACCATAAAAGAAAAAGGGAAATCAAATAATAAAACAATAGCAATATTTCTCTAAAACGTATGTTCAAAAACAATTTATATTCAAAACTAAATAAAGCAGTAAATAAACTACAAGACTTTAGTTCATTCTTTATGTAAAATCGCTAAAGTCCATTTTGGTTATGTTTTTGTTCATATCAAGATCACTCGTGACGTCATATCAGCCTCTGCTAGATGAGTATCGATCCGCTTTTGATCAGTTTTGACTAAGGCCCCATTCACATTACACGATTTTTAATCGCGTTGAAAGCCGTTCAGTGCCACTGGAATCGTACGTTTATTTATCGTCCATTTCACATTATACGATTTGACTCGTCCGATTAAAAAACGTACGATTTTGTATCGTGTGCATTATGGTTTCACAATATACGATTTTTTGCCGAACGTTTTTTCTTGTTTAAATATTAATTTATTAATAAATACTTTTCGTATGCATTTTTTTCTGTATTACTAATCTCATCAAAATCTGATTTCAGTGCCAAATAAACTTCCCTCCAATCATTCCGGTCTTTGTAAATATCTAAAGTGTTGTCAGATTTTGGCTTCAATAAGCGAAATTAAAACATCAACGTCAATTTCTTCGATTTAATCAATAATAAACCAAAAATATCAAAAAGCAATAAAACAAATCGATAAGAAGTACTATACAGGGTGTGTACAAATTAGCGGATAAGCTAGACGTGGCGACATTCTTCAATCGTTTCTAAATCGAAAATTTTGTAATATGCTTCATGCGTCTTCACGAGATGCTTAAAGTTTAGCTTTGTAGTATAAATATAAGCGTCTCTATTCGATATCTCTCTATAGAGATATGTGCCATTTCGAGTAGGGACAAATTTCAATCATACTTTTTCAAACATGTTATGTTTTTTATTTTTTTTTATTTTATAATCTAGTTTTTAAAATTGTTTCATTAAATCCTCCCACGAAAAACACATTGGGCAACGTGGTAGGAAAATGAGTTTTCGCCTACCTTATATGAAAATCAATCATATTAACCCTAGAAATAGGGATGCTAAACTCATAGCATCACGATTTTTTAATTTTTCACTATATCTAGACACCTTTAACTGTCACTCACGTACTTTGACATTTCACATAAATTTTCATTAAACGTCAGTATAAATTAAAATACCAATACATTCTGATTGTAAATAATTGTGATTGTGTGAATTAGTGAAAATGAATAGTAATTCAGACCGTGATGAAATATTTATGAATACTCCACCAGACCTACAAGAAGAAGCTAGCAATGTTTCTCTAAATTTGTTACCTACAAAGTCAAGACATCGGTACGAAAAGTACTATAAAATGTTTAACTATTGGAAAAAGAGTAAAAAAGCAAAAAATGTATACAGAAAATGTATTACTTGCTGATCTATCGGAAAGATCAAAATCTGTAAATGCAAGTACTCTATATGGTCTGAATTTTTATTATATTTCTGTTTTTTGTTTTCTTTTTTTGGTAGGCGAAAAACAGTTGTGTGTCACACAAGCAGAAAACGTTTTAGCTATTAGCTGCCCTCGCTTCGCTCGCTCATGCACCTAATAGCCGCGGGCTGCTAAAGCCCATTTTCTGCCCTTGTGACACAATATACTATTGTATTCGAATGTGGTTTCTATTCGAACCATTACCTGTCATTAATGTCGTTGATATTTATATGTCTATTTAATTCGTCTGGCGTGTACCCCTAAGAATCAATTGATTCTTAAATTTTGTAGTGATTTGAATATTTTTATTGTTTCTCGTTATTAAATCGTTTACTTACAATGAATCGTCTTACATTTAATGAGTATGCCGATATGTACATGATATAAGGTTCCTTAATTTAGTATTTTTACTATTACAGTACTATGAAATTACATTATTGCCAAATGTATGTTTCTTTTAAATGGTTCCTGAAGGTAAACGACGCGTGATACAACATTTTCGCATTAGGATTATCGATTTAAGGTGCATTTCCATTGATCCGTTATCCGACGATACGATTGTCCGAAAGTGCTGTGATTGGTGGAAGTTTTAAAAGTTGACAGCGCGCCGAATGTTTATCCGAATGTTTTTATTTTCGTCCGATATCGTAAAAAGTTAAAAAGTTTTCAACTTTTATATCCGAAATTGGAAATTTTGGAATTTGACTTTATTCATTTTATTTTTCTGCTTGTCAAAGTGAGTATTTCGTGACAGTTTTAGGAACAATAATTATAATAATGCTATTATTTTTTTATCTTTCCTCCATGATGAGCATTAATTTAATAAACGATGCAAAAATACAAACAACCAATTTGATATTAATTTCGGTTCTTCTATTAAATAGAAGGAAAAAGAAGAAAAAATCAGCACGTTTTTTCATAAGAGACATTTATAAAAAAAAAAAAAGTTACTAGAATATAAATGAAATGTAAGTATATTTAGCGCTAAAACGCACGAACTTTATTACAGATTTCGGATATGTGGAGAATGACTATTTAATTTGTCCGAAAAATAACAATACGATTCCGAATCTAATATCGTATAACAGATCTATGGAAATGCACCTTTAGAATCGATAGAAGAATGTCGCCACCTGTAGCTTATCCTCTAATTTGTACACACCCTGAATATGCACATACCAAAGTAGCTACCGGGCGATTAAAAAACGTACAATGTGAAAGCGCTCATTTAGTTATGTGTACCACAGAGACAGACGGACGATAAATAAACGTACGATTCCATATTTTAACGTACGATTTTTAATCAGACGAGACAAATGGTATAATGTGAATTTTGAACAAGGAATGAGCCAGAAGTCTCATACCTTAGGTACTTAAAGCTTTTTTATTGGTCACAATAATAATAATGAAAAGGATTACTAGATTTGTCTTTAAATTCATTACGTTTGCATCAAATTTAATTGTAGATAAATGATAAAAAAAAAGCAATTGAATTGTGAATCGCAATTACGGAAATTTTATTTTAATTTTTAGAGAGAAAAAGAACGCGGATCTCATATTTCTTACATGTTCCGACTTCCTTTCGCCGCTGGTAGCGTTTTTAGCGCTAGCATGTTGGATACGCTACTTTATCAAGCTTTCGTTAAGGACTACGTTATTACTTTCGTACGGTTGCTCCTTGGAATCGATCAAGCGCCTGGTTCAGGCTTCCTTACATCGGTAAGTAAAAAAAAATTTCTATACTAGTCTTATTTTAAAATCACATATTCTTATATTTAGATGCGAATATCGAAAGACGATATGTGGATACGAACTTACGGTCGTCTTTACCAAAAATTGTGTTCAACAACATGCGAGATACCGATTGGGATTTATAGAACTCAAGACACATCAATCTCGGACTCTTCTCATGTGAGTATGAGCGCTGCCTCTTCGCCTTGGTCATCGTGCGTGCGTGTGCCGTCGGTGAGTAATAAAGAAAAATCAAAATATCACAACGATAATTTTTTCCTCTTTTTAATCTCTCAATGTCGGGCACTCACTCAAGTTGATACATAAAAATTATGGTATTATAAGTTACAATCAAAGTTGAACTACTTTAAAACGTTATTTGCATATGTGTAAAGTATTTTTATTTTTATTGAAATTGTTTATTTTTTATTGTTTTTATAAAGTCAGGTTAATAAAATTGTGATTTTTATTAAATTATTTCCAAAAAAACAGTTATTTGTTAATGTTGTTTCTTCAAATTAAAAATGATATGCTAGATAAAGCTTATTCTACTTTTAACTTATTTTAACAATGACTGGCTAGTATGAATTAATTGTAAATTTAGGTGCTTGGTTTAATAAATGTTTTATTTTTTTAAGAAGTTAGACTTTGATTAATATAAATTATCACTTGAGTGCTTCACGTTTTTCTTACACCTTTATGCAATATTTTATCTTTAAAAATGTGTTTTATTGCAATTTTAAGGTTTTTTTATTTATTTAAATGAGATATGGGGAAATAAATATTTATTACTATTTGGTTTGCGTTTTATATTAGTAACACTTTTTTTATAAAAATATTTCAGTTTAAATATGATACTATATAGGTTCTAATTGTAGTATTTATCATATTTTATTATATTTAACTTATAGAATTATGCTTTATTTTTCTATTTTTTATTTCCTTATATATCAGTCAGAAATCCGTTTATTCCAGAGAAATATATGTAAATAATTGCCTAATGTAAGTTTTTTACCAATTTATTGTTAAATCAAACTAATCAGATTGTATTCTTCAAAAGTAATAGCAAAGAGGAAATTATAAAATAAAAAAAAACCAATGTTTTTCTACATTTATATCCATCATCCAATATAAAATAAAATTGTAGGTATCTATAATTTTAATTTAAACTAAAAAATAATTGATATATATTTTATTATATCAAGTTGTAAGGTAAGAGAACTCGTCGGGCCTTTTTAGCTTTGAATCTGTCAGAAAATGGCTCAGTCGGTAACTGCGATTAGTAATATTAAACGGATTGGCCCATAGAAATCTAGAAACGAATTTAGATTACTCTTTGATAAAGGAAATTTAAGGTACATTTAAATTTTCAAATAAGTAAAACTTCAAAAAATAGTGCTCCGTATCTCTGAAATAGTGTAATTGTTTTTACTATCAGAAAATAATAATTATAGTGCTTAAAAGTTTAATACATGAACGAATTATGAATATTAGTATTCATAAATGTTGAAAGATTACTATACTGCCAAGTGATAAAATTTTTTCCAAGACATCGAAGGACCAAACTTCTTAGGTAGAAATTAAACCAATATTAATGTTATAATTATAGTATTTGAAATATGATTGTGATTTTTATTCCATTTTTTCAAAGTACGAAACATGAACAACAAAAAACATAAAGCGGCACATTAAATTAAAATATGAAATCGAAAAACTATTTACATTTTTTATTTGGAACTTTTTGGATGCTGTTAATTACGCACCATTTTATTTATTTTAGGAAACTTTTGCTATATTGAATGCATGACTGAATTTGTTCACAGTCGGGATGCGAGAGGTTGATTGTGCTTTGTGTTCTAACGGAGAGAAAGGTTGGTGGTTTTTTATTGGTAGGAGACATGTGACGTGGTATGTACATGGTCTTGAATTCAGAATCTTGGTGGGAAGAAATATATCCATATTTTTTGTCTTGCATAGTAACAGTCGCTTATGTATTTTGTTTTTGTTAACTGTAATTTGCAAGTAGACAGAAAAAATCTGAGAGACAGACGGAATAATACTGTGTTGATGATTATAAATCTATTTTTAGATTATAAAATATTAAAATATGCAATAATAGACATTGGTATGAACTGGAAGATCAATATTAATAATTTTAAAAGAAATATGAATTATTTTGTATTATCTGGATAATATTCCAGTGAAATTTATCCAGATATGGTGTAAGAATGAAACCATTCATGTCATTAATATCTTTAAAATGTGGATAAACTATTTGTGGGTGCATGTGAAGCTAATCAAATTCGCTTGTAATAAATTCATTATTTTAAATATTTTTAAATTATCCAAAAAACTTTTTCCAATATAACATAATCTTTTGCTATTACTTTTGAATAAATACGTTTTTTATGGCCTCTTCGTTGTCTATATCGACAGCACACGCACCTTCTTCGTTGGCCAATAACATTCAGCATGAGAATTGTATTGTAATAGCACGATAATATTAAAAAACAAATCATCACAAAGTTGTAGATGTATAAATGATGTCATAAATAAATTAATGCACATTCCAGTGATGTAATTTTCTAAATTTCATATATAGTGTGTTCACCAAAACTGCTAATAGTAAGGAAAATCGTGTTTGTAGATATTCTTTGTGGATTTGTGATCACACTGTATACATTTAATCTGTAAAAAAACTATTAGTTTTAGTAAATTATTTGAGTTTCTTACCATATTTAGAAATTTAAATACATATATATCTATATATTATTTTTCGTACTTCTATTGAGCAACAAATTGAAATTAACTTTGCAATTATTTTCTTATTCCAAATTGATATATTTACAACTATTAATCTATCTTTTCCTAAACAATAACTATTAATAAAAAAAATGTGTTGCCTAATTGGGTTTTTTTTAAATTATGATTATTAGAATTTCATTTTGTTGCTTAAATTAAAACTTTGCATTCAACTATTACAATAGTTCTTAAAGAAAGAGCCGTAGTTGCACGTAACTAGTTTGCTGGCTTCCTTTTTCGCTAGCTTGACGAAGAACTTGGACCGGATAGAGTAGGTGTCACTTACCGACCCAAGGAGGGAACCAACTGTCTTGGATGTACTAATAGACGACCATCGATGGTAAGTATTTTCCATTTAAAACAATTCTCAGAGTCTAGTACATTTAATTTTTTTTATTATTATTAATTATACCTATATAGTATATCCATTTGAAATAATGATGTCCTATACGAAAAACAAGGTTAGATTAGGTATATTAATATATTTTTGATACGGACTCTTAGAATTTTAATACTGTTTAATACCATGATTTAAAAATTACACAGGTTAGACACTTAGACGTCCTAAATTCGTCCAAGTTTGCGCATGACGTCAGCTGGAGTGAAAGTGAAATAATCTAACATTGGATTGCATAGGGTTATTGTGTTTTTCGGGTGGTTTTTATTATTTTACGGCTACCTATATATTTAATAAAAATGTATTGTAAAGTAGTGTACACTAAAAAGTGATAACTGCTTTAATAAAGGTATAAATTTTTTTTTACGATTCCGATGTGTTTTGTATTATAAAAACTATTTAATTGCTCAAACTAATTGTCAAATATGTAATAAATAAAATACTTTAGATTTAACTTTAGAGTGATTTTATAAATGTTTAATCAAAAAAATAATTTTTATAAAAAATTGATTTGAAATAGCTTATATTATCAGTGGAACTTTTTGATGCATATTGTTATTGCAGGTTTATGTTACTTACTGTCAGTAGATAGAACGTCCATTAACTTTAAAGATTCAATAAGTAAAGGCGATGACGTTTAGAATAAAACTTAACAAGTTTATTTCTTGTACAATTGTCACAATCTAAACGTCATTGTCGTTAGTTACAGAACCGTTAAAGTTATAAAATTTTTCATAGGTTGTGCAGTGCTTTATTGTTATTATTGAATAAATGAATACATAACTACTTAAAGCTATTACACAATACATTTTACAGAACTTTTTTTGTATTAGTTAAAATAAAGTCTAAAAATGTTTTACATGTTTATTCATATAATAACCTACTGTTTTTGTAATCGAAAATCGAAAAAACTTTGTACTGTTTTTAGAGCGAGTTTTACTTTTACACCAAACACAGCGCAATATATTTTTAATCAGTAGATAGGTGAAATTAAATAAATATATGTCAAAAAAGACAATGACTTTATATAATGACACATTAAAATTTTTGATGGACACCAAGTGACGTCACATATCCTGCGCAATGTCTAACTTGATATACTTGAACCATGGTTTAATACACTATATGCATTCTACAGCTTATCAGTAGTTTTTTTTAGAAGAATGAATTGCATACTATGAACTATTGCATATTGAAAATTTTTCATACAATAGACATAATTTAAAAATTCCTAACGTTAGATAGTTCACTCATTTTCTTCTTAAAGCACACACAAGGAATAAATATAAAACTAATTTATAAATAATTCATAAGTAATTTGCACCTTAGATCTTCCAATGATATATTTGAAAGCAAACAATTATTTTTCAAGTGTAACGATCAAATTTTCACTAGTAATACCAATAGAGGTCAAATTATTTCCGGAAATTTCCGGATATTAATTTGACTTCGCGTGGTAATCGGTAAGAAAATTCCACACCGAATTGTGGTGGAAAATATTTTTAAAATGGACACCAACGGCCTATAAACTGTTGATTACTACTGATTGTAGTAGCTCAAATGTGCCATTTATTGACAAAAAATATTATACTCTTTTATTTTATAGTTACTTGAGCTTACTACAAGTGGTAGAAAGTTATAATTTTCGAGAAGCTGCATAAACAGATTCATAGCGCGTCATAGCTTTGTCAGCAATTATTTAAGCCTTCAAATTGGTAATTTCTATTTATTGTAGTTGCATGGGAATACCATTTCAAGATAGAAAATGGTATATTCAATTTTAGATAAGTTTTGAGTAACTACAAGTGGTAGAAAATTGTTCTTTTTGCGTTTTTCTTAACATGCGTTAGAAGGTTTGGATTGTATGGTGAATTATAGCCCATAGGGGTGAGCCACAATAGGCCTCTGTTGGCCGCAGTGAAGGGGCGAGCAAACGCTCCACTCACATTGAACCTAACATGCGTTATGCGCGCTATAATATTATGGAATTCATAAGATGTCTAAAAACCCTGGTGTATCCACTGATTAGATTTTGTTTCGAACTTTATGGGAGTACCACCTGTTGCGTTTCAATAGAATTTTGTAAGATGGCGCTGTTTAGAATTGTTCGTGTCCTAGCTTAGTTTGTCACAGATCACTTAAAGCAGATGAGATGTCAAATAAATTATTTTCTGTCAATGTCAATGAGGATTTTTTTATGTATGTAGTATTAGTATTAGTTCATAAGGAATAGTTCTAAATAGTGTATAAGTATGGATACTTTTTGTCAAATGGGGCCGTACTGTATTTGGTGTGGTCAGTGTAAAGCTGCAGATTCGAGCATTCGTTTGTATTCAGTACCAGATTATAAATACATCCTGTGTGATCTGTGATTATAGTTTACTATAAGCGATGTATATGCCATTTAAAATTTTTAAACTGAAACTTTAGTAATGTCTCAAAAATCAGTCAAAATCAAGTAGGTAGAGATCTCCCAGTTTTGACCCAAACTTTTACAGGTATAAGTGGAAACACCATGATTTTTAGACAATTTAGGAATTAATAACCAGCGTCAGCAAGTATCAATCATAGGAGGCTGTGATCATTGTATTTTGACACTTCAAAACATCAAAAAAACTCGCGTTTTGTTACAATAAAGAATATTGCACAGCCAGTAAAACCAATAAAATTCTTTATTTAAAAAATGAATCGATTTGAAAATCATACTATATGCAAAATATGCGTGAAATTGTCTGATGTAATGATCAATCATCGTACCATGGCTTATTTATTCGCATTAATAGATGATTGTGGCTTCAACTTGAAGAAAGAAAATTTGTTCCGAATTGTCCACCAATATTTGCATCTAAACTACGCAAAATTGAAAATACTGAATGGGAAAAAGGTAAATAAAAATATTATATATATTTTATTAGAAGAGAGGAGGTGCCCGAATAATATAGAAAACATCTTAGCTTTGTAATTAAAATGTATCAAAACTAAATATTATGTGAACAAATAAAAACCAGTCTGTCAAAAATGGTCTGTTATTGTAAACGTTAAAAAATTTCCAGTAAAATTCGCTGTTGGGTATCCCACGAGAAAAAAATGTCCACTAAAATACCTCCGTTGCCATGGTGATCTGTCAAAATAACGTATTTTGATTGGTTCAAAATTAGAGGTGTGGAATTTTCTACATAATATAAATAAAATAAAATCATACTTTAATGCATGAAATGTACTTGTGGCTGCTTCTATTTTATTATTTTATAATAATAGTAGTAACGATTCAGACGGATTAGATAATATATTGTTAGTATTTTGTACAACAATTCTATTATTTGGTTCTAAGGCTATTAGTGTCACAAATAAAAATATTAAGTAACAATTTAAATCCCTGTTTTGCTAAAAACAAAAAAAAACATCCTTGGATCCTTAAAATATAAACCAATTATTTTAAATGAAAAAACAAGGAGATTAAAAATAATATTTTTGTTAATATTGTTATTACTCTTAATTCCAGTATTCAGTAAACGGAAACGACGAAGCTAAAGACAACCACGACCAACAGATAGAACGAGCGGAAATCGCAAATCTCGTCAGATCCAGAATGGAAAGTTTGAATCTACCAACAATCGACTACAACGATGTTAGCGAAAAAAGAAATAGCCTTTCTTATGTGATCATTAATCCTAGTTGTGACCTTAAATTAGAAGAAGGAGATATTATGTAAGTATACATATATACAATCTTATTGTCCGAATACTAGAATTAATGTTTCAGATATTTAGTTCGACCTAGTCCTTTCTCAGCACAAAAAACCTTCGAAAGACACAACAGTAGAAGAAAATCGAACATCAGTTTCTGTTCCCAAACTCTCTTAGCTCAAATGGCGGCGACTAGTTCGCAAGCCGGAAGCAGAAGAGGCTCAGGTTTAGGACTTACCGGTTATCAGTCACCTAGACCTCCTCCTTTAGCCACTACGAAATCAAATTCTTTATCTCTACCGGATAGTCCGACAGTAGCTGGTTATCAAAGAGGCAGATCGAACAGTTTACGCGTCATCGATGACATTTTATTGCGCAGATCGAACTCACTTAGACAAGGATTGCCCAATATCGGTAGTGCTAGAAGAAAGAGTAGTTTAGAAGATATCGGTTTGAGTCATTTCAGTACGAACTATTCGAATACGATTAAAATAGCGCTGAACGGCAGTATCGGTTTAGAGGTGACTCCGCCGGAAGAGAATAGTCCTCCGGTGATAAGTAGCAACACAGCGCTGATCGTCAATCCCCCAATGCAATTACCGTCAGTGCTTAGCGGTAGCACATTGAGCCTTACTCATAGCGGTCTACCAGGAGCGAGTACTTCTATGTCTATGCCGCAGGTAAATTATTATTTATACAAAATTATATCTTTTATTTATTTATTTATTTACGACATATCTTGAAGTTCTTGTCCGAACTTTTGCATTTTTTTTATTAAGCTAAAGTTCGTAATAAACTTTCTAAAAAAAAATACTATATATAAATAGCGAGAAAGTGTTATTTTGACTACACTCCATATTTTCGTATATTCAATCCTTTTTTTTTATTACTTATAATATGTATCTTTTCTTAATTCCCTTCATTCATCTATACATTAAATATTATTTTGATAAACTACTTTTTTCGATTTTTTTTCCTACTTTTTATAGCTTTCTTCTATTATTTTTAAGTTTTCTTTTTTTTTCTTTTAAATTATCTTATTCGTTATTTTAACATGTTATTTTCTTTAGGTACCAATTAACATGGGATTTTCCGGTCAGGGGTATCCAGAGTCCGGAGTAGCTCAACAAGCGGCTTTACCACCACCAACGGCGGATCCACAACATCTCCAAGGGACAATAGTATGATACAACCTCATGTGGGGGAGAAGGATGGGCAGCTTGAGAAACAAGTGGCTCTAAATCTTCTCGCTTCCACAGTAGATACTCTGCGACTTTGTAGTGTGTAGTGAAAGGGCGCCGAGTTAAATTTTTATTACGGTAGCGGCTTAAAATAGAAAAATGAGAGTTTTATCTTAAATATATTTCACATTGATACTTGAAAAACTTCTCTTAGCATAATTTTTACGTCAAAATTCTATAACTCTCATTTCCCTAAAATGCTGCCTACTATTTACCATTTTTGGCCTTATTAACTTATCTATCAGAATCTTAGACTGATATACTGAATTGATAATGGTTTTTCAAACCGCTCTAGCCAAATTTTCTCATATATGTAGTTATTATTACCGAAACTGTACGTAGAACGGTTTAAGGAAGATCCTAGAGAAAAATTCGTACGAAACTACAGATACTGATTCACCTTTTTGGCGAATTGGCAATAGCGCATATGCCTTTACCTTTTAATTAAAAACCGGATGATTCTGATCAGAAATATTTTTTGATTTTGATCCCTAACAAAAGTTATATCGCTCAGGTCGATTCGCGGATAAGGTCAAAAATTTTAATTTAAAACTATACACTTTAATATAAAAAAACAACATTTTTCTCTGAGATCCTATTAAAATAAAAAAACTACAACAGCTAAAGCTCCAATAGCTCAATTAGGAATACATACATAATGAATTTTCATATCACGTACATTAATATTATATTCTTATCCTACGCCTGAATGAATTCGATATGAAACCTTCATTTTGTACAGTGTAGACCATATGCCGATAAAAGAACTTTTTTCTTTAGTTATGGAGATTATCTAATTATTCCTCGTTAATTTGCAGCTTCTATTTATTACCCAATTTTATGTTCTGTAAGAAATATAACACAGGGCGTTTAATAAAATCCTACGTACTTAACACTTTAGAAATAATAATAATAATAATTCAAGGAATCATTCTAGCCACACTATTACTTTAAAAGTAGCTCGGAAAAGTTATAACCACGAAATAAGTCAATTATGATTAAAACTAATATTCTTCTATTGCTATCTTTTAACGGCGTATGGTCTATCGATAGATTTGTTTTGTAAATAAAATTATTAAGTAATTTTTTTTAGTAAATTTCTTCCACGTGATGGCCCCAAAAAAAAACACAAAAAAAGGGCTAACCAGTAACATTCGTTCAGGTATGTTGAATGCGGGATCAAATAATGTAGTTAGAAATTTTCAATGTTTGTTATCTACCTACTTTATTTGGAGGTGTTCGTTGAGACTTGCTACTGTCATCTCCACTTCTAAAACTATTTATTGCTCAATTGGGATTTTTCTAATATGAAAATTATAGTAAAAAATTTGACAACGGGTGTGGGATTTTGTTTCAAAGATTGCCGTAACAATATATGAATTTAGAATTTGTACTAAGAATTGTTGCGGTGATGTCTAACAGTCTCTTTTGAATACCTCTTTTTTGATGTTAGCTGTAAATAATTGTAAAAGTGATATCAAATCGATTTGATCTCACTTGAAGTGGGTACATTATGGTACCATTTTTTTTTTATTTTCATCGCACCCTACACAAAAAAAAAATTTAATTTCATTTTTTTTATTCTATTATAAGAATATATTATAAAAAGAATTAATAAATACATAGGTACTAATTATAAATTAGAAATGAACAAAAACAGGTCTAGTATCTACTTTAAATAATCTGATAATAAATAAATAAATAAAAAAAATTGTATTTAGGAAATTTAAAACAATTTTGCTATAACGGATTTGAAATTAATTAATTAGAAATTGATTTTTATGTTTGAATATAATGTATAAATTTTATAAAATACAAGTATACAGGGGACACAATAAAAAGTGCTATAACAAATAATAAAAATATACAATTTTGAATACATCACTGACTAAAATTTTGAACATTTCTTTGGAAAAAATATAATTAAAAAAGTTTTTTATTACGAAGTTACAGCTAATTAAGTAGTAAATAAAAGTTTGTTTCAAAGCATTTATTGATCTCATCAGGGTATTTGATAAACCATTAAACATTTTAAAATATTTTGCGAAAATAATTTATATTTGAAATATGAATGAAAATTTTTGTTGGTTGTTGGGTTTTGGCAGTAATTAAGCCGACGATTAATTATCTAATGTCATTTTAGGAAAAAATCAATTCTCCCTAATTTTTTATTACCCAATATATTATTTTTTTTTAATTTAATTAAATAATCTGAATTACAATAGACTTTCGGAAATTATACATTTCTTAAATTCATTTAATAATTTCAATATAACATTTGTATAAATACAATTGATTAATATAATAATTAATTATTTTTCAAATATTGTTCGTAACATAAAATATTATTAAACCTACAAATATTTGTTTTTTAACATTTTATTGGTATCCTCTGTATTTAAAAAAAAACTATTTTTTTTAAATCTGGCTGCATACTTGCAATTTTAAGTATCAAAAATATTTATCAGTTTAAAAAATAAAAGTATATTTAAATTTTCAGTATCTTACTTATATTTAATTATTATTTTTTTCTACAGCCTGCACGAAAATCGAACTTTTGCTATGAGCTATTAGACAACTTTCCACAAATCGTACCGAACGTTTTACTTTCGCTCTAATAAATCTTAGGAAAAGTTCGATTTTCGTGACGGTTACAAAAAAAAAATTAAATTGACAATTGTGCAGTCAACCGGAGCAAAATATTATCAACGTTTCGTAATAATTCCAAAAATAATTTTGTGGATATTTTGCTTATGTAGATTAGCCAAAACCGTCCAAAAGTTGTCCCAATTATTGAAATCACAAAAGAAAATCGCGTATTCTAGGATATTTTATTCAGATTTTAATAAATGCTAATCTTTATTCTAAAATAGGATTTTAGCTGAAATATCAAAAATGGTCATTTAGAAAGTTTAATTAAAATCTCCTTAATAACTTTATTTAAATTATTAGTGGTTATGATTTTTAGGTTAAGCTGTACCTTGTGTACATATCTGACTCGATATATACAGTGTGATTGCCAAAGCTGAGCTATAACTTTTGTAGAATTAAGACTGCGGTGTGGTCCAATATTTTCAAGAAGAATATGTACACTTAATACATATCCATTTAAGGTGGATTAAAACTATATTTTTCTAGTCAAAAGTTGGATTATGGTTTTAACGATTTTAAAAAAGGAGACGCATATTTTTTATTCTTGTTAAAAAAAAACCTACACTATTTTGTAGTATCGCTTTTAGATTAATAACTAATGGTAAAATTGTTTGTTTTTTATCTATTTTTTTTTTGGTCGAAAATAAAATAAATATGACGCAAAAGGTAATAAAAACATGCGTCATCTTTCAAACGAAGATGCTTTGGTACTATTGCTTTATAAAAAAAATGATATATTACGTAAAATAATTTAGAATATAGTGATCGAAATACGTTATATATCTACCTACCAATTGTAAATAATAAAATATTGTTTCCATGTGCAGCTTAAAATTATTAAATATTTTTCAAATTTAAAAAATGGTTAATGTGGCAGTGAATCAATTTAAATTTTTAAGTTATAGTTGCATATTTTTATAAAAAAAGAAATTATTGTCAATGATAACAAAATGTTTCACCTCCCCGAAGGTTTTTTCGCCATCTTAAATTTAGAAGTGCTTTATTAAAAAGTATCACCATTTATTTATTGTAGATATAAAATTTAAGGGTATAACTAGTTTTCCGTTTCAATGCTGGAAATTATTCATTTTTTCTGTGAAAATTACAGATTTTTTTATTTGTTTCTTTCTAAAAAAATATACTTGTTTATTTTAAGCTGCATAATTGCTTTGTAGGCATTAAAAACGATTTACTTATAAATCTAGAGTTAAAATTAAGAACAGTGATTAAAAATACTTAACCAAAACAAAAAAAAAAAATAAAATAATGTACATTTGGCATACACGCACGAACATTTTAAAAATTAATCTTCAATAGAGTGGAAGAACCTTTATTACGCTTACGTTTCATTGTAAACTATTGTCAGTAGCACATTATATACATTGTATTTTCAATTTTTCGACTTTTATTTATATACGCCATCCAATTATCAATGTCCAGATACGAAGAAAAATTTAAAAAAATCTGATGTGGCCAGCACATGACCTCTCGCCATTTTTGAATCAAAAATTTACAGGTTGACAAAAAAAAGTATGAAAAAAAATTATATTTTTGTAAATCTGGCAACAATGGCAAAAGTTTCGAAAATTTTAATGACATGAAAATAAACTATAGGGTATACAAAATAGATGTGTAAAACTTTATTGCCGTTTTGTATAATAATGGCGTCATCACCCATAGTAACTGCCACTTCCGGTTGTGCGATTGGCACCAAAATCTAATCAGATCTAATCTAGGGTATCAGAATCCTGTATGCAAAATTTCAAATTTTTTCATTCAGTAGTTTTTGAGTTATCGTTACTACAACATCCATCCAAACACACACACACACACACAAACACACTAACACACACACACACTAACACACACACACACAGACATCATCGCGAAAATATTAAAATCGTATTCTAGGGACCCTAAAACGTATTTATTCATTGAAAACTCACTACCCAATTTTTAGCATGATTCCTATACCTCTCTTATCTGAAGGGCGAGAGGTAAAAACGGTTTGGACATTTCGCAACGCACCCAATGAAAATAATGTCACAACGTTTTACAGTTTTATTTTTTCATCGAATTGAGTTAACTATAGGTGCGTTAACTTTGAGAAGTTACAATTTTCTCGCGGATATGTTCAAGCACATGCGCAAAAGACGGATTTTCCCTCTAGTTATCGCCTCCTGTCGGTCGTTTCGAAACGCATCCCAAAGTGCCATCTTTGGGAATATTGTTACAACATAAGTTCTACCAATTACTACTACATGCCGTTTTCTATCAAATTATATATTTTGATAAAAATCAGAAATTTGCTCTAAAATGACTCATTATGTTAATAAAAAGCGGTTTCTATTGATAAAAAACGTCCTTATCCTTATATAAGGTATCATTTAGTATTTTGTTAGCCCTTATCGATGCCTTTTCAGTTTGTGGAATAAAACAGCAAAAAAAACTAACGCGAATATTGGTAATACAAATTTGTCGATATATTTTGTACCGAAATAATGAAAAATGTCTAGAATTTGTAAAAAAATTAATTTAAAACTAATTTTTATCATTTCTAATTACAACTTGTTTTTACATGTTTAAAACAGTATGGTTAATACCCAAATAAGAGTGATCGATTTTAAATGTAAATGCACAATGTATTAATTGCTCTAAATAAATCGGGTTTTCACTATAATTTTTTTCGATCTACAATTTTTTTTCAAAATAAATTAAAAAAATATATTATTTTATACGGAACAATCTGTATGTTTTGATGGTATGTAAAACTGCGCAAACTGTACAATTTATTAATAAATATTTATTATTTTCTTTTAAGAAATGTATAATTTTGATATCATCTGCTTTCCTAATAGCAAAAATAATCGAGATTTCAAGAACTGCCGCATTTTTCTTTACGGAAAACCTAACAGTAAATAAAAATTAACAAATTTTATTTTATAATTATACATCACAAATATTTAATAAAACTAATAATGTAATTAATAGTAATAAATAATGTAAAAGTTACAAACATACTGTATGTGCCTACTAATATCTCTTTTTTCGATTTTTTTTGCAATTTTTGCCATTTTATTTTGAGTTTTTGCGATTTTTTGCAATTTGCAATTTTTTTGATATTTTGTAAGATTTTTTGTGATTTTTTGCAATATTTTTGGCCATTTTTTGTTTTCGATTTTTCCATTTTTCCCAATGTTTCATGATTTTTTCTTTCAATTTTTTATTTGATATTTTACATTTTTTCGGTTGTTTTTTGCATTTGTTTGCGATTTTTTCATTGTTTCGGTATATTTTAATTTTTGACATTTTGTAAGTTTTCCCAATGTTTCCTTATTTTTTGTTTCAATTTTTTTTTTCTGATGTTTTCCTTTTTTTCGATTTTTTTTGCGGTTTTTTGCAATTTTTTGTTATTTTTTAGTTGTTTCTGTATATTTTAATTTTTTCCGATTGTTTTTTGTTTCCTAATTATTTTCGATTTTTTGTGTTTTTGCGATTTTTTGCGGTTTTCGCGAGTTTTTGCGGTTTTTTGACATTTTTACGTTGTTTTGCAATTTTTTCTCATCTTTTTGTTTTTCTTCTCTAATTTTTTTCTGATTTTTTTGCCATTTTTTAATTATTTTCAAATGATTATTTGCCATTTTCTGAGATTTTTTTAGTTTTTTTTTGCCATTTTTTTGCGGTTTTGACATTTTTGCTATAATTTGCAATTTTTTCTTATCCTTTTGTTTTTCGTCTCTTAATTTTTTCCTGATTTTTTTCCATAAGGAAAATGCAGTGTTTCTTGAAATTTAGAATATTTTTATTGATAGGAAAACAAAAGATATCAAACTATACATTTTTTAAAAGATGATGAATCGCTCTTTTAAATGCAATCAAAATATACAAAGTGTTCCGTATAAAATAACACATATTTTTAACATTTATTTTAACTAAAATTAGTAGATCAACCTGTATTGACGGGATAAAATGTAACAAACTTCATAAAAAACTTTTGGGTGAAAGAAAATAATTAGTGCGCGTTGTGCATTTACATTTAAAATCGATCACTCTTATTTGGGACATCCTGTATAATAATAAATTTAAAATCAATTCAGATAATCTTAAACAAGGTTAATTACAAACTATTTATTTACTAAAATGTCATCGTCGGGTTCTTCCTTGCTATCATAGATGTAAAAACGATATTAATATCCGATAAACTGTCTGAAATCTCCTCCACTGAGCTCAGAAGTTTACTACCGAGGCGCTATAGCCGAGACAGTGTAATCTGACCGAAACACAAATAATGAAGCCTTCTTTTCCGAGTAATATATTGAAATATAAATCCCCATATATATGTATGTAAGGATTTTCTATTCTCCATTAAGCAGGTCTCTTACATGGGCTGGGCTGAGTTCAAAATAACAACAAGATTTTTGAGGTCTATAGACCTATCTTTTTGTAACACCTTGTATATATCGTGTCAAAATAGATTTAATGTCACAATATACAATTTTGTCTTTGCAATAACTTTTTATACTATTTTTCATTTAAAAAAATATATGGGCAGTTTACAAGCCATAGAGGTTTTACAAAAACCGAAGAAATCTAAAACACCCATAGCGCATTTGTCTATGAGTCAACCGTTTATAAAAGTTGCTGAAAAAGGTTTTGGAGTACCTTTCCACGTAGGCTACAACAGAAAACAGATCGATACGAAATTTTACTGTACTGGAAGTAATTATACTGGATCGGTTGATGCTGTAGGTGAGTTCAAATTATCTTCAACCATATATAATTAGCCATAATAATTTTTTTTATTTCTCAGGTTTTGCTGGGCAAGGTGTTTACAAATACCCTCACGGTGTTATATATGAAGGAAATTTTAAAGACGGTCAGTTCCACGGAGATGGTAGGTTAAATCAATTAACAAATATATACATTAGTATAAAATTTCAAATAAAGGTGCTTTTAAATAAGTGAAGATAAAATGCACTGGCAGTCTTTTAGATCTGTCTGCTTAAATTAATTTTCTCTGACTTTAAAGTAAAAGACGTCTAGCTCATTCCTTGTTTAAATCTCTCAACATATAATAACTCGCGGTTTCATAGACTTCTCGCTTAAACTTTTAGATAAAATTTTCTGTATAAATTGAAATATAATTTTAGGAGTGTTAATTTACCCTCAAGGACAAAGAGTCGAAGGAACGTGGTACAGAGGTACAATGGTATCGAATGTGTTCAAAACTGGGGGCAATCTTGCGTTCAATCCGAAAGAGTATCTCGAATTTCCTATGCGAGTTCTTGTAAACGAAGTCGACGAACACTACGAAGTGAACTGCACCGAGGAACAGCTCGCAGAACCAAAGAACGTTATACCGAAAGGATGTTATGATACTGGAGATGGATATTATGAACCCGAGGATCATCTTATTTATTCTTATGATCACACCTCGAAGCGAATTCCTACCCAAACCGAACAAGTTTTAATTAAGAATAAATATAGGTAACATACATTTTCTTATCAACGATTCGCCCAATACATTTTCTTTTTTCAAATATTTATCTTGTACACTTTTTATTTTATGGTTTTCATATTTCATTTCATTTTCTTCTTTTAATTCTTCTACCCACAGTGTTTCTTTTATTTTATCATCTTTTTTCTTTATTATACTTCAAATATAATTTTCACAAATTCTTTAACCTCATTTTGTCACATAATTTGAAAAGCTTCTTCTGTTACTTCGAATTTTATTTGTATTGAAAATTTTTTTCTTTAAAATTGTCTCTTTGTGCTGATTTAACTAAACCCCTTGTTTTAGGCGAAGAGCCGATTTTGGTATCGGTTACTTACCAGATATTTACGAATATTGGACTTCAGGACGAGCGTTCGAAGTGACCAAAATTAAAGAACAGTACAAAAAACCGTCCGAACAAGAAGCAGTAAACGATACGACAGCAAAACGAGAAGCATCTTTGTATATTTGTAATTTCTTAACACTATAATCATATATTTTTTGTATTTTCTAGGATATTAAATATGAATCTGTAGATTAATCTTTTATTTATAACTGAATTTAAAGTAATAAAAATTTATATTCTTACGTTACTGGAAAACTAAACAATGATTTAATCTAATTATTTACTTAACAGATAAAATTTTCAATGTTATAATCACGAATTAAATGTACCGGAACTTTCATTATATCAACATGAAATTTCATTTTTTATTATAAATTTATTTAAATTATGATTTATTCAGTGAACGCAATATACCAATGTCGATCTCAAAACATATTAAGTGACGATAAAAGTTTACTGTGTTCGAAAAGTATTATAGTGACCAAACGCAGCTTCCTATCTTTAATATTAAGGGACAGTTCGTCCGTCCAAAAACAATTTCAATACGGTTTTTAAGCTGCAAACTTACCTATAATATATTTTTGATATTTGGAAGATGTAGGGTTAAATATTTCAATTTTGAACTTATTCTATTAATATGTTTGACGTTTATTGCCCCACTTAATCATAAAAATTAGTATTATCTATTTTTTTGGTTAAATATCTAATCAGAACATCAGAAATATTATCTATAAAATATATAATAATCGATAATCTTCACTTCGTTCACAAAAATTAATTTAGCCAAATTAACCAGTGAAAACACTTGTTCTACAATTATTTATTAAAGTAAGTAATTTTTTATTTTATAATTAGGTACAATTTAATTTTGTATGAATTTTCGTTAATATATACACATTGTCTCAATATTCAAAATGTTTCAAAAAATAATTTTTGATCAAATTGGAACTTTACTTAAAACATGATATCTCAAGATCAAGATCTCAAAAAGGCAATATTTGTTATATTAAAAAAATAACCGTAAATTGTGCCAAAAATAAATATTTAAGCAACATTTCTTTAATTTAATCAAAATATTATATTTGTTCAATATTAAAAAAATATTCATTTTTCGATACCTTTTGCTACGACTTAAATGACAAAGATTTGAAAAAAAAATAAATAACTGATTATCTTAAATTAGTTATCGCTAATCGAGTTAAATATTTACTTATGGGTATCAAGGTCGAATAAGTTTTATAATTGAAACCGAAAAAAATTTTTTGATCCAACTGACAAAAAAACGACATTAATTGGTTGTTTAAATGTAAAAAAACAATTTTTTTATCGAGAAAAACAAATGTTAACTGATAATTATTTGGTATATTCACATGGTAAAATGCTTCGTCAGGATTTTAAATACTTTCAGTCCAGCCCTATTTGCATGAAATGTACCGGGAATTAATATTGAGATTCAAAAGTACTGTATAGCGTATGCATACAGTAAATATTAATTTAGATTCTGAAATTAAATTTATCTCCCAAGAAACTGATAATTATCAATTATAAAAGGAATTTTATCTGAGTCATAAATTTTAAGTAAATATTTTTTCATGTTTCAGAACTAGCAATTATCGGAATGTTATGGCATTTTTTTACTTTTAGTTTTAATTTTCTATTTTATTATAGGTATTGAATTTTTTCTACGTTCTCATTTTTGCCAAAAATTGTGATTAATTTATTGTAATCTTCGATAACAACAAGTTTTACATTTTATTGATTAATTTGCAATATTTTATTAGTTTATTGTAATGATTTTCGTAGTCCAAAAACCAATAGGAATATTGATTTTACAAATAGTTCGACTTTTTAATGTGGTTATCAATTTTTTTCTGAATAATATTTATAAATTCTGTTAACATATGTTTTGATGTCATAAAAAATTTACGGCATTAACTGATTATATTTTATCTTTCAATAGATAAAATAAATTATCTATTTGTTTAATTAATACACTTGCAATACAAAAATATGAATATTGCATTTCCTAATTGTATGAGAGTAGACAATTTTTCAATCTAGCCAATTTAGCAATTTGCAAAATTATTTATTTTGATATTACTGTAATTTCTAGGGTTGTGTACTTCAAAGGGTCGAAACGGAACCCTATTGCTCTCACTCGTGTGTCCGTGTCAAAATTTTTTGTCTCATATTTTTTTTTCTTCGTTCGAACACACATCCGCTAGGTTATTTTTCTTTTCAGTTGTTTAATTTTTTTTTACCAAGTATTTTTGACATTTTAGTTCGATTAAGTCCTCCTTTAATAAACCTGTCTCTGCACAGCTAGCTTATATTCTACATTTGATACGAAACCCTAAACGTGCGAAGTCCAACACGCACTTGACCGATTTTTTATTTTTTTAAATTACGTTTTGATTTTTTACGTCATATTTTTTTTAAACAAATAAAGTTTGTCATTTGTTTATTTATGTTCTATTTTTCATTCTTTTTATTAATTTATTTTATGTATTAATTTTATTCAGTCTTCGTTCATTTTTTTAGTTTGTATTTTTCTTTACGATTGTTTATAGTATCGTTATTATTTTATATAAAAGTGACTTAGATCTGAATTTTTTGATGCTTCATTTTATTACATTTGTCTGCATAATTTTATCCTATATTTTGTTTCGTGCAATACAAATTCCAACTATTGTCTTCCGTTATTTTTTTAACTATTTTGATCTATATCTACACCCTTCTTCTCCCCGATGGCTTCCAATTCATTATTCTAAGTATTATATAAACTAATTATTACATAATAATTATCATAGTTAATAGTTTCACTAGAGATAATGAAAAAATTGTGCTCGAGCCCAATGCGATTTTGATTTAAAATTTAGTTCAAAATTTAAAAAATCTATGAGAACTAAAAGATAAGATAATTTCTCAAGTAGTGCGTTAATATAAATAATAAATGGTATTATTTAAATAA
The DNA here is from genome assembly GCA_963243735.1 of Neocrepidodera transversa. Taxonomy (NCBI): domain Eukaryota; kingdom Metazoa; phylum Arthropoda; class Insecta; order Coleoptera; family Chrysomelidae; genus Neocrepidodera; species Neocrepidodera transversa. The sequence continues at coordinate 274,045 of OY725341.1, read as the reverse complement.
CCTATTATGTAACTATTGATAAAAGAAATATACCTAAGTACTGGAACAATTCCAAATCTATTTTAATGAAATATATAAAACTAACGTTGGTGTGGATTTGAGAACAAAACCAATTGAAACTTTTAGAAATTTACATAATAACAGAAAAAAGTCCTTATTGAAAATAAATTTACATTTACGTCATGTTTTAAAATTATTTATATTAAGAAATTCCTTATAACTTTGATTTTTATATAACTTTTTTTTTAGTAAAAATTCCCCATTGTCATAATGGGGCAATGGGACAAGTTTCAACTGCTCATGTGGAAGAATTGGATCCTCCAATATAGAAAACCGATTCAAACAGCTATAGAAATCCTAGCTCCAGTCATATTTTCAGTTCTTCTAGTAATAATAAGAGGACAAGCAGATCCTGAATTACAAGATACAAAAATATATTCGCCGTTTTGTACCTTCCCTTTTGCAATCAATATGAGAAATGACAACGACGAACTGATTTGTCCAAATGTTGATAATATAAAATTCATATTAGAAAATCTAACGAAATTGGATGTATTGGCATCTCAACAAAATATGTTATTTGAAAACAGGTACATTTTTACTAATTGTAGAGTACATTAAACCTTTCTATTTTATTTTCATTTAAAAAATATTTATTGAACTATGCAAATGTACTGTCGTTTTTAAATGAAGCTATAGGTGAAAAATATATACGGAAAAACCTGTACGAAAATTACCGTATCAAATTAAAAAACGTGAATTATTATTGTATTGAGAGAAAAAAAATGTGACCCGAAAAATCTCCAAAATTTGTCATCATTTAGATTTTAGCGAAAATTGGTAGAGGTGCATTCTAAAGGGCGTAGATTCTTCTCTAACTCTATTAGTTTTAGAGACAATTTTTTTTTGAAAAATTGTAAGACCCTCAACTTTTTCAAATTTTCCAAATTAAAAATTTTATAGCTGTGAAATGATAAATTCCAATTAACTTACTTTATCTATAAATCAAATTTCATTCAAATCGGAGAGAGAGAAAAATGTGACCCAAAAAAAGCGCAAGATTATACGACATTATCCCTGGCTACCTGAGAGAGCGCAACCTTGTAAACGATAATCATTACTGAACGCACCTTATAGATAAATAGACCGTTAATTGATAATAAATGCCAATCTTCTTACCTAATATCCATATTTCTATCCATATTTGGATGACGAGAAAGTATTATGTTGGCTAACTAGTAATAAAGTAACAAACAAGTATGATAAACGAATAGAAAGCATTATGTTGGTCACTTCAACAGCTCTTGACTATTTAGCGAAAAATCTTTTAGATTCATAAAAAACGTTTTTATAATCCAAATTTTTTTTAACTTCTCCAAATTTTTTTTTAAATGATGTTAATTATTTTTTAGGAGTGTAACTATTTTATATACTCCAGTTGGACCATGTTTTGATAAAGCCATGAACTTCTTTAGTCCATTTTTTAATGTCAACGGTTTTAATACTAGTCGAGAATTAGAAACACAATCTATGAATTCTGATTCATTTTATATTGGAATTGAATTTTCTGATAAATACTCTGGCAAAACCTGTGATGAAGTACAAGATTTAAGTATCGCAATAAGGTTAGTAAAAAGACTAAATTGAAATAAATTCAAATAAATAAACTACTTTTAGATTCCCTGGTGAAACTACAGTTAATAATTTAGATGCGCTTGGTAAAAATTGGTTGACAAATTTGGTGTATCCCGTATTTCAAACAGCAGGTCCAAGGATGCCGAATAATGATACCGGTGCAGGGCCAAGTAAGTGATCGAAATTACTTATTATTTATCTACAATATTTCATTTTTTTTCAGGTTACTATAAAGAACATTTTTTATTTATTCAACATTACGTAACAACAGCTGTAATTCTTGCAATAAACAATCAAAGTGATATCACAGCTGAATCGTGGTTTCTAAGTAACAACTTTCCATGGATTCAAATGAGAAGATTTCCATACGCATCCTGGTATTCGGATTATTTGTTATCAGCTATAGAAAGCGTATTAGCTATGATCATTATGCTCAGTTTTGTATATCCTTGTATAAATACTGTTAAAAATATTACCACAGAAAAGGAAAAACAACTAAAAGTAGGTTTTACATTGAAAATACACACTCCACTTTTATTAATTTTTTCAATATTATGTTTAACCTCAACGTGTTGTTTGTATTATAATATCGTTTACAGGAATCGATGAAAATAATGGGTCTTTCTAATTGGTTACATTGGATGGCATGGTTTTCGAAATGTATAATATATTTGGGAATATCAATCGTTTTATTGGTAGTACTGCTTAAAGTGAAATGGTACGGTTCAAAATTTACAGTGTTTACATACGCCGATGCCGGTGTTCTTTTTATCTTTTTGTTATTGTACATTATTTCCACAATTATGTTTTCTTTTGCGTTGAGCGTATTTTTTTCAAAAGGTAAGTTTCTTCGCTTTTCACAACGTTTTAAAAAAATCGTCAAAGTTCAGATTAAGTAATAATCAATTCTTATTTTTTCACAACTAACTTCCCATTATCTCGTTTTCTGTTTGTTGGAATGCACATACGATGTTTTATCAGATTCAACTTTTATTTATTATTATTTTTCATTTTTAGCAAATACCGCAGCGACAATAGCAGGTCTGGCTTGGTTTATATCGTACGGACCATATTTATTTATGCAAAATAATTATGCTGGTTTGTCGTTAGGGACTAAACTACTTTCTAGTTTGGCTACGAATACAGCAATGGCATTTGGATTTCAAGTGGTGCTTATGTACGAAGGAACTGGAGAAGGTGAGATTATATTTTATTTATGATAAAAGAAAAAAATCTAAAAAGCATCATTATTTATTAACAATTTTTTTTTTAGGTGTTAGTTGGAAAAATCTCTTTACTCCAAATACACCCGACGACAATTTGAGTCTTGGTTTAATATGGATTATGCTAATTATTAATAGTTTTATGTATTTGTTAATAGCTCTGTACGTTGAAGCAGTATTTCCAGGAGAATATGGAGTAGCACAAAAATGGAACTATTTCGTCACAAAAGCCTATTGGTGCGGAGAAACTAAAACACTAGGTATAATTATATTTGGCCTTATATTTTGTGTATGTTTTTTAAATGCTTAAAAATTTTAGAATATGCTAACGGTATTGAGACCAATAATAACGAATTTTTCGAACATGAACCTACCAATCTAAAACCAGGAATAAAAATTCACAACCTCAAAAAAGTTTTTGGTAAAAAAAAAGCCGTTAGAAATCTATCTCTAAACATATTCGAAAATCAAATAACCGTCCTACTAGGCCATAACGGTGCAGGAAAAACAACGACCATGTCTATGCTAACAGGAATGATTACACCAACATCCGGTACAGCGAAAATAAATGGTTACGACATAAAAAATGAAACACAAGGTGTTAGAAGCAGTCTAGGGTTGTGTCCACAACATAATATAATTTTTGATGAACTAACCGTCTCCGAACATTTATATTTCTTCAGTAAATTAAAAGGATTGAATAAAAAAGAAGTAAAAGCAGAAATTGATAAATATGTGAAGCTTTTAGATCTGGAACCGAAACGTAACGCTAAATCTAGTACATTATCTGGAGGTATGAAGAGAAAATTATGCGTCGGTATAGCGCTTTGCGGTAATTCTAAAGTTGTCATGTTAGATGAACCGACCGCTGGTATGGATCCTTCAGCTAGAAGAATTCTTTGGGAGTTTCTTCAAAGACAAAAAGAAGGTAATTGGTTATTTTATACACCTTTAATGTCCATTAGTTGATCCAATGAAATATTTTTTTAACAACATTATTTATGTCTTCAATTCAATTATTATTTTTAGGTCGTACCATATTATTAACCACCCATTTTATGGATGAAGCTGATCTTCTTGGTGACAGAATCGCTATAATGGCCGGAGGTGAATTACAATGTTGCGGATCAAGTTTCTTCCTCAAGAAAAAATACGGAGCTGGTTATAGTCTCATTATGGATAAAACTAAAGATTGTGAACCGCACAAAGTTACAGAAGTTTTACAAAAATTCATACCAGAAATTAAGGTATATACGAATAATATATGTTAATAAGAAAATTTATGATTTAACGTTTAATTTTGTTCCAACAGATTCATAACAATGTTGGTAGTGAATTAACATATTTATTAACAGAAAATTATGCATCAGTTTTTGAATCTTTACTTAAACAAATTGAACTTGAATCGAAATCATTGGGCATCCAAAGTTACGGAATTTCTCTAACAACTTTAGAAGAAGTTTTTATGAAGTAAGTACATTTTTCCTGTGGAAAATTTGTTGAAAAACAATATATTTTTTAGAGTTGGGGCTGATCATGGCCAGGAAGAAGAATACAATGACAAGGATAATGCAAATGAAAAAGATAAAAGTACGATTATGGATTATAATACAGGTTTGTTAATATTTTATAATACTCTTTTTATTCTAATAAATCTGATTCCTCTTTTTATCAATAGACATGAGGATTTATATAATATTTATGTAATGTTGTTTTTTTAGTTTGCTGTTCTAGATTGTTTCATTGTTTGTAGGTTCCATATCTCTATCCCCAACTTACACAGGCGGTACCAAATTAGTACAAAACCAATTGATGGCTATGCTATTAAAGAAACTATTAAATTTAATGCGTAATTGGATTTCGCTGACCATTCAATTTTGCGTACCTATGATAAATATGATCATCGTTATGAGCGTTCCCAATTCCAGTTTAAACACTGAAACGATGCCTGCGATGCCATTGGATTTAAGCAAATTTCAGAATACAATAACGTTGGTTCAATCTGATTCAGATACAAATAATTATTATCAAAGTTATATAAATATTTTGAAACGATATGGATTGTCTAATAGTAATAATAATATTACTGATATCATGCTTTATTTGGTATGTATAAAAAGATTAAATATTATTAATTTACTGATATTTTTGATTTTAGACAAAAACTAATCCAATAACAGTACGAAGACGATACATAGTTGGAGCTTCGTTCGAAACTTTCACGTTAAAAAGCCAACCTATTCCAAATATCACAGCTTGGTTTAACAACGATCCTTATCATTCTCCAGGCATATCTCTAGGCTTTGTATTATCTGGTGTATATAACAGTTATACAAATTATATATTAGATTTTGTTAACAAACCGCTGCCATTTAAGGCTGAAACACAACTAACACAAATTAGTAGCGGACAGACGCAGGGATTCCAAATTGCATTCAATATCTGCTTCAGTATGGCGTTTGTATCCGCTTCTTACGTCATGTTTTTGGTTAAAGAAAACGTTTCTAAATCTAAACATCTTCAGATCGTTTCCGGCGTTAAGATTTATATATTTTGGTTTGTTCATGCCATTTGCGATATGTTTACGTTTTTTATAACCGTTTGTGTAATGGTTATTACTATTGTTTGTTTCCAAACCGATGGATTTAAAACAGCTGAACAAATAGGTAAGGAACTAGGATAATCGATGTTAATAATTATTCAGGGTGTGTGTGAAAATTAATAGTATTTCAAATTTGAAAATGTATTTATGCAGGTGTGTCAATACACGCTCTATCTAATGAAAATATTTTGAACTTTTGGTTTAGGGTGTTCCGAAAGTAACGATCAACTTTGTTAATTTAAATGGAACACCCTGTAGTTTTTACATTTTTAGATTTGTCGTGAGAAGCTGATTTCAAAAACATATTACACTTATAAACTAAATAGTTTTGAAGATATAGACAAATGAAATTCGTATTTTTTCAACTTTTTAGTGATTGCTCCGTACAAACGACATATAATCGGATAAAACGGTTTACATGTTCCTATTATAACTTGTTTAGTTCCACTTGGTGACATTAGAAGAAAATGTATACAGAATGATCAAAATTTTGACCATCCTGTATGCATTTTGTTCATATGTCACAAAGTAGAACACGGATATGTAAGCCGTTTTATCCGATTTTATGTCGTTTGGCCAAAGTAATTACTTAAAGTTGAAAAAATGCGATGTTGAATTGTCTATAACTTCAAAACCATTCATGTATATATATATAAAATTGTCGTGTCGCTGACTAACTGACAATCAACGCATAGCCTAAACCAGAGGTGATAGAGACGTGAAATTTTCAGGGTAGCGTCCTTTGGTATAGTGTAAGTGAGCACTAAGAAAGGTCAGCAACACATATTGACTATCTCGAAAACTATAAGTGATAGGCGCTTGAAAATGGGTACGTAGATTCTCCTAAAGAAATAAGCCAAAACGTGTTTCAGGATTTTTTTTATATTTTTTACTCCAGAGGCAAACAGAAGACTTATAACTTTACCATGTATCTGTCTGTGCCATCGTAACTAATAAACGGATGAACAAATTTTGAATTAGTTTTTGTTTGAAAGGTGACTTGATCGAGAATTATTTATCTCAACTCAATCTATACACGTTAATCGGATTTAAAAGTTATTAAGGGGTAGTTTTCACCCCCGAAGAGTTGAAAATATTTTTTATTAAATTTACGAGTCCATTTATTTAAAATTTATAAAAATATTTTTTGATATTACAATGTAAGTAATTTCATGAATGCAGCAGAAATGGGGAAGGAATAAAATTAGTGCTATTTAAATTACTATCATATGATTCTTCGGTACGGCTTATTTATCATAAATCAGTGAGTGGAAAAGAAACAGAAAATATCGGAAAGAATTTGAAAAAACAGAAGAAGTGAAAGAAAATAATAGAAGAAGTAAAAAAAATAATGGATGAAGAATAAAGAAAAATTAAAAAAAAATAGAAAAATCAAAAAGTATAAAAAGTAGAAGTATCAGAGAAAAAATCAAAAAACTAGAAAATATAAAAATTAAGAGGAATAAAAAAAATATCATTATTAAGAAAAAATCAGTAAAAAATTATTTGGGGTATTTAAAAACCAACAACTTTATTAAATGGAAATATATCGTCAATTTTTAAAAAAATACACCCTGTATATTTTGATACTATCTGAAACGATAATTCTTCTTGTTACTAAAAATGTATAATTAGTTGTAGTTTAATTAAAAAATGATTAAATTATTTTATTTTTATTGAGTAGAGATATACAGAGTGTTCTATTAAAAAAATCGACAATAAATGAAGTTAAAAAAATATCATATTTTTTACCATAAGAATTTACTAATAAATATTTCTGGCTCAACCGGTATTTTATTATAGAAATTGGCCGATAAATTTTGATATCAATACTCGACGTTTCTTTTCTATTATTCACAGCTTCTTCAGGAATTGAGACGAGCACGGTAATTTTTTTTTGATTTTGCAGTTTTTATCAAAAAATTTACTTACAACAATTTTTTTAATTTTTTAATCTAATTTGTGGTCTACATATATTTTTGTTTTTTTTTTCATTCGGAAACATAATTTTATTTTTTCTGTAAAATTTAGATAAATATCTATCGGTATGCATTAATTATTTCGACCTGAAAACGCCATAAGTATAAAAATAGGTCACATAAAATTATAAAAAAAAAATAAGATTATAAAAAAAATTGTGTTGAAATTTGCAAACAATGACCTTTCATTTGATATAACACTTGATATAGTAACTCCACTTGGAAGGTTAAAAATGAGGATATAAGTTATAAAATCGGGCAAGAAAACGGGTATAAGATAGAAATTTTTATTTATTCCAACATCAACGCGGAGGAAGTCGCGGGCAAAAGCTAGTTTTATAAGTATTATAGGTTTTTCAAATTACCTTTTCATGACGAATCTAAAAACGTAAAAAACTACAGGGTGTTCCATTTAAAATAACAAAGTTGATCGTTACTTTGCATAAAAAGAAAATTAAAAATATTTTCCATAGATAGAGCTCATTGACAAACCTGTGTAAATAAAGTTTCACATTTGAAATACCATTACTTTTCCATATATCGCTAATTTTCCATCTATGTGACACACCCTGTATAAATAAATAAGTAGCGCCATCCATCGGTCACTTCAATAAATTATCCAGCTTGAACCCAGCCCATCTACTTATATAATCATAATTTTTTTAGGTATACTATTTATATTTTTATTATATTTTGGTTGTGCTTTTATGCCGTTGGTATATTTATCTTCATTCTTTTTTGATGTTCCATCGACTGGTTATACTAGAATAACATTAATTAGTATTTTTACCGGTAAGTAAACGTTTTTTCCATTTCTTTAAGATAAATAATAATAATTTCATTTTAGGCAGCATAGCATTCCTTGTTATTACAATATTAGCTATCCCAGCATTAAATTTAACTCACGTTGCTGATGGACTACATTGGGTGTTTCTATTATTTCCGCATTATTCTCTAGGATCAGGCATAAACGAATATTATACCAAATACCAGACATATAACGTATGTAATAAATATATTAACGCATGTTTGGCGACTGGATTGCCAGATTATGATTCTTGTATCAATATAATGGGTGACGTAGGAAAACAATGTAGAAGTAAATATCTTTCTTTTTTTTTTAATTTTTGTTCTTCGTTTTTGTTTATATCCCTTTCTTCAGGTGCGAATAATAACTATTTTGAATGGAAGTCGCCAGGCATTGGAAGAAACTTATTATTTTCCTTCCTATCAGGCATAGTTTTCTATACTATTCTCCTCGTTGTTGAATATAAACTTCTATCAAGAGTGATTTACTACTTTGATCAGAAAGTGCATCCGAAATATCCTGTCGAAATCCACGATGAAGATGATGATGTCGCTAACGAAAAAGAAACTATTAGAAACACAACTGAGATGCAACTACAATCGCAGTATAGTTTAGTGATAAAAAATTTGACAAAATATTATAAAAACTTTTTGGCAGTTAATGATTTATCCTTGGGTATTGGCAAATCCGAATGTTTTGGATTACTGGGTATAAACGGTGCTGGAAAAACGACAACTTTTAAAATGATGAGTGGAGATGAAAGGATATCTTTTGGAGATGGATGGGTACATTTTTCAAATTTATTATTATCTTTTTATAATTTTCAAATTCTAGGTAAGTGGAAAGAGCATCAAGACTGAATTAAAGCAAGTTCAACGTAATATAGGTTATTGTCCCCAATTCGATGCTCTCTTAGACGATATGACAGCTAAAGAATCTATCATTATGTATTGTTTATTAAGGGGTATTGAATTGCAGCGAACTCAAATGATCGCTAATTTTCTATCAAGAGAATTCGATTTTCATAGACATTTAAATAAGAAAGTTAAAGAAATGAGCGGAGGAAATAAGAGAAAATTAAGTACCGTCCTATCTCTGATTGGTGATCCACCAGTTTTATTTTTAGATGAACCTACCACAGGTTAGTTTTATTTTTCATTTTTATTTTTTAATGATTTAACTATAAAATTATATGACAGGTATGGATCCAGCAACAAAGCGCTATCTCTGGGATTCCCTGTGCAAGATTCGAGACAGTGGAAAAACCATTGTCCTAACCTCTCACAGCATGGAAGAATGCGAAGCTCTATGTACTCGTATTGCCATAATGGTAAACGGCAATTTTAAATGTTTAGGATCCACGCAACACCTAAAAACTAAATTCGCCGAAGGTTACACTTTAACCATTAAAGTAAAAAAATTACCTCAAAGTTCTGGATTGCAACATACAGACACAGGACCTATAGAACAGTTCATTAGTGAACAGTTTCCTGGGGCTCAGTTAAGAGAGAAACACCAAGAACTTTTAAATTATTATATTGTTGATAAATCGAAGCCTTGGTCTACTATGTTTGGTATTTTGGAGAAAGAAAAAAGGAATAATCTTAATATTGAAGATTATTCTTTAGGACAAAGTAGTCTTGAACAGGTAAATTAATTGTGGGACATTTTCTTTAAATTTTTATAAGAGAAATTATTTTATATATATTTTATTTTTCAGGTATTTTTAACATTCACAAAACACCAAATTGAAGAAGAGTAAACAAAAACTAAATACTTTTAGGGAATTTATTGAATAGGTTTAATTAATTTATTGCAAATATGTTAGAAAATATTTAAACGAGTGATGAATGTGTTATTTTTTTAAGCATAAATAAAGCTTATGTATGAGTAATTATTTTTAAAATATGTCATTAAAGCGTTGTTACATGTTATACCCAAAACTTATGTAAGTTTTTTTTTTAATAATTTTTCTTAAAAATTCGTTTAAAAAGAAAAACATGCCAAGTAAATATTACCACTGCATATCATTGTAATGAGGTTTTTAGTTGAGTTAAAATAATTTCATGGTGATATAATTTACAAAATCATTGTGCGCTTATGCGACTATATACCCATGGTGAGTGTTTAATTGATATAGTAGAGACGATCAAAGAACTAAATAAATTCAGGTGATGTTTCTTTTCTTTCGCCGATCAAGCTAATATTTTCAAATCCAACTCTGACAACACGTTGATAATCAATCGAACCATCCTTGCTTCATTAAAAACATAATAATACAACTTATAAAATAAAATTCTAGAATTTTTATTTTTGACCCCAAAACGTAAAATTGACAAAACGGAATATTTTACAACCATCAATAACAATATTTTCTACACAGACAAAATTCAGTTGATTCTCTTTAATTTACTTTTCTTTTTAATATGATTTCTTAAAATTTTTAGAGTATTCTCTAGATTCTTCCATAAATAATCGTAACGTGTATGTTTCCCATCATCTAAAATTATTTTAAGGTTACAATATTTCCTTTCTATTCACAGTGGTTTCCAACTTTTTACTCGCCTGCGTAATTAAGGTATTCAAAACTTCCCTATCCCATCCGTGCTTCCGCGCAAAATTTGATAAAAGTTTTTTTTATGTCTTCAATTTTGACAACGGGTAAAAATCAAAAAATGAATTTATTATGTTTATGGTTAATGATGTCAAGGTAATTTCTTAGTAGATGTGAGTACCTGGTTCGAGTTCACTTTTTATAAGAAATTACATGTAAAATCGCCCTAATGTCCAAATTACAAAAAGTAGTACATTTCATAAGGTCGCAGCATTCAACGTGAGCTGAAGTACCTGAAGACCAGACCTGAAAGAATATTTGTGGTACCTCAGCTAGTCGCAATACTTATCTTCAGGTACTTCGCGGCTATGTCTGATTTGGTCTTCAGGTACTTACAGCTTTGTCTGATCAGTTCTTAATAGATTTGAGCTGCGTCGAAACTGTTCTTCAAGTACTGGAATTCTGTTAGGTTTAGCGTTCAGGTACTTGGCCTTCGCGTACTTCAGCTCCATTGGATCTGGCCTTCACGTACCTACTTCAGCTCCATACTGGTTTTCAGGTACTGACCTTCAAATAATCCCTCTCACGTTGAGAGCAATGACCTTGAAAGATACAACTTTTTGCAATTTGAACCGTAGCGATTTTATATATCTCATAAAGAGTGAGCTTGGGGCCTTGAGGACAAAAATTATCTAGAAATATATTTACCAAGTTTATTTCCCGATTTACTTCTTTTATAAAATAGATAAATGTTACTTTTTTTATTTACACATTTAAACCGGAATCCCTATCAACAGTATTTAATATATATTAATAATTGTAATATAGCATCTTATTTTGTTTAGAACGTATCTGTTACATTCACTTAGTTACACATTTATTATTTATTTATTTTTTTTAATATGGTCACCGCTGCATTAGAGTTCCTTTACGTGTTTCTTATTAGCGGTAGCGTTTCTTTTGTAGTATTAAATATTTTGATTTTCTCCTGACCCTCATCATTTTGTGAAAATGTCTTACTCATGGTCGTCGTATTTTCCAGAATTTCTTCAGTTATTTTTACATCTTCTACAATGCTTTTTGACATTTGTTCTGGTACAAACACTCTTTGTCTTTCCTCTTTTACGGTGTCTTTTTTCGGTCGCAGTTTTTCGTTTTCGTTGCTATAGGTAGAAGGATTATTTGGATTGTTGAGTAAAGAGGTTTTTTCTAAGCCTGAAAGTATAATAGATCGTCGTAATCTATTCGATTAAAATTATTTATTCACCTGGTGCTCTTGCAAAAGAATTAACAGTAAAAGGAGGTTGGACTGGAGGCATGAAATTTTTTCTGTAGTCGTTTTTTTCTCCAGATAAACTAGCATAATCCATGTGGATAAAGTGCTGCGTAAACGGTACCACTACATATAAATATCCATGTTGAAATTGGCTAGCATCGTCTAATACATCACCATAAATAGAACAGATATTTTGAACACCTATAATAACAAATTTTTAATTAGGGGTATTTACGAAGCTATATTTTATATGGTTAAATATTGATAATTACCTTCTGAAATGCCCAAAATTTTAGCCAAGTAATTACGGATGAGGTTCCAGTCTTTCATGTCGTTTTCATTAAAGATTACTTTTTGCGGTGGCCTAGATTTACCACTAATTGCGATATAAACGACTGTCAGTTTCTTCTTTTGCATTGCCTGAAGGAATGGTATACTTTTGGGATTTAAATCTCCTATGAAATAAATATTTTAATGACGACATTTTTAGATACTTCGTTATCTATAGGTCACTTACCTACGTAAAATAATTTTCTAACTGACTTTTTTTGTTTAAATTTTCTTTCATTATCCACCACATAACCGCCAGGAGGTATTTTAAATTTACACTGTGGCCCAAGAGCTACGTACTTCTCTTTGGGATCAAGTTCTTCAAAGGAATGTACCGATTGCATGGTAGAAAGTGTCACTAACCTTCTGACCATTCCATAATTCGGTTGAACTATATTAGTAATATGAGCTAAAATAGGAGGCCAACTTCTGAAGTCTTTCGGATTGACGCTGACCATGTAGCATTGACTTTCGCCGTTGATCCACGTTTGAATTCTTTTAGCCTTTCCGAACTCCGGTTCGGCCAAAAGATTATACTTTGTTAATTTATTCTTAGGTTTCATTGTAAAATAAAAGATACTAGAGGTACTACTTATGATTTTGATTTAATTAGTGACAGTTTTAAGATTTGAGTGAAGGGTTACAAGCCGTAAATTTCTAGTTGGCTAACTTCTACTTGTACTTTTTGCTTATAACGGGTAGCGATAACACAATAATAAAAACATCTGGGAATGCTGTTCTAATATGTATCGTACAAACTCTTGTTTTATTGTATCTGTATATCTGTCTGTCTGGCCGTAATGTAACTTTTTTATTATAATAATGAATAGATATTCTTATTAATTGTGGTCACATTTCAAATATTTAAAAGTCATCAAAACTAAAAACATTTTATTTACATACTTTTTCGTCCTAAACAAGAATATGAAGTCAGATTTTGGTCTAGATTAAATATTACGATGGCCACAGAAAATGTGCCAAGGAACAACAGAATTGTATACCTGATTTTACACACATATGATCTACTGAAACAGCTTTAATCCAGCACATAATTAGGCAAGTGAAAAACGACAATATTTTTGCTGTAATAGCGAGATTTCGAAAATTTATATATAGGGATATACCTTATATAGTACATCAGTATTTATGGTCTAAGTAGCGGGAAAGTAAAAATAGGTCAAAGATTAATATTATCATTTTTGGGGTTTTTAACGATGCTGAATCGATTGCCGTTATCTGTTTGTCTCTATCTCTCACCGTTCTCGAGTTGAATCAGGCTAACAGACAGACGAACAAAACCATCTTGTGAGATTTTTTTTTTCGAAAACTCTTAAACAATTCGGTGCGATTAAAATAATTCAGAATAAATCACTTGGGAAATATTGAATTACTTTTGTATTAGATTCTGATTTATGAAGTTTTAATTTAAAATTTTAAAAATAGCAAAATAGAGAAAATAGTGAAAAATACGGAAAATATGGAAATAAATGGAGAAAAATAGGAAAAACTAAGAACAAATAATGCAAATTTGGAAAAAATACTATGAACTTTTATCAAAGATTTTCGCTCTCCCTTCAAAAAAAAAAAAACTTTGTCAAACGGTTTTCATTTCCGGAAAAATAGTTCATAAAATAATTGTTTGATTTCATCAGTGCAAAAAAATAGGTATATTCTATAAGACACGACATCGTTTATTTTTTAGTACAATCTAGTACATTTCATTCTGGTTTCTACTATATTTTAGTTTCCGCACTGTAATAGTGTATATTCTGTGGTTTCTGTATGACGTAAGAATGGCGTCTGAAAAATATGTTCTTTAAAGATTTTCAATAAATTATACTTCATTTTGGTATTTTTTCAAGAAGATTTCGTCGATGTCCGTGTAACTTATTAGGTCAAGATTTGTGTGTGAAAAGAAAATCATAAAACACAGGTATTAAGAGATGTTATAAAAAAAAATATTGTTATACAGAATTTAATGGTCTGATGATGGTTTCAAAAATTAATAATTTTTTTTTGGTAACATTTTCGTATTCCTTGACTCCAAATTAGTCTATAAAAAAAAATGTCCAAATCTGAAGAGTTGCCGTAAACTAGACATTTTATTATTTTAGAACGTTTTTAGGGACCAATAAAATTAATAAATTTCTGGTCACAGTTTATTCTCTTAATAAATAGTGCTGCTTTAAATAAATAAAAAATTATTAAAGAATAAAAATATACTCTATATATATATCACAATCAGAAAATAACACAGAGAAAAGGCACAAAAACACTTTTAAATTAAACAGGAACGGCTTCATTTGTGTGTTTTGTAAACGTTAGAAATACCTAAAAGTAAAAAAAAAGATGAATGTTTATATTATAAAAAAATATAACAGTTAAGATAAATAAATAAACTTACTTGTTCTAAACTACATTGACCTAAAGAATAATCTTCTATATTGAGATCGCTACGTTTGGCCTCTTCTAATATACCAAACATCTTGGACCAAGGAACCGACTTATCAGTAATATAATAATTTAATAATTCCTGATGTTTTTCTCGTAATTGCGCACCAGGAAATTTCTGTCGAATAAATGTTTCAACTGATTCCGTTTCAACTTGTGGATTTTCGGAATCTTTTTTCAATTTTATCGTTAACGTGTAGCCTTCGGCAAATTTGTTTTTTAAATGTTGAGTGGAACCGAGACACTTAAAGTTGCCGCTGACCATAATCGCGATACGAGTACAAAGCGCTTCGCATTCTTCCATGCTGTGAGATGTTAGAATTATGCATTTACCTCTATCGCGAATTTTACACAGGGCGTTCCATAGGTAGCGTTTAGTAGCAGGATCCATTCCTAAAAGATTATGCAAATAAATAAGGATATAAATCTTTGTATTCGAATTATATTTGCCTGTGGTTGGTTCGTCCAAATACAACAATGGTGGATCCCCAATTAGAGAAATTGCTGTGCTTAATTTCCTTTTATTTCCTCCGCTTAATTCTTTTACTTTTTTATCTAAATGTCTGTGAAAATCAAATTCTCTGGACAAATATTCAGCTATTTTGGCAGTATCTTTAAGTTGTATACCTCGCAATAATGCAAACATTATAATCGATTCCTCAGCTGTCATATCGTCTAGAAGTGCATCAAATTGTGGACAATAACCTATAATTCTTTGAACTTCTTTTAATTGTCGTTTGATACTTTTACCATTAACCTAATAAAATATTCATTTATAATATTATTAAAATAAATGTCTACTTCTTACCCATCCATCTCCATAAGAAATACTCTCGTCGCCGGTCATCATTTTAAAAGTTGTAGTTTTACCAGCTCCGTTTACGCCTAATAAACCAAAACATTCATATTTCCTTACTCCTAAGCACAATCCATTGACAGCCAAAAACTTTTTGTAATACTTAGTCAAGTCTCTAATCGCTAAAGCGTAATTCAATTGGATGTCATTTTCGGTGGCGACGTGTATACGTTCCTTCTCTTCTATTACATCCGAATCTTCGTCCGGAAAGGACAGAGGTTTCTTTACGAAAAATTTTTGAGAAAATAAATATCCCAATTTCGAGAATATTTTGTATTCGATGAGAAGCAACAGAGTGAAAAGTATGCAACCACCTAGGAAGGAGTATAGAAGGTTTCTGCCTATACCAGGAGACTTCCATTTGTAATAACGCAGATCTGCATCTAAAAAACAAACGAACACTACATATCAATTCGCTTCATATAAAATAGATAATTATGAATATTATTTATTTTGGAATTAACGAAATAAGCGTCGATTAGATTGTCATAAGATTTTATTAATAACACTAGATTTAGTTAGTGTAAAAAACATAGGATCAAGCGGCTAAAAAAAAGTAAGGAAAGATTTAGAAATTAGGAACAGAAACTTTAAAAAATTATAAAATTATACATTATTTTTTTACTTACCAGCACATATATTACGAATTATTTCTGTCAATGAAGCAAGACACTTCTCTTTTGAAATTCGTTGCTCAGCACATGTTGCAAATATCGTTGTGCAAATGAAATTATAACCATAAACTCTATAACTATCATTAATGCCGCTAGCTAAAGAATAATGTGGAAATATCAAAAATAACCAATGCAAAGCGTTTCCAACATACTCTAAGTCTAACCCAGGACTCATTAATATTTGTACCACTAGGAACGCAGCGTTTCCTAAAAACATTGATATAATAAATGGAAAATTTAATATAAACAGGTTTAATTTTACCTCCGAAAATACTTATAAGCGTCATTCTCGTGTAACCTGTTGAAGGTACTTCAAAAAAGTATGACGCTAAATAAAACAACGGCAAAAAGGCCCATCCGAAATAAAACAGAATAAAAAACATCCTTCCTAAAATAAAAATTTAAAGAAAATGATGATAGCAAAAAAATAATTTTCTCACCGATATCTTCACAAGTCTTGAAACCATTTTCTTGAAACAAAACCATAGTAATCATAAGTACACAAATAGTAAGTAAATAAGTAATCATATCGCAGAATGCAGACGTCAACCAAAATATATAAACCTTAACACCAGATACAAATTGAAGATGTTTCGATTTACAGTGATTTTCTCTAATTACAAATAATACATAAAACGACGAAACGAACGCCATACTAAAGCCAATATTAAAAGCTAACTGAAATCCGGTATTTTGACCGTTAAGAAGTTGACTAACTTGGGTATCGGGCCTATACGGTAATGGTCTGTTTGTAAAATCTAAAGTACACTCATCGCACACTCCTAACTTGCGATAAACACTGTTTAACACAAAAGCTAAAGATATTCCTGGAGTGTGGTAAGGATCGTTATTGAACCAAGCCGTTAGGTTTGGAAGAGGATACGGTATGACAGTGTTGTTTGATATTTCGAAGGAGGCTCCTGCAAGGTAACGTCTTCGTACGAGAATAGGATGTTTCTCAGTCTGAAAAGAAAATCTTGCTATTACTGTTCAACTATATAATAATAATTATATGAAAAAACAATCAATAATTTCGTCTGCTTACTATTTCCAATATAGTTTTCGTCATATTATCAACTTTTGTAACGGAATATCCATAATCTTGTAAAACTTTAGCATAGTACGGAGCGTAATCGGAATCACCATTTTCAACTAAAGTAACGGGATTTTCAAATTTAGCTAACGTTAGCGGCATAGCAGGTAAATTTCCAGTATATTTATGACTTCTATGTACCACAAAAGCAATTATTAAAAACAAAGTAGGCATAGCTATTTGAATCAGAAGAAGTATCCATGAACGATAAGTCGATACGTATTTTTTCATCAGCATGGCTAGTACTTGATTACTAAATAAAAGAATTCCTTCTTTGTAAGTCGGCGTCATAGGAATATTACCAGTGGAGTAAGTATGACTCGCTCCGTTTTGAATTACACCATTCGGTAAAACTTCTGTGCCATTTTCAGTATTGTACATTTCTTCTTGACCATGATCCGCACCAACTCTACAATGATATAATTAAATTAAAACATTTCAATTGAGAACGTTTATGATTTTCGTACTTCATAAAAACTTCCTCTAAAGTTGTTAAAGATATACCATAACTTCTTATACCTAAACGTTCAGAATCTTTTTCCAATTGACTCAACATTGGTTCAAAAACGCTAACTTGATTATCAACTAATAGATAAGTCAATTCTGATCCAACGTTACTATAAATCTGAAATTATATATTTATTATTATATATACCTATAATGATATTATTAAAAGAATAATTACTAACTTCAATATCTGGAATAAATCTCCTCATTAACTGTGTTACACGATTAACATCACAATCATGAGATTTATCCATAATCAAACTATACCCGGCGCCATATTTTTTCTTTAAGAAAAAACTGGAACCACAACATTGTAACTCTCCGCCGGCCATAATTCCTATCCTGTCGCCTAGAAGATCGGCTTCGTCCATAAAATGCGTTGTTAAGAGCATAGTCCGACCATCCTTTTGAGTTTGTAGCAAATTCCAAAGTGCTCTTCGCGCAGCTGGATCCATACCGGCTGTCGGTTCATCCAACATTACAACTTTTGAGTTACCGCAAAGCGCTATACCAACGCACAATTTTCTCTTCATACCTCCAGATAGTGTAGATGATTTAGCGTTTCTCTAAAAATAATAATAAATAAAAATAATTTATAAAAACATATATTCTATTACCTTTGGTTCAAGTTCTAATAGATCAATATATTTATCGATTTCACTTTTTATTTCATTTCTTGACAACCCTTTTAGTTTACTGAAAAAATATATATGTTCGGCAACAGTGAGTTCATCGAATATAATATTATGTTGCGGACACAATCCTAAACTTTTTCTTACACCATCCATATTAGTTCTAATATCATATCCACTAATTTTCGCTGTTCCAGTTGTTGGTGTTATCATTCCCGTCAGCATGGACATTGTCGTCGTTTTACCAGCACCATTATGACCCAACAAAACTGTAATTTGATCTTCGTACATATTTATGGAAAAATTTCGCACAGCCACTTTAGTTTTAAATACTTTTCTGAGATTACGGACTTGAATTCCGGCGGTTAAATTGTCCGGTTCCTTTTCGAAAAATTCCGATTGTGGAGATGTATCTTGAAAATCTTCAACTCCTGTGTAACATTTTATAAAAATTAATAATATTAATAAGTTTTAATACTTTATGTACCTTTATATCTAGGTTGTCCACACCAAAACGCAGATGTGAATATAAAATACCAAGGTTGAGGTACACCATACTCTCCTGGATATACAGCTTCCACGTATAATGCTATTAGCAGATACATTATTGAATCTATCGTTAACATTATTAATATCAATCCTAAAGTTAACGTATCATCTGGAGTATTCGGAGTGAATATGTTATTCCATTGAATACCTAAAATAGATAAAAATATCACAATTGAAAAATCATTTGCGTTTTATTAGCTATTACAAACATGTCACTTTCTGTTAAAAATCTACTATTTTTTGCAGAAAATAATCAATTTTCTATTACAAATTATTCTACATTACATTTTGAATACAGAACCGTTTTTCCCATAAAAATTGGAATAATAGTAACGGAGATAGACGTTAAGGTCCCTTTTGGCGTTTCTTCTGCGCAGGATTTTTCTATATGTATTTATTATATGGCCCATTTCAAATACATTACCGTTTTTCGCGTTCAAATCTGGCCTATATAGTAACGGTGATGATTTATATACGAATATTGGAATTCTAGGATTTACCAATTTACGAATCGTTCTTCTTATGTAGTTACTTGCAATCATCCATTTTATATTAAAATCACAATCGACAGACACGAGTTTTGTTTCTTATGACTCAGTTTAACCGGCGATTCGATAGGTACTATTTTCACCTAGAGGTATCCAATATTTATCGCGACAAGTATCGAACGTATTTAAATTAATATTAGGGCCACAAATAGACTACCAGAAATACACGATTATTCCCAAAATAAAAATAGTAATTAATATATATTCCAATTAAATTAAAAACCCAAACAAACGGAGATATACGTTAAGGTCCTTTTGGCGTTTCTTCTGCGCAGAATTTTTTATATGCAAATATTCTATGTCACATTTCAAATATAGCGCCCTTTTTCGCATTCAAATCCGACCAATAGTAACGGAGATGTACGTTAAGGTCCTTTTGGCGTTTCTTCTGCGCAGAATTTTTTATATGCAAATATTCTACGTCACATTTCAAATATAGCGCCGTTTTTCGCGTTCAAATCGGACCAATAGTAACGGAGATATACGTTAAGACCCTTTTGGCGTTTCTTCTGCGCAGAAGTTTTTATATTCAATAATTCTACATCACATTTCAAATATAGCGCCGATTTTCGCGCTTAAATCCGACCAATAATAACGGAGATAGGCACCTTCCCACTGTGTCCGAGACACCCCCGCGGAGCTCAACAAACTTTTTTCCCCAGATTTGGGGAAATTGTGACGTCACGCCACACATCGGTATAGCAAATTTCCCCAGCCTGCGCTCGTACGAACCTAGACTATCTACCATAGTTTAATATACATCTGTGCTATCTACTGTGGTATAGTAAATTGACGTAAGAAATAAAATGGCCTCTTAAAAATATGTTCTTTAAAGATTTTCAGTAAATTATTTTATATTTTATAATAAAAAAATTAAAATACTATGCAAAAATAATTGTTTGATTTCATGAGTGCAGAAAAATGGGTATATTTTATAAGACACGACACCGTACATTTTAGTACAATCTAGCACATTTCATTCTGGTTTCCACTATATATTTTAGTTTCTGCACTGTAATAGTGTATATTCTGTGGTTTCTGCATCATGTATGTGTTCTGTGCATCATTAAATTGACATAAGAAATAAAATGGCGTCTGAAAAATATGTTCTTTAAAGATTTTTAATAAATTATACTTTATTTTGGTATTAGTTCAAGAAGATTTCATCGACTTTCGTGTAACTTATTAGGCCAAGATTTGTTTGTGAAAAGAAAATCGTAAAATACAGGTATTGAGAAGAGATAATATTATAAAAAAATGTTGTTTCAAAATGGTCTGATGATGGTTTATAACTTTTTTTGGTAAGTTTGTTTTTTTTAACATTTTCGTCTTCCTTAACCCCAATTTAGTCTATAAAAAAATTGTCAAACTATGAAGAGTTGCCGTAAACTAGATTTTTACCGAAATAATATATATTTGAAATATACTCTGCTACTCTACTGACTAATCCTAAAATGCAAAAAAATCCAAATAAAAGTGACTGAGTATGTGCGAAAATTTTACATTAGACAAGTTAAATTGTGGCAGCTGTACGTAATCACGAAAAATGAATCGAGAAATTTAAAAAGTTGCCATAAACTAGACTTTTACCCAAATTTTTTTGTAATTTGTAAATTATGTCCCATACAAAGAGTATTTTACCAAAGTTTGAAAACAAAATAATATTTACCTTCTCCAGTGCCTTCGTACATTAAAATAACTTGAAATCCGAACGCCATTGCTGTATTAGATCCTAAACTTGCAAATAATTTCGAAGAGAGCGATAATGTGTCATATATTTCTTGCATAAAAAGATATGGGGCGTACGATAAGAACCAAGCCATACCTGCTATAGTCGCAGCAGTATTTGCTAAAAATAAAAAATATATTTAGGTAGGTAGGTAAGTAAAAAAAGATAATTGTTAATATTTTGTTACCTTTATTAAAAAATACACTTAACGCAAAACAAAACGTTATTGTAGCACAATTGTAGATCATCAGGAAAAATAATAATACATACGGACTAGCATGAGTGAATACTGTGTAGTTTGTATTTGTGTACCATCTCACTTTTAATAATACTACCATTAAAATTGAAGATATTAGTAAAAAAGTAAAACATTTTATAAACCAAGCTAACCAATGGAGCCAGTTTGGTAAACCCATAATTTTCATAGCTTCCTAAAACAACAAATATAAGAAAAACATATTGAAAATTCATATATATTCTTACTTTTAATTGTTTCTCCTTTTCCGTAGTAATAGTTTTTACCGTATTTATACAAGTATAAACAAAACTAAGCATTATAATAATTCCAAGCATAGATTTTAATGCTGTCAATAATATGTCATCGTACCATTCAGGATAAGGAAATCTACGCATATTAACTAATGGAAATTTATTATCCATTATCCAACTTACTACGTCCATGTAGTTGTTTTCCGTGTATGTGATGTTATTTTTGGCCAAAAGTAAACTAAGCGTGAGAAAATATTGTAGACCTAAGAAGCCCTCTTTGTAATAACCTAAAACCAAATTAATATAATGCGTATACCAACATCATAATAATGTGCAAGTAGTAGAAATTTGTCTCTGTTTAAAACTGTCTTTGTTATGTTCCTGAGATTGGGAGGAATGTAGACAATTTATTTATTCCTTTTGATTGAAAAAAATATATCTCAAATATTTTATTAAGAATTTTCAAAACACTTTTTCTCTCTTTTTTTTTTAATACATTTTTCTTTATACAGCGGCGGTATTAACTAGAATATTAGTAAATACCTGGTGCAGCTCCCGTCGTATAATTAAATAATCTTGGTCCTGGTACTTGAAATATTGGAAAAATGAGATTTGTTCTCCAGTTATTTATATTAAATGGATCCAACTTGAGTCTGGTTTCTCCAGGGAATCTAAAAAAAAAACCAGCATCAGAAATAAAAAATAGAGTTTTAGTTAAGGTTCATTTTTTACAATTTGCCTTCATTTTCTTTACCTTATGGATACTTGTAGATGTTTAATTTGAACCAAACTTGTTACATTTTTGTAAGAATCATCGAATTGTATTCCAGCAAAAGTATAGTTGCTATAATTGGTGACGAAATAATTTTCTAATTCGTGAGAATCGTTTAATGGAATGATGTGTTTAAAGGCTATACGAAAATAATTCATAACTTGATCAAAAACCGGACTCGACGGAGAATATACCAACGAGTATTTCCTAAAATTGAATAAATATATTTATTTAGATTTAAAAATGAGTCCATTCAAAATAGCAAAAATTATATATTATTTTTTACATATATAATTCAATAATTTTCCGATTCGCAAAGTTTTAATAAAGATTTGTAAATCTGGAACTGGTCGTAACAACGCTCTTAATACAGCAAGCGCCAACTACGAAGAAATTACGCAGATCCTAAAATCTTACTGCACCCATAATGCATGGCTTTATCTCTTCTTAATTGACGAATACAGTACCAATTCCGAACTAGTTCGTTTCGCCTCCGTTTTTGTGCTGCTCACCAATATTCGAATTTGTTTTTGCTATTTTGTACGAATATATTTTAATATAGTATTTAAAAATAATGAGTGCTTACAATATAATTTAATAATAAGTGCTAATAAAATTTTTTTTTTAAGTGTAGGTGATGTACTTACTTGTTCTAGCGTAAATATAAATAAAATGTGAAATATTACAAAAAATAAAAACGTGTAGCTTAATTATTTATTATTAATCTTTCGCTGGTGCGATTATTTGTATCATACCTAAACCGTGGATCTGGTGTTGAAATTTCAACATCACGTCTCTTACGAAGAGTATGAGGTTGACTAAATAGTAAAATTAAAAAAAAAAATATATATATATACAATATCACATAAGTAAACTTTTGTATTAGTATTTTTAAAATTGTGTATTATTTTCAAACTCAGTTAAAAAACAAAAAAACAACATAAATAACATGTTTTAATCAATACTTACTCAAACGGATTATTAATACTATCATTTCCTTTTCCATTCGTTAAAGTATCTAAATAAGGTAGTCCATCGTAGGCAGGGCAAAATACAGTCCCCGTTCGGTTATCCCTTAATCCCAAAGGAATCGTACAAAAAGGTTGGTATATTATAGGCTCATGTAATTCTGGATCTGCTAAACTTCTTATCACTACCAAAAGTAACGAAAATAATACTGGTGCCAAGATTTCTACGGCGGTTTGTACTGGTTTTCTGTATTGGAGGAGCCAGTTTTTCCACATGAGGAGGAGAAATTTGTCCAATTTCTCCCCCATGGTTCCTGGAAAAAGAAAATACAATTTTCATATCTTTACCCTTTGACTCTAATCTCATTTTCACCAACAACCATATATTTAAATAAACACGCCCTGTATAATTAATTATTTTTGATATACAAAGTCAGCTTACATTTTCTTTTCATTTCGTTCTGCCATCACTAGATGGCGATATAATTTTATCTATATACTCAGATAGCCGTTGGTAAAAACCTCCAATTGTATTTTTATTTATTTATCTACAAATCCCTGCTGATTAAGTCTGAAATAACAGAAACAGCTCTCTGGGGTAGGTTGTATATTGTATAAAATAAACCATTTGAGAATGAGCAAGGTTAAAGATAATTTAATTTTTTATATAATTAGCGCGGACGTTTTAATTATGTTTATAAAATGTTTATTCTTATATTTTGGCACAAATAATCTATATTTAATTAGTTATGGTCCATTTTTCACAATATTCCAGGAATGGCACAACTTTAGTTATACTACGTAAAAATATAGATGTCGCTAACGTCGACAAACGCTATCATAAACATGCCTTAAACATTTGTACTAAATATATACGCACCTTTCGGTTTTTCGCCATGTTTATCTTTCTGTCTGTTGACATTATAAAATCGCCTTCTAAACGTTTTCACCATTTTAAAAACAGAAAAATTTTGTACAAAAATTTATCCAAACCAAACCAAGAGGGAAATTACGTCAGTGTCAGGGAATGACAATTTTATAATTAAGAAAAATAGATTTGTATGTGTAATATTCGTTATCATTTTCCGCTTGAAACGAATCTGTACGATAATTTATTAGAAAAATGTGTAATGTGCTGGTCCAGTTAATATATTATTAGAGGATGATATAAAAGGTAATAAATATCCTACCCCCCCCCCCCCCATAAAAGATGATACTTATCTACTTTATATTCAAAAATTTTTAGTAAATACAATGGACAATATTGTATAA
Source organism: Neocrepidodera transversa (assembly GCA_963243735.1). Taxonomy (NCBI): domain Eukaryota; kingdom Metazoa; phylum Arthropoda; class Insecta; order Coleoptera; family Chrysomelidae; genus Neocrepidodera; species Neocrepidodera transversa. The sequence goes on along the minus strand of OY725341.1, from coordinate 249,098 downwards.
TCTTTATAACGTTTGCTGTGTACGATTATACTTTTTTAGAAAAAAAACTATAACCCAGTTGGAAAATTATTAGCAGTGATTTAGTTACATAATCAAATTTTATAAATTTGCTAAACACGTATAAAATTTATTAGTTCAGAAATTACGACAATTTAGGAAATATTGTTTTCGGGTAAAAAAACCGATCCAGAGATTTTAACCTTTTTAAGATTCCGTACCCCAAAGGGTATAAAGGGTACAAATATTGTTAAGAAGTATTTTTTAACTTTTAAATGAGTAACATAAAAGTTAGAGGTAACAGTATGTTACTCATTATAGGCCTGATGATGGCATTAGTATGCCGAAACTATATAGTTGCCAACCTCAATCTTTAATAAATTTATGTGGTACTAGACATTGAATTTTATTTCTTCATCGTTGGACCACATTTGAGATCATGGATAACATTTTGGATCCAAATATCAATAAATTAATAAATTTGATTTTTTCATTAACATTCCCTCGTTTTTAGGGTTCCAGCTTATAATCTACATTTGGCACGGAACCCTAAATATGCGAAGTCCGACACGCACTTGGTCGATTTTTTAATATTAATTAAATATTTCATATTTAGAACCAATATTATCAATGGTGGAGACGTTTAAATATTTGTGATTAAAAATACATTAAGGACTGAATAAATAATACAGAGATAAATTAACGAATTGAAAGTGCTCTGAAAATGTATTATGCTCTTTTATTTTATTCGTAAAAAACAAGTAGCGAAGAAAACGAAAATGACAGTATAAAAAACCGTTTTTATACGTTGGGAGTGAAAGACGACAAAAAAAACAAACTAAAAGAAAACTACAAACAATTGTAATGAAGTATCTTAGAGCAATAACGAGAAGGGATAAAATTCGAAATAATTATATAAAAGCGGAACTACAAGTACTTAGAACCTTTGGACAAATATATAATAGAAAAAACTCAGTTGAGATGGTTTGGTCACTTATTAACAAGTATACGAAATAAGCACCCTTATAGCACAAATGGTTCGATTGATGTTTTTTTATGGTTCATTTAACGTCAGAACGTCCGAGCAGCAAAATAAAACGTTTTATAAACGTTTCTGCAAGAACGTTTTTAAAATGGACATAAAGAAAATATGTCGACAAAACGTCCGAACTCATAAATTAAAAACAAAGTTTTTTACCCTACAGTACGATAAAAAATGACTACTAAATCTTTTTTGAACGTCCATGTAAGAATGATTTTTAGAAAGTAACAATATAGGGACGTTCTTAAAACGTTTTATTTGAGTCGTTTTTAAATACGCCAGTAAAAACGTTCAAAAGGTATGAATTAATACAACTTTAAAAACTTTATAAAAATGTTTTGTTTAGGTAATTAAACGTATATTTTCAAAAAAAGCCAGAAAGTTACGTTTTGTAGGTCGTTTTTATAACCACTGTAAAAACCGTTCAAAAGACGTTGTGTTTTTTGGGTCCGCAAAAGTATAAGTGGACGTTCTAAAATATGTCTAAAAAACGTCTTTTGTCGAACCATTCATTTAGTCGGTTTTGAAACGTTTTTAAAACGTTCTTTTTCGACGTCTATATGACGTTAGAAGTTGTGACATTTGCACTAGAGAAAAACGTCTTATAAACGTTCTCGGGTACTTTAACGAACATTTTTTAAACGTCCCAACGGTCGTTTATGTACGTTTTTAAGACGTTTTTTAAACGTCTTTGTGCTATTAGGAAACAACCAAACCAAAGACGATTTGGCAGACCAGAACTTTTGGTTTGGTAGGCGACCTAGGGGAAGACCAAGGAAAACATGGGATAAGGTAGCAGCAAACCTAAAAAGCGGGGCTCCACCAAACTGGACTAACCTGGTGGTAGTTGCGGCCTTGGTACCGGCACAAAATGTCGCGGAATTTAATTCTTCCATCGAACTGGCAGAGGGCATTTTAAATGGGTCGGTTTGAATTTTCTCTAGTGATCCATAAATTGTTCGGAGCAAATCTATCAATAATAAGACCTTTTTTAAGTCCATTCAGTACAAATATGGTCATCATCTTAGTATTTTCCGGATTCAAATCTTGACTATTAATTTTAAAGTGACTTAAATATCCACCGTAAGTTATTGTGTATTTAAACTATAACGTATCATTCGCAGTAAAATATTCAACCGGCATTTGACCCCTAGTATATAAAATTATGCCGTCGGTCGCAAGGGATGTTTTAGCTTAATTTTTATTCCGACAAAAGCCCGGCGGGTTATGGCGGTGCCGCCGGGCTAGCCCAGTTTGGCGGAGGCAACAATAATTGCCAGAAATAAGCAAGATTAAGCTAAATTGGTTGCATAAGGGCAACACCGTAACACCCTAGGGTACATTAAGGTTTTTTTTTTGATTATATATAATTAGGAACAATAAGAGCAAAATGGGTACTTGGTGCTAAATATATGTTAAACAGATTCTTTCTTAATTATTTATTTATAACTAAAATAACAATAATAATGGGATGTTTTCTAACAAATATTAATTTACTCTTACTATTACCTGTCGAATGTTTTTATTACCTTTGTGAAACAATCATATAAAATTTAGCTAATACCTTCGCTACTAGAATACAAAACCTTGACTCACTTGATCGAATGTCATGGTTGTTTCCGCCATTTCTGACTAATGTATACGAATATTTTTCCGTTAAAGGTGTTGAAGATGTAGCACTCATATTATCACAGTTCTTGAAATATCAAAAATCACTTCATAGTTTATATAATTTATTATTAAACTTTACACAGAGATATACGCATTCTGCTTAATAAAAACCGATTGAAATATAATAATTGATTAACTGTTAAAGTTCACTATCGCTCTAGTAGAACGTAACGTAATAACTGCCTGTGCTTCTGGTCGGTCGCTGGAAATTTCAATACAGGAAAAAAATGATAATAATTTGACTGACTCATTATACTTTTATGTAACATTAAAATTTAGTTATCTATTATTATGTACTTGATTTTTTTTTAATGATTTTTTTATATAGTATAATTATACTTGGTGAGTCCACGAATGGGTATCCTAGGTGAAAAATTTTTAAATTTTAGTTTTAGCGAAAAATGTTATTCTTGATAAAATGAAATAAAAGTTTCTCAAACAATTATAATCACTATCAAAAATGACAATTATAATGTAAGAAAAACTAAATTCTTTATATTTTTTTCGCAGCATTTCAGGGATAATTTGATTTACTGGTTTAAATTTTTTGCGTACACTTTCTGTAACCCCATAAAAAAATCTAAAATTGTTAAATTAGGGGATCGGGACGGAAAAAATATTTTATACGGTTTTCATAAAACTGATTTAGAAATGAGACAGATTTTGAAAAACTTGAGTTTTATTTCATTTTATGGGGTTTCAGAAGATACTAAACTTTTTATCAAGAATGACATTTTTCGCCAAAACTAAAATTCAAAAATTTTTCTTTTTTCTACATCTACAACAAACAGCCCAATCATCAGTAAATAATAATAGCTGTTGTTTCCTAGAAAAAATTATTAATTCTGATTATTATTGTCTTATTAAAATGGACATGTTTTACATTAATACTGATTTTTTTTTAATTAATAATAATTTATTCTTTGACAAAGTTTGGAATAAAATCTAGAAGAAGATAATGAATTATTTCAAAAAATTGTTAAAAATGATAGTTGTTAAATTTCAGCATTAATTAAAACTGGGCAAAAAAAGGAAAAGGAGAAAAAAATAACAAAGAGTACAAAAAAAATGTCAAATAAGACAAAGTAAAGAGAAAAAAAAACTCCCGCCAAAAAAGTTAGAAAAAAGAAAGTAAAAAAACCAAGAAATTTTAAAAAATGGCAAAAAGGGATAAAAGAGTAACAAAAAAAGTAAAAAAGCAACAACAAGGCAGAATAGACGCAAATAAAGGCAAAAAAGGTCAAAATCTAAAAACAAAATCCGCCAAAAAAATTAAAAAAAAGCAAAATAGTAGAAATAAAGGCAAAAATGGCAAAAAAAGGGAAAGGGAAAAAAATCTGCAAAAAAATCCAAAAAAGGCCAAATAAGACAAAGTAAACGAAAAAAGGAAAATACGCCAAAAAAGAAAAAAATATATATAAAAAGCAGAATAGAGGAAAAATAAAGGCAAAAAAAGTCCAAAAATATACCAAATATAGGGAAATAACCAAAATACACCAAAAAAATACAAAAAGCAGCAAAATAGTATGAAAATAAAGGCAAAAAAGCAAAAAAAGACAAATAAAAGAGGCAAAAAGGGGGTAAAAAAGCAACAAAAAGGCAAAAAGTTAATCAAAAAAAGTTTTGAAAAGGGCAAAAAAGGTCAAAGAACGGAAAAAAGGGTAAAAACAAAATTAAAAATGTCCAAAAAAGTCAAAATAGGGATGAAAGGCCAAAAAAACTTCAAAATAGTAAAAAAAAAATAATATGAAAATAAAAGCCAAATGGCAAAAAAAAATCAAAAATAGGCAAAAAAAAGGTGTAAAAAAGCAACAAAAGAGGTAGAAAAAGCAACAAAAAAGGCAAACAAGGACAAAAAAGTAAAAAAAAAAATTTTAAAACCTTGCGAAAAAACGTAAAAAGACAAGAAAAATAGGTAAAAAAAAATCAAAAAATAAAATAAAGCCAAGCAAAAATGGTAAAAAAGGCAAAAAAGTTTTAAAAAAGGTGTAAAAAATCAATAAAAAAGGGCAAAAAAAGGTTAAAAAAAGTTAATAAAATAAATTTAAATTTTTTTAAAAAAAGGGGCAAAAAAAAAGGAAAAAAGGGTCAAAACAAAACAATCGGTTGTGTCACCCCAAAACTTTCCATGAAATTTTTTTCAGATATTTAATGTTAAAGTTACAAATTTTGACATTTTTTTATTTTTTGACAGGTGGCAGTTGGAGAAATAATTTTGACTGTTCTGAATAGAATTTTTCAAGGGCTTTCAAATGACATATCGCAAATCAAATTCCATTACATATTGCATCTGTCATTTTTTGATAGTGACACTTCCGTTTGACAGATATCGTACAAAAACTAATGGGTTCTTCCGACTGGTAACCCAAATCCATAAAACAAATTTCAGCTCAATCGGATTAAAAACAGACAGACAGACTTCCAGGTGACCTCAAAATGGATATTTCCATCTTCATCTCGAAAATTGTTTTTTAACTCGTTCACAATACTTTCCCTTCTCGGAGGTGGGTCGGGAAAGTAAAACATACAGGGTGATTCTTTTAGAGGGGAGTGGCACTCCCTCCTGAGGAAGTGTAAATATTTGTTATTATTTGTCTCTAAGTAATTTAATTAGAAAAAGGAAAGAAAGTATAAATTATTTATCTCAAGTCAATATCTACGGATTTTAAATCGATTAAGGGGTAGTTTTCACCCCTAGTTATTTAATATCTCTTTAATAGGCACTGTTACTTATATTGATAAGTAATAGAAAAAATATTTTTGAATCATGTATTTTTGTCTTTTAAAATCGTTAAATATATCATAAATCCGATTATTTTTTTAAATAATTGTTATATTGAATTATTTAAAAATGAGAAGATATTTGAACTCAAAATTTTAAATTTTAACAAAATTTTATGAAATTGAAAGTTTTGTATATTACGTCTGATGGTCTTTACATTTAACAATATTGGAAATCAAAAAAGTAACACAATGATATAAATTATTATTAAAATTAGATAACACTTCTTAACTGATAAATTATTCTAAATAAATGATTATTTTTTTAGGTCAGAATATTACCGTTCAATTACATTTCGTTTGAATAAGTAAAGTGATCACACCAGCTAAATATAAATATCTGTTATTTTATTGTCCTCGAAAAATGATATATATTATTTAATAATAAAATCCATAATTCAATTAGGTCAATATTATTAAATAATACAGTTTTATGCTCGTGTGTTTTTTTTAAATCTAAATATCACCAAAAATAAGACATATTATAATCAAAAAGTACCTAAAAAATATTATAAACGTAAATTCGATATATTCCAAAATTTGTATATACAAAGATGAAATGTTGATAATAATTCTCCGCGAAGTCACAGAAATTTTATGTAGTCTCTTATTTATGACGCTCAAAAATATAAAATATTTTTGGAAATTTTAAAACGTTTTTTGATTTCTCATCATTTCATAAAATTTGACTTTTTTTTATTTCTGTAGATTTTCATGAGATGTTTTTTTATTTTTCAAAAACATTTAATTACTATAAGAATTAATAAGGAACATTTATTTTAAATAATATAATTTAGCAATTTTAGATATTAATAATATTAAAAGAAAGTAATATGTTGGCGAATATCCATTTTGTATTTTGATTTCATCTATTAAACTATAAATAAAACTCCAATGAAATTTCGAAACTAAAAATAAACATCTCGTTGTCAAGGCCCTACGTAACATTATAGATAAACAAATAAATATTCATCTTACCAATTGTTTTCTTTTTTAATTTAAAAAAATTTTAACCGTCCCTATATCACTTTTTCTTTTTAATAAACACAACTACCGAATTAATAAGAAATCCGTAATTTATTCAATATACTGCCTAACGATTTTTAGAGGTTATGCTCTGACCTGAAAAACTGAAAATTACAACGCGCGCGCCGGCCGTGAAAAGTGAAAATTCTGACCATGAAATAAAAAGCTCTAAGTGAAATGATGAATGTTTGATTATTAATTTATATGCGACGACTTTTTTTTTTGTGAGTCGCCACCAAAGTTTGATTCTGAATAAATTAAGAGTCTTAAATTTTCTTATTTTAAACAAAAAGTCTCAGAAAAATTTTAAAAAAGGATCAACAAATTATGAGCATTTATTTATTAGTTCTTTCTGAAAAACATCAAGTACATTTTACAAATTAGATAGTCTAATGCCGGAAAACTATTTTCAAAAACTTTTGCCATTGTTGCCAGATTTATCGAAAAGTAATTTTTTTCATATTTTTTTTTTTTAAATAGAATAATAATGCATTTTTATGATAAATTACAGGATATAAAAGTTATAGAACATAAAATTTTTTTAAGTTCCGCCGCTAGTTTTTATTTTAATTTTTAAGCGATTTTTATCCTATTAAATTATTATTTTTTAGTTAAATTTTAATATTAAAAATTTTAAAAAAATATCATTAAATTTGTAATAATTAATTTTATAATTATAATTTTTTTTCAAAATTTTATTACAAAAATTGTGGAATTTTTAAAAAATTGGCCATGAAACTTTTAAAATTATATTACTATTTTAAACTAAATTGAATAACTTCTAAAATATTAAATTTATTGAAATGGGATTTTCACCATTCGAAAAATAATATAAAACTCTAAATTTAAAATATATTTTAGTTTCTTAGAATTTAGAATTGTAATCCAAAAGTACTATGTGTGTAAATTATTTCGAAACTTTTGCCATTGTTGCCAGATTTACAAAAAAATAAGTTATTAGACATTTTGACAAAAATGATTCAAATTTGTTGACTAATCGTGTTAATCATTTAAAGAGTATATACTCTTTGTTTAATGTATCAATATATGGTATTTAAAAAAAAAATTCAAACGCGAATAAAATAATTCTAATATTTTTATGCAACCAATAATACATTTAGATGTATTACGGGTTGCATAAACGTAAGTGTACCTAAGCACAATTTTTAACATGATCAGTGATTTTAAGACATATAAGTGGTAATTCTATAACGAATATGTTAAAATTTAACGGACGTTAAAAATATAACGTACGTTAAATGGGGAAAGCAATTCTGCACATTCATGTTTAATTTTAACATGTCACAATTTACGTATTAGTTCATTTATACCGTAAAAATCTATTCCGCAAGCAGATATATGTTAAAAATTTAACATAAATGTTTGACGTTCTAAATTTTGGAAATTAACGGATACCCTATTAGTAGGCTTTAAAACTTAACGTATAAGAAAATATGACTTTTGATGGAAAATTTAGCGCATATGTTAATTTTATTTTTACAGAATTACAATTTATGTTAAAATTATAAAATTAAACACCCGTTAAAAATAAACATGCTAGTTGTAGAATTACCACTATAGGGAGTTATTGAACAATTAATAAGGGAATGGTTTACTTAAATAAGGCAAGACCTATCATTGTAAGGGCTTCCTTAATAAGGATAAGTTCTCATGTGTTCAATAACTGAATATTCACATGTTTCCAGGCGACAAAATGCTTGTAGATTGTGTCAAACAATTAAAACGATGCACAAATAAATACATTAAAATAAATGCCAATTCTTTGTATATAAAATAATATTTATAATTATTGTTATAAGGATGATTTATTTTGGATTGGAAAATATTAAAAAAAAATACCATCATATTTAATAAACTTTATTTGAAAACTTGAATTAAGTACAAATTAATATAAACTTTGTATATTTGGACAGACAAACAATTCTGAAACTTATTATTGTTACAATTTGTCCGCGTAAATGTATAAAATAATAAAACAAAAACTAAAAACTAAGAGTAAAAAACTATTTCAAAGAAATTAATGTAACTTCTTATCAATACATTGTTACATTCAAAGCTCTATTGGCGATAGTAGCAAATTGTGTACAAAAATAACGCTCAAAAGCGACATATTCCCATATAATTTTACGTTATTCTATAAAATTGCAGTCTTTGCTACAAACACTGGTAAGACATTTTCATTAATTGGTGGAAGTATCGTAGGATAATAATTTCTAATGTTATTTTTTGAATCCGATAACTATTAAATTGTTTCAAATAATCTGATGTACTAATTCTTGAAGTAGAAAAAAACATTTTGTTAATGTTAATGAAAGGGAATTTTATAGCGAAGGAAGAGCAAATTAGATATAGAGTACATATCGGATAATTATTGAAATATAAATGTTTCATAAAATAGCTTAATGTATAAAGAGGTATAGAATATATATTTCTTATTTTTTTTTAACATTCGATTACCTGAGTAAAAATGAAAAACATAAAACTAACATTTAACATTTAACTGTAAATTTTCTTTCGTTAAATCTCATAAAAAAAATATATTAAACAGTTTTACACATATGAATTTAATTTTTGCAAATGTTTAAGATATATCCTGCACTAAACTACTTTTAAGTAAATATATAATTTCATTGTAAACATTAAGGCAGATAATATACACAAATTTTATAAGAATCTTGTTTAATCATATTCTTACAAATATTTTACCTGGTGAAATTTTGTTTTGTTGTTGTTTATTTGTTTCAAGGTTTATTTTCTCCGTACAATTTTTTGGAGTTTTCCACAAACTCCATTAAGTCACGAGACATGGCGTATGGACGAGCCATACCGTCATTGAGGAGACTGTCTTCGCAAAAGCACAAGAAAATCGTATCGATTGCGGTCTAAAACACAATTATATTTCGACGATCAGTCATTTTAAATTCTTTCAATCTAATAGAAAAAAAAACTTACCTCGAATACGGCGAAGAATGTTACAGCAACAAAAAGAGAAACAAAGAACACTATAAGGTATATGATGAACGCGTATTCTTGTTCTGCGCCCTGAAAAAATAAAAAATATATATTAGCTATAAACCTAACGCTATTAAAATTAAATTATAGCGAATTTGTACGAGGAATCGATTAGTTTTTTCTTTATAAATAAAGGGCAGGACGATGAACGTCTTCAGTTAAAAGAATTTCTAATGGTTTAGTAACTAAAAGTGACATATTCGAGAGTAATCTACCATCACGTTTCCTCTATAAATTTTAGAACTTAATTAACTTGTTTATTTGTTTTTATCCAGGTTGACTATTTTTATTTTTTTCATATTTGAGTTTAATCTATATATATATAAAATTTTCGTGTCGCTGAGATGTGAAATTTTCAGGGTAGTTTTCTTTGATAGTGTAGGGGAGCACTAAGAAATAAATTGTGAAAATTCACACTTTAAATGGTTCAAAATTAGGGTCAAAAGTCAGCAACACAAACTATCTCGAAAACTATAAATGATAGACGCTTGAAAATGGGTACGTAGATTCTCATAAAGAAATAAGTTAAAAAGTGTTTCGGGATTTTTTATATCTTTTACCCTAGAGGCAAACAGAAGGCTTATAAGTTTATCATGTGTATCTGTCTGTGGCATCGTAACTAATAAAAGGATGAACCAATTTTGATTTAGTTTTTGTTTGAAAGGTGACTTGATCGAGAGTGTTCTTAGCTATGATTCATTTTTTTTTATTTTCCGATTTTGCATACATCTAGGAGTGGCTCTGAGGGAGTGCAAATAAAAAAAAATGTGAAATCTATAAGTGTTTTAGTTACCTGCATAATGCCAACAGTGATCAACATAGTAACTAGAACGATCAAAAGTTGAGCCATTCCAATGACGAAATCACCCACATAATTCACTGCAGAAATATTGACGACGTTCTGGAAAATTATTTTAGCTGCTCTTTTACCGGATTTGTAGAAAGGTTTACCGTGCATTGCTATAGACAAAAATTAAAGATTAAATATTATAAAAAATACATAAAATACACTTACCAGTCAAAATGTATGAATTTTTTGACAAAAATTTCAGGAACGATTCAATAGATCCGATACAAAAATCAACAACTGCTTTTAGGCTTTTATTTTTAGTCAAGGATTGTAATAGAGCTTTGATTATAGCAATAATGGTAATAACTAAAGAACCAAAAGCGATGCTTCCAAGATGAAATTTAAATACGATGCTTGCGCTATTAGTAATCGGTCTGTCCAAATTATGTTTATTCCTAAAAATATATATATATATTAAAAGATCTAAAAATATCATGTCGATATTATTAACTTACTTTGCAAAATACCACTTGGCAATAGCGCCGGCAATAACCATATACTGTATACCAATGACGAATTGGGTAGCCCAAAAAGCCATGATCAGATTAAATACAAAAGTAATTGACATTACAACATTTTCATCATAATAGTAGTAATCAGATAAATATTGCGTTAGCGTACCAGAGGTAAAGATGTAGACGGAAGTGAAAGCCAAAAGAGTCAAAATGATGAGTTCGGAAATGAAAGTCTAAAACAAATATAAAAATATACATGTTATTTCAGGGATAACGTTTCTATATCAAAACGGCTTTACTTATAAGGAATTTATTTTTATACAAAATTTTCTACAACACTGTATTAAATCAGTAATGTGACGTGTATAAAATATTAACTTACTAATATTGGAGTGAAAATCAGCAAAGGCATAGCAAACGCTGCTTTAGTAGATTCTTTTAGCAACTGGATAACCAATTGGACTTTTTTGTACATAAAAACCATCACGCAGAAAAGCACTAATAACAGAATCGTAAAAACAATGGCCAAAAAAAGAAAAGATTTTTTCGAGCTTTCAGCATTTTTAGCGTTCCATTTTTCGATGTTGAAATAGACATACCTAAAAAATAAATAAAAAAAATAGTTAAAATTATAATATTGTCCATTTAAAAGTACTAACCAAAATCCACCTACAACTATGACACCAAACAATAAGACACCGCCCAATATTCCCCATACGACAGCTGCGGTGGCAGATTTAAAAAGAACCAACATTATTAAAGTCAAACCTAAAAAAAAAAACAAAACAGATATTTTTTTATAAGTAAAATTTATCATTTTTCGATTTACCTAAAGATATGAAGCAGGCAAGCACTATTCTCCATGCGTTTTTGTTCAAATAACCGGAAATACTTTTTTCACTTTTCATTGAACTCTCTTCATATATATCTCGTTTTAAACGGGAATTAAAATCGAAATCATTATAACTAGAAAAATCGTTCCTTGAACTTGATCTTCTGCTTTCCACACGGTAACAGGAGGAGAGTATTTCAACGCTGAAAAAAAATACTAACATTGTTAAATCTGTTTAATAATATTACAATCTGTCAATAGTCTGCATTTAAAGCTGTTTTACCTTTAGACAGTTTTGAACAATTCTCTGATCAATTTAAGTAACTTCAGACCGTTTTATTATTATTTTAGATAATTTTGGACCATATTAAACAATTTTGGATTATTTTGAACAACAAAATTGATCAATTTGAGTTTGAGTAACTTTGGATAGTTTTATTATTAATTTGGACATTTTTTAGAAGGTTTTTCACAATTTTAGACCATTTTAGCTTATTTTGAACAATTCTCAGATCAATTTAGGTAAATTTAGATCGTTTTATTATCAATTTAGAAAAATTTAGATCATTTTACGTTATTTTGAACAATAAAATTGATCAATTTCAGTTTGAGTAACTTTGGACAGTTTTATTATTATTTTAGACAATTTTTAGAAGATTTTGGACCATATTAAATAAATTTAATAAAATTGATCAATTCCCCAACCCAGATTGGGTTTTATTCATTTGCTCTGTTTCTGTGATTCACAAGATAAACAAGTTTGCTCAGCAATAGTTCTTGAACTAGTTTGTTATATTTTAAGATTAATGAAAACGCAACGATCAGGGACGCGCCGTCCATATACGCAAGGCCTTAAAGGCGCATTTGCATAAAACCAAAAAAATTATCTACCAATATCGGCGCTGAAATTTTATTATATAAAAATTAGGAACGATATCATGAAACTATTTTAAACCATCTTGAACAATGGGCCTAGAAGAAAGAAGAGAAACTACTTTAATGCTTATATGGTCATGATTTATTTTTTATTGTTTATAAATTTTAATTTTACTTGGATTCGGATTTCAGTTTTTGGAATTTTTATTTCATGTCGTGAGCCGTATCTAGTCGAACAAATAATATACTGCGTGAACACACAAGTAAAATATAAAGGTCAGATCCACTATGAACACCTGCGTTTTCATTTTCGAGTGAATTGTCAGTGCTCAAGATTGTTTTGTTAGTCTTTTACATTACCATGTTCTCGATCTCGAACGCAGCTGTCAATCTGTCAATGTCAGCCGGGCTGTCAGAAGACTGCGCGCGAGGTTGATGACAGGGGATTTACGATCAGCCCTTAAGTAATAGAGTTAAGTTGTTGTTAAAACGTATCTAAAATGGTCTAAAATTGTCCAAAATGGTCCAAAATAATAATAAAAGGGTCCAAAGTTAACTAATATGGATCTGAGGATTGTTCAAACTAAACTAAAATTACCCAAAATATTCTACAAATTGTCTAAAACAGTATGAAGTTACTCAAATTGATCAATTGTATTGTTCAAAATAATCTGAAAGGGTCTAAAATTTTCTAAATTAATAATAAAACGGTCTAAAGTTACCTAAATTGAACTGAGAATTATTTAAAATAAGCTAAAATGGTCTAAAATTATCCAAAACCTTCTAAAAATTGTCTAAATTAATAATAAAATAGTCTGAAGTTACTCAAACTCAAATTGTTCAATTTGTATTGTTCAAAATAATCTAAAATTGTCTAATATGGTCCAAAATCTTCTAAAAATTGTCTAAAATAATAAAAAAACGGCCCAAAGTTTCCTAAATTGATCAAAGAATAGTTCAAAATAATCTGAAATGGTCTAAAAAGTTGTCCAAAAACAGTCTAAAGTAATAATAAAACGGTCTAAAATTATTTAAATTGATTAAAAGAATTATTGAAAATAATCTAAAATGGTCTAAAATTGTGAAAAAAATGCTAAAAATGTCCCACATGTTTTTAAAATGATAATAAAGCGGTCCAAAGTTACCTAAATTGATCAAAGAATTGTTCAAAATAATCTAAAATAGCCTAACATTGTCCAAAACGGGCTAAAATTCCCAAAAACGATCCAAAGTTACCTAAATTGATCAAAGAATTTTTTTAAATAATCTAAAATTATCCAAAATGGTCTAGAATTGTCCAAAAATTGATTAAAATAATAATAAAATGATCCAAAGTTACCTAAATTGATCAGAAAATTGTTCAATGCAATTTAAAATGGTCTAAAATTGTCCAAAATAGTCTCAAATTGTCCAGAAACCTAAATTGGTCAGAGAATTTTTCAAAATAATCTAAAATTATCCAAAAGGGTCTAAAAATTGTCCAAAAACGACAATTCACTGGCAAATTTTAACGAGTGGCTAAAATATTGGCGGTGAAAGAATTTGTCGTAACATAAAAGGGAAAACCTGGAAACAATTGAAAAGAAACAAAATTCTATAAACGAAAGTAGAAAAAGAAACTTTTTTTGACATTTGTAAAATACATTATTATTATTTATACTTACTATCCGGAACTACATGTTGACACACATCTTCTTGGCGTTAGCCACCAGTATTGATTTGCAATCGTCTCGCTTGATGAAGCTTCATATTCTAGTAAGCTAAAAAATAGTTATTTGTTTAACCAATCAGGAAAATAAACAGATTTACTGCCGCAGGTAACATTTTATTGCCGAAGCTAAACTGAAGCAATGAAAATACTAAAGGCAGTAAAGCTCTCCGTCTCTCTCTCTCTCTCTTAAGTTAAATTTCGAAATAACTTACGGATAATTGGTAAAATCTTTTCCGGTGCAGGACCATTGAGAATATTCGGAGTTCTTTTTGCCGCAAACATTACCGCATTGATCATAACCTCTTAGTCTTGACAAATCACCGGTAACCATACAATAAATCAGAAACGGAAACTGAAAGATTTATAAATTGTTTAAAATAAGATGTGTACAGGATTTTACAGGAAAAATGGGTAATACTTATGGAGCGCATAGTACCACAAAAAAAAGTGCTAAACAACGACCATTAAATGTTTTCATTACATTTGGCTTTTGTTTTGTATGCATTTTTGTTCTTTTTGTATTTTTTACGTAATTTTGTAGTTTTATTTAATCAATCATTCTTTTTTAAAAACCATTTATTCTATTTTTAACAATATATATTTGTCATTATTTTGTGTATTATGTTAATGGATTTAAAGTGTAATGTTAATTTCTACGTTGTAAATTCAAATATGCAGTCAACTTATTTTATTGTATATAAATAGAAGCTGAATTAACGTCAGAGGAATAATTAATTAACTACGCCTACTTGATTAAATTATACAAACTATTCATTATAATAATGATGTGATTATTGTTTTGCGATAGAAAAAACAAACCATTATACAGAGTGAATAAATAATTAAATAATTTTTTTATGATTCAATTTGAAACATATTAATAAAAATAACCAAAATGATAAGTACTTACCAATAAAAGGATAAAGACGAGAAAAACAATTAAAAATTTCCTGTCTGTGGGTACACGATTTTCCGGCCTTTCCGGAATTTCTATGTTATCCAAAAGAGTATTAGTAGGTAGCTTCTTGAAAACAGCCAACTGAAAATTAAAAAAACAAAACCTCGGTACAAATCTACAACATGAACATGTTTTTTATTACTACTTATTATATACGAATTTGCCATGTTTCTTAAAATATTGTTTGAGGTGTTCGGAGTTGAAGAAAACCCTCGATTTGGAGCATGATCACTTTGCAGTCATTTTATTTTTAAATACCTACTAATACAATAAATTACGTAAACAAAAATTATGAACAAAAACGACCTAGCGTCTATCTATGTGAGGGGGTGTGAGTTCAAATCCAAATCCCACATCCAGTCTTTTATATTTATATTATTGCTTTATTATTTATTTATTCCTTTCTCCAAATTAGTCTATATATAATGTATTATCCCTTATCTCGCGTCAGCAAAACGTAATTGCCGGATGTTTCGAATAGATAAAACATTATCGAAACTTTATTGCAAATTTGCATTGTATTTTAGGAGCTACTAAAGTACCTTTCAGATCATCTATTATTAAATAATCGATTTTTTATATCTGGTCAAATAATTTGAATCTATCATTCACACTATATATTACGAAACACATTTAATCGACAATTTCACGTCAAAAATTGACCACCAGGTAGATTATCTGTTATCTGTAATATACCATATTTTATCAGACTTCGGTTATGGGTTAAAATTAGTGAAAAAATTAAACAAAAATTAATTACAGGTTGTTCCTCATCCCATTTATACATCTTAACACTTAAAAAAAATCACTACTCTATTAAAATGTTAATTAAAAAAAATTTCGTTACGATCTAGATAAGGTAGCGATAAAACTTAATATTTTAAAGGTGATGATTAATAATAAAACAAATAATTATAATTAAGCTTTCATTTTGTTGACTTTTCTTGGCTGATTAAAATTTATGTAATTTTTCCATCAAACAAATTTTTTATTTGTACTTACATTGTGATCTATTTTTGAATTTTCATTTAAAAGAAATCTGAGTATTTGTTCCTTTTCCATTAAATACGATTTTTATTTGACTGTAAATTATAACTTTAATTGTCAAAGTGACGTTTAAAAAAAAATTACACACGTTGTTACTGAGAATTAACAAAATTGGTGCAGACATGTGTAATACTTCGTTCTTAGTTATCATGAAATGAAAAAAAAAAGTGGATCTTACGTATTTTAGTTACTGAATACGAATCCGAAATCAAAACATGGCGCTCTCAAGTAGTTTCGGAGATACAGCCCTATTTTGTTCACTATTTGGCAGCTAAAATTTCTGTTATTGAAAAAACACAAATTTCTTCCTAATTATTATCAAAACACTACAAATGCTTTTATTTACTTGTTTCCAACACTTTGTAGCGAAAAAAACTACTATTTTTCAAAGCAATCATCGAATTTGAATTTTAGACAGATTACTAAAGTTGGGTTAATCAGCTGACAATTATGTCTATTATTTTTTATTTATAGAATGTTGGCAAACGTGACTACCTACGTGATTGTTCGTTTGACTCCTGTCGGTTTTTGATGGACGGCAAATTTTTATTCTTTTTTTTTTGGTAATACAGGATATAGTTGGATACTTTGAGCTGTGACCTAAATATATAATAAATGTAAGGTTAAAATTTGGCTTGGTGGAAATCAGTTACGGGAAACTGTTGTAATGGTAACCTGTAAACAAAAATTCTAGTTCAAATTATATGCAGAATTAGTGGATACGGTAGTAAAATAAATGTCGGACCGACGCGCTCGCTTCGCTCGCGCGTCTTGTGTTATCGATATTTTATTTCGGATTACTGTATAGGAATGAATCAATCATATGATCAAATCATAATTAATTGACGGAAACGATGAACTCGTTCGTCTCTTCCAAATTCATTTCAGTAAGAATGAAAATCTGCTGAGAACTATAGTTGCAGATGCATATATTCAAAAAGTGCAGAAAAACTGGCGGATCTAGAGTCATCCCAAATTTTAATAGATAGTTAGATTCTAAAAATGACAATATTTGTCACCATTACCTAGAAGTTAACACTTTTTAAAATAAGGGTCTCCAAAAATGGGTTAGACAGTTTCAGGCCATGAAGTTTAATTTGTAAAGACAGAAATTTAAGTATTTTTTAATTTTATAGAAAAAAGGTTTAAATTAAGTGCTTAAATCGAAATCCTTCTATTTCTCCATACAATCAGCCATCCCTTTGGGGCGATTTCCGATGTTGTCCAGCGCTCAACAATTGGCAACAGCGCATATCCGCATAGTTTCAATATTATAACGAGACTCGCATTGAATAGTACAGAATCAACCTTAAACCATCCTCATATCATATCAAATCTCCAGTTATCCGATGTGATCAACTTGGCAACAGCGCATTTTCAAATATTGAAAAAAATACCAGTTAATGAAAATGCAGACTTATATTAATATTTTCTTACTAAAATTTCCATAAATCTCTCAATAATAACTATCGTCTATAACTTGGCAACAGCGCATTTAAGCAAAACAAAAATGGTGCCATTTGATTCGACAAAGGGCCCAAAATCGTAATCGTAACGGTTGCCATGACAACAGTTTCCGTTAACTGATTTCCGCCAAGCCAAATTTTAACCTTACATTTATTATATATTCAGGTCAAATCTCAAAATATCTTGCATTACCAAAAAAAAAAAACGGAATAAAAATTAGCCGTCTTTAATTTTATTTTGCGAGATCCATTTTTTAGGATTTCGTTAAAAATTTGCCGTCCATCAAAACGAACAATCACGTAGGTAGTCACGTTTGCCAACATTCTATAAATAAAAAATAATAGACATAATTGTCAGCTGACTAACCCAACTTTAGTGATCTGTCTAAAATTCAAATTAGAGTGATTTTTTAAAAAAATAGTAGTTTTTTCGCTACAAAGTGTTGAAAACAAGTGAATAAAAGCAATTGTAGTGTTTTGATAATATAGGAAGAAATTTGTGTTTTTTCAATAACAGAAATTTGAGCTGCCAAATAATAAACAAAATAGGGCTGTATTTCCGAAACTACTTGAGAACGCCACATTTTGATTTCGGATTCGTGTTCAGGAGACCAAAATACGTAAGATCAACTTTTCTTTTTTTTTTAATCTCATGATCCCTAAGATGAAAGTATTAGCCTTATCCCACGTCAAGTGTCTTTTACCTAACCCTTCGACCATTATTTCTAAGAATGCCAGCCACATGTTTTAAAAATTTTGAGAAAAAATTTGTAAGGTTCGCTTACTAAAATATTCATTCATTAAATTAAACTGCATTCAAAACAATATTCAACAACATGATGTATCCACAGACACTGATTCTATGTGAATGTCTAATACTATATTTAGGATTGCCTCTCTGGATGGCTTCTCTTGAGGCCACTTGAAGGGAGTATTCAAGTGGTCTAGTCCAAACCAAAGCCCTTGCCTTTTCATCATAATTTCTTACAGATTTAAAAAAAATCTATATCATGTTTAGTTATATTAGATATACAAATTTATTTTTATCTAACCCTGAAATATCTCACAGTATTATTATTTATTGTTCAAAAATCACTAGACGAACAAGATTTTTTATTACTTCATATCTATTTTTAGAAGACATTTAAAATCTAAAATTTGGTAGTATAAAATTCTTGCGATGTGGCGATTTTCATTCCTATACTCCGACTACTTATTAATGAGGTTTTACCGTAACCAATGCGTGACTATAAAGTGCGACTTGCTGCGTTTTAATATGTAATTATTAACATACCATGTAAAAAAATTGCCATATTTCACTGAAATAGTTTAAAAATATTCTTCATGTTGAACTAATGAAGTAAAAATATATAAGAATATAAAAGCCAACAACAAAAAAATGGAATCAAGGCGTTGTAAAAATTTTGAAAAATGCGACGTGTTCTATTTTAATCTGTGGAGGTAAAAAATAGTTTAAAAGCATTTTTTTCATCAAGCTTTTAAACTATTTTTCAACAGCTATTTGGTTCAAAAACACTTTAAATATTACACTTACCAAACTAAACCGTTTTAAACGAAAAATAAAAAATATATCTTACCTCCTCCGGTTGCATTTTACTTAACACTTCACCCATGATTGCTATAAAAAAAAAGAAATATATAAATACAATTAGCTGAATCGACAACGATGAAATAAGGCATTTATAATTTTTGAAAAAGGACTAGTTAGTTTAATAGTTTCAGTTGATTTTCGATATACGCTCAGAAATTTCCGTATTATTTTCTATAATAATTTTTAGAAAACAATAAAAATGTATTTACCCGCAAGATCTTCCATATTGACACTTCAACAAAGTACAGGAAACAAATTAGAATTCACTACTCAGAAAAATATGCAAATTTATCAGTGCTAATATGTCTTTAAATAGAAATGTTATTCATAATTGTTGATGTGTTTATAATGAGGTTTCGAACAATTCCAGGAAAAGTGATAATAGAATAGGGACACAATGTGCATCTATCTATCTACCTCTGCATAAAACTAGTTTTAAATGAAATTTTAGAGACGCGCGTTTTATATGAAATACCTATTTGATTTTAACTTTAGAATTTTGTTTTCAAGCTGAATTTACGAGGTACAAATAGTACAAATACAGTTTTTAATTTTCCAATTTTTTTTTTTTCAAAACTAATCCAAAGTTATTAGATAATAAAATTATCCTTATTATTCGAAAAAAATTAATTTTTACTTTTTAAGTTAACGTAGGTATATAAAAATACTTTTAAAATATACCTAGCGCTGATTGGATCTGCTCTCTTGCGGCGAGATTTTAATTTTAGGGAAATTTTAATCTCAAACAAAAACCAAAAAGAATAAAAATGGACAAACTACTGTAAGGTTCACTTATTTAGAAATACACAGTTTAAGAATATCAACTTTATTTGTAAAAAATATAACACGTGTGCCTCTCGATACTCATCCCAATCGAATGTCTTGTCTCTTTCTCTTCGACCACTCGATGGCGTCGGCCATTCTAAGGGTCTTAATCTTAATTGTTTTACGATATTATTGGGCGACATCCGAGTTGCATCCCAAAAATGTTATTTTCACCTGACCAAGAAAAGGTACCATCCTATCGAAAAAGGTATTTGATTATTATTTAATACAAAATGAGGAAGAAAGTTTATTAGGAAGTAAACAGAAAAATAGTGGGATATAGTTATTATTTCTTAAACCATTAATGGTAAACAATTGAAGAAAACATATATTGGACAATATTGAAACGTAGAATCTACGTATAAATTTGAATAAAAGGACAAAAAATTAAAATTAGATTGACAGGAAAATATAACAATATCAATTAATCTCTTTATTACTTTTTAATAAGAACTTTTAATTTTTATTTGTGACGATAGGGAGAGCATAAATTAAATTATGAAATTCTGTGATGTTTTTTGGAACCTGTATTTAACCGTTTGACGATCTTGTGCTGTGAATATTTTTACGAATTCACTCTATGTCCTTAATTGTTATGGAATCTATGTCTGTGTTATTATTAGTAGATAGTCTATGTTTGTTCTATCCTAGGTATAGGGAATTCAGCGTGTCAGAGAGAGCGCTATGACGTCACTACGCAACCAGTCTTCAGGTCCCTCATTTGCGTTAGGTTCGACAGTTCCACTAGAGGGTATTGTCAGACCTGACGCATCTGAGGGACTTGAAGATCAGTTGTGTAGTGCTTCAGGTCTGTCAGGCCCTTCTGATCTGGCAGCACCCTCTGGTGGAGCTGTCGGACCTGACGCACTTGAGGGACCTAAAGACCGGTTGCATAGTGACGTCATACCGCTCTCTCTATCTGACACCCTGAATTTTTTATAACTCTCTCTCTCTCTCTAACACGTTGAATTCCCTATACCTAGGTTAGAACAAACGTAAACTATCTTTTTTTATTTCTTTTCGAATTAGTTTGGTTGGTATTAAGCAGTATTAAGTAAACGTGACAACGCTGTCGGTCATTATCATAAAATATATTAGTTTTGTTGCTAAAATTAAAATGGCCAATGGGATGTAATCCGAATGGTCGTGGTGGTAAAAAATCTACCTACTTCACCAGGGATGCAATTCGGATGCTCCGGTTATTCTAATGATTTGCTCTTGAGTTGTCACCATAATTCCTTACACTACTCTTTTTTTTAAGAAACCGTCACTGATAAAATTCGTACTATTGGACAGAATTGAATTACTCTAGAAAATAAACATTTTTTACCCACTTATACTTTAATATACTATTTTCCTATTTGTTTCAAATTTCTTAAATCCTAGTTTGTTTATTATTTAGTGTTTAAAACTTAAAAAATTTGATGTGGCCAGCACATGACCTCTCGCCATTTTTTAATCAAAAATTTAGGCGTTAACACAAAAAGTATGAAAAAAATTGACTTTTTTGTAAATCTTTCAACAGTGCCTAAATTTTTGAAAATTTTATTGATACGAAAATAAACTATAGTGTATACAAAATATATGTGTAAAACTTCGCATGATTACTATACCTCTCTTATCTGAAGTGCGAGAGGTAAAAACAACCCGAAATAAATCGTTATAAGATTAGCTCAGTAATTTTAGAAATGTCAAAAACTCTTCGAATTTAACATATTGTTATAAAGTTAAACCGTAAATTACGTAAGAATGTTTCATTTTTGAATATTCCAGTTCACACGCTTCGCACGTCATATATTTATGGGAATGTAATTAAAAAGCTTTCGTCGAGATTATCTCTTTTCTTTTGCGACCTAAATTCATCGTAGCTAAAACACGATTTAAAATAGACCGGCCAAGCCCATAATGTACAGTCGAGTAAAAAAGATTAGAGACAGATCCAAAAAAAAAACAAAAAATAAATGTATTAATTATTTAATGTACCAGGCCGAAAGCCAATTTAATATTTTAGTAATCGACCCTTTATTTCATATTCAACAAATTTCTGACATTGATCATTTATTATTATTGGAGGTATAGAAATTTATCATATGCATGCCATGATAAAAAAATGCCTCGTACTCTAATAATTTTGTTTGTTTTTTTTAACAGATAAAAGAGCCAAGTCAAAATAAAACCTTTCTTAAAGCTCCGGCCAGACGCTCATACTTTCCTTCGAGCCTGGTTTGCACAAACAGTTTGTGCAAACTGACTGAACACTGTACGGGTGGCCACACGGTACAACCAGTTTGCGCAAACTTCAGTTTACAACATTGTCGTTATATTTATTCACATGTAAATTTAATTGCAATTTTAAATTAAATCACTAATAAATCCTTATATCTTGACCTCTCTTCTATTTTCTTCTAATTACTACCATTCAAATTAAATTTCCCAACTTGATTTTCTTTTTCTATAAATTTTCTATTATCCAGCTAGCGCCTTTATGCAATTTTTACCATTCAGTCATCCAGTTAACTTCTTATGATTACCCCCTATACCATAAATCTTCTTTTATTTTGAAAATTTTAATGTACTTTTTTTAAATAAAAAATTATGCTATTTCAATTGGTAAATATTGTCTTGATATAGTTTTACTTTACATATTGGTATATAAATACTTTTAATTATTTGGTATACATTTTTTTTTAATTATATACCTGATATTATACAGGTGTTATGATTACTCTTCTTTATTATTTTTTTTTCAACTGTTTTTTTTTAATTAAAAAATTTTCTTACTTGATTAATCATAAAAAAAATTCAAATCTTGCCCATTACTATTACTTAAATTTTCTTTTAAAATCATTCCAACTTTTTTTATTTTCATAATGATATATGTGCCAAAAATAAAAATAAGATTCTTCATATTCCACACTTTTTGATTTAAAATAAATTATATGCCAATTATAATCAATAAATTCTTAAAAATCAAACTTTTTAACAATAAACTCTGTTCATAAAATTCAAACAACATAAAATTATTCATGCTATGAAACATTTTAACAATTAACTTATAAAAAAATTCATTCAAATTATTTTATTAACAGATATATATAGTTCCGAATGATATAAATTTTCAATAAAAGTGCGGCGGCATGTTTGATGTGTGGCTACACGTTCATGCAAAACCGTACAAACCAGAGTTTGCACAAACTAAATCTTTAGCAGAGCGACGATTCGGAGAGTCGTACTTTTTGGTATGTACGGTATACAGTTTTGCCGGCTACACGTAGAGACTTAACTGTGCAAACGGTTTGCGCAAACCAGGCTCGAAGGAAAGTATGTACGTCTGGCCGGAGCTTTTTAAAAATCATAAATAAGTCATCGAAAAAAAAATACACTGTTGAGTTGATTCAGCGATTATACTAATGATAAAATTAATCCATTTCGGTTCGGTCACGCTTGTATATACAGAGGGCGACACAAATTTAATTGATTTCGTAAACCGTTATAATTATGATACATTACAAAAAAATATAACAATATTTAAGCTCCGGCCAGACGTACATACTTTCCTTCGAGCCTGGTTTGCGCAAACCGTTTGCACAGTTAAGTCTCTACGTGTAGCCGGCAAAACTGTATACCGTACATGCCAAAAAGTACGACTCTCCGAATCGTCGCTCTGCTAAAGATTTAGTTTGTGCAAACTCTGGTTTGTACGGTTTTGCATGAACGTGTAGCCACACATCAAACATGCCGCCGCACTTTTATTGAAAATTTATATCATTCGGAACTATATATATCTTGTAATAAAATAATTTGAATGAATTTTTTTATAAGTTAATTGTTAAAAAGTTTCATAGCATGAATAATTTTATGTTGTTTGAATTTTATGAACAGAGTTTGTTGTTAAAAAGTGTGATTTTTAAGAATTTATTGATTATAATTGGCATATAATTTATTTTAAATCAACAAGTGTGGAATATGAAGAATCTTATTTTTATTTTTGGCACATATATCATTATGAAAATAAAAAAAAAGTTGGAATGATTTTAATAGAAAATTTAAGTAATAGTAATTTGCAAGATTTGAATTTTCTTTATGATTAATCAAGTAAGAAAATTTTTTAATTAAAAAAAACAGTTGAAAAAAAATGTATACCAACTAATTAAAAGTATTTATATACCAATATGTAAAGTAAAACTATATCAAGACAATATTTACCAATTGAAATAGCATAATTTTTTATTTCAAAAAAAGCACATTAAAATTTTCAAAATAAAAGAAGATTTATGGTATAGGGGGTAATCATAAGAAGTTAACTGGATGACTGAATGGTAAAAATTGTATAAATGCGGTAACTGGATAATAGAAAATTTATAGAAAAAGGAAATCAAGTTGGGAAATTTAATTTGAATGGTAGTAATTAGAAGAAAATAGAAGAGAGGTCAAGATATAAGGATTTATTAGTGATTTAATTTAAAATTGCAATTAAATTTACATGTGAATAAATATAACGACAATGTTGTAAACTGAAGTTTGCGCAAACTGGTTGTACCGTGTGGCCACCCGTACAGTGTTCAGTCAGTTTGCACAAACTGTTTGTGCAAACCAGGCTCGAAGGAAAGTATGAGCGTCTGGCCGGAGCTTTAGAGGTAGGTATAAAATTTTTATCAAAAAATTCAGATCTCTACCATTTGTGAAAATATTAAAAAAGGTCATTGGATTTCTTTTATGCACTGATTATTACAAAACTAATTTGTCTGAAACTTTTTTTCATCCGACCCACAGGGGTGGAACTGGAGGGGGTATAAATTTCAAAAAATTAATATCTCCGCCATTTTAATAAATATTGAAACAAGTCCATGAGACTTTTTTCATTTCCTAATTACCTATTATAAAATTTATTCTTTTGAATTTTTTTTCGTTCTGACCATACCGTGGAGTGGAGGAAGGATGAGTCTCAAATTTATACAATAGAAATCAACCTCCCCCTGTCGACCCTACCGACAGGAATTTTTTTTCTCCCTTCAATAACTTCTCTTCTCTCAAAAATCAATTTTTTTACCTCTGTCCACACCATTACCCCTCAGGCGTTTATATTTATCAAGTAAACGTGCTTCTTAATGTAATGAACATTTAACCTATTATTAATAATGATCTTGAAGAAATGGATTCTTAAACGGGAGTATTAGAAATAGTATAAAGTAATAAAACTCAAAATCTTATTTGACCAAATTCGAGTTAATGGATAACCCTTTTGGACTTAAAAATAGTATAGATCAAAGTTTCGTTTGTGTGTGAAATGGGATATTTTAATTATTGGAATTATTTGTTTCTAAATTAATATGAAAGTAACAAACACTAGACATTTCTTATATTTTATAAAAACAATTTTATATGCATAAGAAAAGAAAATAGTGCACTGCACATAGCGAATAGCGAGAAAACATGTTGGTCTCAACCAATTTTACAAATTATAACGGAGCTGGTATAGTTTTTAGTTTTAGTTTAGCTGCCAAAAATATCTTACTGGCCTATTAATAAGTATGGAATATTTTTCTCTTGTCCGGACGATAAAACTTTTATCAGATATGCTTTCTATGAAACTGGAATAATATATGGCAGTTAGGAAAATAATATGAGGGGTAATACCACCCCACCCAACTTTCCGAACACTCCTAGTAAAGTAATTGTTTAATGGATTATTTTAATTTGTCTGCATCAAAATATATTAATAAAATTAGTTTACAAAAATTAAAAAAAAATTAATTTTTTCCAAAATTTTTTTTTAACTTTTTATATTTTTGTTTAATTTCTACAAATATTATTTTAAAATTATGAAATTTTTCACACATAATGTACTTTTTGATCCCTTTCGGATGTACTATTTACTTTTTTCATTTGTTTTACCATTTTCGAAAACAAAAGGACAAAAAAAGTTGTTTTTTTTTTATTTTTGTTATAATAATTACAATGTTAAATTCGACTAGACTAAAATATTTTCTAAATTTAGAGCTTTATATTACCTATCTAATGGTATAAATCCCATTTTAATATTTTTGATATTTTAAAAGTTATTCAATTTTTTTTAAACTTATATTAAAAATTTTAAAAAAAAATTATTAATTCAACAATTTTTTTAATAAAATTTTGAAAAAAAAATCACAATTATAGTTTTTTACTACAAATTTAAGGTTTTTTTTTTTAAATTTGTAATATTAATATTAACGTTAAAAAAAATAAAACATATTTTTGAATAAGCTGTTTATGTATAATCATAAAAAATGGCAATTAATCTTAAAAAAAAATGTAAAAAATCGTAAAAACTCATTAATAAACCTTAAAAAACCGAAAAGAAACTAGAAAAATCGAGAACAAATGAAAAAAAACGGATAATATCGGGAAAGATCGAAAAACGCGAAAAAAAATTGTAAAAAAACGTACATATATCATAAAACCAGGCTGAAAGTTGTAAAATTTTATAAATAATATTAAAAATGGAGAAAGTTAGAAAAAAAATGTAAATTGTAAAAAATGGTAAAAAACTTAAAAAACCGTAAAAAATGGTAAAAAATTGTAAAGAATCGTAAAAAAATCGTAAAAAACAGGTAAAAAGTCGTAAAATTTGGTAAATAATTTAAAAAATGTAGAAAGAGAAAAAAATGGAAAAATCGTGAAAAATTCATAAAAAATGAGGGGGTAATCCCACCCAACTTTCCGAACACTCCTAGTAAAGTAATTGTTTAATCGATTATTTCAATTTTTCTGCATTAAAATACATTAATTATATTACCTGTCGAATGGTATAAATCCCATTTTAATATCTTTAATATTTTTAAAGTTATTCAATTTTTTTTAAACTTATATTAACTTTCAAAAAAAAATTATGAATTCTACAATTTCTAAAATTTTGAAAAAAATCACAATTAGAGAGTTTTTTACTACAAATTTGAGGAAATTTTTTTTTAAATTTTTAATATTAATTTTAACCTTAAAGAAATAAAACCTATTTTGAATAATTTTAAAATCAATAAATAATTAATATCTCATTCAATTATATTCAAAATGGGAAACAGACCTTTTTTTTAGGTTTTCTGGATCAAAATGCATTGATAAAATTAGTTTAAAAAACAAAAAAAAATCAAATTTTTTGTCAAAAATTCATGGGTAAATCCATTGAATTCTTTTACCTTTTTTCATTTTTTGCAACTTTTACAAATACTATGTTAAAATTATGAAATAATTTGCACTAATTGTACTTTTGGATCCTTTTCGGATATGCTATTTACTTTTTTCATT
Source organism: Neocrepidodera transversa (assembly GCA_963243735.1). Classification (NCBI taxonomy): domain Eukaryota; kingdom Metazoa; phylum Arthropoda; class Insecta; order Coleoptera; family Chrysomelidae; genus Neocrepidodera; species Neocrepidodera transversa. The sequence goes on along the minus strand of OY725341.1, from coordinate 221,632 downwards.
TATTTTATACCTATTGATAAAACGAAATTACAAAAAATTTAAAAAAAATTCTTTATTTTGGCTATAATAAATACAATTCTAAATTTTAAGAAACTAAAATTGATTTTTTTAGAGTTTCGAATGGTGAAAATTCCATTTCAATAACTTTAATATTTTGGAAGTTATTCAATTTAGTTTAAAATCGTAATATAATTTTTTAATGTCTTGGCCAATTTTTAAAAAATTCCACAATTTTTGTAATAAAATTTTGAAAAAAATTATGATTATAAAATTAATTACAAATTTTAAGATATTTTTTTAAATTTTTAATATTAAAATTTAACTAAAAAATAATAATTTAATAAAGATAAAAATTGCTTAAAAATTAAAATAAAAACTAGCGGCGAAACTATGCGAAACTCGAAAAAAAGTTTTGTAGAAAATTTTATATTCTATAATTTTGATTCTATGTAATAAAAATCTATAATTTTGTCTCAAAATCTAAAAAAGTCGCAAATGCCTATACCTATAAATTTTTTCACGCTTTCTTATGGCGAATCAATGAGGAATTCAAAAAAACGGTAATAACAAAATGTGTAGAAAATTTAATGTTCTACAACTTTCATATCCTGTAATTTTTCATAAAAATGCATTATTTTGGTTATTTAAGAAAAATATGAAAAAGAATTATTTTTGATAAATCTGGCAACAATGGCAAAAGTTTTTGAAAATTTTAATTATTCGAAATTAAACTAAATATATGTCTAGGAACCTTAAAACGTGTTTATCTATTGAAAACTCACTACCTAATTTTTAGCATGATTACTATACCTCTCTTATCTGAAGGGCGAGAGGTAATATGATTAATAATTTATAAAATACATGTTAATTGTTAAAAAAATCATTAAAAACAAATTATTGGCACTAGTTTTACCTTTATTTTATTTATTACGAAACCTTTATAAATTCCCCACTTGTTCATGCAAAAATACATGGACTAGATTGCATGCAGAGTATTAATGAGGTCATACAACCTAACGGCTTTATATTTGGGGAGAAAGTTATAATAAAATATTTAATGACCTTTCCTTATATCATATATCAAAAAGGTAGGTCATAAATTGAACCACGTATTCTGATGTCAAAAATAACTCGATTGAAAAAAAGTTACGGCCTATGGAAAGTATAAAATGAAAATCGAGTTTTTCCAATATTTCATGAATTGTTTAAAATTTTATGAAAATGGATCATAACAACATTTTTTTCATATAAAACCATGAAATCTGTACAACCCATAAAAATTTTTCGGGAGTTTTGAACCCCTAAAACTCCCCCGAACTAATTTAGTATTGTAACAATATTGGTTTAATACATCAAAAGGTAAAAAAACCGATCCAAAAATTTTGACTGTTCTTTACATTTTTATAATCCAAAAATCCCATTTTATGTACGGGTGTGTGTAAGATGAAATTTTTCGATTGTTTTTTTTTTAACTACTGAACCGATTTTAACCAAATTTTCTAACTTGGAACTGGTTAGGAACCCTGTATAGAATATAGAAGCGCAGAAAAAAATAGGTTGTTGACGTAAACACGCCCTTATTTAGAGAAACAATTACAAACTACTTGCATTTTAAATGTTTTACTTACCGGTTTTTAATTAAAAATCCTTTTCTAGGTGTAATAAACACAAATTTAAATAGTCACAAAACAGACGCTCTAGTTCTGCAACTATTACCATGTGGAGACTCAAACGAATTTATCCCGACTCACAGTATTTTGTAAGGGCAACAAAATACCTATATACACACCCCCAAATACGAACTTCAATTTCGTAAATGAGTATTAACTGTTATCGTACTATTTAAGTGCTTATTACGTTTTTGTTTACATACATATACATTCACAATTCACAACTCACAAAACACTAAACTAATAAACACACACACCGGGCGCTTCGTCAAACAACGAAACAACGTTGCCAGATCGTTAGGTAGACCTACTCTGACTCTGAATCTGTGTCTGTGTCTGAACTCTGCACTGGTCTGCACTCTTCACTGTTTAGTTCACTCTCACTCTGGCTCTGGCTGTCTGGCTCTGGGTGGCTCTGGCCGCTGGCCTGGCCACAGTAGTAAAATGATTATATACAATATACAACCACAGTAAAATGATTATATATATAATCATTTTACTGTGATACAACCTACCAGAAAAGCATAGTTGCCAAACGTAGGATAATTATCTGAGTTACGGATAATTTCAAGAGAGTTGTGTCTTTTGTAATGTTGTTAGCTTAGCAGGCGTATATTTAGGATAATTTTGGAATAATCGCTTAAAATTTAATAATACATATTTACGCTTTCCTCATACCTATGAGTATTAAATTGATTTTAGTTAACATTGGGCAACACTGCAAAAATCACGACAACAAAGCTTTAATCAAATGCTTTTCGGTATCAGTTTATGGCAAATATTGCTCCTTTTTTTTAGAAAAATATATGACAAAAGTTGTTAGTAGGGTACACACGAAAGCTGAAAGTTGATACGTATTTAACCATTGGCTCACGGACTATAAGAAGTTGACGAATTAAAAGGTGAAAATATTTATTCTGATTTATTTTTGAGAAGACGAAATAAATCCAAATGAAGTGAAGAAATTGTCGTTTACGATGAGAGATGTAAAAATTGATGGACGTCGAAATATTGAGCGTCGGGACGAAGACGTCGCGACGTTGAATGACGTCGAATATTGTAGCTTCTATTGATGGTGTTCGTAGTTTAATTTGTAAGAATAGACTGATTTTTGTAGAAATAAAACCCAACTGATTTTTGATAGAAAAATTTGTATAAAGGTTTTTTGTTAAAACTCAATTGCCGCTTAACATATATACAGAGCGTATCCATTTTTTAAACATTATTGTAGAACACTTAATTTTTTTATTAGGTTTAGACAATAAAGTGTGCTTTAGGAATTTTTCCAGATACGGTCCTGTTCATGGCCCTGCATGGAATAATCTACAAAATCACTGCAAAAAATTGGGCTTTTACTAATACATGTTTCACCATTGTATAAAGATTAATATACTAGTTTATATAATGGTTTCACAGGCATAAACAAGAAATTATCAATAAATCGGCAACACTGTGCTATATTTTTCGCCAGTTCTCCTACAGTAAAATCATAGTACAACCTAGTAAAGCGACTCTCGGTTGGCGCAAAAGTTCGCGTTTTTTCTTCGCGCAGGCATCGTCGCTATCTTCTCTGTACTAATCATATATTCTCTCCAATGGTGTGACCGACCACAGTCACTCACATTATTTTAGTTGACACTTGACAGTCAGCTGTTGTTTATTTGTGTTATTTTCATATATATAATATATAAGTTATAGTTTATAGTTATTTTATTTTCGCTATTGCTATATCCAATAATAATTTATTTACAATTTGTTGAAATTACGACTTTATTTTTATTTATTCATAAAATAAAAGATTCGTGGTTTATGAAGTCAAAAAATAGCAGATTCCATTTGACTGTAGTAACTTGCATTTTATGTTCGATCCATAGATGGTGCCACTTTAGTTGCGCTTAATTTTACAAATTTGACGGTTTTTGTTTTAAATACATTATTTTCTGGACATACTCAGATAAAGAAATATATTCAATAATAAAACAAAACGTTATAGAACTAAATAATGCTCGTTTTGTCTATTTTTCAATGGTGAGTGCGCTGGTGCCACTTTTGGCACAATTGTGCTACATTTGACAACCCTGAAAAATAGTACGGCTAAAATGGCGTCAAGGTTAAATTTCTGTGCCTAAAAGTAGATGATCGTTATGAAGTAAGTAATTTAATAAGTAAATTGTGCTGAATGTTTATTTACTAAAAAATTTATAATACCACTTTTTAGAGAAGTGGAATATTCGGTTTTTTTTATTTTTGTTATTTTAGATATGACAACGATGGAGGTTTCATATCTGACCAGGTCAAGGGATGAGGGAGCAGCTGTGCCAGTGACGTGTGCTATTTATTGCTGAGGTGATGGAGATAATTTAATAATTTGTTTTGTGTAGAAACGGACCAAGATTTTGTTAAACTTCGGGTTTTCTATTATTATCTTTATTTTTTTATGCTTTATCGATTTATGATTTTGTTATAGAAATTTATAGATTTATCTGTAGGTAGATTTAAATTTGAACAGGACCGTCTTTAGGTGAATGGGAAAATGTAAAAGCATCAAAATTAATTAATAAAAAAATTGATTGTATTTTAAAAAATTCTTACAAACACATTTTTATCACAAACTTGTGCGTTAGATATAATAATATATATAGTATATAAAATTGTGTTTCAAACACAAACTATAAATTTATATAAAATTCTTTTAATACGAAATATGTATCAAAAATAAAAAACACATTTTAAACAAAATAATATTCTATACAAATTTATCCCGGGATAACTTCGCTTATTGTAGGAACATTTTTGTTCCCTTTGGTACCTGATGTCGATTGTACGGAATCGTGTATGTCCAAAGCTTTTTTAGAATTTTGTACAAATTCCATCAGTCCTCTTGACATATAATAAGGCCTACTTTGACCGTCGTTTTGTTCGCAATCTTCACAAAAACACAAAAAAATTGTATCGATCGCCATCTACAACAAAATAATTTTCAAGTAAATTTATGAGATCGAATATCACTTTAATATAATAATAAACTCACCTCGTATACGGTCATAAAGCAATGTGCCACAAAATATGCAAATAAACCCGCCAACGTAACTGGTACCCACATATGTTGAACACCATCTTTGTACTAAAATTAAACTACCTATTAACTATTTTCCCTAAATATATTTTAAATTAATTATTTTTTTAATAATTAGATCCTTACTTGCATCATTTTAATTCCTATTAGAACCGTGGCAATTACAACAATTACTTTTCCCAAAAACAAAACAAAATCGCCTACAGAATTGATTGCTGCAACACGTAAAATATTCGAGGAGAGAAGTTTAAACGCCTGTTGTCCAGCCTTACAAAATGGTTGTCCATATACAGCTAAAAAATATAAAATTTGTATATTGGACTGGTGCGCAGACGAGAGACAGCAATGAGAGAAAATGGATGGATGGATAGGGACAGTAACAGCCAGTACCATAATTATCGACAAAATGGTCCTTTGTGGTGAAAGTGGACTTTTACTAACCTAAAAGTCTGGTCTGTATCATAATGCAAATTTAATCGCCTGTTAGGTAAAGGACACTTTAATTAAATATTGTTGTGTTGGCTGCACTGGAAATGGTGTTTCATGATATAAGTGACGTTATTTTGACACAATTTTTTCGTGGGTTTATTTACTTTACTTTCTCTATTTACTTTTTTTTTTACTTTACTAGCACGTGTTGACTGTTGATTAGTGTTTGCCGAAATATTTTTTAAATTGTTTTAAAATATCGTCATCAGCTTTTTTAAATTATTTCAGAGCAAAGGATAAAGCGTAAAATGAGTTAATTTCTTTCAACAAACCCAATACAGTATGCTTGGTTAATCGGAATCGGTCGAAAAACTCGATATCGTCATATTTATTTAGATAATGCTGCCGCTGTCTATATATTTTTGGTCTTCTCACTACGATATTTTCTTCGTCTTCAGAAGAGCTCGAACTACAACTTGAATCAAATACGTAATCTCCCATTTTAATCTAAAGCAAAGCACGTGTGGTGTGGACGGTGTAAAATTAATAACCTTTAAACCACGCAAATAAAGTGTCAAATTGGACCTTTACAATAAAGGCGGCCTTTTGGCTTAATCCTCCCTTTAAAGTTGTATTATGGTACGGCTTTACAGGTAAAAGGGACCTTTTACCCTTAAAGTATACTTTATATTAATTATGGTACTGGCTGTAAGTTAAATAGGGTAGCGTTGTGGGGTAAAATTGTACAATATAATAAATATTTTTTTTTTACTTACCAACTTCAATATAGGCATTCCTTGTTATGTACTTTAAAATTTTCTCAAAACAATAAAGACAGCAATGGCAGCATTTCAATAAACAACTAACACATTGGCCGTCTCCCTTTTTCAAATATTTTTCAGTTATTTTCAGAATCACTCTCGCAAATTGTACGCTTGCGATCAGAAACGAACCTAAAGCTACCGATCCCAGATGAAATCTGATTAGATTTTGAACGCTTTGTACTACTGGAGTACCTAGTGACGATTTATTCCTAAAAATGACTTAATTAATCAAACTCAGTATTATTATTTTTAATAAACTTTAATCATGAAATCTATTAGCATTATTTTGTAGTATATGCGAAGAATTTTATTTATTAAAACAAAATTAAGCTCTCATATGTTCCTCACGTTAAAATGAGTTGCGTAAAAGTATAATTTTATTTCTATAAATCTTTCTAACCTTTTAAAATACCAAATTGCTACGGCTCCTGCTATGATCATATGTTGACATCCCATAGCGAATTGGGCCATCCATAGCATAGCAAAAAAATTATACCACCTTGTGAATTTCATCCAACCATCTTTTTCATAGTTGTATACATTTGGTTTAATTTGTACTAGAGTTCCAGAACTTTCTATCCATAAACAAAAGTAAAACCAAAGAGATACAGTGATTCCCAAAAATATAAACGTCTGAAAAAAAACCATAGTTTCAATATTTTATTGTAATAATAAGTAAAAAAAAAATTACCAAAATAGGTTCAAATAATAAAACAGGCATAGCTGCAATAGCCTTTCCGGACTCTTCGAACAGCTGAACAACCAATTTTATTCTATTCCTCATTACAAAAACAATCAGACATATAATCACAGTGGCTACAGTTGCCAATATAGCGAAAGCTAAATACGTATTGGTTTTTTCGTAAACGACATCAGGTAGAAGATCGGTGGTTGATGTACTGTCATTACTACTTTTTGAATTCTTCCACATAACCCTGAAAAAATAGAAAAAGGGATACCACAAAGCTCCATATCGAGGCCCATATAGTCTGTTTACACACCATAAAAGTATTGTTCCGACTATACTGGCAATTAGTGAACCTAGCAGAACTATCCATACTACAAAACCGACTACGTATCTGAAGAGGATCAGCAGCAAACATGAGAATCCTAAAAAAAAATGTATTCGTAAAAAGGTTGTAAAGTCTCTTCGGATATATAAAGATAAATATTTAATAACTCGAAATGTTATTAATTTTTTGTATGATCACTGTATATAGAGATAAATGGAGTAATTTTATTAAACGATTCTCTATATTTACCTAGAGCTATAAGGCATAGGTAGCATAATTCAGTCCAACAAATTTGAAAGTCTTCAGATACTTCCTGAAATTAAATACTATTATATTAATGTTCCTAACGTTTTTATCTATTTTTTTTAACTGATAGAATCAGAAGTTATTGACCTCTACAAATTCCAGAAATTGTTTGCCATTGGTGTGTTTCCATGTCTCCTACTACTGTTTAGTTTAAATCTGCCAAATCAACAGAAAAACTGAAACTGTACAGGGGTCCTAGAGCGAAAATATGTTATCCGGGGGGTATAAAAATTGTTTAGTGTCTATATCCGTGTTATAATATGAAGCCTCTTCTTTTTAATTACCATGTGGTTGATTTTGTCTGTCCTTTTTAATAATGGTAAAACCTGTCATTTTTACATTATGTATATATATTGTAAGTGTGTTTGTGTTCTAAAAGAGTAAGTCTGTTTTTTTTGTATAAAGTGCGTCAGTGTGTTAAATTTATTTTTATTAGTAACATTAATTTAATCTTTATATGGCATCCGTAATAATGGAATTTTTAGGATAATTTTTATATTATGTATTTTATAAATTGTGTAAAAATTCACTTACTGTGAAAAAATTTTTTAATCCAGTCTTTGTAAATAAAGTATCTACTATCCCTTGGCCCTTATTTGGGATACATCTATTGAAAAATTTTATACTAAAATAAATTAAAAAATAGTTAAGTATAAATTAAATTTAATAATAAAGTACTTACTATCCTTCATATAAACTACAATCTGATATACAAAGTCTGTTCATTTCTTTCGTTGAATTTTGATGTAGAATAAGATGGTATCTAAAATATTAAATAAAAAATTATATTGTATGCATTCTGATAGGAAAATATTACTAAAGAATAATAAAAACTATTATTAAAGTAACGATAAATTGTATAAGATGGAAGACATATTTAAAATCCCAAGGACAATTATTAACAAGCTGAAATAAAATATTGAACAAAAAAAGATGAAGTATAGAGAATAAAATAGGAAAACGAGTATAAGAAATGGAAAAAATCGTAAAAGTACTCATCAATAAATTTAACAGCAAAAACAAATAAATAAACCTCCTCCCTAGATCTATAATCATCCTGTACATCTTCTTTCTGTTTTTAAAGCAAAATACAAACAACTAAAGAATAGAAATAGAAAAAAAATTAAAACATTACTTACGGTTCGTTTAGTCTGTTTTTACCAAAACAGTCGACATAAACATTCTTATTATTATTAATTTTATTTGATTTCCCGCAAATATTTCCACAATTGTCATAGCCATTTATTACTCTAAATATATTTCCATTAAACATACAGTATCCCAAAAAACATATCTAAAAAAATAAAATAAGGCAAAATAACAAATACACTACAAATCAGCGTAGAAAAAAAGTAAACAAAAATTAAGGATAAATAAACTTACCAAAACCGTTAATATTAGTAAAAAACTAATTAAACAACATACATCAGTAGACGATCGACTTTTAGATTTATAATGTTCGCTTTCTATAGAATCAGACTTTTGAAAATGGCTTAACTACAAATATTAAAAAATATATATATTATTTAACACATTAGGACAAATTATGCAATTACTATATTTAATTAGTGGAATATAAATATATTTTTGTGAAAGAAAATTTTATACACGATATTTCTTTTATCATGTGCTAAACGAAAAGATGATACGAAGATGGGCAAGAACATTACATTGGTCGAAAAAAATCTACAGGGACTCTCGCCCTTCTCGAGTTATATATATTTGGTTGTCTGCGCACAGAATTTTTATTTAAAAAAATATCAAAAAATGGAACAGGAAAGTTTTATTGTATATGAAATTTTCTACAAAAGTGCACCAATAAATCTTTGATAAAGCGTTTCGTGTCTTATAATGATATATTTTATGTCGAATTATGCTTATTTTGAAATCAAAACGGATTTACAAAAGAACTACGACAGGACCGTAATTAAAAAATATTGTCACTGATGATGTCAGTTATTTCAGATAAAACGTCGTTAAAATGATGAGTATTATATATACCTGAATTTAAATTTTAACAGTTTATCAATATTTAATATGAAAAAAACAGGTCTGTATTTAAAAAAATAACTTGATGGTGGCCACCAAGACACGAAACGTCGTATCTAAGATTTTATTAATACACTTTTGTAGAAAATATCAGATACAATAAAACTTTTCTTTTCCATTTTTTGATATTTTTTTAAATGAAAATGATATGCGCAAAAGACCAAATATCGCATTATTTTTAGTTTTCCTTGTATAAATCAAGAACGAGATTTCCTGTAGATTTTTTTCGACCAATTTAATTTTCTCCAAAATAGTTAACATTTTACCCATTTAATCGCCTTCGTATCCCTTATATCGGATGTAAATGAGTCATGGACACCATCCCTCTATAACTTTTTAAACGGGTTAATAATAGATTTATACCAACTTTTGGTCGATTATAATAGAGCTATTTTTAGTATATTTCTACATATTTGGATTCTTCGACTTCAAACACGTACAGATCGACTATAAAATGTCACTTAAGACGCCATTTTTTGATTTTTTTTTATCCATCCTACTAACAATTTGGCCTAAATTCATCAAACTAAAATTATCTAAAGTTCTAAATTTTCTCAATTGTTTATTTTTGTTTCTTAATAATTATTTATATTTAAAATATGATGTTGTAAATTGCCTTTATTTTTTTTTAACAGGGATGTCTTCAGGAGAATGTTGTATCGAAATTAAAAAAAAAATAACATTTTTCATTTATTTTAGAAAAAATATAATTGTCATGTACATCATTTTAATGGTAATTGAATGAGCAATTTTTAATACCGGCTGGTCCATCTATGTTTCATTTAAAAAAATTGAGTTTTAGTTAAAAAACTGGATTTGCTGAATTAAATGTTTGGTATAAATCTATTTTACCCGTTTAAAAAATATTATACATGTAGGATGGCCCATGACTCATTTACACCTGGTATACATACATTTTTGAATATTTTTGCACATCATTGGAGGATACATTTATTATACAGCTGTGAACCGTTCTTTTTACTTTCTCGCTATATATACTGTCTAGTTATAAATAATGAACTATCGATAAATAATTAATAAAAAGTTTTTTACTCACTTCGCTAGGTTCCACTTTATCGCAACTTAAGCCGATACCCATAATACTGCGAACAAAAAATATTAGTATTAAGTAAATATTTTGGAGCATATATATGAAACACCTATTTTATAAATGACTATGACACTTTGGTATAAAACATATACTGCATCTAATGCGATAACCAATGTTGATAATGAAAATTATTCTTGAAACCTCATCCGCTTTGTTGGAAATTCGAATATAATAATAGTGGAATAATGGATGGAATATGATCCAGGCATCGTCAACAAATTTTTTGAAAAGAATATTGAATTGCTTATTAATAAAATTCTTACTTTTTACTATATAAGCTATTAACTGTAACTGGAAATTATAAAGCATATAAATAATGATGACAATTTTTGAATGATCCTCAATAATTGCATTCGTACAGAAAAATTGAAAGATCCTTTCAAAAACGCTTGAAAAATCATTAAAAAACCTTTAAAATTTTTGAATAATTCTTGCGAATACTGCTTGAAAAACAACCTTAACAATTTTGGAAAAATCATAACAAATTGAAATCCTGAGAAAACCTTAACAGATTCTTGAAAAATTCTTAAAAAAACCATTCAAAATCTTTGAAAAAACCTTGAATAATACTAAATAAAAACAACTGTTAATAACTTTTGAAAAATCCTCAAAAATTTAAATTCTAAAGAAACCTATTGCATGATCCTTTTGAAAAATTATTGAATAACTCTTGAAAACATTCTTAAAAAATCGTTGAAAAAACCTTAAAAAATCCTTAAATACAACTTGAAAAACAACCTTTGTCAATTTTCGTAAAATGCTTAATAATTGAAATCCTAAAGAAAGATTGAAAGATCCTTGAAAAATCCTTGAATAATCCGTGATATTTGTTGAAAAACACCTCTTAATAATTTTTGAAAAATCCTTAAAATTTTATTTTATCTTGAATGATCCTTGAAAAATATTCACAATGATTATTTATGAAATTTTAAATAGTCATTACTTCATCAAATATTTTTCATGGCTTAAAATCTAATTTATATCATTTTTTAACAAAATGTTTGGAAGGACCCTGCTCAAACATTATGGAAAAATGAGGAAGTCTTCCCTGGTTAAAAGTTACCATTGCGTTATATAGATTCCAATAATCAATAGTTTCGGATATATTAATACCTAGAAAATAAATATTTCATTGGTGTGTTGGGTAAAGTGTTGTATTTTTGTTTAAACGATAAAATCTATAAAAAAGTTTTATTTCCAATGATCAATGTAAATAATTTTTTTTTGCTGGAAATTTCTATCGCACAACATAAATATTAAAGTATATAGTCTAATTTTAAAATGCAACTTATTTTTGAAAACATTTATAACAATTTTTCTATTCCTTTAAGAGCACTATTTTCGAGGACACTTTTGTATACTTCAAATAGCACGCTAACTTCTTTTACCATACGGGAGTGAATTTTATAATGAATGTAAAAAGTATTTTGGAAAGGGTAAATTTTTATATTATTCACCCCAAAGGAGCCAATGTGTTCCTTTTCTACCTTTCTAAATCGATACAGGTCCGTATTAAGAATCAAATAAATCAAAACATTCTATTTTTTAATAAATAATTTTCTAAATAAGAAACGGCGCATTTTCTTTTTTATTAAAAATTTTTCTGGACTAAAAGGATCGTTAAAAAGAAAATCGAAAGATTTATATATATTTTATAGAATCGCATGTCTCACTTCTTTTATAGCGTCGGATCAATGTCCGGTAAATTTTCAGGGGTTAATATATAATTCAATAGAAATATTAAGGTATTGGTATAATCTATAAATGACAGCAATTTTCATCTCATCATGTATAATCAGACAAAGAAAAAAGCTACATTAGGTAAGAAAGAAATTCTAAAGATACATTTTTAGGAATACTTATTTATGATTTCTAAAAAAAAAATCATTAAAAATTATTATTATTTAATACGATTAATTTTGAATAGAATTATTCTTACCTTAATTTTAAAAACAATACTTGAGAAAAATGCACATAAAATAAATTTAAAATCAAGACCAAGACTTTTACTTCAACTTGCTTTTAATTTTTCTATTATTGAATTTCGCCCGCGCGGCACTTCCATTAGAAAATTACAGCTGCCTACACGTAACAAAATAATTCCTAGTATGACATAATTCGAAGAACATTATACGAAGTGCTCGGTTATCTAGTATCCAACAGAAAAACTGGGTTAAATATAATGTGGGACAAAGGGCACCGGTATAAACAAAATCGGTGTTGTTAAGGGTAACCTAACGTGTGTAGTTACACAAAGGGTGTTTCTATTTGGGTAAATATTAGTTAATCGACGTTTTGATGTGAATAAGTTAGGGGTATATTGATATTATGTTTGACTTTTCCGAATATTAGGGCGATAGAAAATAATGATACATCGTTTCTGCATGCGTTCCTGGTAGAAAAAAAATTTAAAAAATACATTTTCTTGCAGTCGTACGCGTTCTTCATACAGTCCGAAAAGACAAAAGTCACTTTCAAATTTTACATTTCTACAATACGAAACTAACAATGTTATTATTTTTTTCCTACGATCACTACCCAAAGTAGGCTTTTGCACACTCAAATCTAACCGCAAAGTTGACGTTTTCCGTGATCTGTAATAATTTGACATTATTGTCGCTCTAGCGCGTACTTTTCCGCTCGCCTGTTTTCATTTACAATAAACTAAAGAAAGGTAGTAAATAACAGGTATATTAAACCAAAATGTAGGGCAGTCTGAATATTTTAGTTGAAATATTAATATTTGAAGATATTTCGAACGAAATTAAACTTTATTTTATTAAATTTATCTAGTAAAAATATAACAGTCAGAAGGTACACCTAGATACACCTAGGTACACCTATATGAAATAGTGATTGCATATTTAAGTATCTACTTTAGTGCAAATAGTAGACTATGACATTAATGAAACGTCATTATTTCATTTTTAGGTTATGAAGTGTATTTACATGTTTTTTTTTAATTATTTGTCTAAAAATAATGTGATCGTAGAAAAAATCTTGTGTGCAATTCGAGCAGAAAGTGCTTTGCCGCTTTCGGCAGATCGCCCGCGCTCCGCTACGCGTCGCGCGGGCAACTCTCTGCCTCAAGCAGCAAAGTATCACTTTCCGCTCTTAATACACAAATAGCTATTATTAAACACGCAGAGTATTAATTTTTAAATTCAACTTTTTTTTCAAGACTACGGCCCGTTTCCGTCAGCGGAAGAAAGTCAGGTTCCAAAAAAATGCAAAAAATGTATAAATTATAGCGGAATGTTATTTACTATAAGTTTTTAGGGTTCTTTGGCTGTTAATAGAATTAAGTAAAATAATAAAAGGATTATTAAAACTGTGAAACAAAAGCAAGTGACACCACAAGTAAATGAAATAAAAGTCTTTAAGGGTAGGCAACACTAATAACACACCTGCGTATTGTGGGTTGCATATAAGTAGGGTTGTTATAAAATGAAATACAAAAATATTTTAAATCGGGAATAATTGTTCTATTAATTTTTTTAAAACAAAAACACCGAGAAAGAAAAAAACAAAAAATATTTTATTTGGTATAGGTACGAAAATTCTTTTTCTCCGCAGAACCGGCATCGTTGCTTCTATGATCAATTATTATGAACAGATGACATTGTCCTTTTATGTATTCTATAGGTTCGTTCCAACCTCAAATCACAAACCGATTTCCAACAATTTACAAATTGTTTTTAACGCGCATGTCTGTCAAATAATACGATTAATAATCATTCTGATCAAGGGTTGGAACAACAAACAATTGATAACTTACAGTCTGTATATTGTACATGCGCAATCTGTAATCAGCTGATAAAGCTGGAAAGGTGAGGAGGCGAGATTATGATTAAAATCATTGTTTTAAATTTGTATTTATATGTTAAAAAAGAAAAATGAAGCAATCCTAAATTATCGTTATTGCTACTTCCCATGGACGATGTGACACTCACCTCACTATTCTCATTTTTTGATTAAAAATGAGAGTTAAACTAGCTTTTTTTTTAAATATTCAAAAACAAACATAATTCGCATTCGATAGTTTTAGGTTATATGTTATGTTATTGTAATAATTATTATCAGTAAATCAAAACAATAAAATAGACAGCAATACGCATGCGTCGGATAAATGACTGGAACAAAGTCATCAAACCGTTCTGATAGTTTTAAAACCGTTTTGAATCATGGATGGAACAAAAAACTGATCGTTTACTAATCGTTAGATAGTGTGGTTGGAACGCGTTTAAGTTATTGCGCAAAATCATTAGCGTAAGAAACTGTTTCTGATGTTGGTTGGAACGAACCTTATATATAATAGTAATTATATATTTATGAAACAAATCTAAATGTCATTGAATAAATCATTCGTGATAAAGTTTCCTTTATTTAGTACGATTTTAAAAAGTCATGCAATTTTTTTACTTTTTTAAATTACTGTCTTCGCATGTTTTATGTACAGCCATTTTTATTGTAACATAAATAGTCATTTTAGAACAAATTTGTATGATTTTTTGTCAAAACATTAATAATAATTGGATAGAAAACGGCCGTTATCTTTTTAATTGTCAAGTTGCCAGGCATCTCTGGGAGCATTTTGTCAAATTTACATTATGACGATATTCTCATCATAGATGGCGATTGAGGGTGCGTTACGAAACGGACGACATAAGTGTTGTCGTTTTGTAGTATATTACGTATATATAACTTTCATATTGGAGCCTTTATAAAAAAAAAACATTTAGATAAAGGTCTCTAAATTTAAGTATTGTAAATTACGTCTGAGACAAATGATCTTAAATATGCAATATTATAATCTTAAGCAATAATTATGTATTTTAAAGATTTGATTTGCATAATTTTGTTTGATGAAAGGAATCCTTTATCTAAATATTGGATAATGTGGCAACTCTGTTATACATTCCTAATAAACGATTTTTTCATAAAAAGAAATTCATGCAAAAAAAGGTGGGGGAATATTTCAAGTTATTGCATTTTAATTATTAATAACAATCCTATAAACAATTGAAAAATGCTAAAAACACACGTAACAAACTTTAGTAATCTCTCAAAAATCAGTCAAAATCAAGTAGGTAGAGATCTCCCAGTTTTGACCCAAACTTTTATAGGTATAAGTGGAAACACCATGATTTTTAGACATCTTACACAATATATTATTAAAAAAACTAGGTATTTGACAAAATTAATTTTTGATTTCACACATAATTTGCACAAAAGTATGGAGGTAATTTTAAAAAATCGGATAATTAACAAACTAACAAAAAGTATATAAAGGCACAAAAATTACACATAATTTGCACAAAAATATGAAAAAGTCTGAATAGATTGTGCTAATAACTTTATATGTATCTCAAAATATCCATATATGGTATAATTGTGGACTTTTCATAACGAAAATAGAGAAATGTTGTAGAGTATTTTGGCCCAAAAAGATCAAAACAATGATCTATTTGGCATTAGAGCGCAATATTTAATGAAATAAGAATTATTCACTTCATTGAATTTATTATAATCCACAATAACAAGAAAACTATATAAAAGATATACGAATAATAGTACAAAGAGCGTTTTTTTTTTCAAAATTTTTAATAAAAACTAAATATAGATACAAGAAAAAAGAATGTAAAATTGTTGAAAAGATCAGAACATTAAATTCCTTGTGTTGGTTAACCTGTATTATCCACCATCTTGATTCCATGTATAATAAGAGAGGAGGAGCTAATATAAATGCGTTCATAAATGATTTCGGCATTTTTACACGCGTTCATAAATGCTTGTTGGTGCACACCCGGGGCGCGCCTAAGACGACCTACTATCTGACATGGGTAAAAGTTACCCGACCTGCGCAATACGTTCTTGAGATCACACGGTATACAATTCGCGGTACACGGTCTGTGAATCACACGAAATATACGAATTTTCATTATTGTGTAATTTTGTTTTATTCTGCAATTAATGGATCAAGAGGTTGAAATTAATCCAGTATATTTCAAACAACATTTTCAACATAATTTTCTATTCGATTAGGTTTATGGAAACTTCGTTTACGTGATACCACGATTAACGATGGAGACGAGACAACACAAAAGCACAAATAAATGCAAATGTGTTAAAAAGTTCGGTTAAAACGGATTGACAGAATTTTTAGGCCCCGCTCGTTCATAAATTTTTATACACCCGGGCGCACTCTGGGTAAATATTGCTCCGGGCGAATTTCGCCCGGATATTTAATTTATGAACGCACTCCAATTATGCACTCAGTGCGCACCAGTTTTACCAATGGAATTCGCCATTAGAATGTAGTGGTTAGCTTAATAATAGAGTAAAAGGCCGATTAATATATGTGGCCTAATAACTGTAAAGAGAAAAGTCTTCAGTAAAAATGACTTAAAATGAGGTTGTGTTTTTATTTTAATGAATGTTTTTATTTTATCGTTATTATAATAATATAAATTTGCATATGCATTATCTCTATTCTAACCAAAATGAAATGAGGACAACTTAAAAAATAAAGCAAGGATTAAAAAAAAATGAAAACTGAAAGTGTTCATACAGGTGACCCTGTTTGGACACAAAATGCTGAATTACTTACACATGAGGTATATTTCCAAATTATTAGAATTTTTAAGAGGATAGTATAAATTTTGCTTTTTAGGAATGTCTACCAGTTATAGGGAGTACTCAAGTATCTTCCATATTACAACATTTAGACTCAACTGGTTCTGAAAATGGGTCCCAAAATATGGATCTTATTATTTTACCGCATACTGAATTTAAAATACCAGCAGTAGAAAATCCTTTTTCAGTATCAAATAATTACATTATTTTAAAAGATAACGTGGAAACAAAACCTGAAAACCCCAAAACTGTGATAGACAAACCAAAAGATGATTTAAAATCAAAAAAGAAGGAAAACTATGAGGACATGCTATATTTTGTCTGTAACTTATGTCCCTTTTTATGTACAAAAGATTCGAAGATTACAGAACATTTAGAAAATGCCCACAAGAATAAAACTGTAGTCAAATTACCCCAGCTTAAGTGTCCAGCTTGTCCGAATGTTTTTTATCATCGTATGTCTCTTAGATCTCATCTTATACATGACCATGGAGTAGGTAACTCTGATTTAACATCTGTCATCCAAGCTGTTGTTTATTACTCTAATAAAAACAAGAAGAAAGAAAATAAACAAAAATTACTAATTAAAAAACCTTTTGTACAAGAAGATCACTCATTGAATAATGAAAGTTTTGAAATGGTTGACATAATTAAACAAGATACAAGCAAGTTACCTATAAATCAAGGTAACACACAATATAACTCAAAAACATTCTTTGAAAGTTTGGTGAAACTGCCTGAAACAATTACAATTACTAATTTAGACCCTCAAAAGAGCAATAAATGTCCACGTCCTAATTGTAAAGTAAAATTTCAAGATGTTGATAAGTTGAGTTACCACATTTCATGTCACAATGATTTAGGATTTGTATGTCGAGAATGTGGTGAAAAATTCCTTTCTTGGCGACCTTTAAGTTCTCATATTTGGAGAGCTCATAAAATAGACATGGATTTATATGCTTGCGACAAATGTGATTACAAAACTTACAGTCTTGCCAAGCTTAACAATATCCACAAGTTTATTCACAGTGATGCCAAGAATTTTTCTTGTAATCAGTGTAATAAAGCATTTAAAAATATTAAGCAGCTTAGGAATCACAAATTAGTTCATAAGGATAAGTCTGAAAAGTTAACGCATATTTGCTTGGACTGTTCAAAAGCTTTTGGTGATAGGAGACAATTGAGGGTACATATGGATATTGTACATAAGAAATTAAGGCCGTTTTTATGCAATTTTTGTGGATACAAAGGTTCTTCTAGAAGTTCTTTGAAAATGCACATTAGGCAACATACTGGTAAATATTTTTATCTTCATTTTTTTATTAATTTTATTTGTTCCACATAAAATATACAAGTATAACATTTATATATTGTAATGATATTTACATTTTATCTCAGAATTTTGGCTGGGTCCTAGTAAAAAAAATAATAAACATTACAAAAAATATATAAATTTATGTTTAATCCGTATATTCCTCTCCTTTATGCTTTTGCTTTTAAATCTGGATACAAATCATATTAACTTCTCATGTTCTTTACAACACCAATTCTTACTTTATTCTAGTTATTACTTCTTTTAAATATTCTCATTACGCTTAATGATAAATTTAAATGTCTTCGTTATATTTTCAAATATTTTTTTCACTTTCGTAAATGTATGAAATGAAATTCATCTCCTAATTCTTGGTATATGTATAATTTTTATTCTATTTTCTTTATATCATTCAAAATGTCTTTTTAATATATAAACTTATCATAACATTCCATATCAAATATCATAAAAAAAAATTTTATCTCGTTGATTGACAACCCTTTCTTTATTCTTTTTTTTTAAATTTTTATTTACTTCTAGATTTTTTTTTAATATCTCAGCCTTAGTTTACTTTATTAACACTATATTCCCTGTTTACTATCTGACTTAAATTTCATGTATGACAATTCCAAAATTTCAATTTTATTATAACATCTTTCATTATTTTAATAACTTTTAAGATTCTTTCACTTTTCTTAAATTTATTGCCAATTTATCTATCATACCTTCGTTTCCTATGCTTTACTTGCATATCAACATTTAACTTTTAATAATCTTTTAATAAATTAAATTTCAAATCTAACTTTTTCAATATTAATATAAATCTTTATGATATTTAACTCATTTCAAACACTATCATATATAAAATTAATTACTAACTTGTATATTAACTCCATTATAAACATCTACTAATACAACTATTTGAACTCAAAAAAATTTTTATTTACTTTATAAAATTCCAATATACAGGGTGAAATATTTTAATTTTTATAACAATATATATAAAAGTTGTGAGTATTGTAGGTTTAGCTTTTTATTTTTTGCACTTAAGTGTACAACACATGTGTGTGCAAAAATCAGTTACCTAAATTAATGAAAACTTAATCTAGGTATAAGTCGAGTATAAGGTGTTGTGTGTTGTTCATGTATTAATTATAATTATATTCTAATGTGTGAACGGAACTAGTAGAATTAATCTAAATAAACTAAATTAACAAATAGACAAAGATGTCTACACAGGGTGTTTTATAGGTAAACCGACATATGTTAACTGCAAATAGAGGGCACTTGGGTGATTCCAAAACACTAATATTTGATGGGTCTAACCTGCCTCATAAGTGAATTACAGGGTGTTTTGTCAAAATTGCTTATTTCTTCTAACCCTCGTTTCTTCGAAACCACCCTGTATATTTATTTCATATTTAGCAAGCTTGTTTGAGTCTATTAGTACATTACACTGACATAGTAAGCAAAATAAAAATCCAGGTCCGGCTTCAAAAAAAAATACCAAAATTATTTTCACGATGAACAACACTCTGTATATCAGAATTTTAAAAATTGGATAGTATATTCGAAAAGATCGGATGGAGTTAAGTAGGAATTCATGTTTTTTGAGACTGCACCTCTCATTTTGCTACTAAAACTTTTAACTCAAACTAAAAAATTGTTCATTTTCGTCGAATTCGTACGATTTTGCTTAATATGGGAAATTGGTTTAGTGATGGTGCTCCTAGTTTTGAGTTATACAGGAAAAACTAAAAATGCTCTTTTGGTTTTTTACTTCTATAATTTTTATTTAAAAAAATATCAAAAAATAGAAAAGGAAAGTTTTATTGAATCTCAAATTTGCTATAAAACTGTACTAATAAATCTTTGATACAACGTTTCCTGTCTTAACGGCCACCATGAACTTATTTTTATCTTTTTTATTACAAAAATAGATAAACCGTTAAAATTCATATTCAGTGATATATCACACTGGTCATTTTAACGACGTTTTATCTAAAATAACTAACATCATCAGATGCATTTTCAGTGAAATAAAAAAAAAATCAAAATAGTAGATATTAAACAAGCAGAAAATAATCGACCTGTGTCGTGATTCAAAAATGTTGATTAGAGAATTTAAAGACAAAGTAAGTTACAAAACTGATTTAAGTATAATAAATTATGATTCAATAAAACTTTCCTTTTCTATTTTTTAAATAAAAATTATAGAAGTAAAAAACCAAAAGAGCATTTTTAGTTTTTCCTGTATAACTCGAGTATAGACATTCCGTATACTCGTCTGGCAGACTCCTGCAATCACTAGAATATTCTGGCTACTTACATATACTTTTTAAACAATTGAAAGAACATACCCTCCAAATTTTAGCGTTGTGGGAGCAGTTTATGAATTACTATCCCGATGACAATTTTGCTATCGTCTGGCAAATACTTGCAACCCTCAAAATTGGTTGTCAATTTTTTTTTACACTTAAACATATCTAAATTACAACATATTAAAATTGTAGCCTTGTGGGAGTAGATTAAAAAAAAACATTTTTTTGACATTTTTAAAAATTTAAGGGATAATGACGCAACTGCAAGATTCCTGAAAGAACGGTATTGTCTTAATTGACTGATAATAAAACATCATTTAAAATTTTTTAGCCTTGTGGGAAACTTTTTAGTCGGATGGTCTAGCTCTTAGACTATAAGGAATAGTCAAAATATTGATAGATTCACAACCTAAAAATATTGATATTTTACTAAATAACATGGGGTCAAATGTTATCTAAAACTGAGTTTTGTTTAAAAAATGGTTATTTCCCATAAATTTGTAGTTCATATATATTTTTAGTAAGAGATAATTTGTTTTGCTGAAAGTAGATAGGTAGAAATATTTTTGAGATCATTTTGCATAGAATTTTCTATGAATTGAAATCGATGTGCCAAAATATTATTTATTTTGTCGTTACTTGTAGCCAGTTCAATTGAGAATAGATAAACTGTACAATTTTCCTTTTTTATTTTTTAGGTGAAAAGCCATTCTCATGTACATCATGTTCCTATACCACATCTGATCATAACTCATTACGCAGACACAAACTTAGACATACAGGCCAAAAACCATACAAATGTAACTATTGTTCCTATGCCTGCATCCAAAGCAGCACCTATAAAACTCATTTGAAAACAAAGCATCCAGGAATGGAGAAAGACCTTATGTTTACTTGCGTCGAGTGTCAATTTAGATCTGTCAATAAGGATGTATATACCTCACATATGGTTACGGTACACAATATGAAGCCACAAGATATTTAGACTTCTAAATTGTTGCATATGAGATGATAAAATTTAAAACAACTAGCGAGAATTTTGAGGTAGCTACCTGAATGTGTAATTAATTTATTTTTATTTTTTACAAAAAATATGTTTGTATATTGTTAGATTTTTTACAGTATTTATATAAATAAAATTGTTTCCTTTAGTGGAAGGTAACAAAAAGTGTTTGGAAAAATATATCAATTTTATTAACATAAAAAAATGTATGTTAAATCTTTATGTAGTTATTGGTTCCTCGTACATATACAGCTATATAATCTCGCGTATTTTTCACTTCTTGATACCCATATAGAGTCCAGTCATTAGAACCAAAATCTGCATTAAATGGTTCTGGATCTGTGTGCTTCCAATTACCTTTACCAGGTCCAATTATAAACACTAGACTTCCTTTGTAATTTTTAATATATTGTTGGAATGCGTGTCTGTTGTTGAAGTAACAAAAAAATAAAGCATATACTGGGTTTAAACTCTCTTCGTTAATATTTTGTACGTAATTTAATGTGATAAATTTTGGATTTGAGTATTTGCTTTCCCACCATTCTTTGTTTATTTCATATCCAAGTATGGAAAGACCTACAAAGATAAATAATTTCTATTATAAAGCCTTAAGTACACAGTAGTGTGTAAAATAAACAAATTACATATTGATGGTGCTATACTTCAAATTTTATTTTTGTACCATCAATTTAAATAATAAATAAAAAAGGAAAATAGAAAATTATGGTCACAAAATAGGTTTTGGAAATACGTATAGTTTATTATAGTATGTTACTTTATTGTTGTAATTAATGATAGTATGTATCGCTTTTTGCTGATATAGCTATAGATATATCTATCCGGCTCACGGGTGGGAAATGACAGATGCCATTTTCCACCCGTGGGCAGGAAGTAAAGTTCGTAATAGCCAACTTTCCGACCTTAAAAATGCTTGTAATTGAGTTATTACATACAATCCGTTTAATTTATCATGTGCTAACATTGTTATATTCTAAACCATAAGAGATACGAAGATGATTAAATGGGCAAGAAGTTAACTATTTTGTCATTACTGTTTTTTTGAATTCCTCATAGTTTCGCCGCTAGAGGGCGTGAAAAAAATTTATATAGACATTTGCGACTTTTTACTTTCCGAACAACAGAGTTGTATAGAAGGAAAGTATTGCGATCATATTTTGGCCATACCCAGATTTTAACGAATCTTTGTAGTATTTGTAAAAGTTATAGCAAAAAATGAAAAAAGTTAAAACAATTCAATGGATTTTACCCATGAATTTTTGACAAAAAATTTGATTTTTTTTTTAGTTTTTTAAGCTAAATTTGATCCAGAACCCCTAAAAAAGGGTCTGTTTCCCATTTTGAATAAAATTGAATGAGATATTAATTATTTATTGATTTTAAAATTATTCAAAAATAGGTTTAATTTTTTTTAAGGTTAATATTAATATTAAAAATTAAAAAAAAGCCCTTAATTTAGAAGTAAAAAACTCTATAATTGTGATTTTTTTCAAAATCTTATTCAAAAAATTATACAATTCGTAAGTTTAAAAAAATTGAATAACTTTAAAAATATTAAAGATTTTAAAATGGGATTTATACCATTCGATAGGTAACATTAAACTCTAAATTTAGAAAATATTTTAGTCTCTAATATTGTAATTCTTATAAACAAAATTTTAAAAAAATTTAATTTTTTTGTCCTTTTGTTTTATCGAAAATGGTAAAACAAATGAAAAGAGAAAATAGTACATCCGAAAG
The DNA here is from genome assembly GCA_963243735.1 of Neocrepidodera transversa. NCBI lineage: Eukaryota > Metazoa > Arthropoda > Insecta > Coleoptera > Chrysomelidae > Neocrepidodera > Neocrepidodera transversa. The sequence continues at coordinate 198,124 of OY725341.1, read as the reverse complement.
GGATCAAAAAATACATTATTTGTGAAATATTTCATATTTTTAAAATAATACTTATAGAAATTATACAAAATTATAAAAAGTGAAAAAAAAAATTTAGAAAAAATCAATTTTTTTTAATTTTTGTAAACTAATTTTATTAATGTATTTTGATGCAGAAAAACTAAAATAACCGATTAAACACTTCCTTTACAAGAAGTGTTCGGAAAGTTGGGTGGGATTACCCCTCATTTTTTTTTTTTTTTTTGTTAAATCTGATTTTAATGTTTTACCTGTAGATTCGTTAATGATCCATTCCAAGAGTCCACAACCACAGCCTATTGAAGAAATCCCCTTGCAACCAAAATCTTTAACTATTCTTTCGATAAAAAGTAGATTTTTTTCATCTGGCCATACCCATAACAATTTTAAGGCACTTTTGTCACTAGAGCTTTCGTTTAATTTTAATATTTCTTTCCAATTTTTCGCATCGTATAATTCTAATACTGTATTTCTAAGATGATTTTCTTCCATTAAAAATTTTAACTTTACTTCGGCTAGGGATTATAAGGAAGTGATAAACTATTTTTAAATTTGTTCGGAGAGCTTTTTTTAAACCAGTAGGTATATGACATTGAACTTGCATAATATTTTGGCGCTAATAATTAATACTAATCGATGGGAAATTAGCCAACACGTCTTGTTAAATAATGACAAGCAAAAAATGAAAAAAGTTAAAACAATTCAATGGATGAATGAATTTTTGATAAAAAATTTGATTTTTGATTAATTTTTTTAAGTAACTTTATTAATGCATTTTGATCCAGAAAACTTAAAAAAAGGTCTGTTTCCCATTTTGAATAAAATTGAATGAGATATTAATTATTTATTAATTTTAAAATTATTCAAAAAAGGATTTATTTTTTAAGGGTTAATATTAATATTAAAAATTAAAAAAAAATACCATTAAATTTGTAGTAAAAAACTCTATAATTGTGATTTTTTTTCAAAATTTTATTCAAAAAAATGTATAATTCATAAATTTTTTTTTGAAATTTAATATTAGTTTAAAAAAAATTGAATAACTTCAAAAATTTGAAAGATATTAAAATGATTCGATAGGTAATATAAAACTCTAAATTTAGAAAATAATTTAGTCTGTTCGAATTTAATATTGTAATTATTATAACCAAAATAAAACAAAAATTAAATTTTTTGGTCTTTTTGTTTTATCGAAAATGGTAAAACAAATGAAAAAAGTAAATAGTACATCTGGAAGGAATGTGTGTGAAATATTTCATAATTTTAAAATAATACTTGTAGAAATTATACAAAATTATAAAAAGTTAAAAAAAAAATTACAAAAAATTAAGTTTTTTTTTAATTTTTGTAAACTAATTTTATTAATGTATTTTGATGCAGAAAAACTAAAATAATCGATTAAACAATTACTTTACTAGGAGTGTTCGGAAAGTTGGGTGGGATTACCCCTCATTTTTTTTATTTTGAAGACAGGCAATGCGCTTTAATGCAAATGTTCTAGTGCAAAGTTGTAGAGCATAAAATTTCCAACAACTTATGTATCAAATTTTTTCCCGAATTCCCAATGGTTTTCACCCATGATTTTAGGAGGTCCTTATGTCATTATCAGCATTGAAATATTAATTCGGTAGACGTATTCATCATTGGCTTGCTATTTAAAAATTTGTTCCATAAATTACCGTAGTATTTTGTAATTAAAATAAGCCTATTATCTACAGCAGAGCGGGGAATGTTCTGGGGTGACACAGCCGATTTTTTTGTAGTTATTTTCATTCCATTTCTTTTCAGGGTTCATCTGTGCCAAGTATCTATATTTTTCTGTAGTCCTCTTTCGGTATTGGCCATTATTGCCAAGTCTCTTATTCTCAGTATGTAGTTTTCTCATTTCCACGTGTAACTCATGTGTGTCTGGTTTACTTTCCTTAATTATGTGATCTATGTATATATGTTGAAAAGGTTAATAGAGCTCCTCTACTTGTTTCTAATTCTTCGGACGTTCCATTATTTTTGTTTACGTAATTTGTGTTCTTTCTATATACACTTTAAAATCGACTACTTTATAAAAATGAGGCAACGCGTGTCGAAATAAATATCAAATTAGTATGAATTTTTGAAAAACTGTGAAAAATGTGATAAAAAAATATTTAAAACCTTCCTCAGAAATTTTCAATATAAATTTTTGTTTAAAAAGAATGAGTTTTTTACTTCTGGATATCTTGAGTTTAAAAGATCAAATAAATAATAAATTATATTTTTAAAATAAAATATAAATATATAGATACTATGTATTTCTTTTACTTTACGAACAATATAGTAATAGGGCGTATAAAGTTGAACTTTACAAACACATAGAGGTAAAAGTTAGTACTTTATGCACGTAGTAGAAAAAAATTCTTTTACATATTTTCATAGTTTCAAAAATAAATATAATATATCTCGATTAAGTAATAAAAAATTTTTGGCGCTCGAAAAGTAAAAATGTTAAAATATAAAAAAAACTTTATTTTTGTAGTTACTCCCTCTAGATGTAAAAAACGTCCCTTTCTCACTCAGTACATTGTACCCAAAATACTTGGAAAAAATAAAGTTACTCTGATTCGCAAGGTCTAAATAAAATAAAAAAATAAATGTTCATATTTTTTCTTATAAATATGTAAAAAAATAAACAATAAGATTTTCTGGTATATAAAAAGAGGAAACTTATTATGTTACAACCCATATGTGCACATTAACTAATATTTATTTTTATAAATCAAAATTCTTTCAAATTGAATTTTAAAAATAGTTTTGTTTACGAATTAATTTCTGACGTCAGTCAATAAAGCTTTCATTTTCATTATTAATGTTTTTTGCACAAGTATAATTTTAGTCGCCATAAATAATATATATTTTGTCCACGACAGTATTATAATGAAGCCATTTTTGAAGAATTTTCTAACTTAAAATGGTATATATTATACACTAATAGCAGTGAATAATCATTATTCACTACTTTTTATCACCGCTCTTCCTATGCTTAGCCAATGAGATATAACGATTATAAATTTTATCCATTTTATTAGTAAGCCGCGACTGTCATCTAAATGTCAAATTAATAATTTAAATTGAACTTTTAACTGCAGAATATTTTATTAAAATTTGTACTAAATTGTAATAAAATAATGGATTGAGAAAGTGAAAATGAAATGTAACACCTGCACCGCCAGAAGTAAATATCAAGCTCCATACAAGTAAATGATTCTAATTCTTATGCCAGCAATCAAAAATTTCAACAAATAATCAGAATATTAATGTTGACGTTAATCCTATTCCTGTATAATTAACTTAATAAATTTTTAAATGTAACTATTAACATAACTAATTAATGTTAAATTGTAGTTATATAATATTAATATTCTATCTAGTTATGTTATAAACATTAATAATAATGTTCCATAAATGTTTGAATCAATAAAAGTTTGTTAATAAATTCCTAACAGTCGCAGACAAAGTACAGTATTCTACTCGCTTATAATGGCTATTATTATATGCTTGTTGAATAATATAATAATACACTCTACTATAGTTTACTTTTTTCAATAAAATACGGTATAACAAAATAAAACAATAGTATTGTATTTATTTTATTTTTACCCTCCCTGTATTCGGGTGAATCCCAGAAGCCAGAGCTTCGGCGGAGAAGATTATTACTTGCCGCTCCGAAGTAATTTACTGATGATTGATTTCACCATTTGAAAATGGGGAGAAGGTAAACTTCATCAAAATTATCTTGTCCCCGTGTTAAACATTAATTAAATTAGTAGAGGTGCTTTACCTGTTCAATCCAATATATTAAGAATGACATTTAAATTAAAATTACAATTCGTCATGAGAAGCTGATTTCAAAAACCTATTACGCATTTTTTTATCTTTAAGTAACTGCTCCGGCCAAACGACATAAAATCAGATAAAACGATTTACATGTCCATATCTTAACTTTTTGAGTTATACTTATTGTGACATAAGTATAAAATTCACACAGGGTGATCAAAAGTACACAAATTTTGATCAGCCTGTATACATTTTCTTCTTATGTCACCAAGTAGAATTCAAAAAGTTATGACAGGGACATATGTAAACCGTTTTGTCCGATTTTATGTCGTTTGGCCAAAGCAATTACTTAAAGTCAAAAAAATGTGATTTTCAATTGTCTATAACTTCAAAACTATTTAGGTTTAGCTACCTTCGAGATTTTCTTGGAATAAATAATCTAAAAATATTATATTTTTCGTTGGTAGAATCACTTCTATCCTATGGACTGTTGGGATGGGGAGGTGTAAAAATGACAACTAAACTCTTTACAGAAATGGATTTTAAAAATAACATATAATAAGAAAAGATAATACCCTTCAAATTCCTTATATAAAGAACCTGGAGTGCTGGATGTCAGGCAATTATTTTGCAAAAAAATATTGTTACATATTCATAGTGACAAAATAATCAATATCTTGGAAAAAATCGCACCTTCATACAACACCCGACACAAATGAGAAATATTATTTCCCCGTAGTGAGAAAACTATTGGTCAAAGGCAAGTAGATTATTTAGCCCCGCGGATATTCACTTATTCCTGAACATATCAAAAACAAAACGCTATTTTAATATAAGAATCAAAAAAAAAAAAAAAATATAGCTCAATTACGACTTTTCCCGACTTTGTAAACTTGTATACCTGACTGTGACTATCTAAAAATCAATTATGTAATTTTTTAAGCACATATACAAGTGGCTTACGCTACTTCTGTGTTTCTTTGTTTATTTGCAAATATTTATTTTATTCATTCACCTATTTATATTTTAAATGTATTTATTTTGTATTGTAACTAATGTAATTTGAATTTTATGTGATTAAACATTATTATTATTATTATAATATAAGTGTTGAAAATATTTTCATTAGATAGAGCGTATTGACAAACCTTTGTAAATAAATTTTCAAATTTGAAATAGAATTACTTTTCCATTTATGGCTAATGGGCCGTCTATGTGACACACCCTGTATATAGGTATCATTTTCATTTATTTTTATTATCCTCTTCAACTGTTCATGGTTTTTATATGATTATAAATAAAGTTTTAAGATCAAAATCAAGATCAGGGGTAAAATGTTGCAAATTGTGGTTTTTATGTATGCCAAAATAATTTTTTAAGTGTCTAGAATGTATTAAAAAGAAGTAAATTTAAATACGAACACTTTTAAACAACAGAGAATTATTTATTTTCTAAAAATATATTAAAAACTAGGATTCTTTAAAAAATTTTAATATGATTTATAATTCCTAAAATCTGACTACCAATCTCTTCATCCTGATTAGTCCACGAAACATAAACACTTTTCTGATCATCATCATCATCTCCTTCAACCTTAACAAGTACAGATTCAATTGAAATTTCACCTTCAGAGAAACTAATAGAAGCAATGGGTAATTTGTCTTTTATAACCTGTAGTAACTTATGAGCAGTACCAAGAGCAGGTCCAGTATCTGTTATATGAACAGTAGAAGTAAACCTAACGATATGTCGGCTTATACCAGCCTCTTTACATGCCTCATCTACATCCATCAAACACATAGTATTTTCTTTCATTACAAGAACTCCATGTAATGTTCGTTGTCGTTTCGGATCCGGAGTCATACCGCTGAACCTTTTAGCTTCAGCTTTGAGTAATGGAAGTGAAACATCTATAGGAATTTTTATTGAAGTTGTTATCACAGAAGTTTCTCCGTTAGCTGGATTAAAACATTGGACGTTAAATTCTTGTTGAATTTTTTCTTTAAGAAACTCTATTTTTGCTGCTTCTCCATGAACTAACATAACGTTTTTTGGTTCGCAGTGGTGGATTAGTTGCATGATACCTTTGGCATCTGCATGGGCTGAAAAACTCATGTACTCCACAGACATTTTTACCTCCACAATTTGTCTATTTTCAAATTCGATTTTTTTAGCTCCATTCAAAATTTTATGTCCCACAGTTCCTTGTACACAAAACCCTAAAGAAAAAACGGTTCATTAAAAGAACTATTTAAAGAAGCATGTATACAATACCTGGCATAATAATCATATTATTTTCATTTGGAGCCCACTTTTGAAAAATCTGCAAACTTAGACCAGCGTGAAGCATTCCAGGAGTAGCAAATACTACCATTGGTCCAGGGTTATCAATAAACTGTTTATCAAAAGGTTTGATATGCTTAAAATCAAACATGTTTCGTTGAACAAATGTTTTTCTAATTTTCTGGTTTGTCCAAGTAATAAACATTTTGTAATAATTATTTGCCTTTTCAGTAAGACCAAGAGCAAAATAAATAGGTGCTTTAAAGTTCATTCTTTCCCAATAAGTTTCCAAAAGTATGCAAAGTTCTTGAGCTCTACCAAGAGCAAATACTGGTATTAGCACTTTCCCACCCCTATCAATACATTCATGCACTTTTTTTAAGAAGTCTTTTTCTCTGCAACGTTTCGAGTCTCTGATTGTAGTAGCGTAAGTAGATTCTGAAATTAATAAATCGGGTCTACATTTATCAATCCAAGCTGCGCCTAAATGTCTATCAGGAGTCATATTGTAGTCTCCTGTGTACACAACAGATTGGTTACCAACTTTAATCCAAAACATAGCAGCACCTAAGACATGACCAGCATAATACGCTTTTATTTCAATATCACTGTCCACCATAACTGACTGATGCAGTGTTACTGCTATCACCTTTTTCATACAATCTTTAATCATTTGAGACGTAAAGAAATTTTGCTCTCCTAAAAATATGGAAAATTAGTTTTAGTACAGACCTGCGTCAAAAAAAATACCCTTTTTCTCAACAGACACTTTTCTCATATCTTCTAATAAAATTGGAGCAATAGCTTTTGTTGGATGAGTCATATATATTGGCCCTGTGTAGCCTATCATTTCCGACATGTAAGGTAAAGCTCCACAATGATCTAAATGAAAATGAGAGATTATAATGCAGTCAATGAAAGCTGAAATTGGGCCATCGCAAATGTAGCTAAAATCGGGAAACCTTCGTTCGTCATTATAACCCATATGCATTCCACAATCTAACATTATATTTTTCCCTCCCATGGTTAATAAAAGGCAGCTTCTACCTACATCCTGACCAGCTCCAAGAGGAGTTACTTTAATATCCGGCATTATTTATGTATGATTGTTTTTAAACATAACAAAAAACTTTGGTTAGAGTTATCATTAGGAAAAAGACGAAGATTTAGGTTATGTTGTTTTTTATAAAGGATTAGATAATTCTAAATAAGAGGCCATATTATAAAAAAAGAATACATTTTAAGTTTCATTTAAGGCCGCAGTGGCACAGTCCAATTTTCATAACAATAACTAAATGTGACATATGTCATATTAATGTCAAATTTCATAAATCTATTATTCAACAGATGTAGCAATGTGACATTTTATTTCATATTATTTATCTGGTCTACTATACAATATAATTTATCTTATTTCATTTTATGCCAAGAGCAAGAAAATCACAGCATGGGGGTATGCTGTGGATATGGCAATGCTGTAAAACTAACTTTGTTTGTTTATCTTCGATAAATTCGTAAAATCGTCATAAATATAAATCCCAAATATATTTTATAGATATTTCATTACGGACGGACAGATTCTTCAAAATTGCCAAATGGAGGTTCTTGGGGTTTGAGATTTCAAATTTTTTCTCAAAATTAATAAATTCACGATGGCAGACGAGATATGTGATTATGATCAGATTCTTTTCAAAATTGGTATTTGGGTGTTTTTGGGGTCAGCGATAAAGTAAGAAGAATAAAATCTCGAAAACAGAGAACCAAACAAAATGTACCGAAGCTTTTAATGGTCTAATGTTTTTGAGCTCAAAGATTATGAATTTTCTGTCAAAATTAATAAAATGTATTATAGTTGTTGAAAAAAAATTGAAAAGTTTGTTCGTTATGGTATCTAGATGTACAGGAAACCAATTTCGATTTTTTTTTAAATATATGATTGCAATTTTTTCTATTTCTTACTATTTTTACCTATCGTCCAATATATATGTAAATAAAAATGCTGCTTACTTATTCATCATAGTAATTATTATTATTAGCAATTCATCAATATCTCAGTACCAAATATAAACACACATTTTAAATTAAACACGCCATGCTATTATATATAAAAAAATTCTAATAAGTCCTTGATAGTTTTGATAGATGTCTATTTACATAAAGTAATTGCGCTTCGCTCTCCAAAAGGGTTAAAGCCTTCACAATGGGAGCCATCTGAGCTGTGTGATTCTCATATAGTGATCCTAATGCCCTTCTTTTCTCTCCATATACAACTTTACCTTCGAAATCGTCCTGAGGAACTTCCAAGTCATTCCCGATCTGTGTGATAGTGATGTTCAAATGTTCCTCAATATCGCCCAAAAACTAAAAAAATATGTTTTGTATATTTCTAGCGTACGTCAAAATTCCTAATTTACCTGTGGTTCATTATACCATATGCAACAACCTTTTACGTCAGTTAATTGAGTGTTCCAACAGTTTCTTCCCCTTGATGAACACCATTCTCCATGATACCACACCTAAAATTAAAGAAGGTAATTCATAGATTAACAAACATTCTAAAGAAAGCTCAAAAACCTCTGAAAGTGGTAGCAGTAAATAAAGTGATAAAAATATGGAATTTACATGGAGAGCTAGAAGATCTTGTAAGCCACTTTATTTGGCTGATTACGTCAGTGATGTTTAATACTTGAAAATATACCAGTTATTTCTTACCCTTGTTTTACCTCGAGTTGATATTAAAAAAAATGTAAGTAGTCTTAAGCTGGGTACGCATATGAGCACGAACGCGAATGAGGCAACCCGAGGACGAACCATTTGCATCGGATACGGGAAGTTCGGGTTCCTGAATGGTGTACGCACGAGGCGTTGTATCGATCCAGCAAATTTGGCGAGCATTCTTGTTTCAGTCGCATTAAAAATATGGCCGATTCAGATTCTGATGGCGAACGCACTTGCGTATTTTATAATTTTGAGCAGTGTATTAAAAAAGATAAAAAAGGAAAAACAAAATTAACCTTTATTGTCGAAAGGAATACAAAAACATAAGGTCAAGGTGACAACTTAACCGTACTACTTCAACTAAAACCAAAACCTTTATTTTTCATATATGAGAAGAATGACATTTTGACCGTGCAGCGACGGCGCTATAAATTCAAACATCAGGTTCGAAAATTACTAGGCTTCAAATATCTTAACAGTCACAAGTATATCTTAACAGAAGAAGACAATTTAATCAAAATAGCACAGGGCCGGTATTCTCGTAACTAAAAACGGTCTGCGTTTCGTGCTCGCTGAACGTGTAATGACGTAAAATTCGTATACCACGTGATCAAAGTGGAAAAAATGGTATTCACGTATGTTAGGGTACGGAATAATAAGCGACTTTGTCGATGCGACTAAAACGCCGCGACGAATTTTATTGTCGCCGGTATATATGACTCTGGCCAAATCAAACGACTTTGCAGTTAGTTTACAATGGACACGGAAGAAGACGCACTGTTAGCAATTGCAGTTGCTAGATATCTCAGGAAAATGAAAAATGAAAAAGAAACGATTTGCGGGTCATCTTATAAATATGAATAGAAAAAAGCACGGCCGGTTTCATACTTAATACAATTTGTTACAAAAGGACGACAAAAATTTTTTTAATTCATATAATGCAGGCCGGGATTCGATTTCCGAAATAAACTGTTGGGTTTAATAGCAATTTGTATTACTAGGGAGGAAAGTGCCTCTTTTCCTCCAGCAGGATGTAGTAAACATCCAAAGGAGGAAAAGGCACTTTACTCCCGTGTAATACATATGATTTTTCCTCCGACCCAATTATTAAACCTTTTTTTTGAAAATTTATTTACGGCACAAATAACGAATTTATCAATATATGCGATATAATTAAGTAAACAAGTATTGTTTATTAAACGATTGTTCCTTAATATTAGATGGCGTATTTGGAAATTCAAAATCACTTGAATCGCTTTCCATTTTACTTTCCCGACCCACCTCCTAGAAGGGAAAGTATTGTGAACGAGCTAAAAAAAAAATCGAGATAAAAACAGAAATAACCATTTTCGGGTCCCCTGAGACGATTAAGACCATTTCCAGATGGAAGTCTGTCTGTGTGTGTGTGTATTCTTCCACGATAGAGGCCACACGTTTGGGTTACCCGTCGGAAGAACCCATTAGTTTTTGTACGACATCTGTCAAACGGAAGTACCACTATCAAAAAGTGACAGATGCAATATGTCACGGAATTGGACATGCTATATGTCATTTGAAAGCTATAGAAAAACTCTATTCAGAACAGTTAAAATTATTTCTCCAACTGTCACCTGTCAAAAATAAAAAAATGTCAAAATTTGAAACTTCAGTATCAAGTATCTGAAGAAGTATTAATTTGATTGAGCATTTATTATATGAAGTACCTTTATTTACCTCTCTACAGTAATTGCTCCAGTCTCAAATTGCCTCTCTACACATCTCCAGTTCCCTCTGTATAAAATAAAATCTAGGATGAGGAAGCTCAAGGAAGTAGCCGACAAACATTGCAATTTTCTGAATACCAATATATCCTTCGAAAAAAGTATTTTTTCGGACTGATTTAGAAAAATTGCATATCTTCTTAATTGGTTTTTTTTTGTTTCTTCTAATAACCTGCCATTTTAAACATTTATATTTCAAAGTTTCTACATTAAAACTGATTTCAAAATTACATAGAGGACATGTAATTACTCTCAAAAATACTCCTATTCTTATTAAAAACTCAATAAGCGATTTTCTATTTTGCACAATGATACTAAATTAATTTAGCTTCATCATTTTTCAAACGATAATGACTCACTACTTAAAATTGACAATATAGTTGAAAAACAATTGCAAAAATCCTTGCGCCAACTACTTATCCAAATTTGAATTCAAAAATCCAGCAAGAACCGACAGGAGTCAAACGAACAATTACATAGTCACGTTTGCCAGCATTGTATAAATAAAAAATAACAGATATAACCTAACCCAACTTTGGTGATCTGTCTAAAATTCAAATTAGTGAATTTTTTGAAAAATATTAGTTTTTTCCGCTAAAAAGTGCTAAAAACAAGTAAATAAAGATATTTGTAGTGTTTTGATAATAATAAGGATGAATTGTGTATGTTTTAATAACATAACAGAAATTTGAGTTGTCAAATAGTGAACAAAATAGGGCTGTATCTCCGAAACTACTTGAGAGCGCCACGTTTTGGTTTCGGATTTGTGTTCAGGAGACCAAAATACGTAGGATCCAATTTTTTTTTTTTTTAAATCGCATGATCTTTAAGAACGAAGTATTACCGAAGAAGTAAACAGAAGAAAGTGGAGGAATATATTTAGAATAATATTTATAATTTTTTTTATTATTGTAAATTTTTTTTAAGACCTTTTGAACCCAGCCCAGTGAGAAAGAGTTCCCAGGTGAGAAATGTGATCCACCCAGTAATATCCCATAGGATTTTACATTTCAATATATATATATGCTCATGCGTCCTCTGATTGCCTCATTCGGGTTCCTGCTCATAAAAGTACCCAGCTTAAGTAAAGATTAAACAGAACAGTGCATATGGGTTAAGAGGTATTAAATTGCAGTTACTCATCCTCTAGAAGTTAAACTAGCACCAAAGCTACTGTTCTCACAGGAGTAAATCAAAACAAAACTATCCAAGATATCAGATAGGTGATAATTCACAAAGAACAAATTAAAAATACTAAAAACAACAAAAGTACATTTATATCTGAAATTGTGAAGGTCCTTACTGTGGCTATATGTATAATATTAAGGATCATTGTGAACTGGAAACTTTCCAAAAATAAGAAAATTACCTGGAATTATTTTATTAAAGAGTTAGTTGAATACGGTCCACTAATTCTAATAGAGTTCTTAATTGGCACTCATTGCTTTTATTGGATTGGCATTGCAATTAAATATATGTTATAACATACCTTTTCTGGTACAGTACTGACTAAACTAATTGCAAGTCCCATTCTTTCTGCTCTTCCTACACGACCAATTCGATGAACATAGTTTGATTTTTCATCTGGTAGAGTCACATTGATCACTAAAAAATAAATTATAAATATCGATAACTGATACACTTTAGTATGGAAAAATATTGTTATTTAAATTTATTTCTTTAAGAGCGGAGGTACACTTTCTGTAGCATATGCCTTTCCAATGTAATCGTAGAAACAAAATCCCAGAAAAACGGGACAATATTTTTGAAAAATTCAAACGGTCAGTTAAAATTTAGGTCACTACGGATGTAGGAAGGTTATTAAGAATCCTGAAAATATTTAGTTTTTGAAAATATTAGCATATGAAAATTAATGAAAATTGATAGTTCGTAAAAAACACCCAACAGAATATTTTTATACAATCTCAGGGACTTTCCGAGCTTAAGAACAGGTTAAGAAATCATTTAAAAAAAATTTGATTCAAAAATATTCAGTAGTTTTTTCAGGATTTTGATTATAAAAATGGTATTTTTGAAGCGCTAACAGCTATCCTATGATATTTGCTTTCTTACTCGCACAATATAGCCGTCGACGTCGTTTAAAATAAACAGTTTGTACGGACTCAGGACCAACGATGGACAAACGAATGCAAGAAAAAATTCAAAAAATGGTGTGCCAACTTCACAATATCACGATTTTTTTTTTAAATTTATATAATTCATAATTAACCGATGGGTGGACAAACAAAACTAATTGGTAGACAAACAAAAACAACGATCTATGCGATTGAATTTATTTTTGCAATTTGTGGGTGCCAGAGTAAAAAGTTTATTGACCGAAAAATTTGAAACGAAAGGTGAACAAACGAAAATACTTAGTGGACAATAACGACCAATCGATGGATAAAAGAATGCACACAATATCATTCCGAAATTCACAAAAGTCTGTGACAACTTCACTGACTTCTAATGTGATCATTTTCTTATTTTAGAAATGAAGTTTTTCAAAATTTTTGTTAACTTAGATAAAGAAGAGTATTTTATTTAAAACTTACTAAATGGTAAACCACCAATATCAAGCCCTCTAGCGGCTACATCCGTACATATCAAAAATTTGACTTGTTGCTGTTTAAACATCTCCAAATTAGCCTTTCTCTCAAAAGGTTTTCTATCACCATGCAAACACACGCAAGAATAATGATTCCTGTCAATTTGCTTCATATATTTTTCCAAATTGTCACAATCCACCTTTGTACGACAGAAAATTATTGCCCTATCCATTTGATGTTTGTCAATTGATTTAATACAATATTCACCTAAAATTTTTTAATCTTATAAATTATTAACAGTTACGAAATATTAGTGCTACCTTTTAATAACTTGACAGCTTCACTTAAAGTTTCTGGACTGTTATTTCCAGGTCTGACATTATCATTGGCATGGACACCATCAGTGTTGATGTGCCTTCTTAAATTATGCCAACTTTTATCATTCTGAGGGTCAATTTTAACCACTACGTGATGGACAGTTTCTGGTACTGCATCTTCACCTTTTAAATCCACCCAAGTCGGAAAATACATCAATTTTTCCTACAAAGTTTCTTAATTTATATCATATGAGTACTAAAAATGTTTAACTTACAGCCATTTTTTTAACTTCAAACGCATGTAAAGTGGCACTGCAAACTATCATTTGTAATCTTTTACCATCAGATGTAATTTTTGGCATCTGTTTGTGTAATCTTTCAATCAAATCTGTATAGCCTTGCTTTAATAAACCATCTGCTTCATCGAGAATGAAAAATCTGCAGTTGGCCAAAGATAAGTAACCTAAATACAACATTAAATTAGTATTTTTACTTTCTTCAATTCTATTAAACTTACCCCCTTGAATAAGATCTTCGAGTCTTCCAGGTGTACCAACTATAATGTCAGCTCCAACATTTTGAAGATGTGAAATTTGAGTTTTGACATTTATCCCACCTATAACAAGAAGTTCCCTAACAACAGGATCCTCCAAATACTTCTTGAATTTTTTTATTTGTTCACTAGTTTGTTCTGCTAATTCTCTGGAAGGCTAAAAGTTTTTTTTTAACTCAAAAAGTTTTAAATAATATTTCTCATACCTCAATAATAATTGCTTGTGGAGCATTATTCAATATTTTAGTGGATTGACCACCTGCTTCATTTTGTCCATTTGTATTTGTTATTACTTCATTACCAGTTGCGGATATAACAGCTTTATATCCTGTAGGTAGTGAATGTTTAAGTGCCTTGTTTCCAAAGTTAAATTCCATTTCTGCATTCTAAAAAAAAATCAATCTTATAAATTATATTACAAGCTAGATATTTTCTTCAATTTACTTTTAAAACAACTGCTGGAAATATTCCATTATTTAAAATATTTTTATCTGCTCGAAAAGCTACACCTAAATCAACACCATTTTTTAAAAATTTTATTTCACCACTATCACAGTCTATCAAACAAGTGACAACGTCACTTTTTCCAAATGGTTCACCGTAATTATCAAATTGCTTGTTATTAGACTTTTTTCCAGTTCCTCCAAAACCAAATCCCAATCTTAAAAAAAAATCGCATATTAGAAATTTAAAAAAACATTGAAGATTTTAAATCACCTACTTATCCGTGCCAAGATCTAAATTTGCATGTAAAGTAGACCAACCTACTCTACACAATCCTTCATCAGTGACAGTAGCTTCAAATCCCCATTTTCCTGATTTTACTCCCCTTGTACATCTCACACCATGCCACTCTTTTTGTTCTCTAGATTGTACTCGTCTACCATCAGGAGCTACAGCTATGGCATTTCCTCTATCCAAGGTTGACATTGTCCAAGGATGAGCTTTCAAGAAATATAATATTACTACTAGAAGTTATATATAATATTTATAATGTATATGTATTGTTTGTTGTTAATATGATAATATTTCATAATTAAAACCTTAATTTTTTACACATACTCTGACTATAAAAAATTAAATATTAACAATATACCTTTCCGTGAAATATGAAGGCAGCAAACTGGGATTTAACTTAAAAACTTACATGTACTTTCCTTGGCTGCTTTAGCTGACTTTCCTGACTCTATATCCTTTAAAGTTTCCCATACTATCTGGATAACTGGTAAGCAAAACGCTGCTGTTTTACCACTACCAGTTTCAGCTGCCATTAGAACATCTCCTCCACCAAGTACAAGAGGTACACCTTCTGCTTGGATATCTGTAGGCAAACTTAAAGCATCTATTGTTTGAAATCAAAGTAAAATATATGCCTTTGCCTGAGATGCATTTCCCTACCATTTAATTACTAATTACTTTTCAAAAACGAATTAACAATTACAAATTTTACTTAAGAATTGAGTAATTTTAATTGTAATTAATTCCTTGGTCTATTCAAGTGAAAATCGTGAAGTATCTGTAATTTGTATTTAAATACTCTGTTTTTTTTTAAAATTCAATTACAATTACTCTTTCAATTAAAATTCCTTTTCCAGATGTATATCTATTCTTCTTAGAAAAAACATCAAAATTCCTGCATAAACCTGCATTTGACTGATCTAAGCTTGTCGTATACAGTGTGAGTTACCACTATTCCTTGACTCTCTTGTCCCTAAACGGTACAAGATAAAGATATCAACTTAATTTTTTAGTAACGTATGTAAATTGTTAAGTACTATTTTTTTTATTTATTTGTAATTACCAGAAAATTGTAATTTTAAGTTGTTTTTTAAATGGAACAACCTCAACCTACCCTATATATTTTTGTGTGTTCTAATTCCTCTCGTGCTAGACATGAGGTCTAAAATAAACATTTACAGAGCTACAGGGTGTTAAAAATCAACTTTTTTCAACTTTAGGTCCTTTTTGTCAAAACTACTGAATATTGATAAAAATGGCTTACATGTTCCTATCTTATCTTTTTAAGGGCTATTTGATGGCAAAATTAATACAAGGTCGTCAAAAAATCAGAAAATTTTTGAATATATTTTATTAATTTTCTTTAGTAACATCGAATAGGCCTTAATAAGTTAGGATAGATATATCTAGGTGTTTTGCCATATATTCAGTAGTTTTGGCAAAAAAAGACCCAAAGTAGTAAATAGAAAATATGAATACAAATGAGCAATTCCGGTCACGTGCCACATCTGGTGTGACGGGTAACGAATTCAATAGGGTCATCCTGGTACACTAATATTATACATATTCTGATTAGAATTCATAGAGGTATGCATCATGTTGGTTCGTGTTAAAAGAATAAATAATTTAATATTTACTGAATACAAGTTTGTTTTTTTATTAATATATTTTTTCAATATATTTGTCAAGTTGATAGGGAAATAGGAACTCAAATGTACAATTCCGGTCACATGTCACATCAGGCCACGTGTGCAGGTCATTGTTACGTTTTCTACACGAGTAATTAATTTTTTTATCAAGTTTTGTACTTGTTTAATAATAGGGTCGTTCAGTGAAATTTCATCAACCACGTTTTTTTTACATTTTTATGACATATACATATACCACACAAAAAATTACAGCTTAATTGAACAAAAATAAAAAAAAATTTACGCAGCTTTAAATATTAAAACCTTTAACGCCCCTTTCACATTATACGATTTGGCTCGTCGGATTAAAAAAGGTACGATTTTATATCGTGTGCATTGTGGTTTCACATTATACGATTTTTTGCCGTACGATTTTTTTGCCGTACGATTTTTTGCCGTTAGTTGATTTGTGGGAAAATGAGCTAAAATTAAATTTTTCTTGTTTAAATATTAAGTATCTAAAGTTTTGTCCCACAATACAGGCTTTGCTTCAACAAGCTAAATTAAAATTTCATCACATCACATCATTTTAAACAATAACAAACCAAAAATATCAAAAAGCAATAAAGCAAATCGATAAGAAGTAGTATATATAAATTCCAAAGTAGCTACCGGACGACTAAAAAACGTATACTGTGAAAGCGCTCATTTGGTTATGTGTACCACTGAGACAGAAGGGCGATAAATAAACGTACAATTCCAGTGGCACTGGACAGCTGTCAACACGATTAAAAATCGTGCCGGGTTGAAATCGTGTAATTTGAATGGAGCCATGCTCTTCTTCAATCGACTGAAAATATTTTAACGTACGATTTTTAATCGGACGAGCCAAATCGTATAATGTGAAAGGAGCGATAGCCTCGGAAATTTAACGCTGTGACGTCATATCATCTCTTTAGTCGAGACAGGCTACGCGCTACGTGTACGTTTGTAGGTAATAACATTTATTATCAGTTGCAGTTGCATTGCAAAATAAATTAGTGCCTTTGTAATTTAGTGTCATTTTTTTGAGTAGTTTTTGAAATCTATGTAATATAAAAAATGGGTGACGTTATTATGGTAATGGACTATTTTAATACAAATCAAAGTGGCTATTTTTTAAAAATACCCGTTATAACAGAAAATCGTCGGTAGAAAAAAAACTTGTCATTTGTTTTGGACCGTTTTTTGCAAATATATTTGAAAATATAATTTCTTTTTAATGTTAAAAAAGACAATTTGACCGACGATTTTCTGTTATACCGGGTAATTTTTAAAAATAGTCACTTTTCGCTAAGTTCAACCTCTTATATCTTTCTTTATGTACGATAACCATCGAGCCAACTTTTTGACTTACCCTGTAGAAACGTATTTTTTAATACTCCTTAACAAACAGATTATAATCATAAAGTTTAGTTTATTTTCAATTATCATTAATAAAAATATACAATATTTTACATCGTTCAAATTGTCTCTTTTATTTTAAACACAACTCACCCTGTATAGTTGCTGGTTGATTTAAAAAGTATTGCTATTATACTTACAAACTCTTATACATGTACTCTAATCAAAATATGTTGCTAATTGATCATTAATTTACACATATGCGAGTCATTGCAATTTTTTAAAACCTTAAAATTATGAAAAAACGATGTTTTAACACCCTGCATCTCAGTAATTTATCATTATTTTTTGTTGGTGCCATGGAAGCTTTTACTTAAGACATCGAGATCTTCAACATATGCAAAATTCAGCAAATTTGGCCGAAAGCCATTTGCCATTTAAAAAGTTAAAAAGTGCGGGGTCCTTTGTTTTAATTTTGTCAAAATCGTAAAACATTATCTATCAATTTCAAAACGAATTGGACAATTGGCATGATTCGGCACTACCTAACAATTTCGATAAAAAAGATAATAAAACAAATCTGATATTACCTGAATCAATTTTGATTAAAAATTGTTTTCATAATTCTCAAATCCAAAGTGTATTAAATATCAATTTTGTCCAAAAAACGATTTCTGTTTGATTTAGAACAATTAAATAGCATCTCAGGACAGGAGAAATAAATGACTTCTTGATAACTTCAAAGCTGTCAGAAGTTTATGCAGTCTGTTTCTTATTATTTAAACGATTAGAAAGAAATTTGAGAGACTATGGCGCATTTGACAAAAAGAAAACTAGACAATGTGTTGTGACTGGAGGTATGACGAACCAAATAGATGTTTTGGGTAAGCAAACAGTATCTTATAACGATTAGAAAGTATCAAAACTATTTGATTTAATTTCAGGATTTGTGACTTATAAAATATTTCTAATCAAGATTGTTCTCTAAGAGAAATCAGCCACGAACTAGGGATTACCATAAAATCTGTTAGAAAAATTTTGAAAAACAAGAAATACAAAGTTGTAAAAATCTGGAAGTTGAAGATATTTCTAAAAAAATAATGTGGAGTGACGAATCATCAAGATTCACCACCAATGCTTGGTTTAACAGGAACATCCATTATCGGTGGAATAACACAAATGAACATTTACATAGAGAAACCAATTTTCAGGAAAGGTTCGGAATAAATGTTTGGTTGGGAATTTTGGGAACAAACATTCTAGGTCCTTTCTTTTATGATGAGAATTTAAATGAACAAATGTATTAACATTTTTTATCAAATGAGTTTAACAGTTATTTAGATGAATTGACACTGAACATACGGCGAAAAATAGAATATTTTCAACAAGACGGTGCACCTCCCCATAACTCAGCAATAGTAAGGGAACATTTGGATGCAATATTCCCAAGAAAATGGATTGGAAATAATGGACTGATTTCCTGACCAGCTCGATCTCCAGACCTTAGTCCTTTAGATTTTTTTGCCTGAGGATACTTAAAGGATAAAGTTTTTTTGACACCGACTACAGATATCGACCATCTCAGAGAAAAAAGAAGGGATGCATGTAATAGCATTACACCCACCATATTAGAAAATTGCCATAAAAATTGTATAGGCAGACGTGTTGTCGTTAAGTTTATATTTTGTAATATAGATCGAGGTAGCAATATCTCACAAAAAAATAATGTCACAAGAAAAATAAATAAAAATAATAATAATAATGTTGTCACATAGATGTTAAATTTGTTATACAAAAAATAATAAATTATAAAAAAGCAACTACTAATTTAGTCTCGTCGACGACTCAAACACAGAATTTCACAATGTATATGCATTCAACAAAGAGGTCATCACCTCGAGCATTTATTATAATATGTCATTTATTTATTTTCTTTATTCGTTTCATTCGCTAACATCAATTCGTTATAAAATAAATACTTATTCTGCTTGCTTAATTTCTACTACTTTGTTTTTTTTATTTCAATGATTTCACATTTTTTATCGAGGTTGTAATGTCGAATTATGCTTGTTTTAATGAAATCAAAACGAATTTACAAAAGAACTACGACAGGACCGTAATTACAAAATATTGTCACTGATGATGTTAGTTATTTAGATAAAACGTCATTAAAATGACAAGTATGATACATCCTCCAATGTGGATTTTAATATTTTATCAATATTTGATATAAAAAAGACACGAAACGTCGTATCGAAGATTTATTAGTGCACTTGTATAGAAAATTTTAGATACAATAAAATTTTCCTTTTCCATTTTTTGATATTTTTTTAAATAAAAATTCTATACGCAAAAAACCAAATATCCCATTTTTAGTTTTCCCTGTAAAACTCGAGAAGGTCTAGAGACTCAGTAGATTTTTTTGAGCAATGTAATGTTCTCTAAAATAGTTTTTGCCCATTTAATCATCTTCGTATCTCTTATGGTTTAGAATATAGCAATGTTAGCACATGATAAAAGAAACAGCCTGTATATTTAAAATGATTAAAATCACCTGTAAACATATGCAATTTTAAGCGCCGATTTAAAAAAATTAAGAGATTATTCTTAACTATGTCAAATGCCTTGGAGAAGTCCATATAAAACGCATTTACTTGAAAGCATCTCCCTTTGAAACTGGTATAGTGAATACATTGATTTCTGCTGACTTACAAATTCATATTGTTCCTCAAACGTTTTAGAAATAACATTCAAAATACTGATAATTCTGTAGTTCTAAATATTTGACCATTGGCCACTTTTAAAAGTGGGGAAACAAAATTTATCTCCTATTAAAATAAATATGAGAAGAGTCAACTTACGTCCAATCCAGTTCTTCTAAAGCTTTTGCTATTTCTGGTAGTACACCAAATTCTAAAAGGAACAAAAAGTATGTAAAGTTAATTCAAACATATAAATTATAATTTACCTTCAAAAGCAGTCATTTTTCCAAATCTTTGATAATTTTATTACACCGGTTGTTTTTGATTCACTTTACTTTTGTCAGTGTGACAATTGACAATGACAATAGTCATTTGTCATTTAATAAATTAGCTGCCTTTTATTTTTTACGCCTACAGCCAGGAGTGTGTTCCAAAACTTGCCCGTTGGTTGGGGTCAAATAATAAATTGACAGTAAAATATAACGATAAAAAGCAAAAAAAAGATATCCGTGTGCGGGATTCGATACCCGGACCTATCGCACCACTGACCAGCACTGTTCCACGCTACTACTGAGTTCATACTTATTTTTGTTCAAACTTATTATTTATGCGAATCACGTGTCACGTTTGGATGATACAAAATATTTTTTCTGCAATGAGACACTCGTCTTAAATATACCATAGATAGATAGGGATAAAATATAGTTTTAAATTCAAATCTGAAAAATCTACTGAATTTTACAGCGGACGTAAATATTAATATTTTGCGCTCATTTTTTTTATCGTTTTTTAATAAAAACATGTCTACTAATTTAGTAGGAAATTTACTAAAAACGGTAACCCTATAAAATATGTGTGAATACAGCGCAGCAGCGTTTAAGGGGCCAAGCGTCCATGGCTACTGACGTCACACGGTCTAGTCTCGCGCACAGGTACGTTTTCCAGCCTCTCGCCGATCCTTATGATTTTAAAATGCGTACAGCGGGCGTAAATATTAATATTTTGCGCTCAAATCTTTTTTGATCGTTTTTAAATAACAAAATCTCTCGATTTCAGTTAAAAAACAAAAATGTCGAACCTGCCTATTATCTTGCCACTGAAAATATTAGTTTATACACGGATATAAGAGTACAATGAATAATCAATCCATTAAGAACCTTCAGAATATCGGACGACAAAGTCGCAATAAATCATTGGCTGAAGCAAGAAACATTCCAGACGAGTGCAAGGGATATTTCTGTTCACAAGCTGGAGCAGTATCCTGGCAAGAACAAGCAGTGGGACATTTTAATACCTAATACAACAAAGAATTTAGCCAATGTACGTTTTGATTTGTATTAAATCTTCCTGAGAGAAAAATTCCTAGGTTAGATAGCCTTTTTAGATAAACATACACATATGGGACAATACGCAGGTAATATTACACGTTACCACTGGTAACGTAAACCATCATACAATTACCAACTTTATTCTACATTTACTATTGTATTAATGATATTATTGTTCATCCATTTGGTTTCCTTTTTTTCCGTCCTCAACCCAATATTGTTTTATTTTTTATCATTTCTGTAAGCTTGAAATAAGATTTGTAATTTTTTCTTCTACTTCAATTCGCACATCTTCACTCGTTATCCTTCTTAACCGACTCACAACAAAGTCTCCAAAAATTTGTATATCATCAGCTTCTTTCTCTTTTGTCATACTTTGTATCTTTACCTCTAATGCGTCTGCAATATTATTCATTGCATTACTAGCAGCTCTAAGTAATGGTTCATCCTCATTTTGCTTCTTCTTTGAGGAAGTACACGAGACAAATGAGATTCATTTTGTGGAGTATTATTTGCTTCAGTCGAATTAACATTTTTTATTTCGATAATAATATTTTTACTACAATTTTCGTCTATGGTAGTATAAAACTGACTACACTGTTCATCCTATAATACAAGATATTAAGTCAATTCAAAAACGCTTTATTTGTGGAAATGAATTTAAGTAACTTTAGAACGTTTTATTATTAATTTAGAAAATTTTAGACCATTTCAGATTATTTTGGACAATACAATTGATCAATTTGAGTTTGACTAACTTCAGACTGTCTTAGAAAATTTGTAGAAGATGATTTTTTACAATTTTAGATTGTTTTGAACAATTCTCTGATCCATTTTAGGTAACTTTGGACTGTTTTATTATTATTTTAGACCATTTTGGACAATATTAGACCATTTTAGATTATTTTGAATAATTTAAGTAACTTTGGACCGTTTTATTATTAATTTAGACAATTTTGGACAAATTAAGATTATTTTGAGTATTGATAATTCACTCGAAAATGCAAAGGCATGTGTTCAGTGGATCAGACATTTTTTAACCTTCATATTTTGCTTGTGTGTCCACGCAGTATTATTTGTTCGACTAGAGGTGGCCGGCCGACTTTGAGTGATAAGAAATTTAAACGAGATGTAATCATCAATTTTATATGGGAGATTTTATATGGTATTATCTAGTAAATTTATCAGGCCCGATACAGGAGTCTTTTATTTATTTATTTCGGATTGACTTCTTCGTATAGAGTTTACGAATGCATATATTCAGTACGCTCATACGGCTCACTACATGAAAGAACAATTTTAAAAACTGAAATCCGAATCCAAGTAAAAATAAAATTTATAAATAATAAAAAATAAATCATGACCATAAGCATTAAAATAGTTTCTCTTTTTTCTTCTAGGCCCACGTGTTGCACGTGTTTTAAAAGTTTATGGAATTGTAGATAGGCAAATAAAACTATAATAGTTCTTGTCTATTTTTCAAGATGGTTTAAAATACGGGTTTCATGATATCGTTACCAATATTTATATAATAAAATTTCACCGCCAATATTGGTAGACAATTTTTTGGTTTTATGTAAATGCGCCTTTCAGGCCTTGGCGCCGTCGTGCGCCGCACGACCTTGCCCATATGTAAACGAAAGATTTACAACTATTAACTAAGTAAAACAAAGTTGTCTATCTGGCACAACTTGGGACTACAAAATAACCGTCGATTTTATTTTTAAGTTTAATCAGGGACAGCAATAAATGAACACATTTTCAATAATTAGGAATAGTAGATATATTTTTCATCAAACATTTTATAAAATATAGTATCATACATAATAGGACTAGGTACAAATTTTTTCAAAAAAATCATACCAAGTAAAGAATAAAATAAATACAAAATAATACATTAACAATAAGCTAGACTTTAATCTACTATTTTACAATATAAAATTATTTAAATTTCGAGAAAGTTAATGGTCGAATAAATAATTTAAAACAAGAATCGCCCAAAAATTGAATGCGAAGAAATGGCAATATTAAATAAGTCTTTTTTGTAGGCTAGATCAAAGATATTGGAATATTTTTAAGTATGGTTGCTTTAATTGCCTTCAAAAAATATTTACAGAATGTCGCATTTAATGTTTATTTCTTATTTTAAATAGAACAGGTTCAAGTTCATATGGCGCGCCGTTTTGGTATTTAATAACATCGTTTAAAAATCAAGAAAAAAAAATCTTTCCTTCAAAAATTTTAATTCCGTAATTATTCTGTTAATGAATTAAAATTATGTATTTCATAATTTTAATACACGCATTTCCATTATGAGAAACATAATAGAAATTCAAGAATTAAAATTATTAAAAACATAATAGAAATTCAAGAATTAAAATTATGAAATACATAATAGAAATTCAGGAATTAAAATTATGAAATACATAACAGAAAAGCAATTTCCATTAAGTATTTCGTAATTTTAATTCTTGAATTTCTATTATATTTTTCATAATTTTAATTCCTGAATTTCTATTTGTTTTTCATAATTTTAATTCTTGAATTTCTATTATGTATTTCATAATTTTAATACACGTATTTCCATTATGAAAAACATAATAGAAATTGCCGATTTAAAATTATGAAAAATATAATAGTAATTCAAGAATTAAAATTATGAAATACATAATAGAAATTCAATTGCCATTAAATATTAAGAGTTACCTACACTTATGAATTTCTATTATGTATTTCATAATTTTAATTCTTGAATTTCTCTTATTTTTTTCATAATAGAAATACGTGTAATTATGAAATACATAATTTTAATTCTTTAACAGAATAATTACGGAATTAAAATTTTTGAAGGAAAGATTATTTTTTTTCTTGCTTTTTAAACGATGTTAATAAATACCAAAACTACACGCCATAATTTCAACTGTTAGCAGCAAAGTTTCATAATAAAAATATTTAATGTGAATTATATTCTCACAAGAATGACCAATATGTACCTTTATTAGAAATAATCAATGTTTTCATGATATTATTTCAATAAAATGTACAAAAATATATAAAACGTTCCAAAATAGCCAAAAAATATTGTAAATGCTTTGTATATACCAAATTTTTTTTCAATAAATATCATTGTTATAATACTGTTTTCAAAATTTCCCGGCTCAACCTAGTAAAAAATCTGTAAATATTTTTAGTTTCCTTTGAAGCTACTGTTTCCTTTCTTTGATTTGCTTTATACATTCGTATTTTGAAGGTACCAGATCATTATAAATAAATTAAGTATACATGTCACTTTATTAATCCCATTAATTTCCTATATAAAAATAGGCCCTTCAAAGAAGTTGTGTCAAATAAAAACGATCTAGTATCTTTAATACTTTCTGTTCATATTTAATTTAAGTAAAGTAATGACGGTTTGAAACCTATATTTCTATGATTTTTTTTTAATGTAACGTTATTTTTCCATGTTAAATGCTAGTCACTCTTAGTTACTGACAATTTTTAAAACTAAACTAATTTTCGAACCTTAAATTACTTGTCTGTATCACTAATTTTCTCCCAATCCCCGTCCAAACTGCTGCTGCTACTAGGAATGCTTCCTAAGCTTGTAGCTGAATCATTTTTATTTAGATTGTTGGGTTCTGAGCTTTCCGGTTCTTTTGATTTTTGTTTAGATTCTGGATTTTCTCTTTTAGGTGATCCTTGCTTGAAAATCACTTTTTCTCCTACAGGCGATTTAGGTTTTTGGTTTACAACTTTTCTTTCAAGTTCGTATTGCTCCAAAAGTTTTATCTGTTCTTCTTCTGTTAGTTCTATGTCTGCTGCGAAATCTTCTTGTTCCCATTTTAGATTATCTTCTGTCATTAATTTTTCTTTTTGTTCTCTCTTTTCCATAGCCTCTTCCCTTGCAAGATCATCTTCTAATAAGGCTTTTTTAAATAGGTACCTGATTAATTAAAGTATTAATATGATTTAAACAATAAACATAATGTGACATACCTTTTCCAAAATAAATGATGTTCTACAACATCAGGTACTAATTTTGCATATTGGGTTTTTAGAATCTCAGAACTATTAACGTGTTTAGCTATTCTTTCATCGCTTAATTGGTCGTCAATTATTTCTAACCAACACTGGTACTGTTTTAAAAGACTTTCATCTGGATCATCCAAAAAGGTATTTGGATTCTTCTGAAGCTCATATAGTCCTTTCTGAAATAAATAAGAGATATTTTTCAAAAAACAATTGATTAATATTTTAAAAATATGTACACTACCTGAAATTTATTTAGCGTTACTGTTTCTGAGTTTTCTACTATCAAAACTTCTGTATCGGAATCATCTGGACTTGGATTTAGTACAGTATTCATTTGACCTAAAATATATCTTTTAGCTAATTTATTATTATTATTACTTCAATTTTAATTTACCAAGAAATGAACTGAAGCTTCTTTTCATGCTACTAGCAGTTGATGATGGAGAATCCAACTGAAAAAGGTAATAAATCTTTTTTAAGTTGAGCAATATACTGGACATCAAAAAATATAATTTAAGTTATTATTGAATGTAATCTTAGTGAAAATAATCTGATGATAATTAATCCAATGATGAATCTCCAGTAATAGAATAAGCAGGTTCGACATTTTTCTTTTTTTTATTTTAACTTAAATCGAGAGGGTTTGTTATTTAAAGACGATCAAAAAAAAATTGAGCGCAAAATATTAATATTTACGTCCGCTGTAAGCATTTTAAAATCAAGGATCGGCGTGAGCCATGAACGCTTCACCCCTTGCCCGCTGTTGCGCTGTATTCACGATACAAACACATTTTACGGGGTTGCCGTTTTTAGTAAATTTCCTACTAGATTAGTAGATTTTAATTTTTTTTTTGCAATTTGTGGGTGCCGAGAGCAAAATTTGCAAAAAAAAGTTTTTAGGCCACCATTTTGAAACGAGGGGTGGACAAACGAAAATCATTAGTGGACAATAATGGACAAACGAATGCACACAAAATCTTTGGGAAATTCGCAAAGTGGGTGCCAACTTCACTGACCTATAATGTTAAAATATGATAAATGTTAAGGTGCTACAATAAGGTTAAAATACATCTACAATACTACGATATAGGTTCAACTAACAATAATAAGATATTTGACTAGATCTTTTTTATGTTTTTAAATTTAATAAGGGATATGCCAGTAATCTCGTAAATTATTTTGATTAATTATTCTAAATTTATGTTCAATTGGGGAGTGCATGCCATAATTAGTACTGTGGAATTATAAATTCGAATTTCTTAGATTTATAGTTGGTATATGAAACAAAATACTTTCGAGAAGATCTGAGCAAATGATATTCCCATGTAATAATTTAAATACAAAATATAAATCAGCTCTTAGTTTGCAGTGAACAAAGATCTAATTTAGTTAAAATCAAATCATAGTTGTGGTCAGCTATTGGCAACTTCTGTTTGTATGTACAATACCTAAAAAATTTATTTTGCACTTTCGCTAACTAGCCAATGATTGGTATTGTGGTGACCACATAATAGATGCATATTCTAAATGGGTTACTACTAGAAATATAAAGTCTTTAATGTGTCTATAGAGAATTCTGAGCAGTTTCTCAGAATTAAACACAGGCATTGAGAAGACTTAATAGCAATTTTATTTGTATGTTCAATAACTTTTAACTGTTCATCCATAATGATTCCTAAATCTTTGATTTGATTGAAGTAACCTGAGGTAGTAACTGGTCTTTAATGTGATATCTGGAGTATAATTTTTTACTTCCTTTGAAAAACCAAATTGAACTGCATTATATTTGATGTAGTATTTTTTTGGTAATAATATCAATTTTTCAAAATAGTCAAAATAGTAAATATTTACCAGTGTGGGTTTAAAAATCAATGGAGTGCTTGCGAGCACTTTTAAAGAGAACTAAGCCCTTTGGTTAAAGTATTTTAAGCACAAAGCACAGAATTTAAAAAGTGGGCGTAAGCACTGTGCTCTCGTGCACAAAAGTGTTTAGTGAAGCACAAAACACAGAGCTTGGGGACAGCTGTGGTATATTCGAGGTAACCCATAAATAAAATTAATTAGTTATTAATTTGTTTACACTTACACTCAGTGTTTTTTCCAGTACAGCTCCTGTGGAAGAGACAACATTAGTTGCTTCATTTTTTACAGCTGAACCAAATTCCTCCAAATCCTTTTTGACAAATTCCAAGACTTCAGTACTCTAAACAATTATCAACTATTAAATACCTTTAGGTAGACAAAACAAATATGTGGCATTTGTAAGTAAAAAAAATCAAAGAATAGTAAACATATGCTTTAAGGGCAGATTTATGAAGTCTCTTATCTCCAGACAAATTAAAATTATAAGTATAAACAGAATAAAAAAATAATAATTCTTATAAACTATTCTTTATTTTCAGGATAATTTTTATTGCTTTATTTTTACCTGCTGATTTTTAGGCTGATAAGTTTAAAGAATATAAATGTAATACAACATATTAACATATTTTTTTAAAAATATTGAGGTACATAATACCTACCAAGAACATTACTTTAACAAAAGGTCTATTAAATTACCTTATTTTTTGCAGCACTTAACCAGCTACCAAACCAATTGTTATCAACTCTAAAAATGATAAATATTTAGGAATCAAAATATAAACACATATACAAATGGCTGATAAAAAATCCGTCATCATATCAAAGGAATACTCACTTCTCTGCCATTCTTTTGAGTTAACTATATGACACGAATTACACAACGAATTTGGTAAAATTTAGTAACATTAGTTATGACTGACAACTCAGAAAAATTTGTTTTGTTTTTATATTAATAAATTAATCAAACTTCTTACTGCCATGACACAATACACATTTATTATGAAGTTAGTAACGAACGATTTTTCTGCTTCTTTTTATGTTGTCTTTACCACAGAATAGTCTATCTATCAGTGTTGCCAATGACAATTCAACAAAATAATTGACCCAAAATTCCCGATTTTACCCGCGTGAAATTCCGAAATATCCCCATTTTACCCACTTACAATTTGAAGTCTTTGTCAGAGGTTTCTCCCCTTCGCTTTCGATGGGTAGTCTTTTCGTTCGGGACTAATTACTAAAAAAATGTACTGTATGAAGACTAAAATTAGAAATTGGGTGATTCTATAATATATTAATGTATACAACAGATTACCAACACAAACAAGAGCTTAAACCTTAAATGGAGAATAAATTATAGTCTTCTTCTTTTTCCTTGTTGAAGCTATAGTTATTGACATCTGACGTGAATTATGTGGCAGTGTTGCCAAGTGAGTACAATGAAAACCAATTACTATTTTTATGTATATTTTGAGAAATAAGGTAGCTGTAGCGATAATTTTTGAGTTTAGTGGTAGTGGCCTCACTCCCACAAAATATCATAACAGTGAATAATTGACAGGAGATGAAGATGGAATGGAAGGAAATACCCGAATTTTACCCACAAGAATACCCACAATCGGGTAATTACCTGCAGATTGGCAACCCTGCTATCTATACACCAACGTGACGTGTTAACAGTGTTGCCAATCTGTGGGTAATTTTACCCGATTTTCGGGTATTTTTCTGCTTTGTGGGTATTCTTAAGGCTATTTCAAGTTTGTGGGTAAAATTTGGATATTTCCTTCCATCTTCATCTTATGTCAATTATTCGCTGTTTTGATGTTTTGTCGGCGTGAGGCCACTTCCACTAAACTTAAAAATTACCGCTACAGCTATCTTATTTCTCAAAAAATACATAAAAAGGTATAGATTGTCCAACTACTAAAACCGACACCTACTACAAAGTCCCCACGAAAATTATCTCCCTTCCAGTTTCCTACATTGCCGAACTACTGTGAACAGTGGCGGCGTCAATTTTGATCTGCTTCCTGTATTGTTTATTTTGGCGCCAAATTTAAAATATCTGAATATTTTAAGACGTATATAAGCGTTAAAATGAATATATCTAACTTTAAACAAAGAAGTTGATTTAAACAGATTAATACGTTTAAACATGGGAGTTATTTTAAATAGAGGATAATTAAAATTTAAGGTTTTTTGCTCATTTTAGCAAAAAGAAATATTGGAAATATATCTAATGTTTTCTAACAATATTAGGAATTCCAAGTTTAGATTTGAAGTCAATTGAATATTTAACCCTTTTCTTGTGCCAAGTGACCGCCTACTTTCAAGCAATAAGAGGCAAATGATGATGAAGAATATTTAGTGCAATATGACACAAAACATGAGTAACAAGAAAATAGAAAATATCAAAATAGCACAACAATTTATATATTCCACAACACTCAAATTACAAAAAAATAATGCACGTTATCTGTCAATACAACACTTACTCTTTAGTAACAAATTAATAAAAAGTGAGCTGAATATTTTTTCGCCCACCTTATGTGGAAATGAATCGTATCAACCCTTAAAAATATGGCCGAAAGTATGTAATGTTTATTGTCCGTTTTGATGCAATAGAAGTCTTTATAAATGATAAAAATCTGTTAATTATAAGTAGCATTTTGTATTGAGGTAATTTGTGAAATTAATTCTTACTATACCTTTATAAAACATCATATTAATAAAAGATAAGGCGGATTTTTCTTTGATTATAGCATGAAATTCGCGCCAAAAAATTCAAATCGTTTGCGTCAACAAAACTTGGCAACAGCGGTGGGCACTCGAGAGAAGAGATGTGACATGTGGCTACTGTACCATAAATACGTGTACGTTTGTCAAATGAGATGTAATCTTCCATTAATTACAAATAATTATTGAAATAAACATTCTGATTTTTTAAATCTTGCGGTCTGGATGTAGAAATGGATATAGATTCAGAAAGTACTGCAACTTCATTAGAAGATAATACAGAAAATTTTTGTGATAATCCAACAAGAGACACCCTCGCAGAGGGTTTAATGGGTTTGATAAAACCCACAGTCGACCAATTAGATGAAAGAGTTCGTGCTACAAGGTTTGAATTTTTGTTTGTTTGGAATTCGAATTTTTATGTTTTAATATTTACAGAATTTCGCAATTAGAGCTTAAACAGTGTATAGAGAGCCTTAGTGAAGAATTGAAGTCAATTTCAGAATTGCAACAAAACACAGTTGATTTAGATATTTATGTTAAAAAATTGATAAATGCAAAGCAGCGAGTTACAGTCTTAAGCAATATTTTGCAAAATACCCAAGACAGACTAAACAAAGTGCATATGTCTATAGATAAAGAGACTGGGAAAAGAAAAGTGATTTTAGAAGATCTTGCTGATCAACAACCCTCAACATCTAGTTAACATGAACCTTTCGACTCCTCACTATGATTTGGGTGATTTTCCTAATGTATATGAACCACGAGAAGACACTTTTTTATTTTTAGATGCACTTGAAGCAGATGCAGAATATTTAAAACAATTGAATCCTAAAATTGTAGCTGAAATAGGTTCTGGTAGTGGAGTGGTTATTACTACTTTGCAACAGATTTTTTCTTCATCCTGTATTTACTTTGCTACTGATATAAATCCAGAATGCTGTTTAGCAACTAGGCATACTAGCGAGTTAAATAACATTGAGGTAGAATGTCTTAATATGAACTTACTAAATAATTTTAAACTGAACGTGTTTGATGTAATTCTATTTAATCCTCCTTATGTTGTTACTGATAAAAAAGAATTGAGTGGATTTGGAATTAATCGTTCGTGGGCTGGTGGTTGTAATGGCCGAGAAGTTACAGTAAAACTTGTTAAACATTTACCAAACTTACTTTCGCATAATGGGGTTTGTTACATAGTGTTATTGAAAGAAAATAAAATTGAAGATATTGTTAAAATAGCAAAAGACTTGAGAATTGGAAGTGAAATTGTTTTGCAGAGAAAAATTCCAGGAGAACATTTGTTTGTTTATAAGTTTTTTCCATTATTGGAAATTGTATAATTCCAAATAAAATTATGTAGGTATATATAGTTTGTTTTTTAGCACTTTCAATGCCCCGTGTCCATACCATTCAATATGCGAAAAGTGACTGTTCAGTTGTATTTGCATATAAATGAATATATTGTGGATATCCAAAAAAAAGAAAATCTTGCTGATTAACTGACTAATAGCTGTTGAGGGCTTTTGACTAATCAAGCAAGTTCGAATTAGTGATGAGGGTTATTAACTGATAACGAAGAAAAAATGTATTCACATGTGGTTACTGTGCACCAAGATCTTTCACCATAGTTGGCACACAAGAAGATATTTTGTCAATCTTATCACCAAAAAATACCTTATTCTTGAAAAAAAGGAGTGAGTGAAAATACACACATAGTTGCCAAGTGCTGAAATTCAATTTTATCCAATCGCAGCAGTTAAATTTCTGACAGCCATGTGACATAAGACATAACCAAAGAATACCTATCGTATTCTTTGACATAACTGTAATGTATTAGATATGGACCGGTGTCGTATTAAAAAAAAAAACATTAACAAAACAGAAAATGAAATGCTGGTCGATTACATTTCGCAACGACCACAGA
Source organism: Neocrepidodera transversa (assembly GCA_963243735.1). Lineage (NCBI taxonomy): Eukaryota > Metazoa > Arthropoda > Insecta > Coleoptera > Chrysomelidae > Neocrepidodera > Neocrepidodera transversa. The sequence goes on along the minus strand of OY725341.1, from coordinate 165,782 downwards.
TGTATTCGGGCAAATTTACCCCCACATTCACTGGGCTCAGCGCCATGCCTTTTGGTCTGAGCTGGCCACAATTTTAAATTGTATGCCTGAGGGAGCCAATAAAACCTGGGAAGCTTGGAGGAAAGTATTATGAACTCTTTCTATTTTAACCTCCTCCAGAGCTTCCTCCACATCGTCGATCATTCATGAGATTATTTCATATCAATAATTCATTAATATTGTCTTATATTAGTTAACTTCGCAGCAAAACTCGTAAAAATAAAGACACGAAATACAAACAAAATAAATCGGACAGACAGATTTAATAGTTAGGTTAATGTTTCAAATAAATTTCTACTCCCTACAAATTTCACTCGCTAATGACCAATAGAAATTTTATACTCCCTGGGAGAATAAAAGTCCCACATATTTCCATCAAAATATTTCAAGAATAGGGTTATTATACATTTCAGGGAGCCACGCCTATTTCTATTTTAATTTCTACTCCCTGATTTTCTAGAATAGGTGCACAGGACAAATAAAAAATAGGAGATTCCATTCTTTAAACATTATACTTTAAGCTGCCAAAGTTTAATTTTCCTTCGTTCAGTAAAATTTAAACGTAATTGGAACTGGTAAACCCGTGTTCAGTGAAACTGCGGCCTTAAATTCGGTTGTGAAAACGGCCCTTGGCTTACTGAAATTAATATGGTATAAAATTATGACGTTGCTGTTGACGTCATAAAACCTTCCCCTATTACTCGTCTCCACGCAATAATGGACCGGTTAGTGATTTTGAGTAACCGTATATAACACGATATGTCGCAAAAAAATCACTTTAATTAAGAGAAAACGAATGACATATGTCATCTGTCATCTATATTCGCGCCAGTTTTGACATCTGTTGCTGTTCAGTTTGTGGGTTATTCATATTCGTTATTCTTAAATTTTATTATTTAATGTTTAGTTTTTAGCGTTGTTTCGAAAACGTGTTTTATTAGTGAATGTTTACTTATTTCTTGTGTAATACATAAACAAAATGGGTTCAATTGACGTAACACAACATCAGAAATATAGGTAAGTAAAATGAAACACATTTGTTAAATATTCAGAATATAAATGTTCTAAATAAATTATATATTTTAACTGTTTAAATTTAAATTGTAAAAATATACATTTTTTCATAATTTAAAATTTAATTTGTTTTATTTATAGTCAAATTAAGTTTAATAAGGAAATGTACAAACCATATGATGCCATAGTTGTTAAAAATGAAAAGGACATAGAAATTGCAATGATAAATAACATATTTGACTTCAATGATGAAACGTTATTTGAAGTTAGAAAATTTATTTTTGCTAAAAAATTAAAAAGGCTTTTTAAAGAATGTGGAGAAGAATATGATGAAACTCATGAGGTATTTATAATATATTTGTTTTGATATAGATTTTATTTAATCCTAAGTCACTAATTTTCCATCTTACTGATGCCAAACATAGTCTTACTGCAAAAGTAGGAATCCTACTTTACATAATTTGATGGTGTTCTAAATAGTAACGGCCAACCAAAAATCACAAATATTGGTTCGCCTATGTTACTATCATGATTTAAAATCTAAAATATTTTAATTTGATTTATAGTTTTCATTTGTGAAAAAAGTACATATATTTACACCACAGTTTTTATTTTATAAAATTTTAAACAAACAAGTGATTAAGGATTAAATTTACTATTTTATTCTTTTATTAGGTGGTTCAAGATTTATCAAAATGTTACACTATAAGTGTGAAGAAAGTAATTAAAAAATGTGTAATAGCATTGCTCTGTACAGAAGAGAATACATACACTATTAGACACAGTAACATGAATATAACTGATTTTTATTCTTGTCGGTTTTCTGTAAAGGGTAGTCAGCTGTTTCCTGTTTTAAATAATATTGCAGAAAAATTACACGATACTCCCTCTACAACATTAAATACTCAAATTCTTAATGGTATAGAAAACACTCCTGTGAAAAATGGACATAACGCTATAGAAACCTCTTTTCAAAATGAATTTTCACCCCCAGCACAGAGAAATTCTGTTAAAAGAGATTTAAATAAATCTTTTGGTAATTCTCCAACTTCTGGAAATAAATCTATTTTGAATTACTCAATCATACAATCATCAGATGATGAAAATAAAAATGATAAAAAGTTAGTTATAAAACTTCAAGTTTCCAAAAGAAGAAATGGTTCAACTAATGAGAATATTCCCTCAAGTCCTCCCAAAATGAGAAAATCAAGTAGAAGTATATCTAGAAAATCCTATGCAGATTATATTTCTCCTTTAAAGAGTTCTCCAAGTAAAAGACGATTTAACAGAGAGTCTGATGATGACGATATTGATACCAGAGAGAATACAGTGACCAGAAGTTCTCCAAGAAAACAACTTAGATGTGCAGTAGGTTTACTCAAATAAATATTATTTAAATAAAAAAACTAATATAAATTGTTTTGTAGAATTCCACTTCCTCAAAAAGAGAAATAAAAAGGCCGACTAGGTATGATAATAATTTTGATGTCATGTTCAAAAGAACACTTAGAGGTACACCTGTTAGAAGAAGCCTAAGACTATCTAGTACTGATCTTGAAGATTCTCCTAAAAGTGTCAGAAATACCAGAAAATCTATAATATATGAAGATGAAGAAAAATTAAAAAAAGGGTACGATTAGTAATATTACCACAACTTATAATCTATGATAGCAGATAGATTAATATTTTTAATTAATGAAAAAAAATATTCCAATTTTATTTTAGAACAAATTTAGATGATTCCTTAAGAAAAAATATTCTTAAAGTAACTATTGAAAAGGAGAAAAGACGTGAAATTAAAAAACCTTTTAATTTAATTGACACTTTTGAAATTAGTGACGATGAAGAAGATAGTAACAAAAAGAAGTAAGTATTTATTTATTTTATTTATTGAATACATATACCAAAGCTCTAAATGATATAAAATGTTTTAGAGGAATAACAAAAATAAACAAAAAAAATTATATACGACTGACACCACGGAGTTTTAAGGCGAAATTACAATGGGTTTACTCTTAGGTTTAAATAATAGACTGTTTCTTTGGTTTCAATTTATTGGTTCACTAATAAACATCTCTTTACAGAGATCTGTGAAGTTGGCACCATCTTTTACGAATTTTGCGTACATTCATTTGTCCATCGATTGTTCACCTTTCGTTTCAAAATAGTGGTGCAAAAACATTTTTGCAAATTTTACTCTCGGCACCCACAAATTGCAAAAAAAATTTCATCCGAATAGGTCGTTTGTTCTTTGTATGTCCACCAACTAGTTTTGTTTGTCCACCCACTGGTTGATTATAATTAATTATATAAATTTAAAAAAATTGTGATTGTGAAATTGGCACACCCTTTTTTGAATTTTGAAATTTTTTTTCGTGCATTCGTTTGTTCATCGTTAGTCCAAGATTATCCACCTAATAAGGGCCACTTGTATAAAGGTTGGTTACCTTAAGGTTAATTTAATTCCTTTGTAGCCATGGTGTTAACTAAGAATTGACTTTTTCAAATACTAGTTAAAACTTGATCGACTGATCACCCTTAAGTTTAATTGACTCATGGATTTTGTCCGTTTAGAGCTTGGTTAACAGTTTGTAAAAGAAGGAGAAATATAACTAGATAAGGCTAGTATTATGTTTTGGACTTTTGAAGCGCAGGTTTCCTATTTTGGCCCTTGGTATCCGTTTAAAACATGAAGAGGTCCAAGCAATAATGGCCCGTGCTGTTCATCACAATATTGGATGTTCTATGCATGACGTAACTCCTGAAAATGTTAATCCAGAAATTGAACTTGCATTTTCATTTTGAAATGTAGGGTGGACAAACGAAAAAAATTAGTGGACAATCGATGGACGAACGAATGCACACAAAAATTTTGGGAAATTCGCAAAAGTGGGTGCCAACTTCACTGACCTTCTTTACAGTTTGTTGAAAATTTTTAGTTTAATTAGTAGAACATTCTTGCTTCAATATTTGGCTAATTTTAAATGGAACACCCTGTATTTTATAATTTAATCATATAGCTAATTTAATTCCTTTTAAATCTTTTAAGGGTTTCCGATACTTAAATTTGGAAGTTTTCCACTTATGTAGGTATTTCTGAAATTTTGTTTTCCTACACGATTTGTACAAGTAACTATCCTCCCAAAATGTCTAATTAATATCTTTTACTCACCTTCAAAAGCAATGCAATAAATGTATGACATAATGACTAACATAGAGTAGACAATTTTTCAAATTGAGACCATAGTAAGTAACTAATTAAAACATTATAAAATAAAAATACGTAGTGACAACTAAAATATAATATACTAATTTAGGTAAAAAATTTAACAGAAACTATAATACCTGTTCTACATGATGCCCATCTTGTTGAATACACATTAACCTTTTTTCCAATAAGCATCGTATATTTTGCAACATATTAAGAGTCATTAAATAGACTAAGGAACTAGTCTTTTATAAGAGTATTTAGGTATAGGGAACCTTTATGAAACTATAGCTTATTTTTTATGTACAATTCGAATTATATACGGGGTGTGCCATTTAAACAAAAACATAACTTTGATATGGTACTTTTTTTGGAGCACCCTGTAGATTTTAAAACATTTTTAAAATCTAGTCTTAATACCACTGCAATAGAAGTTAACAATCGCCATAAAAATCTGTGGCGTCTATCGTGAATCACCCTGTGTATCAAGTAGTAACTTTCTGATAGAAAATCACATTCTGAATAATATTTCCTATAATTGTTTATTTATTTTTCTAAAACCATAATTAGTCTAACGTTGCCAAATATCTGACTGATATGTATAGGTCTTCGAGAAATATACCTGTAAATTCCCAATATCTCCGTTTTCTAAAGAGGTCCCTTAAGAGATGAAATTTGTCTAGAATTGAATTAAAGTATGGAAATTAATTAGCATATTTAGATAATTAAATGCACAAATTAAGTTAAAACAACTACTAGTTCAATTTAACTAATCTATTTAGATAATTATGAGCAAATCACTACGAAAACATGTATTTTTTATTTTTACTACTTTATTTAGAGAATTAAGCCTATGAAATTTAATAAAAGACAAGACAAGTATTTATTTCCTATTGTGTATTTTAATATAATTTTTTAATAAAAAAAATAATTGTATAGTTTAATAATTTATTAATTAATTAATAGTAATATACAAATTTCATATATTTTTGTTCTCTCTATTTACTTATAAAATTACTTTGTATGATTTTTATGTTGAAGAAATAAAAACTAAAATCGGTAACCCGAACGAATCTAAAATTATGGGCGACACTTGCTCACCTTAAGGCATGTTGCACTGAATTAGATTTTTCGATTAAACTGCTTTTTCAGAACTCTGCAAATCTGTCCAGATTATTGAACATTTTCTAGTATATTACCAATCTACAGATAAGACAATAAAAACGAAACTGCCTTATTTCATTGTTATCAATGATTATGAAATTGTCCGAATCTATCATCTCCTATGATATTATTTTATCTTACAGATACTATATTTGTGATGAAACACCATGAAATAAGTCATGTTTTATCTGTTTATAAACGTCATATTCAGTAGTTTTTGCACAATCAATTTTAAGTTCTTTTCAGTAGTTGAAACCTTGGTTGTATGTTTTTATGGAGAGAACTCATTGAACTAACTATGCTGAACGCGCAGTAGTGACTAAAAACTGTGACCAGACCATCTTGATGGAAAATTCAGTATTAGTTTCTTTATCTAATTTTTGTTTTCCTTTTATTTATATTTTTAAGTTATATTATCTGTTGTACCATTTGGAGCGTTTTTGTTGTGTTTTTTCCCTTTTCGGGACTAGTGTGGAAAAATAACAATTTGGGAACAAAGAGGCTTGCTTATTTTAGATATTGTTTTAGAAAAATGGATTCTATCCACCATCAATTCATGATTGGTTAATAATTATTATTTCTATTATTACATTTTTATTTGTATAAAGAGCTATTTAAACATACTTTTGTAGATAAAATTCAATGAATAACTATTATTGATTATGTTAATAGATAAATAAAAATATATATATATTTTTTAGACCAAATTCGGACCCCTTAACAAAAAATATGTTTAAAGGATCTACAAAGAAAGTGAATAGAAATGGAAATAAAAAAGTTAATTTAATTGACACCGATGATGAAAGTGATAATGAAGAAGTTAGTAACAAAAATAGGTGAGTATTTATTATAACTGTTTGGATTCATTTTACATTTATTACAATTATTCTTCTTTTTCAATTTATAGGGTAAACATTGACGATTTAACTTCAGATATGAGGATACATCTTAAAAATTTAAATCTAAGTAGTGAAAATTTGGAAGAAGATAGTGATGTTAGTTGCAAAGAAATGCTGGAATCTGATACAATTGGTGTAGATAAAGGGTAATTGTTTTATAGGAAAAGTTTCAATCTCAAACTAAATAAGAATTTTTAGATCTCCAAGGAAAAAAACAGTTACCAAAACGCAAAAACGATCTACATACACACCAAAAAGTAATAAAAAAACTTACACACCTACTAAGACTAAAACTCCCTTACAAATTCCTAAAGGAACTCCAAAAAGTACCAAAGTAGGTACCCCAAAGACGCCTAAAAACAGAGCAAAACTTATTCGAGAAGGTGTAGTAATTCCCTCCATGCAGGAGAGAAGTAAAAAAATAAAAGGAGACTCCACGCCGTTAATGAAAGCTAGAAGTCAATTGCATGTATCTTACGTCCCAGAATCTTTACCTTGTCGAGAAAAAGAATATTGTGATATTTTTAATTTTGTAGAGGGTAAATTGTTAGATGGGTGCGGCGGGTAAGTGCCCCGTATAATTTCCACTCCGAAAATATTTAATTTTAATGTTTTAGTTGCATGTATATATCTGGTGTACCTGGTACAGGAAAAACGGCGACAGTTACGTCAGTGATAAGTAATTTGCAGGAAAACAAAACCATTCCAAAATTTACTTTTGTTAATATCAACGGGATGAGATTATCAGAACCCAGACAATCTTATGTTGAGGTAAATATATATTTATAGAATATGTTCTAAATATTGTATTTATTAATTTTCTTTAGATTCTTAAACAACTTTGTGGAAAATCACTTTCATGGGAACAATCACAAAATACTTTAGAAGAAATGTTTATTAAACAAAAGAAAATGACGCCAATTGTTATGTTGATAGATGAAGTAAGTTGACTCAAATTTTTTTTTGTTAGTAATTTTAATTCAAATTCAAAGACTTGTTCATTCTTTTGAAACAAGTTTAAGCAATCTCAAGAAAAATTGAATTTGTGATTAATTGGTATTTTTCTCTCTGTTATTATTTGATAGCTTTCCCACACTGCATTATATATATTGAGAAACAGTGTAAAAAATAATGTAAATGCAAAAATACGTTTTTTGTATTTTCATCAAAAAATTTAATAGCTGCTTTTGATGCACAAATAAGTAATGCCTCAAGGTCGCATATATATCTTTAAATTCGAGTATCGGAGTATTTCTGGAGAAATATTAGTAAAGTATCAAAACTCGGATAATTACTTAGCTGAATTATACTCTGTCCAATATTTCTTTTTTGTTAAAGTGACAGACTTCAGGTTCACTAGTAATTTTGTGTTAAATTATATGTTGTGACCAAAGAGGTTGTAATCTCTTTGGTTGTGACTAATCTGTTTCGATGTGTCTACTGGGCCAATACCAAGTTTAAAAAGTAGTGGATTAATTAAACATAATGCTCTGGCATTTTGTTTTTGATATAATCTGCAGTTGGTCCAATCTTTAAATGTCCTTACATAATATGGAGAGATTTGAAGACACATTGAGGTCATAAATATTATAATGATATGACCATATAACATTATAAAATTTTGATACTTTGAGTGGGTTCTATATAACAGAAAAATTATAAATTTGTACAAAAAAAACTGATAATTAATAAAAATTTTGAAATTTAAGTTGACTTCCAAGTTCCTCTTCTTCTTTTTATTCTTATTTTACCCCTTCGTCTATGATAATTTTGAGATCTACTTCTTTTAATTGCTTAAATTTTTTTCTTATATTCTTACTTGATGCTGCTCTTCTTTTTGATTATAATTCCATTGAATATACCATTTAGTTTTTCCAATACCCATTTTTCTTCTACCATTTTTTTTTATAAATCGAAACTTCTTTTTATTTTACATAAAAAATAAAAAAACCTTTTTTTATAGATTATATCTTTTTTTGTTTTTATTACTTGGAAATATATAAATTTTACATATTTCAGGTTTTTTCTATTAAAAATACAAAATTTATAATCTTTGACAAATCGTATATAAAAAATATGACTTTTCTTATTATTTTCGTCTCTAATTCATTTCGACTTTCTATTATTTTTTAAAACTCCCAAAAAAATCATTACTTGTTTTTTCAATCTTATCCAACATCTTTTATACTGAATGATTTTAATTTTCATATTTAAATCTTAAACTTTTCCAAATATAATAAAAATTTTATATTTATTAAATTTCATAAGACCTTCTTTCGATATCAAAAATTGTTGATTATACCAGAATTTGAATTTTTACTTATGTACCCAATAATACAAAACTTATTTATAATAATAATACTAATAATAATAATGTAACTTCTATAACTCATTCAAATTGATTTCATTATAATATAGATATTAAATTAATGAAAGTAACATTATTTCTCTTTTACCTCCACAGAATTATCTTTGGGAAAACGAGAATTCAAAAAAATGTAAACTTTAATAAATATTCTCCATTCTAACCACCGAAATATAACCTACTGATTCTAACTAAAATCTCATTAATCAATTTGAGCTTAAAATAGTGTCAATAGACACTACCAATTTTGACGGATTATTGACAGAATTTGTACAGATTTAGTGACTTTTTTTTCGTCAACTCAGCTGGAGATTGTCAAAAAGTTAAAAGAAATATTGGATGGACTATATAAATCTCGCATCATATGTTTTCTTAAAAGGAAACAATTGTGACCTCCCACCCCCCAAGCTGTGTAAAGTTTTACCTTCATAGCTTTGATCGTCTTTTATTTAGTTAGGATCCACGTTGTGTTTAATAATTGTAGTAATAGCATTGTTATTAATAATTGTAATAACCCGAGAAATTCTTTTAAAGTTTGGTGATAAGTGAACATAAAAAATTAAAACACAAAAATCTCAAGAAAATATTTATTCATTACGAAAAATTATTGTGGCGCTCGGGCGTCTTATTGAAGAATCATGGCGCCATTTGGCATAAAAGGTATAGGGAAAACCGGACAACCGGAAAAAAATAACCACCATCATAATGAATGTATATAAATAATTAATCAATTGTGTTCACAATAAATAAATTGAAAGTATCCATCCAACGAATACCCACTACTGGGCCATTTACCAATGAATATATACAAAAAGTTCTTCATAACTTTTAATATCGTAAATGTCATCAGATGTGCACTGTCTCTCTCTGCATTATTGACAATTATTGCTCTTTTGGGAAATCAGAAATACCTCTTTTTTTATTATGCTGTTGTACCCTATTGAGTTACTGCCAGATTGACACAGTACTCCTTTGCGTAACATTAGCAATATATTAGAAAAATATATCATAAAAGTTGTTATTTAGGATGGTACAATTAACTGATAAACGTCACCCTCTCGTGAACAACGAACGATGGAAATTTTATAAGCTACTTCAGTGGATACGTATTTAACCTTTGGCTCAGGGACCATAAGGAGTTGACGAATTAAAAATGTGAAAATACTTATTCTGATTTATTGTTGAGAAGACAAAATAAATCAAAGCGTTGTGAAAAATGGGAAGACGCCAAAATATTTAACACAGCGTCGTGGAAAGTCGTCGAATATTGTAGCTTCTATTGATGGTGTTAGTTTAATTTGTGAAAATAGACTGGGTTTTGAAGAAGTAAAACCTAACTGTCTGTCTGACAATATAAACCCAGACAGATCAAGTGACTTGAAAAAATAATCAGCAAACTATAAGACGAAACAAAACATATTAAATATAATGTGGTGTTTTGTCTATCTCTCTAAAATTCCTTGAAAAAATAATATGATATACCGGGGATTGGTGGGTCACACAATATAGGGCAATGAAGTTCTTCAACAAACTACCATGTGCAATTAAGAACATTGAGAATCCTGCTAAATTTAGGAAAATATTTATTACAATTTCGAACTAGTCTTTAATAGTTTTTTTTTGTAACATAGACATTATGTCCTTTGTAGAGTTTACAACAAGTATATTATTACTTACAAGTTTACAAAGACTTTGCATGTCTACAACGGCAGTGAAAAAAATCTTAATTCCTCACTTGGAACTGATAAAGGTAGGAATTAAAATTGGCAACACACTGTCAAATATACTGGAAACGGGTGGAAGCTATGCTAGCAGTCAGGATGAATGACAATCCAAACCTAAATATAATATGATTACTGATTATCCATTCGAAAAACAATTTTCTGTCATTATGAGTGAGAATCTTCATATATAATGGCTCAAAAACTATTGATGGCACTGGTGTTGGAACCTGTGGAGCGAGAACAAGGATCTTAACCTAAAGGACAACACGTACCTTCTAAACTTAAATTTAAGCAATTTGTCTAGGGAAACGACAATATAGAAAGGAAATACTAAAGAGAATCCATCAAACCATTGTATCAGATGGACATAATGTAGTAAAAAAGTTAACATTTATATGGAAAGAACAGATTACTTCAATATCTATATATAAATACACCAACTAAAATGTTTAAAAAATAATTATACTATCTATTTAAAACCATATAATGAAATATACAGGGCGGAGCACCATAAACGCGTTGCGTTGGTCTTTATATGGAAAACGGTAAGATTGTAAGAAAATGTTTACTGCAGGTACAATTTTAAATTATTTTGATTTATGCAGGTTGCCTCAAGAGAAAGATCAATAAAAAGATGTGCAGCTTATTTTATATTTTAAATGGAACACTCTGTATTTTTCCTTCCTTCTCTTCTTTTACTCTGTCTTTTTCTACAGGATGAATTTTTTCTTATTTTAAATTGTATATATCATTTGTAATTATTTTATAGAGAGGTTTTTTTTTATTTTTTCTAGTCTTTTGTGGTTTTATTGATTTTTCTACTTAGTTTTTTTGTTTTTTTTTTCTCTGATTTTTTCGATTTTTTCCAATTTTTCATCATTGTTCTGTTTTTCTTTTTCTATTTTTTTCTTTTGTTTTTTCTAATTCTGATTTTTTGCAATTATTTAGGATTTTTTTAGCATTACTTTGCGGTTTTTTGCAATTTATTTTAATTTTTTTGGACCGGAGACAACTGTACCCATAAGATTACAGTTGTTTCCGGTTTTTTTTGGTTGTTCTTTGGTTTTTGCGATGTTTTTCGATTTTTCTCGCTTTTTTTCAGACTTCTGATTTTTTTTCTGATTTTTTCTAATTTTTCCAAATTTTTTTCTCATTGTTTTGTTTTTTTTTCAGTTTCTTTTTCATTTTTCCTTATGTGCGATTTTTTCTCGTTTTTCCTTATGTGCGATTTTTTTGTCATTTTTTTGTTATATTGTTGCGGTTTTTTTCGATCGTTTTGCGATTTTTTATGATATTTTTCGATTTCTTGCTTTTTTTCCGTATTTTACAATTTTATTTTTCATTTTTTCCCAATATTTTCTAATTTCTCTCATTTTTTTTAAATTTTTTTGCTTTTTTTAAAATTTGTTTTAATTTTATCAGATTTTTTCGATTCGTTCAATTTTTCTCGTTATTTTTTCCATTTTTATGATTTTTTGTTTTTTCGGTTTATTTTATTTTTTTCAATTTTTTCAATTTTTTCTGGTCTTTCCTCATTGTTCCGTTTTTCTATTTTTTTTGGTTTTAGATTTTTTTCAATTTTTTCGATTTTTTGTGGTAAATTGCGTTTTTTTGGGCATTTTTTGTGATTTTTTTGTTTTTTTTTTATTTCTTCATTTTTTCCGGTTTTTACAATTTAATTTTTTTCGCAACATTTTCGAATTTCTCCCTCAATTTTTTCCATTGTTTTTCTGATTTTTTCTTTTTTTCAAATTATTTCGATTTTTGTAAAAGAAAATGTTCAAAATAGCGTCCCGAATTTCGAACTTTGAAATCTAGTCAGCATAATTTTAATTCTAAAAAAAACTTAATTTTAATTAGGTATTATACTAAAATGGTAATTTGAGCAGTATTTTAAAAATATTGGAACAAAGACATTTTTCTATTAAAATATTGAATTTCCTTTTTTCTGATACTTAAAATAACGGCAACATTGTGTTACGTAGACATGAATGCCCCAAAATAATTATTTTGCAGTTGGCGCCATCTATAAAAAAGTACATGAACTATAAAATTGCTAGAATAACAGGCCTCTGATGTATTTTTGATGATGTTCTATTGTTCAAATTATAAATTTTTGAACATATAAGACTTGTAAATGAAATATCTCTTATGGGATTATAAGCTAGTTCCTGAAAGAGTTCTTATAGCGATTTTTGATGCCTTATTTTTAATTTAAATTTTTACAATTCCATTGTTTTTTCAATTTTCTTAATTTTTTTCTCACTTTTTAATATATTCAGGAACTAATTTAATACCATTAGAACATTAGAAAAGCAAATCCGCATATATTTATTGCCTGGATAGTCCGTCTTATATGTTCAAAAATTTCCCTATGCTAGTCCATTTGGTAACGCCGCCTTAAAGGCTTCAAACTTTTGAATAAAAATCTAAAAATTTGGAAATTGCTTTAAAAAGTGTTGTACTTTCGATTTCCAAAATAAAAAAAAATGTTGAACAGGCCCTTTGTAAATTCTGATTTTAAAAGTATTATAGGCATAAATAGTGTTAAATATGAACTGACAAGACAAGACCATACCTAGTTAAAAAATCTTTGGTCTTTAGGGGTTAAGAGTAAGCTCAATAAGTCAATGAGTGCTTTGACAAGAGAAATTGTTGCCCATACTCAACTTTTCGGAAAAAGAAACAAATAGGGGCATCACATATTTAACTATTTATATTTTTAGTTGGATATACTGTGCACCAAACGTCAAGACGTGGTTTACAACTTATTAGATTGGCCGACAAAAGCCAAAAATCAGCTCATAGTAATCACCATAGCAAACACCATGGATTTACCTGAAAGGTTATTAATGAACAGGGTAACCAGTCGTTTAGGCCTCACAAGACTGACTTTCCAAGCTTATACTTACAAGCAATTACAAGAAATTGTTATGAAAAGATTGTGGGGGACTGACAGTTTCAATCCTGATGCTGTCCAGTTTGTTGCCAGGTAATTATATATTTTCAAAACGCCCGATTACATTCCTTTATTTTGACTATAAGAATAAGTCAAAACCGATTTCTACATTTCTTTTACAATATATTTTGAAACATGGAAAACAGTAGAATCATCGCACAAAATAATTGTCAGAGTTTTGTTACTAATGTATAGTTTATTTCAATTATTCAAAAACGCAAATTTTCTTGTTTGAATCATAGTTGTTGTTTTAAATGTTGCGTGGTTATTAATCTATCAGATCCTTTGACTCTTCACAGATTTTGTCACAGGGATCTCTGTAACACATTGCTCTTGGCATTTTCATTTTTAACAGATTTAATTATCTGCCGTGAGTGTAAAATCAATATAGTTCTATCTAACTACATATATTGAGATAATCTCATTTTTTATTTACTCTGTATTTACTTTCATTATCAGAAAAGTAGCTTCAGTATCTGGTGATGCTAGAAGAGCTTTGGATATCTGCAGAAGAGCAGCAGAAATTGCAGAGACAGAAGGCAAAGCACAATTAGTCAATATGGGCCATGTTAATGAAGCTTTAAGTGCCATGATTACTCAACCAAAAGTATTAGCGATTAAAAGCTGCTCTAGATTAGAACAGTTTATCTTACAGTCCACCGTAGCTGAGGTAAGTCATTTGACTCAAATAATAGCCAGTTAAAAATTAAAAGAAAACCGACTAGTATATAATAGATCAATATTTTTTTCTTAAATGCATTGATGATATTCTTCTGGGTGACTTTTGCGGAGCAGTACCAAACCAAATTTGTCTTTTTTTTGGAAACCTTTTAACAGCATTTTTTACTTTTAATTCTCAATTCATGTACGGCCAACCAGCAACTTATCTTTATAATATGTTAACCCTTAACTGGTATCGTGTTTTTAAATAACTTAAGTGGTATTGTGGGGTCACTACTGACTCCAAAATTTAAAAGCTGTAAAAAATTAAAAGAGGCAATCTGATACAAAAGTTTTATTTTTTTGTATTCGTTAAGCTTATTTAAGCTTGTAAAAAAATAGAAAATAAATTGTATTGAAACAAAATGCAATACCCTGTTTTGGTAACCATACCTATTTTCCTTAAAAACTGACAGTAGTTTATAAATGTCTTAAGGAATTTGAAAGAAATGTTGACATCTGTCATTGCTCCAAAGTAGTTGAGATTTTCGGTGGTTAAGGGGAAAAAGGAAATTTTTCCAGGGGCAGGTAATTTTATTGTTTTACATAGGTATACGATAAATTTACATTTTAATTTATTGCAATTTTTTTTTGTTTTAATTAAAGTGAGGTCAGTAATTGTTGATAGATTTCCACACCACCTTTGAGGTATTACCGCGGCGCGTTATCATTATAATTTTCCTTCCCCGTTTTTCTATTTTCTTATTAAATGCACGCTCATTTTTCACACTAGTTTTTTTTAACGCCAGATAAATTGTGCGTTCTGAAGCTTTCGTTAATTTCCCACAAAATTTTACCGCCTGATCCGCTGAATAACCTGAAAAATTTTCTCGAATTCCGTCGTATACGTTTTTTATTAAGAGGCCCGCACACCACGTGACTTGTGGTTGCTGGCTGGAGAATTACCCAAGGAAAATGTGCTTTTATTCTAATAAATTGGGTGTAAATTTTTTAATCCTACCA
This sequence comes from Neocrepidodera transversa, assembly GCA_963243735.1. NCBI lineage: Eukaryota > Metazoa > Arthropoda > Insecta > Coleoptera > Chrysomelidae > Neocrepidodera > Neocrepidodera transversa. The sequence goes on along the minus strand of OY725341.1, from coordinate 150,727 downwards.
TCTACTAAAATTTTTTCTGCGCAGAATAGGGTAGAGCATCATAAAACATAATTATTCGTTTTTGGACGAGAAAAAAGTTGATAGTCGTATCACTTTTACTAAAACTAATTTAAAAAAAGTGCCACAGACGCGTTTTAAAGAATTAACTACAGAATCGATTGGTAAAACCGTAACTTCCTATTTTTAATATTAATGGAGCGTCCGTCCAAAACGGATTTCAGGCAAGACAACACATGGTATTGGGGCCTCTTAAGTTAAATTCCGCTTCAGAATAATGATGCCTTTTGACAGAAGTGTTGCTATGTCTGGGTAACTGCTGATGAACTCAAATCCACTCCCTAGCTAAGCACTGATCGTTTAACATATGAGCGACGTTGCCTTTTCGATACGAAGTAGATATCAAACGTTCTCCTTTTAGTGTATGACAAAAAATGAGAGAAAATAAATTTTAAAACACATGGCAACGCCTTATGAATCTGAGGAACGACATAACAGTGTTGGCGATCTGAAGTAAATTACGTACATAATTTTGTTTGATGAAAGGAATTCTTATTCCAAATATTGGATAATGTGGCAACTCTGTTATACATTCCCAACATTCCATTACTGTCAGTTTTTAAGGAAAATGGGTATAAACGGAAAAATATATATTTTTTGCGCAGTCTTTAAAAATAAGCATCGAAACTAAAACAAATGCTTTTCAAAATTCTAACCGCTCCTTTGACACGGTTTTAACAAGTACAATAGAAAAAAATAATAATAATAAAAAATTCTAATCTTGTAGAGTAAAAGGTTACGCTTAATTATTATTTTTTGATACTCGAGACTAAACTTCAGTGGAGACGGGTGTGGTCCACAAAATGAGATGATCTTTGAAAAGGGCGCCAGGTAAATTGATCCAAGTATCCCAAAGTCTTCTTATTGAACCCCCAACATACCAAAAGGTCCAATTTTAAATCATAACCCTCTTACGAAAATAAAATACTTAAAGGTAATACACGCATCAGGTTTATTATTTAAATAAATTCCACACAAAAAAAGAAAAAAAAATGCAACCAATAGTGAATAGAAAAATTATCTTAAACGGCGTGCAGTTGAGTCAAGGATATATATTATATCTACGTGACCAAAAATAACGCTTTAAACAATTGATATAAAAAACAAAGGTGTCTAAGGCGATTTAATGAAAAAGTAATTGTTGGATAAGAAAAAAACCGAGGTTAAGGGCCTTACATACCACACCGCTTGAGCTCAGGCGCATGTGTTTCCAAATAATCAAATGTAAATAAATAGATTCCGCGGACCTTAATTACTGTTCACAAACGCTGTAAGTAAACTTAAAAGCTATCTCAAAATAATATCGTTATAAATACACCGTATTTTATTTTTCACGTGTGTCTAGTATATACATCAATTTTACCAATATTCTCTATTGATTTTGGCAAACTGTCCAAAAATTGCATTTTCTTTTGTTCCAACGCATCGTCATTATCATCGAATTGCAGTCCGTAGTCCTTATCTTTAGGTGCGCTAATTTTGCGTTTCTTTAATTGAGGGCACCTGGCTTTTCTACTATACATTTCCGTTTGCTCATTTGATTAACAAATCTTTGTGTGTGAATCCCAGGAACACTTTTTGACAGTTTTTTGTACAGACTGGGAATATAGTTCTCATTTTTATTAAAAGAAATGGCTGCAGCTGTACACCGAACATTATATCCTCCTTTTACTGCAAACTTGATTCTTTTTCCTCCAACAAATTTGGCTACGATTGTATGTCTCTGCAGCATTATTGGTAATGTTTAACAATAAACTGTGACTGTTTTGAACCAGTCTATTACCAGCAGATATAATGTCATCCATTAGTCCACATTCATCCATTTCTGGCACATAATCTCTGTTATTTTGTTCTCTTTTACAAAAATATTGTGCACAGTTTAAATTATTTCCAAATGTGTGGTAAGGAGAGTTTTTAATGTCTGCTTCACGTTGTCATCAATCTCACTGGTATTTTTCTGTGGTAATTTACAGCTTGACTTAATTCCCACTCGTAATTTTAAAATCCTATCACTCAATTTTTTTTTTTAGTCCTGGACTTACTATTTTATTACTACGGTTGTAGATTTGTCTACAGAGAAGAAAATATTTGTTTGGATTACTCGTAGGTATACCAGTATTTTTTTTCCGAAAATCTGAATTTGATTTTTATCTCCGTAGGGGTTCTATCATATTTTTTTTTTAATGGAACTGTGCTATTTTTTTATTACAGAGTTTTTGAATCATTATTTCTAATTAATAAAAAAAAATTGCACACTTCCATTAAAAAACATTCGATAAACGGAAATGAAAATTAAATTCCGTTTAGAGAAAAAAAAAACCTTAAAATACTGATACCAATCAGTAATTCAAACAACTATTTTCTGCTCTACAGATAAGTCTACAACTTATGAACTAATAATTTTCTTACAATACATTCATCTGACGCGGCCATTTTGAATAAATTAAAAAAATGTTCTTATCTTACTTATTTTTTGGAATTTTTTAAATCTGAAAAAACTGTTGTACCTACTTGGAAATTTATGCTTAATGAGAAAGCATCAAAAAAATATAGTTATTTTATTTAAGAAAAAAAATCGGAAGTGATATTTTCATCCCTCTTAGTCTAAAAGTAGCCCATTATTGTCTAATTGATGTGCGCCAAAAACCTAATTTTTAAATTAAAAAACAACCAAAATATTGGGGGCGTACATTGACTTGTGGCTACCCGGTATAGACATATAAACAAATAGGTAATATAGAAATATTTAATAATATAATAAGCATATAATAAGTATACTTACAGTTTGCTTGAAACTTTCAAGCGCCTATCAATATTTATAGTATTCGAGATATTCAATATTCAATCCGATATTAATAAAATGAATATCGAAAAGTACTCGTGTTATTTAATCTTTAATGTATAATTGACGAATTAAATTTTTTTGGTGCTATCATTCTAAAACCAAATTAGATTAGCTAATAAGTAAAAATGGATTAATTAGATACTCTTTTATTTGTTTTAGGTAGAAAGGACGGGCGTGGAAGAAACTACGTTCTGCGATGTTTATAAAATGTTAAAAACTTGTGCGGGTATTGATGGATTTAAAATGGTGTCGTCGACTCTAGCGCAAAGTGCTGTTAGTAGATTAAGTGCCTGTCGGTTAATTTTGGCTGATCAAAAATGTAATAATATTTACCAAAAGATCATTCTAAATGTTAGCATTGACGATGTTTATTATGCATTGAAACGGAATTAGACTGGCCTTTTATTGTTTTTTAAACTTTGATACTGTTACAGAAATTTTGTATTTTACTTTATACCTTTATAAAAGAAACTGACATTTTTATAACAGTATTTGGTTAAATGTGATTATTTTTAATTTATTTTTGTTTTTAATTTTCTGTAGACATCATTTGTTTTAAATATTGCATTAATATTTTTTTACTTTATCAACTACTTTTTAAGAAAAAATCGTGACAATATTAATAAAAAGGTTAAATATTTTTTTTGCTTTTTAATTCATTACTTTAATGAACTTTACAAAACCAAACGATTTATGTCTGAAAATTATACTCTAAATATCAGTCATTAACCAATTCTAAAGTCAATGAATTAAAACTAATTGCAGAATCAACATTAAAGTCAAAATAGCACTAATTTTATATAATTTTAACATGAAGATTGTGTACACTTACTGATACGTCAAAAACAGTGGAACTCGCAAGTTTAGTACATAAACTAATTATTTATAATCATGGTAGATTCTGTCCTTTAGCTTTGTTTATATTTAATGTTTATGGTGTGCTTATAAAAATTAAACTACTACATCAAAAATAATAAATAAGATTTATTTATCAAATAAAATAACAATAATACCATATTTGTTCACATTTAGTTTCACTTTTGTTCATTTATTGCTCTAACTCATTTGCAAGTTCTGTAGCTTCGATGAGCAAGCCAAAATCTATATCTGTCAGACTTGCTTTAGCAGTTAATAAATCTAAAAAGGTATCCAACGGTGACATGTTCTTTCCCACATGGTGCGATCCTAATCCTGTAATGTATCATTATTTAGTAAAAATCATATACATGCAAATAATAGTGAAAGTTCCATCAAAATATTTACAGATTGTGTTATGTAGTTCTGATTAAAGTTAATTAATGATATCTGCTTGCAACTCATAAGTTGGGGACGAGGGGTGGGACACTCCTTAAATAGGTGTACAAATTAGCAAAAGTTATTTAATAAATACATTTAAATATAAAATACATCGCTAAATACCTTGAAATACCGTTAAATAAAATCAAATACAATTAAATATAATTAAATACTTTTAAATATATTTAAATACGTTTAAGTAATTAAATACAATATATGTTGACACCATTAAATAAAACTAAATACATTTAAATAATCTTAAATAACTTTAGATACAATTAAATATCTTTAAACACAAATGCATTTATTCTCGCCGATTTATACATTGTACATTAGATTTGGAACGCAAAACCCAAACGAACATTTTATTCATCGGTGATTTCCCCTTCAAACAAAAATCTATTGGTGATTGGGCTGTTTCTCAAAAAGTGATAAATATTTATATTGGGGAAGTAATCGGATTCTGTACATTTAATAATGATGTAATAAAGGACGTAGAAATCAGAATGATAAATTTCTAAAAAAAAATACATGTGTTGCAACTTGGTACCATTACAAATCTCAGAGTTAGTCCGATCCAATTAGATCCAACTATAAACTAATAATTAAAAAACCTGAATTAATAAGTGTAAATTATTTTATTAATTCAAATATATGTAACAAGATTACAGAACTTATTAAAAATTGTAAACTTCATGAAACAAAGAAGTATAAACGCAAAATAAAATTATCCGTTATAAAACATAAGAAAGTGCCTGCTGCTTCTTCGATAAAATCAAATGTGAAAAATCAAGAGATCTTAGTAATTTCTCAATCTGCGATTCAAGTCATGAATTACATCTTAGCACTGAATCTGATTCTGATTCTCAGGCAGTCCCAAAAGCCTCTACTGTCACTGGAAGCGAGAGAAAGGTGACTGGCCCAAAAAAAATTTGCAATGTAAGTGTATTTATGTTAAAAAATCGGTCAAGTGCGTGTCGGACTTCGCACATTTAGGGTTCCGTACCAAATGTAGAATATAAGCCAGCTGTGCAGAGGCAGGATTCTTAAAGGACTTTAAAATTTCAATCGAACTAATAAGTCAAAAATACTTTGTAAAAAGATTTATTAAAGAAGTGAAAAGAAAAATAACCTGGCGCATGTGTGTTCGGCGAAGAAAAAAAATTATGAATATCACAATCCGCATATATACTTAGATATATTAACAAATTTTGAAATGCAACGAACAAATTTGTTAATATTAGCGTAACCGACAAAGATAGAAAAACAATTATACAATGAAAAATGCGTTTTTTAATAAAACTAATACGATTGCACAGATAAAAATAATAAAATATCGAATATAACAATTCGCATAAATACAAAGGTACGGAACCCTAAAAATGAGGGAATGTTAATGAAAAAATCATATTTATTAATATATTGGTATTTTTTGATAAAATATACATAACAATAAACATTATCACCAAATTTCAAGTTGATAGATCAATGGAAAGTTAAAAAATACTTCGGAACAAAATTTTGTAAAAAATACTGATTTTGGCGGCTTCTCATGCCTACATTTTGCAATAATTTTTAAAACAAAAAATATGGCATTTATCTACTCAATGAGTTCTATTCAAGGATACATTACTCGATGGGGTAGGCCAAAATTTTTTTTCAGCGCCCCCTTTAGCTGTGTGGGAGCCCCCTTGAACACATTTAAAAATATCCAAAAGGTTATCCATATTCTCAAATGTGGTCAATTATTGAGGTAGTAAAACTCGAAATCCTGTACCACAATTTAATTGAAAGTAATAAGCTGATTAGATAAAATTGATTAAGGGCGGCGACTAGTTTCGGCGGAACGCCATCATCAGGCCAAATAAATTATATGCGTGGGTGAAAATTTTTAAATTTACCAAATAAAACTACATTTATAAAATACGCCGGGATACAATAATATTAAGGAGGGTGGAGAAAGGGATATAGTGGTACAAGGATATTTTTAATTTTTTATCCTTGTACCACTATATCCCTTTCTCCACCCTCCTTAATATTATTGTATCCCGGCGTATTTTATAAATGTAGTTTTATTTGGTAAATTTAAACATTTTCACCCCCGCATATAATTTATTTGGCCTGATGATGGCGTTCCGCCGAAACTAGTCGCCGCCCTTAATCAATTTCATGTAGTCAGCTTATTACTTTCAATTAAATTGTGGTACAGGATTTCGAGTTTTACTACCTCATTTAAAAATATATAATTTATATGGCTTTGGGTCAACAAGACGCATATACTGTGAAAATTTGAAGGCTCTAGCTTGAACGGTTTAGCTGCTAGACTGGTGTGATAGATGGACGGACACGCGAATGAGAGCAATTGGGTTCCGTTTTGACCCTTTGGGGTACGGAACCCTAAAAAGTAATAACTTTGTAGTAACTAAAACACTTTTATTGATTATTTGATACCTGTTTCAGCTTCTAAGTAATTACGAATACGCTGTTAAATACATAAGAAAATAGATTAAATAGATTTAAATATACTTTTAAATACAACTATATGTAGGGACTGTTAAACGGAATTAAATATTTTTAAATATACTGAAATAACTTCAAATACATTTAAATCATTAAATACGTTAGAAATAGATTAAATACGTAAATTAATCTTAAATAGGTGTACAAAATTGATGGCGTGTCCCACCCCTAGCTTGGGGAAGTATTTGTAACATTTCGAATTTTGACCGAAGTGCTTATTATTGTGGAAAAAACAAAATTGCGTCATAATTTTTGCAAGAGGCATGTACAGTATATTACTCTACTAATAAAGCAATTTACTACAACTAGTGATCAACACTGAGTTTTGCTTAAGACCTTAAGAGTTACCTCATAGTTAATGCGAGTAGGCGTTTGAGGTTGTTTTGGTGTATTAATTAAGCTAATTTAAAAAAATAGGTCGAACAAATTTCAATATTTTTTTTCTGGAGTTGAAAATAGGCGGTCACGAGCAAAAATTTGCTAATTACATAGAGGAATTGAAGGTCTATTCAGACAAAATTTTTGGTTCACATATCTCCAAACGGCAAGCTTCAAGAATCGAAAAGTAGATTTTCGTAGCGGTCGAACAAATTTCAATATTTTTTTTCTGGGGTTGAAAATAGGCTGCCACGAACAAAAATTTGCGGATTACATAGAGGAATGGAAGGAGTATTCAGACAAAATTTTTCATTGACATATATCTTCCCCAAAGGGCCAGCTCCAAGAATGGAAAAGTAAATTTTCGTAGCGGAGCTGGCCCTTTGGAAAAGATATATGTTAACGAAAAATTTTGTTTGAATAGTCCTTCCATTTCTCTATATAATCAGCAAATTTTTGTTCTTGGCCGCCTATTCTTAACGCCATAAAAATATAAACAAATTAATAAAACAAGAAAATTTGTATGAGTAGACCCCAAATCGGCTGAATGAATTTGTGAAAGTATTTGACCGTGGTGGAAAAGTGTCGCTTGGAGTTGGCCGGCTGGGAGCTAAGATCACCGAGGTTATGTATAATTAAAAAAAGTAAATAAATACCTTTGGAGCTTGTTGGATTTTGATTTTTACTTCTTGTAGGCAACCCTGTAACTCCAGAAAGAATATTCTGCGAATGTTCCCTGGCTCTTAATATCACGCTAATCGGGTGATTCCATTGATTAAGAAGTCGTTTTGCTCTTTGCCTCGGTAAAACAGAAAGTAATTTTAGTTTTTTATCAGTGCCTTCCTTACTATCATCGTTTTCTAAAAATAACAATTAGTATTAAGTCACGGACGTTTATTTAAAAATATTACCCGCTAATATGATTTTCATAACATCTACTTGAAGTTGGAATACGTGATTCGTCACATATTGCATGAACATTTCGAATTCCATTGTCCTATACCCTAAATAAGTAAAAAACGAGGTAAAACCTTGCGGAAGAGGAAATGCTAACGCCTCTACTGCTATATAATATTTTTCTAATAATTTAAAGATAATGAACCGGCGATCATCTTCTAAATTATTTCTGCAAAACAAAATAGTTATTTTAAAAGTCACTCTTTGTGGGTAATTTTTAATCTTACATTAAAATAAATCCTTTATCCTCATCTTTTTCTGGATCATACGTGGCTGCTTTGCAAACTATTTCACAGAGCTGTCTGGACTGGTCCAACTGAGCGCTGACGTATCTTGTAGCCACAGCATGTATATGCATGTTTGACTGATCTGTTTGTTGGAATTTTTTCGAACTATTTGACGTTTGTTTCAGTAAGTGCATACTTAATTCTCTTAAATTCTAAAATTATAAACGTTCTAAAATTATAAATGCTAGTTTAAGATCACACAATTATTTACCACAGAAATAATATGTTCTTGTCTACTGGCTGTGCAACTGTCAATTTCATAAAATGGCAAACCATCTGTTTGTCCTCTTGCACTGTTTAAAAAATCAGCAAATGTCGAAGAAGCTCCTCCACCGGGAGATGAAGGTGTTGTACATCGAGACAATGCTTCTGGCTAAGAACACACAAGTTTTTTTTAGAAAATCTACTATATATATTTCCTATAGTTTCTCACAAGATAACAAATGTAGTTATAAATTTAATTATTGGGAGATATTTCAAGAAAGTCTTAACGAAAGATTATAACCCAAAAGAACATTTAAAAATATAACTGCAAAATTTATAGAAGGCATTCAGTAAGCAGATTGTACAAAGACGATAAAATAAAAAACGACAATAAGTCTAAATAAATGCGTGTAATAAAATCGGTCATAGAAAAAAGTAAAGCTAAACTAGGTGATTTTATTTTATTTATTCATCTATACACGGATACTATTATAAAAAATTAACCTAGCAAGCTAATAGTATCCATAAGTAGCTTAGGTATGGACAGACAGGCGGGTGAAGTTGACTTAGGTCGCTAGAAATAGTGGGCGGGCGAGCTAAGACAGATAGACGCACAGACATTGCAAAGTCAATAAGTACCTCATCTTTGCTTCTCTACTTAATAATCCCATGTTTACAAAAAAAGTCCGGATTATTTGACCGGACCATGGTATTCCTAGGTATTTTGGCGTCCTCAATTCGATCCCGGGGTCAACTTTACCCCATCACGTCAGAAAAACCAGATTTCAATGTCATTTAGAGATAAAAATGGTATTTTTTTGGAACCGACCCCGGGACAATTTCTCAAGCGAACTGTAAAGGTGTTCAATTTCGGCAATCCATTTGGCGTGAGATAATGCCAGTGGATCCAGCACTGATCCAAATGATCCTAGAACTTTACCAGAATATTCTAGTTATGCTTCGTGTCCTGCTCAGGTCTGGCCCAAGGTGGAGAACTGTTTATGGGCTTTACTAACTGGTGACATTCTATTCCCCTGCCAAGCGACGATGCTGTTGCTGTGAGTTCATGACTGTCCACCCAGCCTTAACATCTTGTCAGAGGGATTGAGTTCCAAATAGCCTGCCTCAGCAGAACAAAGGTGATAAATTCTGAAGTTGCGGGTTGGGATCCTCAGGACATTTTCTGCAACCTTAGTTTGCCCCGAACAGTATACTCAGTTTGACCCAATTTATGGACGACGTTCTAGGAGTACTTTGAGAAGTACTGGCATTAACTGACGATAACTCAATCGCCAAAATTCTACGTGTTGGCAAGGGAAGTAAAATTAACGATCTCGAATACCTCGAACCACTTGAGCATAACTCCAATGTTTTGGCAAGGTTGTAGGGCCATTTCTGTCTGTGCTCGGTCCCCTGTCATTAACTCAGAGCAAACGGATCGCCGAAATCGAACGCCTTGGCAAGGAGATTGAAATTCGCGAGATACGACGATCATGACAACATTTTATCCACTTGGCTGGCCCTGCGCTGGTCCTGGTCGAGATTTGGGGACCGTTTCCAATGTTTGGAAGGTATTCAAGACTTACACAGTAGTTACCCCTCAAAACAGATCGCTTGAGAAATTGTCTCGGGGCCAGTTCCAAAAAATCACCATTTTGACCTCTACATGACCTTGAAATCTCGTTTTTCTGACGTGATGGGGCATAACTGATAGTCCCGACTTTTTTTTTGTAAACCTGAGGTGAGATTATAAGTTTTTAGGTGTTCCCTCAGAATTGCTAAAGTTTTACTATAATATACAATTTATTTATTAATGTTCAATATGTGATTGAAAAGTATTTTGAAAAACATAGATTATGAAACTACACTCAAGGTTGGAATACTCAAGGCTATGGATTTTATTCTTAATAATTTTGTATAAGAACATTATAGCTCTCAAAAGAGCGGCTTTGTTCTAATGCTAAAATTTTAAATTCTTCACTTTGTCGAGTTGTTGAGAATAAATTCTAGAGATGCTCAAACGTTGGTGGTGCACCGTTTCGGGACTTCGGCCCGTCGATCGAACACTTTTTATGCTGTGAAGAATTGGCTCTAAATACATGTAGAACACTATTATACATGATCTGACGTATTTTTTTTTTAATTTGCAGTGTAATAAATTATCCGTTGAGAACTTGATTTTTATGGATCATGGTCTGGCGGGTACCGGAATGGCTTGTGCGATACTAGCCAAACTTTTCACATGCATGTAGGGGAATATTAGATGTGATGTGAAGTAGAAACAGTTCTAAACATTTGAATTGGAAAAAAGTTTTCCCATGCAAGCCACTTTAATTTGTATGGTGGGTACCGGAAGGGCCGGTCCGATCCTGCTCAAAATCAATAGGGTTCATCCTTGGACAAGACTAAATGAGTAAAGTGAAAACCGGAACTCGATCAAAGCTTTCGTTCAAAGTTACAGTGTTTACATCCAGACAGACATCTAGACGTCCGGACAGGAGTTTTTTTGCATTTTCGGACTCATGGAACTCGGATACGTCTGGAAAAGTGATAAAAAGTGGGGATAAGAAATTTTTTCCGCCATTACGAAACTAATACTGAGGCTTTTTGGGAATCAGTAAGTATAATCAGGCTACCTATTGTATCTTTTATAGAATACATAACGGAGAAACATTCTGAATTTCAAATTTTTTTTTAAAATTTTTACGTTATGTACTCCTTATATATTTAAAAAATAAAAAAAATTATTTTCACCAAAATAGATACATATTACTGAACCTAACTGATTTGAATAAGACTCTGTACTTACTGTCGGTAAACGTTCAATAAATATTTAAAAATGACAGTTATCTAACCATTATCAAGTTGGCAATACTAATAAAAAATACCCGTTGTAACCTTGAACTATTAATAAAGTCATGTAATGGCTGACACTCAACCGAACCATATATTGTTTCATTGTTTTACTTTGTTTCACGTTTGCCATTTTGAATAAACATTTTAACACTTACTTGGTAACATTCCAATGAAATCCTCAATTTTTCCAAAACTTGACTAGGCTTGAATCTGAGTCCGGCTTTGGAAAACTTCGCTAGATGATCCCAAAGCTTCAGCCACAGATCCATTTTATAAGGGACAATGCGCAGCTGTGGAGATAATACCATCATGGAGGCGTTCCACAATACTTCTTGTGACAGATTTATCAAATACTTGTCGTTTTTAATTTCAATATCTAAGCCTAAACGTTGAGTTGTTATAGGGAGTAACGTCGCTATTTTGCTAGCATCTGTTGGTAGATTTTTTTGCACTGACGCGTAAGAAGCTGCTACTAGGAATTCTTTAAGAATCTCTGGATAATCCATGGAAAATGGTTTTGTAGAATGCCAACAAATTAACTGCAAAAAATAGGATGAAGATCAAAGTGATTTCATTAAGACATAACTTACTTCTGAAGCCGTTTCAATATCCTCTAAATGAAGTAAAAAGTAATGTAATATAGAAAGTTTATTTTCCAATGTAGTATCAGACTTGAAAGTTTTGACCATTAAATTTTCAAGTATACTTAGATCAATTACATCCAGATTTGTTAAATTTATTATGTAATCATCAGCTGATAGTAAAGGAGCCAAGTAAAGTAGATGTGATTCTTTATCAGATATTAATGGATCTGTAGTCACATGACAGTAAGGTTCGTGCATTAGTCCTATGTCCAACAGATGGGTGCATATTTCTGGGACGAATACGATTAAAGAATCTCCTAAAATTAATAATAAATGTAAAGATCTAAGTTTCTATTCACTTTTGCTCAACGTACCTCTTAATTTGAATAAAGGTCGTATATTCTTTGCTCTATTCCAGGGAATATCGTTTATAACACCGTGTATCACACAACTTTGATGTAATGCAGTTATAGAATACGCAAAGTTAATAGGTGCTGTATCATTTTCGTCTTTGTGACTTTCTGATGGTTGAATAGGCTACAAAAATGGAATAAATCAATATGTACACAAAAGTTACTTAACCTTACCTGATATAAATAATGATGACATATACACACACATCCCATAGAATTGGTTAATACAATTAAATCTAAAGATGAATCGTGCACTCGTAAAGGTATAACATCATCTTCGTATGTTGCAGAAGAATCGGATGTATTTAAATGTGGAAGATTTAAGGGAATATTTAACTAAAAAAAAGTTCAAGCTTAACTGACTCTCCAGAACACCGGGTAAGAAATACCTACTACTGATTCATGAGGTTGGTCATCGTTAAACTGTAGTACTGTTAACGTAGGAGTTCTTTTATTATTGTTTTCTGTCAGTCTTTCTTCTCCATCGGCCAGTCCTCTATTACGTGTTTTGTTGTGAATGTGGTACAACGTTTGTTCAATGGGATCCCATTGGGCCCAAAAAAAACTTTTCACTAATAGTTCGCTTTTTAAAGAATTTTCTGTTATTTTTTCGTTTGATGATTTTATGTGGTACTGATAAATACCTAACGTAAAAAAAAACGTATATAGTTTGTAACCTCCCACTTATATTACTTAATTCATTACTGTATTCGCCGTTAGATAGTTTATTACCTTCTTGATGTATCAAGACCAAAAATTTTAACGTCTGACTTTCTAGAGCAGATTGTTTACAATTCAGAAATTGCACAAACATCTGCTTCTTGGATTCGTCCCTAATTTGAAAAGAATTTTCGTAAGGATCATCGATGTTATACAATAAACTCTTGTAAATATAAGCATCGGTTTCTTCATTTTTGTCTTTAGTCACATATATAAGGGCGGTTCTATTGAAATTGATTGAAGCTTGAATGCATTCGACTTTTTTTTTGAACTTATAAATCGATGTAAGTGTATTTTCTTCATAATTGTATTCGCCAATGCAAGTTCTGGAAGTGCCAAGATCCCTATTCGATTCAACCCAAGCAAACAAAAATGATTCGTCGCGTTCTTGGCCTAGTAGTCTCCATTCATTGTAATCATCTACAAAAAAAAATCAACAGCCATATTTTACAAGATATCTTATTTAAATCTTCCTTTATGGAGCCTATACGGTTGCAAAAAAGTGTTAATTGTAGCATAATTCATTATAATTAACTGAATACAGTTTCTTTAAGATTAGTACTTGGACGACCCAGCTTTTCTTGTTTTTCCTATTCTTTACCATTTTTACTATTTCTCCTTATTTTCCATATTTTTCCCTATTTTTAAAAATTTCTCCCAATTTTTCACTAATTTCTGCATTTTCTTCTACTTTCCCTATTTTTCGCTATTTTTCATTATTTTTCTCTATTTTTCCTCATTTTTCCCTCTTTCTTTCATATTTTTCCTGTTTTTTTTCTATTATTTATTCCTGCTTTTTCCTATTTGTCCCTATTATTTTGTATTTTTTCCTATTTTCCCCTATATTTCCTTATTTCCCATATTTTTCTCTAATTTCTCTAACTTTCCTTATTTTTGCCCTATTTTTTTGGTTTTCTGAATTTTTCAATATTTTTCTCTATTTTCTTCTAATCTCCATATTTTTCACTATTTTCCCATATGTTTCCCTTTTTCCCTAGTATTCCATATTTTGCCCTGTTTTCCCTTATCTTTCTCTATTTTTTCCTATTTCTTTCTATTTTTTCCTGTTTGTCCCATATTGTCCCTATTTTTGCCTATTTTCCCTATTTTTCCCTACTTTTTACCTATTTTTTTTTCTCCATATTTTCCTATTTTCGCCATTTTTCCCATTTTTATCCCAAAAAAAAACAAATGAGAGAATATCCAATAATGCCGAAGAGATAACAGTCTCTATACCATAGAGATAAAGAGAGCAAGAATGTATTCAATGTAAAAAGCACCTTTTGTTTTGAGTAGGACGCAGACAATACATTAGCCTCATTGGCGTAGTAATATTTCGAAATTGAAATATACCAACCAAATTTTAATTTTTGTTCATCATTTTTTATACTTAATTATCCAACTTTCAGTGACAATGAATTTCTATAACAGTTCGTTGATATGTACTTAAAATAATGATTAAATGCGAATATAGAATATAAATTAAATCTGTGAACACCGCTTTCATAGGTTCGTTATGTTCTAATGTAAACATTTAGGGTTTATGTCGGATACAACTTGTCTCTCTTATGGACTAAAAATTTAACACTTTTTTGTAGTGTTGGACCAATCGTATAGATGGCGAACACAAGTTTTGGACCAAACGTTTAGATGGCGCAGCCCGCAGGTGTTTTTGATGAAATTTAAGAAGAAAACTGTTTTCGCTCAAATTTAAAAAGAAAACTGTTTTCGACACAATTCTTAGCATTGGGTTGGTTGGCTGATTGTTTTCTGATGACTAATAAGGTTGCCAAAATATAAAAAAATTCCCATTTTATGTGGATTACCTGTGAAATTGGGCAATTTTTTATAAACGAGAAGTGTTAAATAAATAAGACATTGTAGGTAATACGTATGAGAAATTTTCATTTTACATTTGCATCTATTCAGGATCTAATACAATGAAATTGAAAACTGTTTTGTGAGGATTTCAAAGATTTTGTTAAAAAAATATTAGATTTGACAAATGAGAGTTGACAACCTTGCTAACTGGTTTTAGTTTTTAAAAGATCTATTTTTGGAATAAATAAATAAACAATAAACTTGGTATTTAGAGATTTTGTAAACAAAACCACGATTTTTAGTTTTTTAGAGATATATATTTTAGATTATTTAATAATGTTGAAATGAGTTTTTGCACCGTAAAAAGTTGACTATCATGTCAATGTTATGTAATATGTCAATTGTCAAGTAGAGAAGTAAGGTTAAGTTAGTATGTAGAAGTACACGTTTTTTGTTAGTTCAAATTAAACAGTTAAAATATTCTACCCTTTTTTAATATAAAAGAATACATAAAATAAAAAACAAACACTATATAAAAATAAAACTCAACAAATAAATTATCTGCCTCAATTTACTGAAATTATATTCACCCAAACAAAAAAAAATGTGGTAATTTTTAAACAAAAAATTCTACTTCTGGCTTTTTTATTTATTTTTTTTCTGATTTTTTCTGAAACAATAAACAAAATTAATATTAATTGGTATTCGAATCTCACAAATTTTATTTCACTGATATGAATAGTTTCCAACTTATTCTAAATGTTTATAAAAAAAACAGCTCTTTTCCACAACATGTTTATTTACATAATTCAAAAGGATTTTCGACAAAAAATCAACATTTTGTTAAACTACAAATCTAATTCAGTTCTTCAACTTTAAAATGACGTGCTGTAGAACCTTTTTCAATAATAACTTTTCTCACAATAATGGTTTAAAGTTGTTGCATAATTAGTAAAACGGGATAAATAAATAGGATTTTGCAAAAACTATTTATTGCACAGCGCCCATCTCGCACACACCTGTTGGATACGTTAAGACTCGTAACTTTTGGGCATACTTATTGCATTGTAATTATTAATAACAATCCTATAGACAATTGAAAAAAAGCTAAAAAACCACGTTTTTTTGCGGTTTTTTTGCAATAACTTTTGAACGGATTGTCTGATTTTGATCTTTCTGAGATCATTTTATTGGTCTTCTGATTGCGCATATTTTGCCTGTGCATCACTTTTCCCTAAGATGAACAGTGTTTCGGAAAATTCGAAAAAAACAATTTTCCATCCAAATTGTTTAAAATAAAAAACCATCTGACAGTGCTTTTAACTGACACGAGACGAGAGGTCTTTTCTATTACCTTCCCCTACATCATTCCACAAAAATTTAGCGCTTACAAATTTATTCCATTTTACTATCATCTTTAAGTCAGCCCGCTCCGACTATAAAGAGCATAATTTACCTTCAATTTAAAAAAAAAAACGGAAAATCCTAAATGTGTATTTTTCTCGCCATCTGGCGGCGAAACTATGAGGAATTCGAAAAAAGTTAATCATAAAAGTTAAAGAAAATCTGATGCTTTACAACTTTGCACCAGAAAATTTTGCACTAAATGCATTGTTTGTCCTCAAAATCAAGAAAAACTAGAGAAAACCTACATGCACATTTTTTACGCGTCCTCTAGTGGCGCAACTATTGGAAATTCTGGAAAAAGTTTGAGACAAAAGTTGTAGGGAATTTTATGATCTAAAACTTTGTACTACACCATTTTGCACAAAAATGTATTATCTGTCCTCAAAATCAAGAAAAACTAGAGAAAACATACATACACATTTTTACGCGCCCTCTAGTGGCGTAACTATTGGAAATTCTGGAAAAACTTTAAAACAAAAGCTATAGGGAATTTTATGCTCTAAAACTTTGTACTATAATATTTTGCACTAAAATGTATTGTTTATCCTTCAAATTTAAAAAAAGTAAAAAATTGTTACATGTGTATTTAATCAATGTCGGCCTTGAGGACCTTCTACTGTACCAATTTAAACCAAAAACTTATAGTCGCATTCGAGGCACACACCGACCCTTCATACCAAATTTCAGCTTGATTGGTCAAACGGTTCGGCAGTTATCGTGGAAGATTACACACAGACAGACCATGCGCTGGAAATGGTTTCAATCTTCTTGGGCGACCTCAAAATGAATATTTCCATCGACATCTCGATTTTTTTTGCTCGTTTACCTTACTACCCTACTTTCCCTTTGATGCGTCCGGGAAAGTAAAATGATAGATGCAATATATCACGGAATTTGACTTGCAATATGTCATTTGAAAGCCCTTGAAAAACTCTATTCAGAACAGTCAAAATTATTTCTCCAACTGTCACCTGTCAAAAATTAAAAATGTCAAAATTTTAAACTTTAACATTAAATATCCGAAAAAGTAATAGCGGATACTCGTTGGGAAAGTTTTGGGGCGACACAACCGATTTTTTTAAACTTTTAATGATACCTAACTTCTACCAAAACTTCCCTAATTAAATTTTTTGACAAAAAAAATATTAATAAATAATTAAATAAAAACCGAAACATAGAAAATATAATAATATAATGTTATTATATTACTATTTTTGATTAAAAATAATCTTAAACTTTTGTGAAAATACCCATATTTTACAATTTCAAGCAATGTTACATTTTTATTTTATATTTTATAATAATAATAATAATGGAAAATAATTAATTTATTTTAAAATTTATAAAATTCACCATCTAAAATTCAAAGTAAACTAAATAGTGCATATTTATATTTATTATTAAACATTTACTAACATATCCGCGTTTAAAACAATGCAAAAATATGTCGAATTTCAGTGTTATTCATTGTATTCATTTTATAGATTTCACCTAGCGATTTGGCAACACCGGTTAGTATAATGTTTTGTGGCCGGCCACTCTGTCTGTGCCGTCGTTTTCGTTTTACATTGTCAACAAAATCGATAAATAGTGTAGTGTAGCTTTAAGCCTATATAAAGAAAACTAAACAGAATAAGGTAAATATGTTGTTAAAAATTATTAATCTTATTAAAATTCGATCGACTTACCGATATTGTTTCCTGTAGAAATTAATACAACTAACTTAGATGCTAGGTTATCGATAGAGACCATGTTTGGCCTTGGCACTCTGGGCAGAATCTCATACATACACCAGTGGTGTAGGTGTAGTGATGTGGTATCTGGTAAAGATTAGATACAATATGATATACCGGGTCGCATGAAAAGTTGTTAAAGTATTATTATTTTTGTATTGGTTAAATTTGACTGACAATTTGTTAGATTAATTATAAGCAATAATACGTATAATTTAGATAAATAAAACAACGTTTTATTTATCTAAATTAAATAATATTAACTATACAATAATTTTGACCCTATTATTGTTTTGTAAAACGTAAATTTTATTGATATTGTAGGATCACCAAACCAGTGATAATACATTGTATTAAATTTCGATAGTGAAGTTAATAATATCGCAATACCATCTGTTTGTATGTATGTTTATGTGTCCGTCGACATGATATCTTCCGTTTTAGATATTTAATTGACTTCAATATTTGGTACATATTAGTCTAGCCGAGAAGTGTAGACTAGTCAACAATTGCTTTTTGCACCAAATTTTTTTCTCCGCCTCCGAAAAATATGAACGAGTTGTCATTCGATTCAGAATAGCGTGTAGATCATTTTTTGAAAAAATTCAAGATCCGCTTGCAAAAATTGCAAAAGTTATAAACAATTAACTGAAAAATAAAAATGGGGTTTGGTTTTTTTGCAAATATCTCAAAAACTATTGGACATTTTTCAAATTTGAAAAAAGGTTCAAAAAGAGGAGGAAATTTACAAAAAAAACTACCTCCTGGAACTGTAGGACCAATATTTATAATTTTCCCAGAGTGTTGAAAATACAGCCGAAAACGGGATCTTCGGCTTGTGTCAGCACTGTACACTTTAATGAATAAATATTATTTAAACTTTATAAATATGAAAATTAAAAATTGAAAAAATTTAGCCATCTACTGGATAGATTTATGAACAATAATCCGCGGTCAAAAAAATTTTATCGCGATTTTTCTATAAATTATGTCTTAGTTAATTAACAATTTTTTCCTACTTAAACATGAACATTGTAAGTGCGATAATTGTTAAATAACAAATCTGAATTTTTTTTCCTTATTTTGACCTATTTTTGAAAGGTCTCAGAAGAGATTCCCGTTGGAAAAATAAAAAAATTGTTATTTTTCACTTTGTTATTAACAATTTAGTTACGTTAAAAATTAAAAAGCTTGATTAATCATCGAACAATTTTTTTTTTCATATTACTTTTTTCATTATTATTAAAATGATTTTTAAAATTGTTTTTCTTATTGTTTACAAAAATTGTTATAAACAAATGCGTTATTTATAAGATGATTTAAAATTTCTTTTTTGGACACATAATCTTTGATGCAAATTATGATTTTTTACAAAAAAATCGTTCCTTAAAAATTTTTTTATTGCTTAAAAATGTATTTGTTAATTAATAATTTTTTTTCTCCACGACCATTATTGAATGTATGAATTCCGAAATCATTTTTAATAATAGAATGTAAACATTCACACTCTAGAGTCTGAATATTTATTCTATAATACTTGCCTCCCTCTTATGCATTTTGCATGTATTTTCATTCTTTATCAAGGTAAAGAATGGATTTTCTGTAATCGAACTAAACAATATGGATTGCCATGGATTTCAAAAGTGTCACTGTCAGATACAAAATGGTGACGGTAATAATTATTTTCAAACAAGTTTTAATTGAAACAAAATAATGAGTGATAAATCAAGTGAAGTAGATATTGAATTTAATAATATCTGAAATTGCAAATTATGAAAAAACACCAATGCACCAGATTTTAATTTCGGTAAGTGTCCCATAACACTATAAATATTACTACAATGTAATACAAATATGTCAACAAATAACTTATGTTCAGATTTAATTTAATTTTGATTTATACTTTTTGATCGTGGAGAAAATATAGTCTGTTACTCGGTTAGAATGAAACAATTCGACACTCGTGGTTCCTCACACTCGCTTACGCTCGCGTTCGGAATTTTCCACTCGTGTCGAATTTTTCATTCTAACCTTGTTACAGAATCTAAGCACATTAAATAGTTTCCATTATGTGGCGAGCCAAAATATTCATCTCGTCCAAAGATTTAACTACAGCGACGATTCGTTTTAAAATATTTCTCCAATACAATACCTCCTGTTGCAGTTGCTCTACCAATTTCTGATCAACTTGACCAGAAACTGCACCCCGTTTTTTTAACTTCAAAACACTTGACTTGTGTCTACTAGAATTTTCGTGACCAGTTATTCGTGCGGATGCATTCTTCCAGTCATTGAAAACTTCTTTCGTTCCAAATTGCGATGAAGAATTATTGAAAAGGAAACATGGACCACAAAAAATTCTTCCCATACTTGGAGAATAAATAAGCCAAGTTCGAGGCGTTTTCTCGCCTTTAGCAAACTTCTATGAAAGAGAGACCTACTGAAATAACGAGTTACACCGTCCTCGTATGCCCTTTGACTGGCAGAAAAGTCGACATCTGAATTTTGAGCATGTCCATTCACCGCTATGAAGTCGATGACTGTATCATTTACTTCCCTTTTTGAAAACCAAATCATTATTATGCTTTCTGGTATCCAGCAATTGTATTTGTGGAATTGTTCCATCATCAGAAACTGCGGAAGCCGATGGAATCCTGACTACATTATTCTCATTATTTACCTTCTTACCTCGGGCCATTTCATATTTCTCAGGAGGAGCATTTTCTAGAGACGGGGAAAGTTCAACCAGGTTATTTGCAGAATAATCGACTTGAAATTTTAGATTCATGTCCAGTTTTAGTGGATGTTGAAGATATCTCATTCTCATGTTTAAAAAAAAACGTGTCTAGTTTTCGTGTCTCATTTACGCTAATTTTCTGCCTTTCTTTCACTAGCTTCGCGATTTTTCGATATTCTGCTCCACTAAGCTTCTTTCGTGTTGACGACATTTTTAGATGTACTTATAGTTATATAGTAAGTACCTACAAAATCAATAATATATTGCTTAGGTTAAAATGACTATGACTAGGGAACTTACCTTGTACAATAACACAAATTATGTAGTATAAAAGTATTTCGATGAAGACAGGAATCAACTGTCAACTTGTTGACTCAAAACTCAAATAAGTGCGTTCCTACGCATGGGATATGCGATATGCGATATGCGTGTGTGATGAGGACGTCCACCAACGATCGCCGGTCACTGCTATGCACTGAACGAATATTCCACACGCCACACGCTCAACATGCTTTATGCGAATCGCACGCTGAACAAGAAGCGTCTAGGTAGGTGCGCTACCGCTACATCCCGATTAATTACCGATTGCAGAATTTCGCTGTTGTTTATCAGATATTTTGGTTGACATTCGATTTGTTTTGAATAGATATTTGAATGCGAGTAGTTTTAGGCCAAATATAGCCGACTGTAAAAAAAAGAAAAGTGGAGACCGCGAATGAGAGACGTGCGAACGCAAGTTCTTTACACTGTCCTTAATTTTGCTACCGCCCCCCCCCCGTCTTATTGCCGCACTAGGCACGTGCCTACTGTGCCTATTGCTAAATCCGCCCCTGATCGGGAACCCCCTTTTTTTATAACTTTTTTAAGAGTCAGTATTTTATAAAAAATACATAATTTAATATCAAACATAATTAGATAATCAGAAGTAGGAAACTTACAAATAATATAATTAATTGTTACGTTTAAATATTTACAAAATTAACAGATAAATATTTATTCGAATTTTAAGGGGCCTTAGGTACCGCGGTGTAAAAAATAGCGTATATACCACAGGACTAAAGTGTCTTTTAATCCCTCAGGTGATTAAAAGATGCACTTTAGTCCCTTGGTATATAATATACTATTTTCTACTACCGTGCGTCAAGTACTTAATTCACGCCGCTAAGGAGTGCGTAAAGTTTAACTTTCTTCACTAGTGCGTAAATCAACTGGTTAACTTAATTTTGGAAAATAGCTTGTTAACCTCTTGCATGCGAAATCTATTTTTGTACATAAAAATTATGGTAGTAGAAAAAATATTGTATGCAACTAGTGTGTAAAGTGCCTTTTTTCACTCATGTGATTGTCGCACTCGCCTTTGGCTCGTGCGACAATATTCGCATTCGTGAAAAAAGTCTCACTTATTTACACACTTGTTGCATAAATAACTATTTTGAATAATTTTAATCGTAATTACTCTTAAATATACCATGAAATTATCGAATATATCCTGTCAAACATAATTTGCAACCCAGTGCTAAAAGTACCAGTTCTAGATTTGTTATATAATTAGTCAATCACGGACGCGAACAAAAACAAAATATATTAATTTATATTCTTTTAATCTTACAGAATGTCTACACTTAATACAGAATTGGTAAAAAAATTCAAAGACGCTAGAAAAGTTTTAAGTGAAGATAATGGATCTTTTGATACTGAAGTTCGTGAAGACGAGGAACAGTCCATTAAACTGCAAGAAATAATCGACATCTTGGTAGCGGCAGGTTATTTCAGAGCCAGAATTAAAGGTCTATCAGCATTTGACAAAGTGGTTGGAGGAATGGTGTGGTGTATCGAATCTTGCAACGTTGATTTGGATGTTGATCTTCTTTTCAGAGAAAATTTAAGTATCGGTCAGAAAATCGCTCTAACGGAGAAAATAGTAGCTGTGTTGCCAAAACTTAAGTGTCCTCGAAATATAGAACCCCATCAGATACAGGGATTAGATTTTATAAATATATTTCCTGTGATTCAGTGGTTGGTAAAAAGATCGTTGGAATGTAGACAAGAGGTTGCTTCGTTTGTTAGAGCTTGTGCTGTAGATCAGTTTAATAAAAAATTTTCTATCTTGGATAAAAATCACGAAAAGCATTCGGCTTTGATAGAAAACTTAAATCTAGTATCAGAGTTTTATCGCCCCCATCGGTATTACAGGAGAAAAAATACTGGTCCTGTAGATTCCAAATCTCAGTTTGAAATAACACTTCTTGAATACGGTTTTAATGATGGTAGCATAGAAAATAGTATATCTATAGATAAGCAAGTAACTGATGAGCAAAAAATTGTAGATTTAAACGAAGAACATCGTGATAATCTAAACAAACATTATACTTCATTGCAATTAGAATTAAAGGATGCAGGAGTGCAATCTAGGGACCAAATGATAATTTTCACGTTAGAGGAGAAAAAAAAAATATTTAGTGACAAGTGTAATGAATTTAAAGAACGCGAGGAGTCCTTAGATGAGGAAATTAAAAGTAATAAAATGGTTATACAAGATTTACGAAATAAGCAGCAATCAGCTGATTTGACGTTAAAAGAATTAAACCAAGAAGATGTTGATTGTTCCAAAATTAAAGAAATTGAAGATCTCATTATATTAAACGATGATTTAAAAACTCAGGAATCACAGTTTAAAGAGCACTGTAAGAAAGAATTGGATGCTTTAAATAAATTAATAGAAGAAGCGAAAAATGCAAAAGAAAGTACGTCGATAGAAACTTGCACAGATTTGACTGAAGATATAAACGAGAAATCAAATAAAATCCGTACAATAAGAATTAAACTAGCAAAAGTAAATAGAGAAGTCGCTATGTTACAAAGACAAGTCGATGATATTCCTAAAAGAGCTGAACTAGCTCAGTACCAGAAGAGGTTCGTCGAATTATACAATCAAGTGGCTGTAAAGCACAAGGAAACGAAACAGTACTTCACTCTCTATAACACGTTAGAAGATACTCGTTTTTGGATGAAAAAAGAACTGTCTCTTTTAAATTCCATTTCAGAAAGTTACCCCGAAGCTTTGATATCTTCAACGTCAAGAGAAGAATTCTTAAATCAATTTCAAAGTATTATCGAAAATGCTAGAACTTCGAAATCGAAAGCCGAACATAATTTGGATAAAGAAAAACAAGCGCGTGACCAGCTTAGTAATAGTTTGCACATTTTAGTAGAGCAACAAAGGAAATATGTTGCTGCAATTAAGCAGTTGGGAGTCGAATGCAAGAAACAAGAGATGTTGGTTAGAAACCAACGTGATGTTTAGAACTTGTTTTTATTTTTTTAATTTCATATGTAAATTATCTATTTATTATGTTCAGTTTTGTCATTTTTTTCGTTTTCAGATATTTAAACTTATGTAAATTGTAATCCATATTAGTTGGAACGAGATATTGTTTTTTTTTTGTTTGACCACACATGGTGTCAAGTCTAGATTATTATGTTAAAGTTTGTTCAGTGACCGCTGATCCCTGCGTCATAAAATAACCTAATTTGAAAAAATTGTCGTATGACGAATATAAATTCAGTCAATTTGATATTCTACTGACAAAGGTTATGTTTTTTTTAAGCTAGGTTTTCATAGGAATGAATTCTTGTGAACCAAAAAAATATACGCTCCTTTATACCTCCGTAGGTACCTAAACAGAAACTTATTTCTCCACGTCTATTAGTGAATGTAATAATTTTGAAATCTTTTTTAATAATAGAATGAAAAGAGTAGCGCTTTTTATGTTTCTTGAAAAAATTAAAAAACTCGAAAAGGCTGTTCGTTATGGTATTTAGATGTGCAAGAATAAATTTTGAAATATACAGACGAGATTTATTATCATGGACAGATTCCATTCAAAATTGGTATATCGATGGTTAAGTGACTGTTTGCTAATATTTCACAATTTAAGTTTAAAAGTTTGAAGCTTTAGCTCTCTGTAAAAAAAAATTAATATACTTGTAGTCGTCCAAATTTTCATGTTAATAATTATTTGAAAGAATTACATATATTTTTTATACGTTTTTAATATAAGTAACAAGCGCGCTAATGTATTGCATGCCACGCCTTCTTTCCCCAGCCAAATAATTGGGATGGCTGGACTATCCTGTCTATTATTTTCTATTATTTGAGTGGCGGTCACAACATGCGATACGGCGCTTCTATGCCATTCGATTAGTTTTATAAAACTCTAAATGGGAAAAATATATTTGTCACTGAGAAATACGTATTAACAGTTTTAGTTTTTACGTTGATGCTCAATTTTCATTTGATCATAACTCTAAAAATATAAAAGATAAAAAAATGAAATTTATGCCATTCGATTAGTTTTATAAAACTCTAAATGGGAAAAATATATTTGTCGCTGAGAAATACGTATTAACAGTTATAGTTTTTACGTTGATGCTCAATTTTAATTTGATCATAACTTTAAAAATATAAAAGATAAAAAAATGAAATTTATGCCATTCGATTAGTTTTATAAAACTCTAAATGGGAAAAATATATTTGTCGCTGAGAAATACGTATTAACAGTTTTAGTTTTTACGTTTATGCTCAATTTTCATTTGATCATAACTTTAAAAATATAAAAGATAAAAAAATGAAATTTATGCCATTCGATTAGTTTTATAAAACTCTAAATGGGAAAAATATATTTGTCGCTGAGAAATACGTATTAACAGTTTTAGTTTTTACGTTTATGCTCAATTTTCATTTGATCATAACTCTAAAAATATAAAAGATAAAAAAATGAAATTTATGCCATTCGATTAGTTTTATAAAACTCTAAATGGGAAAAATATATTTGTCACTGAGAAATACGTATTAACAGTTTTAGTTTTTACGTTGATGCTCAATTTTAATTTGATCATAACTTTAAAAATATAAAAGATAAAAAAATGAAATTTATGCCATTCGATTAGTTTTATAAAACTCTAAATGGGAAAAATATATTTGTCACTGAGAAATACGTATTAACAGTTTTAGTTTTTACGTTGATGCTCAATTTTAATTTGATCATAACTTTAAAAATATAAAAGATAAAAAAATGAAATTTATGCCATTCGATTAGTTTTATAAAACTCTAAATGGGAAAAATATATTTGTCACTGAGAAATACGTATTAACAGTTTTAGTTTTTACGTTGATGCTCAATTTTAATTTGATCATAACTTTAAAAATATAAAAGATAAAAAAATGAAATTTATGCCATTCGATTAGTTTTATAAAACTCTAAATGGGAAAAATATATTTGTCACTGAGAAATACGTATTAACAGTTTTAGTTTTTACGTTGATGCTCAATTTTCATTTGATCATAACTCTAAAAATATAAAAGATAAAAAAATGAAATTTATGCCATTCGATTAGTTTTATAAAACTCTAAATGGGAAAAATATATTTGTCACTGAGAAATACGTATTAACAGTTTTAGTTTTTACGTTGATGCTCAATTTTAATTTGATCATAACTTTAAAAATATAAAAGATAAAAAAATGAAATTTATGCCATTCGATTAGTTTTATAAAACTCTAAATGGGAAAAATATATTTGTCACTGAGAAATACGTATTAACAGTTTTAGTTTTTACGTTGATGCTCAATTTTCATTTGATCATAACTCTAAAAATATAAAAGATAAAAAAATGAAATTTATGCCATTCGATTAGTTTTATAAAACTCTAAATGGGAAAAATATATTTGTCGCTGAGAAATACGTATTAACAGTTTTAGTTTTTACGTTTATGCTCAATTTTCATTTGATCATAACTTTAAAAATATAAAAGATAAAAAAATGAAATTTATGCCATTCGATTAGTTTTATAAAACTCTAAATGGGAAAAATATATTTGTCGCTGAGAAATACGTATTAACAGTTTTAGTTTTTACGTTTATGCTCAATTTTCATTTGATCATAACTCTAAAAATATAAAAGATAAAAAAATGAAATTTATGCCATTCGATTAGTTTTATAAAACTCTAAATGGGAAAAATATATTTGTCACTGAGAAATACGTATTAACAGTTTTAGTTTTTACGTTGATGCTCAATTTTAATTTGATCATAACTTTAAAAATATAAAAGATAAAAAAATGAAATTTATGCCATTCGATTAGTTTTATAAAACTCTAAATGGGAAAAATATATTTGTCGCTGAGAAATACGTATTAACAGTTTTAGTTTTTACGTTGATGCTCAATTTTAATTTGATCATAACTTTAAAAATATAAAAGATAAAAAAATGAAATTTATGCCATTCGATTAGTTTTATAAAACTCTAAATGGGAAAAATATATTTGTCACTGAGAAATACGTATTAACAGTTTTAGTTTTTACGTTGATGATCAATTTTCATTTGATCATAACTTTAAAAATATAAAAGATAAAAAAATGAAATTTATGCCATTCGATTAGTTTTATAAAACTCTAAATGGGAAAAATATATTTGTCGCTGAGAAATACGTATTAACAGTTTTAGTTTTTACGTTTATGCTCAATTTTCATTTGATCATAACTCTAAAAATATAAAAGATAAAAAAATGAAATTTATGCCATTCGATTAGTTTTATAAAACTCTAAATGGGAAAAATATATTTGTCGCTGAGAAATACGTATTAACAGTTTTAGTTTTTACGTTTATGCTCAATTTTCATTTGATCATAACTCTAAAAATATAAAAGATAAAAAAATGAAATTTATGCCATTCGATTAGTTTTATAAAACTCTAAATGGGAAAAATATATTTGTCGCTGAGAAATACGTATTAACAGTTTTAGTTTTTACGTTGATGCTCAATTTTCATTTGATCATAACTCTAAAAATATAAAAGATAAAAAAATGAAATTTATGCCATTCGATTAGTTTTATAAAACTCTAAATGGGAAAAATATATTTGTCGCTGAGAAATACGTATTAACAGTTTTAGTTTTTACGTTGATGCTCAATTTTAATTTGATCATAACTTTAAAAATATAAAAGATAAAAAAATGAAATTTATGCCATTCGATTAGTTTTATAAAACTCTAAATGGGAAAAATATATTTGTCACTGAGAAATACGTATTAACAGTGTTAGTTTTTACGTTGATGATCAATTTTCATTTGATCATAACTTTAAAAATATAAAAGATAAAAAAATGAAATTTATGCCATTCGATTAGTTTTATAAAACTCTAAATGGGAAAAATATATTTGTCGCTGAGAAATACGTATTAACAGTTTTAGTTTTTACGTTTATGCTCAATTTTCATTTGATCATAACTCTAAAAATATAAAAGATAAAAAAATGAAATTTATGCCATTCGATTAGTTTTATAAAACTCTAAATGGGAAAAATATATTTGTCGCTGAGAAATACGTATTAACAGTTTTAGTTTTTACGTTTATGCTCAATTTTCATTTGATCATAACTCTAAAAATATAAAAGATAAAAAAATGAAATTTATGCCATTCGATTAGTTTTATAAAACTCTAAATGGGAAAAATATATTTGTCGCTGAGAAATACGTATTAACAGTTTTAGTTTTTACGTTTATGCTCAATTTTCATTTGATCATAACTCTAAAAATATAAAAGATAAAAAAATGAAATTTATGCCATTCGATTAGTTTTATAAAACTCTAAATGGGAAAAATATATTTGTCGCTGAGAAATACGTATTAACAGTTTTAGTTTTTACGTTTATGCTCAATTTTCATTTGATCATAACTCTAAAAATATAAAAGATAAAAAAATGAAATTTATGCCATTCGATTAGTTTTATAAAACTCTAAATGGGAAAAATATATTTGTCGCTGAGAAATACGTATTAACAGTTTTAGTTTTTACGTTTATGCTCAATTTTCATTTGATCATAACTCTAAAAATATAAAAGATAAAAAAATGAAATTTATGCCATTCGATTAGTTTTATAAAACTCTAAATGGGAAAAATATATTTGTCGCTGAGAAATACGTATTAACAGTTTTAGTTTTTACGTTTATGCTCAATTTTCATTTGATCATAACTCTAAAAATGTAAAAGATAAAAAAATGAAATTTATGCCATTCGATTAGTTTTATAAAACTCTAAATGGGAAAAATATATTTGTCGCTGAGAAATACGTATTAACAGTTTTAGTTTTTACGTTTATGCTCAATTTTCATTTGATCATAACTCTAAAAATATAAAAGATAAAAAAATGAAATTTATGCCATTCGATTAGTTTTATAAAACTCTAAATGGGAAAAATATATTTGTCGCTGAGAAATACGTATTAACAGTTTTAGTTTTTACGTTTATGCTCAATTTTCATTTGATCATAACTCTAAAAATATAAAAGATAAAAAAATGAAATTTATGCCATTCGATTAGTTTTATAAAACTCTAAATGGGAAAAATATATTTGTCGCTGAGAAATACGTATTAACAGTTTTAGTTTTTACGTTTATGCTCAATTTTCATTTGATCATAACTCTAAAAATATAAAAGATAAAAAAATGAAATTTATGCCATTCGATTAGTTTTATAAAACTCTAAATGGGAAAAATATATTTGTCGCTGAGAAATACGTATTAACAGTTTTAGTTTTTACGTTTATGCTCAATTTTCATTTGATCATAACTCTAAAAATATAAAAGATAAAAAAATGAAATTTATGCCATTCGATTAGTTTTATAAAACTCTAAATGGGAAAAATATATTTGTCGCTGAGAAATACGTATTAACAGTTTTAGTTTTTACGTTTATGCTCAATTTTCATTTGATCATAACTCTAAAAATATAAAAGATAAAAAAATGAAATTTATGCCATTCGATTAGTTTTATAAAACTCTAAATGGGAAAAATATATTTGTCGCTGAGAAATACGTATTAACAGTTTTAGTTTTTACGTTTATGCTCAATTTTCATTTGATCATAACTCTAAAAATATAAAAGATAAAAAAATGAAATTTATGCCATTCGATTAGTTTTATAAAACTCTAAATGGGAAAAATATGTTTGTCACTGAGAAATACGTATTAACAGTTTTAGTTTTTACGTTTATGCTCAATTTTCATTTGATCATAACTCTAAAAATATAAAAGATAAAAAAATGAAATTTATGCCATTCGATTAGTTTTATAAAACTCTAAATGGGAAAAATATATTTGTCGCTGAGAAATACGTATTAACAGTTTTAGTTTTTACGTTTATGCTCAATTTTCATTTGATCATAACTCTAAAAATATAAAAGATAAAAAAATGAAATTTATGCCATTCGATTAGTTTTATAAAACTCTAAATGGGAAAAATATATTTGTCGCTGAGAAATACGTATTAACAGTTTTAGTTTTTACGTTGATTCTCAATTTTCATTTGATCATAACTCTAAAAATATAAAAGATAAAAAAATGAAATTTATGCCATTCGATTAGTTTTATAAAACTCTAAATGGGAAAAATATGTTTGTCACTGAGAAATACGTATTAACAGTTTTAGTTTTTACGTTTATGCTCAATTTTCATTTGATCATAACTCTAAAAATATAAAAGATAAAAAAATGAAATTTATGCCATTCGATTAGTTTTATAAAACTCTAAATGGGAAAAATATATTTGTCGCTGAGAAATACGTATTAACAGTTTTAGTTTTTACGTTGATTCTCAATTTTCATTTGATCATAACTCTAAAAATATAAAAGATAAAAAAATGAAATTTATGCCATTCGATTAGTTTTATAAAACTCTAAATGGGAAAAATATGTTTGTCACTGAGAAATACGTATTAACAGTTTTAGTTTTTACGTTTATGCTCAATTTTCATTTGATCATAACTCTAAAAATATAAAAGATAAAAAAATGAAATTTATGCCATTCGATTAGTTTTATAAAACTCTAAATGGGAAAAATATATTTGTCGCTGAGAAATACGTATTAACAGTTTTAGTTTTTACGTTGATTCTCAATTTTCATTTGATCATAACTCTAAAAATATAAAAGATAAAAAAATGAAATTTATGCCATTCGATTAGTTTTATAAAACTCTAAATGGGAAAAATATATTTGTCGCTGAGAAATACGTATTAACAGTTTTAGTTTTTACGTTTATGCTCAATTTTCATTTGATCATAACTCTAAAAATATAAAAGATAAAAAAATGAAATTTATGCCATTCGATTAGTTTTATAAAACTCTAAATGGGAAAAATATGTTTGTCACTGAGAAATACGTATTAACAGTTTTAGTTTTTACGTTTATGCTCAATTTTCATTTGATCATAACTCTAAAAATATAAAAGATAAAAAAATGAAATTTATGCCATTCGATTAGTTTTATAAAACTCTAAATGGGAAAAATATATTTGTCGCTGAGAAATACGTATTAACAGTTTTAGTTTTTACGTTGATTCTCAATTTTCATTTGATCATAACTCTAAAAATATAAAAGATAAAAAAATGAAATTTATGCCATTCGATTAGTTTTATTAAACTCTAAATGGGAAAAATATATTTGTCGCTGAGAAATACGTATTAACAGTTTTAGTTTTTACGTTGATGCTGAATTTTCATTTGATCATAACTCTAAAAATATAAAAGATAAAAAAATGAAATTTATGCCATTCGATTAGTTTTATAAAACTCTAAATGGGAAAAATATGTTTGTCACTGAGAAATACGTATTAACAGTTTTAGTTTTTACGTTTATGCTCAATTTTCATTTGATCATAACTCTAAAAATATAAAAGATAAAAAAATGAAATTTATGCCATTCGATTAGTTTTATAAAACTCTAAATGGGAAAAATATATTTGTCGCTGAGAAATACGTATTAACAGTTTTAGTTTTTACGTTGATTCTCAATTTTCATTTGATCATAACTCTAAAAATATAAAAGATAAAAAAATGAAATTTATGCCATTCGATTAGTTTTATAAAACTCTAAATGGGAAAAATATGTTTGTCACTGAGAAATACGTATTAACAGTTTTAGTTTTTACGTTTATGCTCAATTTTCATTTGATCATAACTCTAAAAATATAAAAGATAAAAAAATGAAATTTATGCCATTCGATTAGTTTTATAAAACTCTAAATGGGAAAAATATATTTGTCGCTGAGAAATACGTATTAACAGTTTTAGTTTTTACGTTGATTCTCAATTTTCATTTGATCATAACTCTAAAAATATAAAAGATAAAAAAATGAAATTTATGCCATTCGATTAGTTTTATAAAACTCTAAATGGGAAAAATATATTTGTCGCTGAGAAATACGTATTAACAGTTTTAGTTTTTACGTTTATGCTCAATTTTCATTTGATCATAACTCTAAAAATATAAAAGATAAAAAAATGAAATTTATGCCATTCGATTAGTTTTATGAAACTCTAAATGGGAAAAATATATTTGTCGCTGAGAAATACGTATTAACAGTTTTAGTTTTTACGTTTATGCTCAATTTTCATTTGATCATAACTTTAAAAATATAAAAGATAAAAAAATGAAATTTATGCCATTCGATTAGTTTTATAAAACTCTAAATGGGAAAAATATATTTGTCGCTGAGAAATACGTATTAACAGTTTTAGTTTTTACGTTTATGCTCAATTTTCATTTGATCATAACTCTAAAAATATAAAAGATAAAAAAATGAAATTTATGCCATTCGATTAGTTTTATAAAACTCTAAATGGGAAAAATATATTTGTCGCTGAGAAATACGTATTAACAGTTTTAGTTTTTACGTTTATGCTCAATTTTCATTTGTTCATAACTTTAAAAATATAAAAGATAAAAAAATGAAATTTATGCCATTCGATTAGTTTTATAAAACTCTAAATGGGAAAAATATATTTGTCGCTGAGAAATACGTATTAACAGTTTTAGTTTTTACGTTTATGCTCAATTTTCATTTGTTCATAACTTTAAAAATATAAAAGATAAAAAAATGAAATTTATGCCATTCGATTAGTTTTATAAAACTCTAAATGGGAAAAATATATTTGTCGCTGAGAAATACGTATTAACAGTTTTAGTTTTTACGTTTATGCTCAATTTTCATTTGTTCATAACTTTAAAAATATAAAAGATAAAAAAATGAAATTTATGCCATTCGATTAGTTTTATAAAACTCTAAATGGGAAAAATATATTTGTCGCTGAGAAATACGTATTAACAGTTTTAGTTTTTACGTTTATGCTCAATTTTCATTTGATCATAACTCTAAAAATATAAAAGATAAAAAAATGAAATTTATGCCATTCGATTAGTTTTATAAAACTCTAAATGGGAAAAATATATTTGTCGCTGAGAAATACGTATTAACAGTTTTAGTTTTTACGTTTATGCTCAATTTTCATTTGATCATAACTCTAAAAATATAAAAGATAAAAAAATGAAATTTATGCCATTCGATTAGTTTTATAAAACTCTAAATGGGAAAAATATATTTGTCGCTGAGAAATACGTATTAACAGTTTTAGTTTTTACGTTGATGCTCAATTTTAATTTGATCATAACTTTAAAAATATAAAAGATAAAAAAATGAAATTTATGCCATTCGATTAGTTTTATAAAACTCTAAATGGGAAAAATATATTTGTCGCTGAGAAATACGTATTAACAGTTTTAGTTTTTACGTTTATGCTCAATTTTCATTTGATCATAACTCTAAAAATATAAAAGATAAAAAAATGAAATTTATGCCATTCGATTAGTTTTATAAAACTCTAAATGGGAAAAATATGTTTGTCACTGAGAAATACGTATTAACAGTTTTAGTTTTTACGTTTATGCTCAATTTTCATTTGATCATAACTCTAAAAATATAAAAGATAAAAAAATGAAATTTATGCCATTCGATTAGTTTTATAAAACTCTAAATGGGAAAAATATATTTGTCACTGAGAAATACGTATTAACAGTTTTAGTTTTTACGTTTATGCTCAATTTTCATTTGATCATAACTCTAAAAATATAAAAGATAAAAAAATGAAATTTATGCCATTCGATTAGTTTTATAAAACTCTAAATGGGAAAAATATATTTGTCGCTGAGAAATACGTATTAACAGTTTTAGTTTTTACGTTGATTCTCAATTTTCATTTGATCATAACTCTAAAAATATAAAAGATAAAAAAATGAAATTTATGCCATTCGATTAGTTTTATAAAACTCTAAATGGGAAAAATATATTTGTCGCTGAGAAATACGTATTAACAGTTTTAGTTTTTACGTTTATGCTCAATTTTCATTTGATCATAACTCTAAAAATATAAAAGATAAAAAAATGAAATTTATGCCATTCGATTAGTTTTATAAAACTCTAAATGGGAAAAATATATTTGTCGCTGAGAAATACGTATTAACAGTTTTAGTTTTTACGTTGATGCTGAATTTTCATTTGATCATAACTCTAAAAATATAAAAGATAAAAAAATGAAATTTATGCCATTCGATTAGTTTTATAAAACTCTAAATGGGAAAAATATATTTGTCACTGAGAAATACGTATTAACAGTTTTAGTTTTTACGTTGATGCTGAATTTTCATTTGATCATAACTCTAAAAATATAAAAGATAAAAAAATGAAATTTATGCCATTCGATTAGTTTTATAAAACTCTAAATGGGAAAAATATATTTGTCGCTGAGAAATACGTATTAACAGTTTTAGTTTTTACGTTTATGCTCAATTTTCATTTGATCATAACTCTAAAAATATAAAAGATAAAAAAATGAAATTTATGCCATTCGATTAGTTTTAAAAAACTCTAAATGGGAAAAATATATTTGTCACTGAGAAATACGTATTAACAGTTTTAGTTTTTACGTTGATGCTGAATTTTCATTTGATCATAACTCTAAAAATATAAAAGATAAAAAAATGAAATTTATGCCATTCGATTAGTTTTATAAAACTCTAAATGGGAAAAATATATTTGTCGCTGAGAAATACGTATTAACAGTTTTAGTTTTTACGTTTATGCTCAATTTTCATTTGATCATAACTCTAAAAATATAAAAGATAAAAAAATGAAATTTATGCCATTCGATTAGTTTTATAAAACTCTAAATGGGAAAAATATATTTGTCGCTGAGAAATACGTATTAACAGTTTTAGTTTTTACGTTGATGCTGAATTTTCATTTGATCATAACTCTAAAAATATAAAAGATAAAAAAATGAAATTTATGCCATTCGATTAGTTTTATAAAACTCTAAATGGGAAAAATATATTTGTCGCTGAGAAATACGTATTAACAGTTTTAGTTTTTACGTTGATTCTCAATTTTCATTTGATCATAACTCTAAAAATACAAAAGATAAAAAAATGAAATTTATGCCATTCGATTAGTTTTATAAAACTCTAAATGGGAAAAATATATTTGTCGCTGAGAAATACGTATTAACAGTTTTAGTTTTTACGTTGATTCTCAATTTTCATTTGATCATAACTTTAAAAATATAAAAGATAAAAAAATGAAATTTATGCCATTCGATTAGTTTTATAAAACTCTAAATGGGAAAAATATATTTGTCGCTGAGAAATACGTATTAACAGTTTTAGTTTTTACGTTGATTCTCAATTTTCATTTGATCATAACTTTAAAAATATAAAAGATAAAAAAATGAAATTTATGCCATTCGATTAGTTTTATAAAACTCTAAATGGGAAAAATATATTTGTCGCTGAGAAATACGTATTAACAGTTTTAGTTTTTACGTTGATGCTGAATTTTCATTTGATCATAACTCTAAAAATATAAAAGATAAAAAAATGAAATTTATGCCATTCGATTAGTTTTATAAAACTCTAAATGGGAAAAATATATTTGTCGCTGAGAAATACGTATTAACAGTTTTAGTTTTTACGTTGATGCTGAATTTTCATTTGATCATAACTCTAAAAATATAAAAGATAAAAAAATGAAATTTATGCCATTCGATTAGTTTTATAAAACTCTAAATGGGAAAAATATATTTGTCACTGAGAAATACGTATTAACAGTTTTAGTTTTTACGTTGATTCTCAATTTTCATTTGATCATAACTCTAAAAATACAAAAGATAAAAAAATGAAATTTATGCCATTCGATTAGTTTTATAAAACTCTAAATGGGAAAAATATATTTGTCACTGAGAAATACGTATTAACAGTTTTAGTTTTTACGTTGATTCTCAATTTTCATTTGATCATAACTCTAAAAATATAAAAGATAAAAAAATGAAATTTATGCCATTCGATTAGTTTTATAAAACTCTAAATGGGAAAAATATATTTGTCGCTGAGAAATACGTATTAACAGTTTTAGTTTTTACGTTTATGCTCAATTTTCATTTGATCATAACTCTAAAAATATAAAAGATAAAAAAATGAAATTTATGCCATTCGATTAGTTTTATAAAACTCTAAATGGGAAAAATATATTTGTCACTGAGAAATACGTATTAACAGTTTTAGTTTTTACGTTGATTCTCAATTTTCATTTGATCATAACTTTAAAAATACAAAAGATAAAAAAATGAAATTTATGCCATTCGATTAGTTTTATAAAACTCTAAATGGGAAAAATATATTTGTCGCTGAGAAATACGTATTAACAGTTTTAGTTTTTACGTTTATGCTCAATTTTCATTTGATCATAACTCTAAAAATATAAAAGATAAAAAAATGAAATTTATGCCATTCGATTAGTTTTATAAAACTCTAAATGGGAAAAATATATTTGTCGCTGAGAAATACGTATTAACAGTTTTAGTTTTTACGTTGATTCTCAATTTTCATTTGATCATAACTCTAAAAATACAAAAGATAAAAAAATGAAATTTATGCCATTCGATTAGTTTTATAAAACTCTAAATGGGAAAAATATATTTGTCGCTGAGAAATACGTATTAACAGTTTTAGTTTTTACGTTGATTCTCAATTTTCATTTGATCATAACTTTAAAAATATAAAAGATAAAAAAATGAAATTTATGCCATTCGATTAGTTTTATAAAACTCTAAATGGGAAAAATATATTTGTCGCTGAGAAATACGTATTAACAGTTTTAGTTTTTACGTTTATGCTCAATTTTCATTTGATCATAACTCTAAAAATATAAAAGATAAAAAAATGAAATTTATGCCATTCGATTAGTTTTATAAAACTCTAAATGGGAAAAATATATTTGTCGCTGAGAAATACGTATTAACAGTTTTAGTTTTTACGTTGATTCTCAATTTTCATTTGATCATAACTCTAAAAATACAAAAGATAAAAAAATGAAATTTATGCCATTCGATTAGTTTTATAAAACTCTAAATGGGAAAAATATATTTGTCGCTGAGAAATACGTATTAACAGTTTTAGTTTTTACGTTGATTCTCAATTTTCATTTGATCATAACTTTAAAAATATAAAAGATAAAAAAATGAAATTTATGCCATTCGATTAGTTTTATAAAACTCTAAATGGGAAAAATATATTTGTCACTGAGAAATACGTATTAACAGTTTTAGTTTTTACGTTTATGCTCAATTTTCATTTGATCATAACTCTAAAAATATAAAAGATAAAAAAATGAAATTTATGCCATTCGATTAGTTTTATAAAACTCTAAATGGGAAAAATATATTTGTCGCTGAGAAATACGTATTAACAGTTTTAGTTTTTACGTTGATTCTCAATTTTCATTTGATCATAACTTTAAAAATATAAAAGATAAAAAAATGAAATTTATGCCATTCGATTAGTTTTATAAAACTCTAAATGGGAAAAATATATTTGTCGCTGAGAAATACGTATTAACAGTTTTAGTTTTTACGTTTATGCTCAATTTTCATTTGATCATAACTCTAAAAATATAAAAGATAAAAAAATGAAATTTATGCCATTCGATTAGTTTTATAAAACTCTAAATGGGAAAAATATATTTGTCACTGAGAAATACGTATTAACAGTTTTAGTTTTTACGTTGATTCTCAATTTTCATTTGATCATAACTCTAAAAATATAAAAGATAAAAAAATGAAATTTATGCCATTCGATTAGTTTTATAAAACTCTAAATGGGAAAAATATATTTGTCGCTGAGAAATACGTATTAACAGTTTTA
The DNA here is from genome assembly GCA_963243735.1 of Neocrepidodera transversa. Taxonomy (NCBI): domain Eukaryota; kingdom Metazoa; phylum Arthropoda; class Insecta; order Coleoptera; family Chrysomelidae; genus Neocrepidodera; species Neocrepidodera transversa. The sequence continues at coordinate 112,830 of OY725341.1, read as the reverse complement.
GTTTTTACGTTGATTCTCAATTTTCATTTGATCATAACTCTAAAAATACTAAAGATAAAAAAATGAAATTTATGCCATTCGATTAGTTTTATAAAACTCTAAATGGGAAAAATATATTTGTCACTGAGAAATACGTATTAACAGTTTTAGTTTTTACGTTGATTCTCAATTTTCATTTGATCATAACTCTAAAAATACAAAAGATAAAAAAATGAAATTTATGCCATTCGATTAGTTTTATAAAACTCTAAATGGGAAAAATATATTTGTCGCTGAGAAATACGTATTAACAGTTTTAGTTTTTACGTTGATTCTCAATTTTCATTTGATCATAACTTTAAAAATATAAAAGATAAAAAAATGAAATTTATGCCATTCGATTAGTTTTATAAAACTCTAAATGGGAAAAATATATTTGTCACTGAGAAATACGTATTAACAGTTTTAGTTTTTACGTTTATGCTCAATTTTCATTTGATCATAACTCTAAAAATATAAAAGATAAAAAAATGAAATTTATGCCATTCGATTAGTTTTATAAAACTCTAAATGGGAAAAATATATTTGTCGCTGAGAAATACGTATTAACAGTTTTAGTTTTTACGTTTATGCTCAATTTTCATTTGATCATAACTCTAAAAATATAAAAGATAAAAAAATGAAATTTATGCCATTCGATTAGTTTTATAAAACTCTAAATGGGAAAAATATATTTGTCGCTGAGAAATACGTATTAACAGTTTTAGTTTTTACGTTTATGCTCAATTTTCATTTGATCATAACTCTAAAAATATAAAAGATAAAAAAATGAAATTTATGCCATTCGATTAGTTTTATAAAACTCTAAATGGGAAAAATATATTTGTCGCTGAGAAATACGTATTAACAGTTTTAGTTTTTACGTTGATTCTCAATTTTCATTTGATCATAACTCTAAAAATACAAAAGATAAAAAAATGAAATTTATGCCATTCGATTAGTTTTATAAAACTCTAAATGGGAAAAATATATTTGTCGCTGAGAAATACGTATTAACAGTTTTAGTTTTTACGTTTATGCTCAATTTTCATTTGATCATAACTCTAAAAATATAAAAGATAAAAAAATGAAATTTATGCCATTCGATTAGTTTTATAAAACTCTAAATGGGAAAAATATATTTGTCGCTGAGAAATACGTATTAACAGTTTTAGTTTTTACGTTTATGCTCAATTTTCATTTGATCATAACTCTAAAAATATAAAAGAAAAAAAAATGAAATTTATGCCATTCGATTAGTTTTATAAAACTCTAAATGGGAAAAATATATTTGTCACTGAGAAATACGTATTAACAGTTTTAGTTTTTACGTTTATGCTCAATTTTCATTTGATCATAACTCTAAAAATATAAAAGATAAAAAAATGAAATTTATGCCATTCGATTAGTTTTATAAAACTCTAAATGGGAAAAATATATTTGTCGCTGAGAAATACGTATTAACAGTTTTAGTTTTTACGTTGATTCTCAATTTTCATTTGATCATAACTCTAAAAATACAAAAGATAAAAAAATGAAATTTATGCCATTCGATTAGTTTTATAAAACTCTAAATGGGAAAAATATATTTGTCGCTGAGAAATACGTATTAACAGTTTTAGTTTTTACGTTTATGCTCAATTTTCATTTGATCATAACTCTAAAAATATAAAAGATAAAAAAATGAAATTTATGCCATTCGATTAGTTTTATAAAACTCTAAATGGGAAAAATATATTTGTCACTGAGAAATACGTATTAACAGTTTTAGTTTTTACGTTTATGCTCAATTTTCATTTGATCATAACTCTAAAAATATAAAAGATAAAAAAATGAAATTTATGCCATTCGATTAGTTTTATAAAACTCTAAATGGGAAAAATATATTTGTCGCTGAGAAATACGTATTAACAGTTTTAGTTTTTACGTTTATGCTCAATTTTCATTTGATCATAACTCTAAAAATATAAAAGATAAAAAAATGAAATTTATGCCATTCGATTAGTTTTATAAAACTCTAAATGGGAAAAATATATTTGTCACTGAGAAATACGTATTAACAGTTTTAGTTTTTACGTTGATTCTCAATTTTCATTTGATCATAACTTTAAAAATATAAAAGATAAAAAAATGAAATTTATGCCATTCGATTAGTTTTATAAAACTCTAAATGGGAAAAATATATTTGTCGCTGAGAAATACGTATTAACAGTTTTAGTTTTTACGTTTATGCTCAATTTTCATTTGATCATAACTCTAAAAATATAAAAGATAAAAAAATGAAATTTATGCCATTCGATTAGTTTTATAAAACTCTAAATGGGAAAAATATATTTGTCGCTGAGAAATACGTATTAACAGTTTTAGTTTTTACGTTTATGCTCAATTTTCATTTGATCATAACTCTAAAAATATAAAAGATAAAAAAATGAAATTTATGCCATTCGATTAGTTTTATAAAACTCTAAATGGGAAAAATATATTTGTCGCTGAGAAATACGTATTAACAGTTTTAGTTTTTACGTTTATGCTCAATTTTCATTTGATCATAACTCTAAAAATATAAAAGATAAAAAAATGAAATTTATGCCATTCGATTAGTTTTATAAAACTCTAAATGGGAAAAATATATTTGTCGCTGAGAAATACGTATTAACAGTTTTAGTTTTTACGTTTATGCTCAATTTTCATTTGATCATAACTCTAAAAATATAAAAGATAAAAAAATGAAATTTATGCCATTGGATTAGTTTTATAAAACTCTAAATGGGAAAAATATATTTGTCACTGAGAAATACGTATTAACAGTTTTAGTTTTTACGTTTATGCTCAATTTTCATTTGATCATAACTCTAAAAATATAAAAGATAAAAAAATGAAATTTATGCCATTCGATTAGTTTTATAAAACTCTAAATGGGAAAAATATATTTGTCACTGAGAAATACGTATTAACAGTTTTAGTTTTTACGTTTATGCTCAATTTTCATTTGATCATAACTTTAAAAATATAAAAGATAAAAAAATGAAATTTATGCCATTCGATTAGTTTTATAAAACTCTAAATGGGAAAAATATATTTGTCACTGAGAAATACGTATTAACAGTTTTAGTTTTTACGTTTATGCTCAATTTTCATTTGATCATAACTCTAAAAATACAAAAGATAAAAAAATGAAATTTATGCCATTCGATTAGTTTTATAAAACTCTAAATGGGAAAAATATATTTGTCACTGAGAAATACGTATTAACAGTTTTAGTTTTTACGTTGATTCTCAATTTTCATTTGATCATAACTCTAAAAATACAAAAGATAAAAAAATGAAATTTATGCCATTCGATTAGTTTTATAAAACTCTAAATGGGAAAAATATATTTGTCGCTGAGAAATACGTATTAACAGTTTTAGTTTTTACGTTTATGCTCAATTTTCATTTGATCATAACTCTAAAAATATAAAAGATAAAAAAATGAAATTTATGCCATTCGATTAGTTTTATAAAACTCTAAATGGGAAAAATATATTTGTCACTGAGAAATACGTATTAACAGTTTTAGTTTTTACGTTTATGCTCAATTTTCATTTGATCATAACTTTAAAAATATAAAAGATAAAAAAATGAAATTTATGCCATTCGATTAGTTTTATAAAACTCTAAATGGGAAAAATATATTTGTCACTGAGAAATACGTATTAACAGTTTTAGTTTTTACGTTTATGCTCAATTTTCATTTGATCATAACTCTAAAAATACAAAAGATAAAAAAATGAAATTTATGCCATTCGATTAGTTTTATAAAACTCTAAATGGGAAAAATATATTTGTCACTGAGAAATACGTATTAACAGTTTTAGTTTTTACGTTGATTCTCAATTTTCATTTGATCATAACTCTAAAAATACAAAAGATAAAAAAATGAAATTTATGCCATTCGATTAGTTTTATAAAACTCTAAATGGGAAAAATATATTTGTCACTGAGAAATACGTATTAACAGTTTTAGTTTTTACGTTGATTCTCAATTTTCATTTGATCATAACTTTAAAAATATAAAAGATAAAAAAATGAAATTTATGCCATTCGATTAGTTTTATAAAACTCTAAATGGGAAAAATATATTTGTCACTGAGAAATACGTATTAACAGTTTTAGTTTTTACGTTGATTCTCAATTTTCATTTGATCATAACTCTAAAAATACAAAAGATAAAAAAATGAAATTTATGCCATTCGATTAGTTTTATAAAACTCTAAATGGGAAAAATATATTTGTCGCTGAGAAATACGTATTAACAGTTTTAGTTTTTACGTTGATTCTCAATTTTCATTTGATCATAACTTTAAAAATATAAAAGATAAAAAAATGAAATTTATGCCATTCGATTAGTTTTATAAAACTCTAAATGGGAAAAATATATTTGTCACTGAGAAATACGTATTAACAGTTTTAGTTTTTACGTTGATTCTCAATTTTCATTTGATCATAACTTTAAAAATATAAAAGATAAAAAAATGAAATTTATGCCATTCGATTAGTTTTATAAAACTCTAAATGGGAAAAATATATTTGTCACTGAGAAATACGTATTAACAGTTTTAGTTTTTACGTTGATTCTCAATTTTCATTTGATCATAACTCTAAAAATACAAAAGATAAAAAAATGAAATTTATGCCATTCGATTAGTTTTATAAAACTCTAAATGGGAAAAATATATTTGTCGCTGAGAAATACGTATTAACAGTTTTAGTTTTTACGTTGATTCTCAATTTTCATTTGATCATAACTCTAAAAATACAAAAGATAAAAAAATGAAATTTATGCCATTCGATTAGTTTTATAAAACTCTAAATGGGAAAAATATATTTGTCGCTGAGAAATACGTATTAACAGTTTTAGTTTTTACGTTGATTCTCAATTTTCATTTGATCATAACTCTAAAAATACAAAAGATAAAAAAATGAAATTTATGCCATTCGATTAGTTTTATAAAACTCTAAATGGGAAAAATATATTTGTCGCTGAGAAATACGTATTAACAGTTTTAGTTTTTACGTTGATTCTCAATTTTCATTTGATCATAACTTTAAAAATATAAAAGATAAAAAAATGAAATTTATGCCATTCGATTAGTTTTATAAAACTCTAAATGGGAAAAATATATTTGTCGCTGAGAAATACGTATTAACAGTTTTAGTTTTTACGTTGATTCTCAATTTTCATTTGATCATAACTTTAAAAATATAAAAGATAAAAAAATGAAATTTATGCCATTCGATTAGTTTTATAAAACTCTAAATGGGAAAAATATGTTTGTCGCTGAGAAATACGTATTAACAGTTTTAGTTTTTACGTTTATGCTCAATTTTCATTTGATCATAACTCTAAAAATATAAAAGATAAAAAAATGAAATTTATGCCATTCGATTAGTTTTATAAAACTCTAAATGGGAAAAATATATTTGTCGCTGAGAAATACGTATTAACAGTTTTAGTTTTTACGTTGATTCTCAATTTTCATTTGATCATAACTTTAAAAATATAAAAGATAAAAAAATGAAATTTATGCCATTCGATTAGTTTTATAAAACTCTAAATGGGAAAAATATGTTTGTCGCTGAGAAATACGTATTAACAGTTTTAGTTTTTACGTTGATGCTCAATTTTCATTTGATCATAACTTTAAAAATATAAAAGATAAAAAAATGAAATTTATGCCATTCGATTAGTTTTATAAAACTCTAAATGGGAAAAATATATTTGTCGCTGAGAAATACGTATTAACAGTTTTAGTTTTTACGTTTATGCTCAATTTTCATTTGATCATAACTCTAAAAATATAAAAGATAAAAAAATGAAATTTATGCCATTCGATTAGTTTATAAAACTCTAAATGGGAAAAATATGTTTGTCACTGAGAAATACGTATTAACAGTTTTAGTTTTTACGTTTATGCTCAATTTTCATTTGATCATAACTCTAAAAATATAAAAGATAAAAAAATGAAATTTATGCCATTCGATTAGTTTTATAAAACTCTAAATGGGAAAAATATATTTGTCGCTGAGAAATACGTATTAACAGTTTTAGTTTTTACGTTTATGCTCAATTTTCATTTGATCATAACTCTAAAAATATAAAAGATAAAAAAATGAAATTTATGCCATTCGATTAGTTTTATAAAACTCTAAATGGGAAAAATATATTTGTCGCTGAGAAATACGTATTAACAGTTTTAGTTTTTACGTTGATGCTGAATTTTCATTTGATCATAACTCTAAAAATATAAAAGATAAAAAAATGAAATTTATGCCATTCGATTAGTTTTATAAAACTCTAAATGGGAAAAATATATTTGTCGCTGAGAAATACGTATTAACAGTTTTAGTTTTTACGTTGATGCTGAATTTTCATTTGATCATAACTCTAAAAATATAAAAGATAAAAAAATGAAATTTATGCCATTCGATTAGTTTTATAAAACTCTAAATGGGAAAAATATGTTTGTCACTGAGAAATACGTATTAACAGTTTTAGTTTTTACGTTGATGCTCAATTTTCATTTGATCATAACTTTAAAAATATAAAAGATAAAAAAATGAAATTTATGCCATTCGATTAGTTTTATAAAACTCTAAATGGGAAAAATATATTTGTCACTGAGGAATACGTATTAACAGTTTTAGTTTTTACGTTGATGCTCAATTTTCATTTGATCATAACTTTAAAAATATAAAAGATAAAAAAATGAAATTTATGCCATTCGATTAGTTTTATAAAACTCTAAATGGGAAAAATATGTTTGTCACTGAGAAATACGTATTAACAGTTTTAGTTTTTACGTTGATGCTCAATTTTCATTTGATCATAACTTTAAAAATATAAAAGATAAAAAAATGAAATTTATGCCATTCGATTAGTTTTATAAAACTCTAAATGGGAAAAATATATTTGTCACTGAGAAATACGTATTAACAGTTTTAGTTTTTACGTTGATGCTCAATTTTCATTTGATCATAACTTTAAAAATATAAAAGATAAAAAAATGAAATTTATGCCATTCGATTAGTTTTATAAAACTCTAAATGGGAAAAATATATTTGTCGCTGAGAAATACGTATTAACAGTTTTAGTTTTTACGTTGATTCTCAATTTTCATTTGATCATAACTCTAAAAATACAAAAGATAAAAAAATGAAATTTATGCCATTCGATTAGTTTTATAAAACTCTAAATGGGAAAAATATATTTGTCGCTGAGAAATACGTATTAACAGTTTTAGTTTTTACGTTGATGCTGAATTTTCATTTGATCATAACTCTAAAAATATAAAAGATAAAAAAATGAAATTTATGCCATTCGATTAGTTTTATAAAACTCTAAATGGGAAAAATATATTTGTCGCTGAGAAATACGTATTAACAGTTTTAGTTTTTACGTTGATTCTCAATTTTCATTTGATCATAACTCTAAAAATATAAAAGATAAAAAAATGAAATTTATGCCATTCGATTAGTTTTATAAAACTCTAAATGGGAAAAATATATTTGTCGCTGAGAAATACGTATTAACAGTTTTAGTTTTTACGTTGATGCTCAATTTTCATTTGATCATAACTTTAAAAATATAAAAGATAAAAAAATGAAATTTATGCCATTCGATTAGTTTTATAAAACTCTAAATGGGAAAAATATGTTTGTCACTGAGAAATACGTATTAACAGTTTTAGTTTTTACGTTGATGCTGAATTTTCATTTGATCATAACTCTAAAAATATAAAAGATAAAAAAATGAAATTTATGCCATTCGATTAGTTTTATAAAACTCTAAATGGGAAAAATATGTTTGTCACTGAGAAATACGTATTAACAGTTTTAGTTTTTACGTTGATGCTCAATTTTCATTTGATCATAACTTTAAAAATATAAAAGATAAAAAAATGAAATTTATGCCATTCGATTAGTTTTATAAAACTCTAAATGGGAAAAATATATTTGTCACTGAGGAATACGTATTAACAGTTTTAGTTTTTACGTTGATGCTCAATTTTCATTTGATCATAACTTTAAAAATATAAAAGATAAAAAAATGAAATTTATGCCATTCGATTAGTTTTATAAAACTCTAAATGGGAAAAATATGTTTGTCACTGAGAAATACGTATTAACAGTTTTAGTTTTTACGTTGATGCTCAATTTTCATTTGATCATAACTTTAAAAATATAAAAGATAAAAAAATGAAATTTATGCCATTCGATTAGTTTTATAAAACTCTAAATGGGAAAAATATATTTGTCACTGAGAAATACGTATTAACAGTTTTAGTTTTTACGTTGATGCTCAATTTTCATTTGATCATAACTTTAAAAATATAAAAGATAAAAAAATGAAATTTATGCCATTCGATTAGTTTTATAAAACTCTAAATGGGAAAAATATGTTTGTCACTGAGAAATACGTATTAACAGTTTTAGTTTTTACGTTGATGCTCAATTTTCATTTGATCATAACTTTAAAAATATAAAAGATAAAAAAATGAAATTTATGCCATTCGATTAGTTTTATAAAACTCTAAATGGGAAAAATATATTTGTCGCTGAGAAATACGTATTAACAGTTTTAGTTTTTACGTTGATTCTCAATTTTCATTTGATCATAACTCTAAAAATACAAAAGATAAAAAAATGAAATTTATGCCATTCGATTAGTTTTATAAAACTCTAAATGGGAAAAATATATTTGTCACTGAGAAATACGTATTAACAGTTTTAGTTTTTACGTTGATGCTCAATTTTCATTTGATCATAACTTTAAAAATATAAAAGATAAAAAAATGAAATTTATGCCATTCGATTAGTTTTATAAAACTCTAAATGGGAAAAATATATTTGTCGCTGAGAAATACGTATTAACAGTTTTAGTTTTTACGTTGATTCTCAATTTTCATTTGATCATAACTCTAAAAATACAAAAGATAAAAAAATGAAATTTATGCCATTCGATTAGTTTTATAAAACTCTAAATGGGAAAAATATATTTGTCGCTGAGAAATACGTATTAACAGTTTTAGTTTTTACGTTGATGCTGAATTTTCATTTGATCATAACTTTAAAAATATAAAAGATAAAAAAATGAAATTTATGCCATTCGATTAGTTTTATAAAACTCTAAATGGGAAAAATATATTTGTCGCTGAGAAATACGTATTAACAGTTTTAGTTTTTACGTTGATGCTGAATTTTCATTTGATCATAACTTTAAAAATATAAAAGATAAAAAAATGAAATTTATGCCATTCGATTAGTTTTATAAAACTCTAAATGGGAAAAATATATTTGTCGCTGAGAAATACGTATTAACAGTTTTAGTTTTTACGTTGATTCTCAATTTTCATTTGATCATAACTCTAAAAATACAAAAGATAAAAAAATGAAATTTATGCCATTCGATTAGTTTTATAAAACTCTAAATGGGAAAAATATATTTGTCACTGAGAAATACGTATTAACAGTTTTAGTTTTTACGTTGATGCTCAATTTTCATTTGATCATAACTTTAAAAATATAAAAGATAAAAAAATGAAATTTATGCCATTCGATTAGTTTTATAAAACTCTAAATGGGAAAAATATATTTGTCACTGAGAAATACGTATTAACAGTTTTAGTTTTTACGTTGATGCTGAATTTTCATTTGATCATAACTCTAAAAATATAAAAGATAAAAAAATGAAATTTATGCCATTCGATTAGTTTTATAAAACTCTAAATGGGAAAAATATATTTGTCGCTGAGAAATACGTATTAACAGTTTTAGTTTTTACGTTGATGCTCAATTTTCATTTGATCATAACTTTAAAAATATAAAAGATAAAAAAATGAAATTTATGCCATTCGATTAGTTTTATAAAACTCTAAATGGGAAAAATATATTTGTCACTGAGAAATACGTATTAACAGTTTTAGTTTTTACGTTGATGCTCAATTTTCATTTGATCATAACTTTAAAAATATAAAAGATAAAAAAATGAAATTTATGCCATTCGATTAGTTTTATAAAACTCTAAATGGGAAAAATATGTTTGTCACTGAGAAATACGTATTAACAGTTTTAGTTTTTACGTTGATGCTGAATTTTCATTTGATCATAACTCTAAAAATATAAAAGATAAAAAAATGAAATTTATGCCATTCGATTAGTTTTATAAAACTCTAAATGGGAAAAATATATTTGTCACTGAGAAATACGTATTAACAGTTTTAGTTTTTACGTTGATTCTCAATTTTCATTTGATCATAACTCTAAAAATACAAAAGATAAAAAAATGAAATTTATGCCATTCGATTAGTTTTATAAAACTCTAAATGGGAAAAATATATTTGTCGCTGAGAAATACGTATTAACAGTTTTAGTTTTTACGTTGATGCTGAATTTTCATTTGATCATAACTTTAAAAATATAAAAGATAAAAAAATGAAATTTATGCCATTCGATTAGTTTTATAAAACTCTAAATGGGAAAAATATATTTGTCGCTGAGAAATACGTATTAACAGTTTTAGTTTTTACGTTGATTCTCAATTTTCATTTGATCATAACTCTAAAAATACAAAAGATAAAAAAATGAAATTTATGCCATTCGATTAGTTTTATAAAACTCTAAATGGGAAAAATATATTTGTCACTGAGAAATACGTATTAACAGTTTTAGTTTTTACGTTGATTCTCAATTTTCATTTGATCATAACTCTAAAAATACAAAAGATAAAAAAATGAAATTTATGCCATTCGATTAGTTTTATAAAACTCTAAATGGGAAAAATATATTTGTCACTGAGAAATACGTATTAACAGTTTTAGTTTTTACGTTGATGCTCAATTTTCATTTGATCATAACTTTAAAAATATAAAAGATAAAAAAATGAAATTTATGCCATTCGATTAGTTTTATAAAACTCTAAATGGGAAAAATATATTTGTCGCTGAGAAATACGTATTAACAGTTTTAGTTTTTACGTTGATGCTGAATTTTCATTTGATCATAACTTTAAAAATATAAAAGATAAAAAAATGAAATTTATGCCATTCGATTAGTTTTATAAAACTCTAAATGGGAAAAATATATTTGTCGCTGAGAAATACGTATTAACAGTTTTAGTTTTTACGTTGATGCTCAATTTTCATTTGATCATAACTTTAAAAATATAAAAGATAAAAAAATGAAATTTATGCCATTCGATTAGTTTTATAAAACTCTAAATGGGAAAAATATATTTGTCGCTGAGAAATACGTATTAACAGTTTTAGTTTTTACGTTGATGCTGAATTTTCATTTGATCATAACTTTAAAAATATAAAAGATAAAAAAATGAAATTTATGCCATTCGATTAGTTTTATAAAACTCTAAATGGGAAAAATATATTTGTCGCTGAGAAATACGTATTAACAGTTTTAGTTTTTACGTTGATGCTCAATTTTCATTTGATCATAACTTTAAAAATATAAAAGATAAAAAAATGAAATTTATGCCATTCGATTAGTTTTATAAAACTCTAAATGGGAAAAATATATTTGTCACTGAGAAATACGTATTAACAGTTTTAGTTTTTACGTTGATGCTCAATTTTCATTTGATCATAACTTTAAAAATATAAAAGATAAAAAAATGAAATTTATGCCATTCGATTAGTTTTATAAAACTCTAAATGGGAAAAATATGTTTGTCACTGAGAAATACGTATTAACAGTTTTAGTTTTTACGTTGATGCTCAATTTTCATTTGATCATAACTCTAAAAATATAAAAGATAAAAAAATGAAATTTATGCCATTCGATTAGTTTTATAAAACTCTAAATGGGAAAAATATGTTTGTCACTGAGAAATACGTATTAACAGTTTTAGTTTTTACGTTTATGCTCAATTTTCATTTGATCATAACTCTAAAAATATAAAAGATAAAAAAATGAAATTTATGCCATTCGATTAGTTTTATAAAACTCTAAATGGGAAAAATATATTTGTCGCTGAGAAATACGTATTAACAGTTTTAGTTTTTACGTTTATGCTCAATTTTCATTTGATCATAACTCTAAAAATATAAAAGATAAAAAAATGAAATTTATGCCATTCGATTAGTTTTATAAAACTCTAAATGGGAAAAATATATTTGTCGCTGAGAAATACCTATTAACAGTTTTAGTTTTTACGTTTATGCTCAATTTTCATTTGATCATAACTCTAAAAATATAAAAGATAAAAAAATGAAATTTATGCCATTCGATTAGTTTTATAAAACTCTAAATGGGAAAAATATGTTTGTCACTGAGAAATACGTATTAACAGTTTTAGTTTTTACGTTTATGCTCAATTTTCATTTGATCATAACTCTAAAAATATAAAAGATAAAAAAATGAAATTTATGCCATTCGATTAGTTTTATAAAACTCTAAATGGGAAAAATATATTTGTCACTGAGAAATACGTATTAACAGTTTTAGTTTTTACGTTTATGCTCAATTTTCATTTGATCATAACTCTAAAAATATAAAAGATAAAAAAATGAAATTTATGCCATTCGATTAGTTTTATAAAACTCTAAATGGGAAAAATATATTTGTCGCTGAGAAATACGTATTAACAGTTTTAGTTTTTACGTTTATGCTCAATTTTCATTTGATCATAACTCTAAAAATATAAAAGATAAAAAAATGAAATTTATGCCATTCGATTAGTTTTATAAAACTCTAAATGGGAAAAATATATTTGTCGCTGAGAAATACGTATTAACAGTTTTAGTTTTTACGTTGATGCTCAATTTTCATTTGATCATAACTTTAAAAATATAAAAGATAAAAAAATGAAATTTATGCCATTCGATTAGTTTTATAAAACTCTAAATGGGAAAAATATATTTGTCCCTGAGAAATACGTATTAACAGTTTTAGTTTTTACGTTTATGCTCAATTTTCATTTGATCATAACTCTAAAAATATAAAAGATAAAAAAATGAAATTTATGCCATTCGATTAGTTTTATAAAACTCTAAATGGGAAAAATATATTTGTCACTGAGAAATACGTATTAACAGTTTTAGTTTTTACGTTGATTCTCAATTTTCATTTGATCATAACTCTAAAAATACAAAAGATAAAAAAATGAAATTTATGCCATTCGATTAGTTTTATAAAACTCTAAATGGGAAAAATATATTTGTCGCTGAGAAATACGTATTAACAGTTTTAGTTTTTACGTTGATGCTCAATTTTCATTTGATCATAACTTTAAAAATATAAAAGATAAAAAAATGAAATTTATGCCATTCGATTAGTTTTATAAAACTCTAAATGGGAAAAATATATTTGTCACTGAGAAATACGTATTAACAGTTTTAGTTTTTACGTTTATGCTCAATTTTCACTTGATCATAACTCTAAAAATATAAAAGATAAAAAAATGAAATTTATGCCATTCGATTAGTTTTATAAAACTCTAAATGGGAAAAATATATTTGTCGCTGAGAAATACGTATTAACAGTTTTAGTTTTTACGTTTATGCTCAATTTTCATTTGATCATAACTCTAAAAATATAAAAGATAAAAAAATGAAATTTATGCCATTCGATTAGTTTTATAAAACTCTAAATGGGAAAAATATATTTGTCGCTGAGAAATACGTATTAACAGTTTTAGTTTTTACGTTTATGCTCAATTTTCATTTGATCATAACTCTAAAAATATAAAAGATAAAAAAATGAAATTTATGCCATTCGATTAGTTTTATAAAACTCTAAATGGGAAAAATATATTTGTCGCTGAGAAATACGTATTAACAGTTTTAGTTTTTACGTTTATGCTCAATTTTCATTTGATCATAACTCTAAAAATATAAAAGATAAAAAAATGAAATTTATGCCATTCGATTAGTTTTATAAAACTCTAAATGGGAAAAATATGTTTGTCACTGAGAAATACGTATTAACAGTTTTAGTTTTTACGTTTATGCTCAATTTTCATTTGATCATAACTCTAAAAATATAAAAGATAAAAAAATGAAATTTATGCCATTCGATTAGTTTTATAAAACTCTAAATGGGAAAAATATATTTGTCACTGAGAAATACGTATTAACAGTTTTAGTTTTTACGTTTATGCTCAATTTTCATTTGATCATAACTCTAAAAATATAAAAGATAAAAAATGAAATTTATGCCATTCGATTAGTTTTATAAAACTCTAAATGGGAAAAATATATTTGTCACTGAGAAATACGTATTAACAGTTTTAGTTTTTACGTTTATGCTCAATTTTCATTTGATCATAACTCTAAAAATATAAAAGATAAAAAAATGAAATTTATGCCATTCGATTAGTTTTATAAAACTCTAAATGGGAAAAATATATTTGTCGCTGAGAAATACGTATTAACAGTTTTAGTTTTTACGTTTATGCTCAATTTTCATTTGATCATAACTCTAAAAATATAAAAGATAAAAAAATGAAATTTATGCCATTCGATTAGTTTTATAAAACTCTAAATGGGAAAAATATATTTGTCACTGAGAAATACGTATTAACAGTTTTAGTTTTTACGTTTATGCTCAATTTTCATTTGATCATAACTCTAAAAATATAAAAGATAAAAAAATGAAATTTATGCCATTCGATTAGTTTTATAAAACTCTAAATGGGAAAAATATATTTGTCGCTGAGAAATACGTATTAACAGTTTTAGTTTTTACGTTGATGCTCAATTTTCATTTGATCATAACTCTAAAAATATAAAAGATAAAAAAATGAAATTTATGCCATTCGATTAGTTTTATAAAACTCTAAATGGGAAAAATATATTTGTCGCTGAGAAATACGTATTAACAGTTTTAGTTTTTACGTTTATGCTCAATTTTCATTTGATCATAACTCTAAAAATATAAAAGATAAAAAAATGAAATTTATGCCATTCGATTAGTTTTATAAAACTCTAAATGGGAAAAATATATTTGTCACTGAGAAATACGTATTAACAGTTTTAGTTTTTACGTTTATGCTCAATTTTCATTTGATCATAACTCTAAAAATATAAAAGATAAAAAAATGAAATTTATGCCATTCGATTAGTTTTATAAAACTCTAAATGGGAAAAATATATTTGTCACTGAGAAATACGTATTAACAGTTTTAGTTTTTACGTTTATGCTCAATTTTCATTTGATCATAACTCTAAAAATATAAAAGATAAAAAAATGAAATTTATGCCATTCGATTAGTTTTATAAAACTCTAAATGGGAAAAATATATTTGTCACTGAGAAATACGTATTAACAGTTTTAGTTTTTACGTTTATGCTCAATTTTCATTTGATCATAACTCTAAAAATATAAAAGATAAAAAATGAAATTTATGCCATTCGATTAGTTTTATAAAACTCTAAATGGGAAAAATATATTTGTCACTGAGAAATACGTATTAACAGTTTTAGTTTTTACGTTTATGCTCAATTTTCATTTGATCATAACTCTAAAAATATAAAAGATAAAAAAATGAAATTTATGCCATTCGATTAGTTTTATAAAACTCTAAATGGGAAAAATATATTTGTCGCTGAGAAATACGTATTAACAGTTTTAGTTTTTACGTTTATGCTCAATTTTCATTTGATCATAACTCTAAAAATATAAAAGATAAAAAAATGAAATTTATGCCATTCGATTAGTTTTATAAAACTCTAAATGGGAAAAATATATTTGTCGCTGAGAAATACGTATTAACAGTTTTAGTTTTTACGTTGATGCTCAATTTTCATTTGATCATAACTCTAAAAATATAAAAGATAAAAAAATGAAATTTATGCCATTCGATTAGTTTTATAAAACTCTAAATGGGAAAAATATATTTGTCGCTGAGAAATACGTATTAACAGTTTTAGTTTTTACGTTTATGCTCAATTTTCATTTGATCATAACTCTAAAAATATAAAAGATAAAAAAATGAAATTTATGCCATTCGATTAGTTTTATAAAACTCTAAATGGGAAAAATATATTTGTCACTGAGAAATACGTATTAACAGTTTTAGTTTTTACGTTTATGCTCAATTTTCATTTGATCATAACTCTAAAAATATAAAAGATAAAAAAATGAAATTTATGCCATTCGATTAGTTTTATAAAACTCTAAATGGGAAAAATATATTTGTCGCTGAGAAATACGTATTAACAGTTTTAGTTTTTACGTTTATGCTCAATTTTCATTTGATCATAACTCTAAAAATATAAAAGATAAAAAAATGAAATTTATGCCATTCGATTAGTTTTATAAAACTCTAAATGGGAAAAATATGTTTGTCACTGAGAAATACGTATTAACAGTTTTAGTTTTTACGTTTATGCTCAATTTTCATTTGATCATAACTCTAAAAATATAAAAGATAAAAAAATGAAATTTATGCCATTCGATTAGTTTTATAAAACTCTAAATGGGAAAAATATATTTGTCACTGAGAAATACGTATTAACAGTTTTAGTTTTTACGTTTATGCTCAATTTTCATTTGATCATAACTCTAAAAATATAAAAGATAAAAAAATGAAATTTATGCCATTCGATTAGTTTTATAAAACTCTAAATGGGAAAAATATATTTGTCGCTGAGAAATACGTATTAACAGTTTTAGTTTTTACGTTTATGCTCAATTTTCATTTGATCATAACTTTAAAAATATAAAAGATAAAAAAATGAAATTTATGCCATTCGATTAGTTTTATAAAACTCTAAATGGGAAAAATATATTTGTCGCTGAGAAATACCTATTAACAGTTTTAGTTTTTACGTTTATGCTCAATTTTCATTTGATCATAACTCTAAAAATATAAAAGATAAAAAAATGAAATTTATGCCATTCGATTAGTTTTATAAAACTCTAAATGGGAAAAATATGTTTGTCACTGAGAAATACGTATTAACAGTTTTAGTTTTTACGTTTATGCTCAATTTTCATTTGATCATAACTCTAAAAATATAAAAGATAAAAAAATGAAATTTATGCCATTCGATTAGTTTTATAAAACTCTAAATGGGAAAAATATATTTGTCACTGAGAAATACGTATTAACAGTTTTAGTTTTTACGTTGATGCTCAATTTTCATTTGATCATAACTTTAAAAATATAAAAGATAAAAAAATGAAATTTATGCCATTCGATTAGTTTTATAAAACTCTAAATGGGAAAAATATATTTGTCCCTGAGAAATACGTATTAACAGTTTTAGTTTTTACGTTTATGCTCAATTTTCATTTGATCATAACTCTAAAAATATAAAAGATAAAAAAATGAAATTTATGCCATTCGATTAGTTTTATAAAACTCTAAATGGGAAAAATATATTTGTCACTGAGAAATACGTATTAACAGTTTTAGTTTTTACGTTGATTCTCAATTTTCATTTGATCATAACTCTAAAAATACAAAAGATAAAAAAATGAAATTTATGCCATTCGATTAGTTTTATAAAACTCTAAATGGGAAAAATATATTTGTCGCTGAGAAATACGTATTAACAGTTTTAGTTTTTACGTTGATGCTCAATTTTCATTTGATCATAACTTTAAAAATATAAAAGATAAAAAAATGAAATTTATGCCATTCGATTAGTTTTATAAAACTCTAAATGGGAAAAATATGTTTGTCACTGAGAAATACGTATTAACAGTTTTAGTTTTTACGTTGATGCTCAATTTTCATTTGATCATAACTTTAAAAATATAAAAGATAAAAAAATGAAATTTATGCCATTCGATTAGTTTTATAAAACTCTAAATGGGAAAAATATGTTTGTCACTGAGAAATACGTATTAACAGTTTTAGTTTTTACGTTTATGCTCAATTTTCATTTGATCATAACTCTAAAAATATAAAAGATAAAAAAATGAAATTTATGCCATTCGATTAGTTTTATAAAACTCTAAATGGGAAAAATATATTTGTCACTGAGAAATACGTATTAACAGTTTTAGTTTTTACGTTTATGCTCAATTTTCACTTGATCATAACTCTAAAAATATAAAAGATAAAAAAATGAAATTTATGCCATTCGATTAGTTTTATAAAACTCTAAATGGGAAAAATATATTTGTCGCTGAGAAATACGTATTAACAGTTTTAGTTTTTACGTTTATGCTCAATTTTCATTTGATCATAACTCTAAAAATATAAAAGATAAAAAAATGAAATTTATGCCATTCGATTAGTTTTATAAAACTCTAAATGGGAAAAATATATTTGTCACTGAGAAATACGTATTAACAGTTTTAGTTTTTACGTTTATGCTCAATTTTCATTTGATCATAACTCTAAAAATATAAAAGATAAAAAAATGAAATTTATGCCATTCGATTAGTTTTATAAAACTCTAAATGGGAAAAATATATTTGTCACTGAGAAATACGTATTAACAGTTTTAGTTTTTACGTTGATGCTGAATTTTCATTTGATCATAACTCTAAAAATATAAAAGATAAAAAAATGAAATTTATGCCATTCGATTAGTTTTATAAAACTCTAAATGGGAAAAATATATTTGTCGCTGAGAAATACGTATTAACAGTTTTAGTTTTTACGTTTATGCTCAATTTTCATTTGATCATAACTCTAAAAATATAAAAGATAAAAAAATGAAATTTATGCCATTCGATTAGTTTTATAAAACTATAAATGGGAAAAATATATTTGTTGCTGAGAAATACGTATTAACAGTTTTAGTTTTTACGTTTATGCTCAATTTTCATTTGATCATAACTCTAAAAATATAAAAGATAAAAAAATGAAATTTATGCCATTCGATTAGTTTTATAAAACTCTAAATGGGAAAAATATATTTGTCGCTGAGAAATACGTATTAACAGTTTTAGTTTTTACGTTTATGCTCAATTTTCATTTGATCATAACTCTAAAAATATAAAAGATAAAAAAATGAAATTTATGCCATTCGATTAGTTTTATAAAACTCTAAATGGGAAAAATATATTTGTCGCTGAGAAATACGTATTAACAGTTTTAGTTTTTACGTTTATGCTCAATTTTCATTTGATCATAACTTTAAAAATATAAAAGATAAAAAAATGGAATTTATGCCATTCGATTAGTTTTATAAAACTCTAAATGGGAAAAATATATTTGTCGCTGAGAAATACGTATTAACAGTTTTAGTTTTTACGTTTATGCTCAATTTTCATTTGATCATAACTCTAAAAATATAAAAGATAAAAAAATGAAATTTATGCCATTCGATTAGTTTTATAAAACTCTAAATGGGAAAAATATATTTGTCGCTGAGAAATACCTATTAACAGTTTTAGTTTTTACGTTTATGCTCAATTTTCATTTGATCATAACTCTAAAAATATAAAAGATAAAAAAATGAAATTTATGCCATTCGATTAGTTTTATAAAACTCTAAATGGGAAAAATATGTTTGTCACTGAGAAATACGTATTAACAGTTTTAGTTTTTACGTTTATGCTCAATTTTCATTTGATCATAACTCTAAAAATATAAAAGATAAAAAAATGAAATTTATGCCATTCGATTAGTTTTATAAAACTCTAAATGGGAAAAATATATTTGTCACTGAGAAATACGTATTAACAGTTTTAGTTTTTACGTTGATGCTCAATTTTCATTTGATCATAACTTTAAAAATATAAAAGATAAAAAAATGAAATTTATGCCATTCGATTAGTTTTATAAAACTCTAAATGGGAAAAATATATTTGTCCCTGAGAAATACGTATTAACAGTTTTAGTTTTTACGTTTATGCTCAATTTTCATTTGATCATAACTCTAAAAATATAAAAGATAAAAAAATGAAATTTATGCCATTCGATTAGTTTTATAAAACTCTAAATGGGAAAAATATATTTGTCACTGAGAAATACGTATTAACAGTTTTAGTTTTTACGTTGATTCTCAATTTTCATTTGATCATAACTCTAAAAATACAAAAGATAAAAAAATGAAATTTATGCCATTCGATTAGTTTTATAAAACTCTAAATGGGAAAAATATATTTGTCGCTGAGAAATACGTATTAACAGTTTTAGTTTTTACGTTGATGCTCAATTTTCATTTGATCATAACTTTAAAAATATAAAAGATAAAAAAATGAAATTTATGCCATTCGATTAGTTTTATAAAACTCTAAATGGGAAAAATATGTTTGTCACTGAGAAATACGTATTAACAGTTTTAGTTTTTACGTTTATGCTCAATTTTCATTTGATCATAACTCTAAAAATATAAAAGATAAAAAAATGAAATTTATGCCATTCGATTAGTTTTATAAAACTCTAAATGGGAAAAATATATTTGTCACTGAGAAATACGTATTAACAGTTTTAGTTTTTACGTTTATGCTCAATTTTCACTTGATCATAACTCTAAAAATATAAAAGATAAAAAAATGAAATTTATGCCATTCGATTAGTTTTATAAAACTCTAAATGGGAAAAATATATTTGTCGCTGAGAAATACGTATTAACAGTTTTAGTTTTTACGTTTATGCTCAATTTTCATTTGATCATAACTCTAAAAATATAAAAGATAAAAAAATGAAATTTATGCCATTCGATTAGTTTTATAAAACTCTAAATGGGAAAAATATATTTGTCGCTGAGAAATACCTATTAACAGTTTTAGTTTTTACGTTTATGCTCAATTTTCATTTGATCATAACTCTAAAAATATAAAAGATAAAAAAATGAAATTTATGCCATTCGATTAGTTTTATAAAACTCTAAATGGGAAAAATATGTTTGTCACTGAGAAATACGTATTAACAGTTTTAGTTTTTACGTTTATGCTCAATTTTCATTTGATCATAACTCTAAAAATATAAAAGATAAAAAAATGAAATTTATGCCATTCGATTAGTTTTATAAAACTCTAAATGGGAAAAATATATTTGTCACTGAGAAATACGTATTAACAGTTTTAGTTTTTACGTTGATGCTCAATTTTCATTTGATCATAACTTTAAAAATATAAAAGATAAAAAAATGAAATTTATGCCATTCGATTAGTTTTATAAAACTCTAAATGGGAAAAATATATTTGTCCCTGAGAAATACGTATTAACAGTTTTAGTTTTTACGTTTATGCTCAATTTTCATTTGATCATAACTCTAAAAATATAAAAGATAAAAAAATGAAATTTATGCCATTCGATTAGTTTTATAAAACTCTAAATGGGAAAAATATATTTGTCACTGAGAAATACGTATTAACAGTTTTAGTTTTTACGTTGATTCTCAATTTTCATTTGATCATAACTCTAAAAATACAAAAGATAAAAAAATGAAATTTATGCCATTCGATTAGTTTTATAAAACTCTAAATGGGAAAAATATATTTGTCGCTGAGAAATACGTATTAACAGTTTTAGTTTTTACGTTGATGCTCAATTTTCATTTGATCATAACTTTAAAAATATAAAAGATAAAAAAATGAAATTTATGCCATTCGATTAGTTTTATAAAACTCTAAATGGGAAAAATATGTTTGTCACTGAGAAATACGTATTAACAGTTTTAGTTTTTACGTTTATGCTCAATTTTCATTTGATCATAACTCTAAAAATATAAAAGATAAAAAAATGAAATTTATGCCATTCGATTAGTTTTATAAAACTCTAAATGGGAAAAATATATTTGTCACTGAGAAATACGTATTAACAGTTTTAGTTTTTACGTTTATGCTCAATTTTCACTTGATCATAACTCTAAAAATATAAAAGATAAAAAAATGAAATTTATGCCATTCGATTAGTTTTATAAAACTCTAAATGGGAAAAATATATTTGTCGCTGAGAAATACGTATTAACAGTTTTAGTTTTTACGTTTATGCTCAATTTTCATTTGATCATAACTCTAAAAATATAAAAGATAAAAAAATGAAATTTATGCCATTCGATTAGTTTTATAAAACTCTAAATGGGAAAAATATATTTGTCACTGAGAAATACGTATTAACAGTTTTAGTTTTTACGTTTATGCTCAATTTTCATTTGATCATAACTCTAAAAATATAAAAGATAAAAAAATGAAATTTATGCCATTCGATTAGTTTTATAAAACTCTAAATGGGAAAAATATATTTGTCACTGAGAAATACGTATTAACAGTTTTAGTTTTTACGTTGATGCTGAATTTTCATTTGATCATAACTCTAAAAATATAAAAGATAAAAAAATGAAATTTATGCCATTCGATTAGTTTTATAAAACTCTAAATGGGAAAAATATATTTGTCGCTGAGAAATACGTATTAACAGTTTTAGTTTTTACGTTTATGCTCAATTTTCATTTGATCATAACTCTAAAAATATAAAAGATAAAAAAATGAAATTTATGCCATTCGATTAGTTTTATAAAACTATAAATGGGAAAAATATATTTGTTGCTGAGAAATACGTATTAACAGTTTTAGTTTTTACGTTTATGCTCAATTTTCATTTGATCATAACTCTAAAAATATAAAAGATAAAAAAATGAAATTTATGCCATTCGATTAGTTTTATAAAACTCTAAATGGGAAAAATATATTTGTCGCTGAGAAATACGTATTAACAGTTTTAGTTTTTACGTTTATGCTCAATTTTCATTTGATCATAACTCTAAAAATATAAAAGATAAAAAAATGAAATTTATGCCATTCGATTAGTTTTATAAAACTCTAAATGGGAAAAATATATTTGTCACTGAGAAATACGTATTAACAGTTTTAGTTTTTACGTTTATGCTCAATTTTCATTTGATCATAACTCTAAAAATATAAAAGATAAAAAAATGAAATTTATGCCATTCGATTAGTTTTATAAAACTCTAAATGGGAAAAATATATTTGTCGCTGAGAAATACGTATTAACAGTTTTAGTTTTTACGTTTATGCTCAATTTTCATTTGATCATAACTCTAAAAATATAAAAGATAAAAAAATGAAATTTATGCCATTCGATTAGTTTTATAAAACTATAAATGGGAAAAATATATTTGTTGCTGAGAAATACGTATTAACAGTTTTAGTTTTTACGTTTATGCTCAATTTTCATTTGATCATAACTCTAAAAATATAAAAGATAAAAAAATGAAATTTATGCCATTCGATTAGTTTTATAAAACTCTAAATGGGAAAAATATATTTGTCGCTGAGAAATACGTATTAACAGTTTTAGTTTTTACGTTTATGCTCAATTTTCATTTGATCATAACTCTAAAAATATAAAAGATAAAAAAATGAAATTTATGCCATTCGATTAGTTTTATAAAACTCTAAATGGGAAAAATATATTTGTCACTGAGAAATACGTATTAACAGTTTTAGTTTTTACGTTTATGCTCAATTTTCATTTGATCATAACTCTAAAAATATAAAAGATAAAAAAATGAAATTTATGCCATTCGATTAGTTTTATAAAACTCTAAATGGGAAAAATATGTTTGTCACTGAGAAATACGTATTAACAGTTTTAGTTTTTACGTTGATGCTGAATTTTCATTTGATCATAACTCTAAAAATATAAAAGATAAAAAAATGAAATTTATGCCATTCGATTAGTTTTATAAAACTCTAAATGGGAAAAATATATTTGTCGCTGAGAAATACGTATAAACAGTTTTAGTTTTTACGTTTATGCTCAATTTTCATTTGATCATAACTCTAAAAATATAAAAGATAAAAAAATGAAATTTATGCCATTCGATTAGTTTTATAAAACTCTAAATGGGAAAAATATATTTGTCGCTGAGAAATACGTATTAACAGTTTTAGTTTTTACGTTTATGCTCAATTTTCATTTGATCATAACTCTAAAAATATAAAAGATAAAAAAATGAAATTTATGCCATTCGATTAGTTTTATAAAACTCTAAATGGGAAAAATATATTTGTCGCTGAGAAATACGTATTAACAGTTTTAGTTTTTACGTTTATGCTCAATTTTCATTTGATCATAACTCTAAAAATATAAAAGATAAAAAAATGAAATTTATGCCATTCGATTAGTTTTATAAAACTCTAAATGGGAAAAATATATTTGTCGCTGAGAAATACGTATTAACAGTTTTAGTTTTTACGTTTATGCTCAATTTTCATTTGATCATAACTCTAAAAATATAAAAGATAAAAAAATGAAATTTATGCCATTCGATTAGTTTTATAAAACTCTAAATGGGAAAAATATGTTTGTCACTGAGAAATACGTATTAACAGTTTTAGTTTTTACGTTTATGCTCAATTTTCATTTGATCATAACTCTAAAAATATAAAAGATAAAAAAATGAAATTTATGCCATTCGATTAGTTTTATAAAACTCTAAATGGGAAAAATATATTTGTCGCTGAGAAATACGTATTAACAGTTTTAGTTTTTACGTTTATGCTCAATTTTCATTTGATCATAACTCTAAAAATATAAAAGATAAAAAAATGAAATTTATGCCATTCGATTAGTTTTATAAAACTCTAAATGGGAAAAATATGTTTGTCACTGAGAAATACGTATTAACAGTTTTAGTTTTTACGTTTATGCTCAATTTTCATTTGATCATAACTCTAAAAATATAAAAGATAAAAAAATGAAATTTATGCCATTCGATTAGTTTTATAAAACTCTAAATGGGAAAAATATGTTTGTCACTGAGAAATACGTATTAACAGTTTTAGTTTTTACGTTGATGCTGAATTTTCATTTGATCATAACTCTAAAAATATAAAAGATAAAAAAATGAAATTTATGCCATTCGATTAGTTTTATAAAACTCTAAATGGGAAAAATATATTTGTCGCTGAGAAATACGTATAAACAGTTTTAGTTTTTACGTTTATGCTCAATTTTCATTTGATCATAACTCTAAAAATATAAAAGATAAAAAAATGAAATTTATGCCATTCGATTAGTTTTATAAAACTATAAATGGGAAAAATATATTTGTTGCTGAGAAATACGTATTAACAGTTTTAGTTTTTACGTTTATGCTCAATTTTCATTTGATCATAACTCTAAAAATATAAAAGATAAAAAAATGAAATTTATGCCATTCGATTAGTTTTATAAAACTCTAAATGGGAAAAATATATTTGTCGCTGAGAAATACGTATTAACAGTTTTAGTTTTTACGTTTATGCTCAATTTTCATTTGATCATAACTCTAAAAATATAAAAGATAAAAAAATGAAATTTATGCCATTCGATTAGTTTTATAAAACTCTAAATGGGAAAAATATGTTTGTCACTGAGAAATACGTATTAACAGTTTTAGTTTTTACGTTTATGCTCAATTTTCATTTGATCATAACTCTAAAAATATAAAAGATAAAAAAATGAAATTTATGCCATTCGATTAGTTTTATAAAACTCTAAATGGGAAAAATATATTTGTCACTGAGAAATACGTATTAACAGTTTTAGTTTTTACGTTTATGCTCAATTTTCATTTGATCATAACTCTAAAAATACAAAAGATAAAAAAATGAAATTTATGCCATTCGATTAGTTTTATAAAACTCTAAATGGGAAAAATATATTTGTCGCTGAGAAATACGTATTAACAGTTTTAGTTTTTACGTTTATGCTCAATTTTCATTTGATCATAACTCTAAAAATATAAAAGATAAAAAAATGAAATTTATGCCATTCGATTAGTTTTATAAAACTCTAAATGGGAAAAATATATTTGTCGCTGAGAAATACGTATTAACAGTTTTAGTTTTTACGTTTATGCTCAATTTTCATTTGATCATAACTCTAAAAATATAAAAGATAAAAAAATGAAATTTATGCCATTCGATTAGTTTTATAAAACTCTAAATGGGAAAAATATGTTTGTCACTGAGAAATACGTATTAACAGTTTTAGTTTTTACGTTTATGCTCAATTTTCATTTGATCATAACTCTAAAAATATAAAAGATAAAAAATGAAATTTATGCCATTCGATTAGTTTTATAAAACTCTAAATGGGAAAAATATGTTTGTCACTGAGAAATACGTATTAACAGTTTTAGTTTTTACGTTTATGCTCAATTTTCATTTGATCATAACTCTAAAAATATAAAAGATAAAAAATGAAATTTATGCCATTCGATTAGTTTTATAAAACTCTAAATGGGAAAAATATATTTGTCGCTGAGAAATACGTATTAACAGTTTTAGTTTTTACGTTTATGCTCAATTTTCATTTGATCATAACTCTAAAAATATAAAAGATAAAAAATGAAATTTATGCCATTCGATTAGTTTTATAAAACTCTAAATGGGAAAAATATGTTTGTCACTGAGAAATACGTATTAACAGTTTTAGTTTTAACGTTTATGCTCAATTTTCATTTGATCATAACTCTAAAAATATAAAAGATAAAAAATGAAATTTATGCCATTCGATTAGTTTTATAAAACTCTAAATGGGAAAAATATGTTTGTCACTGAGAAATACGTATTAACAGTTTTAGTTTTTACGTTTATGCTCAATTTTCATTTGATCATAACTCTAAAAATATAAAAGATAAAAAAATGAAATTTATGCCATTCGATTAGTTTTATAAAACTATAAATGGGAAAAATATATTTGTCGCTGAGAAATACGTATTAACAGTTTTAGTTTTTACGTTTATGCTCAATTTTCATTTGATCATAACTCTAAAAATATAAAAGATAAAAAAATGAAATTTATGCCATTCGATTAGTTTTATAAAACTCTAAATGGGAAAAATATATTTGTCGCTGAGAAATACGTATTAACAGTTTTAGTTTTTACGTTTATGCTCAATTTTCATTTGATCATAACTCTAAAAATATAAAAGATAAAAAAATGAAATTTATGCCATTCGATTAGTTTTATAAAACTCTAAATGGGAAAAATATATTTGTCGCTGAGAAATACGTATTAACAGTTTTAGTTTTTACGTTTATGCTCAATTTTCATTTGATCATAACTCTAAAAATATAAAAGATAAAAAAATGAAATTTATGCCATTCGATTAGTTTTATAAAACTCTAAATGGGAAAAATATATTTGTCGCTGAGAAATACGTATTAACAGTTTTAGTTTTTACGTTTATGCTCAATTTTCATTTGATCATAACTCTAAAAATATAAAAGATAAAAAATGAAATTTATGCCATTCGATTAGTTTTATAAAACTCTAAATGGGAAAAATATATTTGTCACTGAGAAATACGTATTAACAGTTTTAGTTTTTACGTTTATGCTCAATTTTCATTTGATCATAACTCTAAAAATATAAAAGATAAAAAAATGAAATTTATGCCATTCGATTAGTTTTATAAAACTCTAAATGGGAAAAATATATTTGTCACTGAGAAATACGTATTAACAGTTTTAGTTTTTACGTTGATTCTCAATTTTCATTTGATCATAACTCTAAAAATACAAAAGATAAAAAAATGAAATTTATGCCATTCGATTAGTTTTATAAAACTCTAAATGGGAAAAATATATTTGTCGCTGAGAAATACGTATTAACAGTTTTAGTTTTTACGTTGATGCTGAATTTTCATTTGATCATAACTCTAAAAATATAAAAGATAAAAAAATGAAATTTATGCCATTCGATTAGTTTTATAAAACTCTAAATGGGAAAAATATATTTGTCACTGAGAAATACGTATTAACAGTTTTAGTTTTTACGTTGATGCTCAATTTTCATTTGATCATAACTCTAAAAATATAAAAGATAAAAAAATGAAATTTATGCCATTCGATTAGTTTTATAAAACTCTAAATGGGAAAAATATATTTGTCGCTGAGAAATACGTATTAACAGTTTTAGTTTTTACGTTTATGCTCAATTTTCATTTGATCATAACTCTAAAAATATAAAAGATAAAAAAATGAAATTTATGCCATTCGATTAGTTTTATAAAACTCTAAATGGGAAAAATATATTTGTCACTGAGAAATACGTATTAACAGTTTTAGTTTTTACGTTTATGCTCAATTTTCATTTGATCATAACTCTAAAAATATAAAAGATAAAAAAATGAAATTTATGCCATTCGATTAGTTTTATAAAACTCTAAATGGGAAAAATATATTTGTCGCTGAGAAATACGTATTAACAGTTTTAGTTTTTACGTTTATGCTCAATTTTCATTTGATCATAACTTTAAAAATATAAAAGATAAAAAAATGAAATTTATGCCATTCGATTAGTTTTATAAAACTCTAAATGGGAAAAATATATTTGTCGCTGAGAAATACGTATTAACAGTTTTAGTTTTTACGTTGATGCTCAATTTTCATTTGATCATAACTTTAAAAATATAAAAGATAAAAAAATGAAATTTATGCCATTCGATTAGTTTTATAAAACTCTAAATGGGAAAAATATATTTGTCACTGAGAAATACGTATTAACAGTTTTAGTTTTTACGTTTATGCTCAATTTTCATTTGATCATAACTCTAAAAATATAAAAGATAAAAAAATGAAATTTATGCCATTCGATTAGTTTTATAAAACTCTAAATGGGAAAAATATATTTGTCACTGAGAAATACGTATTAACAGTTTTAGTTTTTACGTTTATGCTCAATTTTCATTTGATCATAACTCTAAAAATATAAAAGATAAAAAAATGAAATTTATGCCATTCGATTAGTTTTATAAAACTCTAAATGGGAAAAATATATTTGTCGCTGAGAAATACGTATTAACAGTTTTAGTTTTTACGTTTATGCTCAATTTTCATTTGATCATAACTCTAAAAATATAAAAGATAAAAAAATGAAATTTATGCCATTCGATTAGTTTTATAAAACTCTAAATGGGAAAAATATATTTGTCACTGAGAAATACGTATTAACAGTTTTAGTTTTTACGTTTATGCTCAATTTTCATTTGATCATAACTCTAAAAATATAAAAGATAAAAAAATGAAATTTATGCCATTCGATTAGTTTTATAAAACTCTAAATGGGAAAAATATATTTGTCGCTGAGAAATACGCATTAACAGTTTTAGTTTTTACGTTTATGCTCAATTTTCATTTGATCATAACTCTAAAAATATAAAAGATAAAAAAATGAAATTTATGCCATTCGATTAGTTTTATAAAACTATAAATGGGAAAAATATATTTGTTGCTGAGAAATACGTATTAACAGTTTTAGTTTTTACGTTTATGCTCAATTTTCATTTGATCATAACTCTAAAAATATAAAAGATAAAAAAATGAAATTTATGCCATTCGATTAGTTTTATAAAACTCTAAATGGGAAAAATATATTTGTCGCTGAGAAATACGTATTAACAGTTTTAGTTTTTACGTTTATGCTCAATTTTCATTTGATCATAACTCTAAAAATATAAAAGATAAAAAAATGAAATTTATGCCATTCGATTAGTTTTATAAAACTCTAAATGGGAAAAATATATTTGTCACTGAGAAATACGTATTAACAGTTTTAGTTTTTACGTTTATGCTCAATTTTCATTTGATCATAACTCTAAAAATATAAAAGATAAAAAAATGAAATTTATGCCATTCGATTAGTTTTATAAAACTCTAAATGGGAAAAATATGTTTGTCACTGAGAAATACGTATTAACAGTTTTAGTTTTTACGTTGATGCTGAATTTTCATTTGATCATAACTCTAAAAATATAAAAGATAAAAAAATGAAATTTATGCCATTCGATTAGTTTTATAAAACTCTAAATGGGAAAAATATATTTGTCGCTGAGAAATACGTATAAACAGTTTTAGTTTTTACGTTTATGCTCAATTTTCATTTGATCATAACTCTAAAAATATAAAAGATAAAAAAATGAAATTTATGCCATTCGATTAGTTTTATAAAACTATAAATGGGAAAAATATATTTGTTGCTGAGAAATACGTATTAACAGTTTTAGTTTTTACGTTTATGCTCAATTTTCATTTGATCATAACTCTAAAAATATAAAAGATAAAAAAATGAAATTTATGCCATTCGATTAGTTTTATAAAACTCTAAATGGGAAAAATATGTTTGTCACTGAGAAATACGTATTAACAGTTTTAGTTTTTACGTTGATGCTGAATTTTCATTTGATCATAACTCTAAAAATATAAAAGATAAAAAAATGAAATTTATGCCATTCGATTAGTTTTATAAAACTCTAAATGGGAAAAATATATTTGTCGCTGAGAAATACGTATTAACAGTTTTAGTTTTTACGTTTATGCTCAATTTTCATTTGATCATAACTCTAAAAATATAAAAGATAAAAAAATGAAATTTATGCCATTCGATTAGTTTTATAAAACTCTAAATGGGAAAAATATGTTTGTCACTGAGAAATACGTATTAACAGTTTTAGTTTTTACGTTTATGCTCAATTTTCATTTGATCATAACTCTAAAAATATAAAAGATAAAAAAATGAAATTTATGCCATTCGATTAGTTTTATAAAACTCTAAATGGGAAAAATATATTTGTCACTGAGAAATACGTATTAACAGTTTTAGTTTTTACGTTTATGCTCAATTTTCATTTGATCATAACTCTAAAAATACAAAAGATAAAAAAATGAAATTTATGCCATTCGATTAGTTTTATAAAACTCTAAATGGGAAAAATATATTTGTCGCTGAGAAATACGTATTAACAGTTTTAGTTTTTACGTTTATGCTCAATTTTCATTTGATCATAACTCTAAAAATATAAAAGATAAAAAAATGAAATTTATGCCATTCGATTAGTTTTATAAAACTCTAAATGGGAAAAATATATTTGTCGCTGAGAAATACGTATTAACAGTTTTAGTTTTTACGTTTATGCTCAATTTTCATTTGATCATAACTCTAAAAATATAAAAGATAAAAAAATGAAATTTATGCCATTCGATTAGTTTTATAAAACTCTAAATGGGAAAAATATGTTTGTCACTGAGAAATACGTATTAACAGTTTTAGTTTTTACGTTTATGCTCAATTTTCATTTGATCATAACTCTAAAAATATAAAAGATAAAAAATGAAATTTATGCCATTCGATTAGTTTTATAAAACTCTAAATGGGAAAAATATGTTTGTCACTGAGAAATACGTATTAACAGTTTTAGTTTTTACGTTTATGCTCAATTTTCATTTGATCATAACTCTAAAAATATAAAAGATAAAAAATGAAATTTATGCCATTCGATTAGTTTTATAAAACTCTAAATGGGAAAAATATATTTGTCGCTGAGAAATACGTATTAACAGTTTTAGTTTTTACGTTTATGCTCAATTTTCATTTGATCATAACTCTAAAAATATAAAAGATAAAAAATGAAATTTATGCCATTCGATTAGTTTTATAAAACTCTAAATGGGAAAAATATGTTTGTCACTGAGAAATACGTATTAACAGTTTTAGTTTTTACGTTTATGCTCAATTTTCATTTGATCATAACTCTAAAAATATAAAAGATAAAAAATGAAATTTATGCCATTCGATTAGTTTTATAAAACTCTAAATGGGAAAAATATATTTGTCGCTGAGAAATACGTATTAACAGTTTTAGTTTTTACGTTTATGCTCAATTTTCATTTGATCATAACTCTAAAAATATAAAAGATAAAAAAATGAAATTTATGCCATTCGATTAGTTTTATAAAACTATAAATGGGAAAAATATATTTGTCGCTGAGAAATACGTATTAACAGTTTTAGTTTTTACGTTTATGCTCAATTTTCATTTGATCATAACTCTAAAAATATAAAAGATAAAAAAATGAAATTTATGCCATTCGATTAGTTTTATAAAACTCTAAATGGGAAAAATATATTTGTCGCTGAGAAATACGTATTAACAGTTTTAGTTTTTACGTTTATGCTCAATTTTCATTTGATCATAACTCTAAAAATATAAAAGATAAAAAAATGAAATTTATGCCATTCGATTAGTTTTATAAAACTCTAAATGGGAAAAATATATTTGTCGCTGAGAAATACGTATTAACAGTTTTAGTTTTTACGTTTATGCTCAATTTTCATTTGATCATAACTCTAAAAATATAAAAGATAAAAAATGAAATTTATGCCATTCGATTAGTTTTATAAAACTCTAAATGGGAAAAATATATTTGTCACTGAGAAATACGTATTAACAGTTTTAGTTTTTACGTTTATGCTCAATTTTCATTTGATCATAACTCTAAAAATATAAAAGATAAAAAAATGAAATTTATGCCATTCGATTAGTTTTATAAAACTCTAAATGGGAAAAATATATTTGTCGCTGAGAAATACGTATTAACAGTTTTAGTTTTTACGTTGATGCTGAATTTTCATTTGATCATAACTCTAAAAATATAAAAGATAAAAAAATGAAATTTATGCCATTCGATTAGTTTTATAAAACTCTAAATGGGAAAAATATATTTGTCACTGAGAAATACGTATTAACAGTTTTAGTTTTTACGTTTATGCTCAATTTTCATTTGATCATAACTCTAAAAATATAAAAGATAAAAAAATGAAATTTATGCCATTCGATTAGTTTTATAAAACTCTAAATGGGAAAAATATATTTGTCGCTGAGAAATACGTATTAACAGTTTTAGTTTTTACGTTTATGCTCAATTTTCATTTGATCATAACTCTAAAAATATAAAAGATAAAAAAATGAAATTTATGCCATTCGATTAGTTTTATAAAACTCTAAATGGGAAAAATATATTTGTCACTGAGAAATACGTATTAACAGTTTTAGTTTTTACGTTGATGCTGAATTTTCATTTGATCATAACTCTAAAAATATAAAAGATAAAAAAATGAAATTTATGCCATTCGATTAGTTTTATAAAACTCTAAATGGGAAAAATATATTTGTCACTGAGAAATACGTATTAACAGTTTTAGTTTTTACGTTTATGCTCAATTTTCATTTGATCATAACTTTAAAAATATAAAAGATAAAAAAATGAAATTTATGCCATTCGATTAGTTTTATAAAACTCTAAATGGGAAAAATATATTTGTCACTGAGAAATACGTATTAACAGTTTTAGTTTTTACGTTGATGCTCAATTTTCATTTGATCATAACTTTAAAAATATAAAAGATAAAAAAATGAAATTTATGCCATTCGATTAGTTTTATAAAACTCTAAATGGGAAAAATATATTTGTCGCTGAGAAATACGTATTAACAGTTTTAGTTTTTACGTTTATGCTCAATTTTCATTTGATCATAACTTTAAAAATATAAAAGATAAAAAAATGAAATTTATGCCATTCGATTAGTTTTATAAAACTCTAAATGGGAAAAATATATTTGTCGCTGAGAAATACGTATTAACAGTTTTAGTTTTTACGTTGATGCTCAATTTTCATTTGATCATAACTTTAAAAATATAAAAGATAAAAAAATGAAATTTATGCCATTCGATTAGTTTTATAAAACTCTAAATGGGAAAAATATATTTGTCACTGAGAAATACGTATTAACAGTTTTAGTTTTTACGTTTATGCTCAATTTTCATTTGATCATAACTCTAAAAATATAAAAGATAAAAAAATGAAATTTATGCCATTCGATTAGTTTTATAAAACTCTAAATGGGAAAAATATGTTTGTCACTGAGAAATACGTATTAACAGTTTTAGTTTTTACGTTTATGCTCAATTTTCATTTGATCATAACTTTAAAAATATAAAAGA
Organism: Neocrepidodera transversa; assembly: GCA_963243735.1. Classification (NCBI taxonomy): domain Eukaryota; kingdom Metazoa; phylum Arthropoda; class Insecta; order Coleoptera; family Chrysomelidae; genus Neocrepidodera; species Neocrepidodera transversa. Next base: position 79,114 of record OY725341.1, on the reverse strand, counting down.
TAAAAAAATGAAATTTATGCCATTCGATTAGTTTTATAAAACTCTAAATGGGAAAAATATATTTGTCACTGAGAAATACGTATTAACAGTTTTAGTTTTTACGTTTATGCTCAATTTTCATTTGATCATAACTCTAAAAATATAAAAGATAAAAAAATGAAATTTATGCCATTCGATTAGTTTTATAAAACTCTAAATGGGAAAAATATATTTGTCACTGAGAAATACGTATTAACAGTTTTAGTTTTTACGTTGATGCTCAATTTTCATTTGATCATAACTTTAAAAATATAAAAGATAAAAAAATGAAATTTATGCCATTCGATTAGTTTTATAAAACTCTAAATGGGAAAAATATATTTGTCACTGAGAAATACGTATTAACAGTTTTAGTTTTTACGTTTATGCTCAATTTTCATTTGATCATAACTCTAAAAATATAAAAGATAAAAAAATGAAATTTATGCCATTCGATTAGTTTTATAAAACTCTAAATGGGAAAAATATATTTGTCACTGAGAAATACGTATTAACAGTTTTAGTTTTTACGTTGATGCTGAATTTTCATTTGATCATAACTCTAAAAATATAAAAGATAAAAAAATGAAATTTATGCCATTCGATTAGTTTTATAAAACTCTAAATGGGAAAAATATATTTGTCACTGAGAAATACGTATTAACAGTTTTAGTTTTTACGTTTATGCTCAATTTTAATTTGATCATAACTCTAAAAATATAAAAGATAAAAAAATGAAATTTATGCCATTCGATTAGTTTTATAAAACTCTAAATGGGAAAAATATATTTGTCGCTGAGAAATACGTATTAACAGTTTTAGTTTTTACGTTGATGCTCAATTTTCATTTGATCATAACTTTAAAAATATAAAAGATAAAAAAATGAAATTTATGCCATTCGATTAGTTTTATAAAACTCTAAATGGGAAAAATATGTTTGTCACTGAGAAATACGTATTAACAGTTTTAGTTTTTACGTTGATGCTCAATTTTCATTTGATCATAACTCTAAAAATATAAAAGATAAAAAAATGAAATTTATGCCATTCGATTAGTTTTATAAAACTCTAAATGGGAAAAATATATTTGTCGCTGAGAAATACGTATTAACAGTTTTAGTTTTTACGTTGATGCTCAATTTTCATTTGATCATAACTTTAAAAATATAAAAGATATAAAAATGAAATTTATGCCATTCGATTAGTTTTATAAAACTCTAAATGGGAAAAATATATTTGTCGCTGAGAAATACGTATTAACAGTTTTAGTTTTTACGTTGATGCTCAATTTTCATTTGATCATAACTTTAAAAATATAAAAGATAAAAAAATGAAATTTATGCCATTCGATTAGTTTTATAAAACTCTAAATGGGAAAAATATATTTGTCGCTGAGAAATACGTATTAACAGTTTTAGTTTTTACGTTGATGCTCAATTTTCATTTGATCATAACTTTAAAAATATAAAAGATATAAAAATGAAATTTATGCCATTCGATTAGTTTTATAAAACTCTAAATGGGAAAAATATATTTGTCGCTGAGAAATACGTATTAACAGTTTTAGTTTTTACGTTGATGCTCAATTTTCATTTGATCATAACTTTAAAAATATAAAAGATAAAAAAATGAAATTTATGCCATTCGATTAGTTTTATAAAACTCTAAATGGGAAAAATATATTTGTCACTGAGAAATACGTATTAACAGTTTTAGTTTTTACGTTGATGCTGAATTTTCATTTGATCATAACTCTAAAAATATAAAAGATAAAAAAATGAAATTTATGCCATTCGATTAGTTTTATAAAACTCTAAATGGGAAAAATATATTTGTCACTGAGAAATACGTATTAACAGTTTTAGTTTTTACGTTTATGCTCAATTTTCATTTGATCATAACTCTAAAAATATAAAAGATAAAAAAATGAAATTTATGCCATTCGATTAGTTTTATAAAACTCTAAATGGGAAAAATATATTTGTCACTGAGAAATACGTATTAACAGTTTTAGTTTTTACGTTGATGCTGAATTTTCATTTGATCATAACTCTAAAAATATAAAAGATAAAAAAATGAAATTTATGCCATTCGATTAGTTTTATAAAACTCTAAATGGGAAAAATATATTTGTCACTGAGAAATACGTATTAACAGTTTTAGTTTTTACGTTGATGCTCAATTTTCATTTGATCATAACTTTAAAAATATAAAAGATAAAAAAATGAAATTTATGCCATTCGATTAGTTTTATAAAACTCTAAATGGGAAAAATATATTTGTCACTGAGAAATACGTATTAACAGTTTTAGTTTTTACGTTGATGCTGAATTTTCATTTGATCATAACTCTAAAAATATAAAAGATAAAAAAATGAAATTTATGCCATTCGATTAGTTTTATAAAACTCTAAATGGGAAAAATATATTTGTCACTGAGAAATACGTATTAACAGTTTTAGTTTTTACGTTTATGCTCAATTTTCATTTGATCATAACTCTAAAAATATAAAAGATAAAAAAATGAAATTTATGCCATTCGATTAGTTTTATAAAACTCTAAATGGGAAAAATATATTTGTCACTGAGAAATACGTATTAACAGTTTTAGTTTTTACGTTGATGCTGAATTTTCATTTGATCATAACTCTAAAAATATAAAAGATAAAAAAATGAAATTTATGCCATTCGATTAGTTTTATAAAACTCTAAATGGGAAAAATATATTTGTCACTGAGAAATACGTATTAACAGTTTTAGTTTTTACGTTGATTCTCAATTTTCATTTGATCATAACTCTAAAAATACAAAAGATAAAAAAATGAAATTTATGCCATTCGATTAGTTTTATAAAACTCTAAATGGGAAAAATATATTTGTCGCTGAGAAATACGTATTAACAGTTTTAGTTTTTACGTTGATGCTCAATTTTCATTTGATCATAACTTTAAAAATATAAAAGATAAAAAAATGAAATTTATGCCATTCGATTAGTTTTATAAAACTCTAAATGGGAAAAATATGTTTGTCACTGAGAAATACGTATTAACAGTTTTAGTTTTTACGTTGATGCTCAATTTTCATTTGATCATAACTCTAAAAATATAAAAGATAAAAAAATGAAATTTATGCCATTCGATTAGTTTTATAAAACTCTAAATGGGAAAAATATATTTGTCGCTGAGAAATACGTATTAACAGTTTTAGTTTTTACGTTGATGCTCAATTTTCATTTGATCATAACTTTAAAAATATAAAAGATAAAAAAATGAAATTTATGCCATTCGATTAGTTTTATAAAACTCTAAATGGGAAAAATATATTTGTCGCTGAGAAATACGTATTAACAGTTTTAGTTTTTACGTTGATGCTCAATTTTCATTTGATCATAACTCTAAAAATATAAAAGATAAAAAAATGAAATTTATGCCATTCGATTAGTTTTATAAAACTCTAAATGGGAAAAATATATTTGTCGCTGAGAAATACGTATTAACAGTTTTAGTTTTTACGTTGATGCTCAATTTTCATTTGATCATAACTTTAAAAATATAAAAGATAAAAAAATGAAATTTATGCCATTCGATTAGTTTTATAAAACTCTAAATGGGAAAAATATATTTGTCACTGAGAAATACGTATTAACAGTTTTAGTTTTTACGTTGATGCTGAATTTTCATTTGATCATAACTCTAAAAATATAAAAGATAAAAAAATGAAATTTATGCCATTCGATTAGTTTTATAAAACTCTAAATGGGAAAAATATATTTGTCGCTGAGAAATACGTATTAACAGTTTTAGTTTTAACGTTGATGCTCAATTTTCATTTGATCATAACTTTAAAAATATAAAAGATAAAAAAATGAAATTTATGCCATTCGATTAGTTTTATAAAACTCTAAATGGGAAAAATATATTTGTCACTGAGAAATACGTATTAACAGTTTTAGTTTTTACGTTGATGCTGAATTTTCATTTGATCATAACTCTAAAAATATAAAAGATAAAAAAATGAAATTTATGCCATTCGATTAGTTTTATAAAACTCTAAATGGGAAAAATATATTTGTCGCTGAGAAATACGTATTAACAGTTTTAGTTTTTACGTTGATGCTCAATTTTCATTTGATCATAACTTTAAAAATATAAAAGATAAAAAAATGAAATTTATGCCATTCGATTAGTTTTATAAAACTCTAAATGGGAAAAATATATTTGTCGCTGAGAAATACGTATTAACAGTTTTAGTTTTTACGTTGATGCTGAATTTTCATTTGATCATAACTCTAAAAATATAAAAGATAAAAAAATGAAATTTATGCCATTCGATTAGTTTTATAAAACTCTAAATGGGAAAAATATATTTGTCGCTGAGAAATACGTATTAACAGTTTTAGTTTTTACGTTGATGCTGAATTTTCATTTGATCATAACTCTAAAAATATAAAAGATAAAAAAATGAAATTTATGCCATTCGATTAGTTTTATAAAACTCTAAATGGGAAAAATATATTTGTCGCTGAGAAATACGTATTAACAGTTTTAGTTTTTACGTTGATGCTCAATTTTCATTTGATCATAACTTTAAAAATATAAAAGATAAAAAAATGAAATTTATGCCATTCGATTAGTTTTATAAAACTCTAAATGGGAAAAATATATTTGTCACTAAGAAATACGTATTAACAGTTTTAGTTTTTACGTTTATGCTCAATTTTCATTTGATCATAACTCTAAAAATATAAAAGATAAAAAAATGAAATTTATGCCATTCGATTAGTTTTATAAAACTCTAAATGGGAAAAATATAGTTGTCGCTGAGAAATACGTATTAACAGTTTTAGTTTTTACGTTTATGCTCAATTTTCATTTGATCATAACTCTAAAAATATAAAAGATAAAAAAATGAAATTTATGCCATTCGATTAGTTTTATAAAACTCTAAATGGGAAAAATATGTTTGTCACTGAGAAATACGTATTAACAGTTTTAGTTTTTACGTTTATGCTCAATTTTCATTTGATCATAACTCTAAAAATATAAAAGATAAAAAAATGAAATTTATGCCATTCGATTAGTTTTATAAAACTCTAAATGGGAAAAATATGTTTGTCACTGAGAAATACGTATTAACAGTTTTAGTTTTTACGTTTATGCTCAATTTTTATTTGATCATAACTCTAAAAATATAAAAGATAAAAAAATGAAATTTATGCCATTCGATTAGTTTTATAAAACTCTAAATGGGAAAAATATATTTGTCGCTGAGAAATACGTATTAACAGTTTTAGTTTTTACGTTTATGCTCAATTTTCATTTGATCATAACTCTAAAAATATAAAATATAAAAAAATGAAATTTATGCCATTCGATTAGTTTTATAAAACTCTAAATGGGAAAAATATATTTGTCACTGAGAAATACGGATTAACAGTTTTAGTTTTTACGTTTATGCTCAATTTTCATTTGATCATAACTCTAAAAATATAAAAGATAAAAAAATGAAATTTATGCCATTCGATTAGTTTTATAAAACTCTAAATGGGAAAAATATATTTGTCGCTGAGAAATACGTATTAACAGTTTTAGTTTTTACGTTTATGCTCAATTTTCATTTGATCATAACTCTAAAAATATAAAAGATAAAAAAATGAAATTTATGCCATTCGATTAGTTTTATAAAACTCTAAATGGGAAAAATATATTTGTCACTGAGAAATACGTATTAACAGTTTTAGTTTTAACGTTGATGCTCAATTTTCATTTGATCATAACTCTAAAAATATAAAAGATAAAAAAATGAAATTTATGCCATTCGATTAGTTTTATAAAACTCTAAATGGGAAAAATATATTTGTCGCTGAGAAATACGTATTAACAGTTTTAGTTTTTACGTTTATGCTCAATTTTCATTTGATCATAACTCTAAAAATATAAAAGATAAAAAAATGAAATTTATGCCATTCGATTAGTTTTATAAAACTCTAAATGGGAAAAATATATTTGTCGCTGAGAAATACGTATTAACAGTTTTAGTTTTTACGTTTATGCTCAATTTTCATTTGATCATAACTCTAAAAATATAAAAGATAAAAAAATGAAATTTATGCCATTCGATTAGTTTTATAAAACTCTAAATGGGAAAAATATATTTGTCGCTGAGAAATACGTATTAACAGTTTTAGTTTTTACGTTTATGCTCAATTTTCATTTGATCATAACTCTAAAAATATAAAAGATAAAAAAATGAAATTTATGCCATTCGATTAGTTTTATAAAACTCTAAATGGGAAAAATATGTTTGTCACTGAGAAATACGTATTAACAGTTTTAGTTTTTACGTTTATGCTCAATTTTCATTTGATCATAACTCTAAAAATATAAAAGATAAAAAAATGAAATTTATGCCATTCCATTAGTTTTATAAAACTCTAAATGGGAAAAATATATTTGTCACTGAGAAATACGTATCAACAGTTTTAGTTTTTACGTTTATGCTCAATTTTCATTTGATCATAACTCTAAAAATATAAAAGATAAAAAAATGAAATTTATGCCATTCGATTAGATTTATAAAACTCTAAATGGGAAAAATATATTTGTCACTGAGAAATACGTATTAACAGTTTTAGTTTTTACGTTGATGCTCAATTTTCATTTGATCAAAACTCTAAAAATATAAAAGATAAAAAAATGAAATTTATGCCATTCGATTAGTTTTATAAAACTCTAAATGGGAAAAATATATTTGTCACTGAGAAATACGTATTAACAGTTTTAGTTTTTACGTTTATGCTCAATTTTCATTTGATCATAACTCTAAAAATATAAAAGATAAAAAAATGAAATTTATGCCATTCGATTAGTTTTATAAAACTCTAAATGGGAAAAATATATTTGTCGCTGAGAAATACGTATTAACAGTTTTAGTTTTTACGTTTATGCTCAATTTTCATTTGATCATAACTCTAAAAATATAAAAGATAAAAAAATGAAATTTATGCCATTCGATTAGTTTTATAAAACTCTAAATGGGAAAAATATATTTGTCACTGAGAAATACGTATTAACAGTTTTAGTTTTTACGTTGATGCTCAATTTTCATTTGATCATAACTTTAAAAATATAAAAGATAAAAAAATGAAATTTATGCCATTCGATTAGTTTTATAAAACTCTAAATGGGAAAAATATATTTGTCACTGAGAAATACGTATTAACAGTTTTAGTTTTTACGTTTATGCTCAATTTTCATTTGATCATAACTCTAAAAATATAAAAGATAAAAAAATGAAATTTATGCCATTCGATTAGTTTTATAAAACTCTAAATGGGAAAAATATATTTGTCGCTGAGAAATACGTATTAACAGTTTTAGTTTTTACGTTGATGCTCAATTTTCATTTGATCATAACTTTAAAAATATAAAAGATAAAAAAATGAAATTTATGCCATTCGATTAGTTTTATAAAACTCTAAATGGGAAAAATATATTTGTCACTGAGAAATACGTATTAACAGTTTTAGTTTTTACGTTGATGCTCAATTTTCATTTGATCATAACTCTAAAAATATAAAAGATAAAAAAATGAAATTTATGCCATTCGATTAGTTTTATAAAACTCTAAATGGGAAAAATATATTTGTCACTGAGAAATACGTATTAACAGTTTTAGTTTTTACGTTTATGCTCAATTTTCATTTGATCATAACTCTAAAAATATAAAAGATAAAAAAATGAAATTTATGCCATTCGATTAGTTTTATAAAACTCTAAATGGGAAAAATATATTTGTCACTGAGAAATACGTATTAACAGTTTTAGTTTTTACGTTGATGCTGAATTTTCATTTGATCATAACTCTAAAAATATAAAAGATAAAAAAATGAAATTTATGCCATTCGATTAGTTTTATAAAACTCTAAATGGGAAAAATATGTTTGTCACTGAGAAATACGTATTAACAGTTTTAGTTTTTACGTTTATGCTCAATTTTCATTTGATCATAACTCTAAAAATATAAAAGATAAAAAAATGAAATTTATGCCATTCGATTAGTTTTATAAAACTCTAAATGGGAAAAATATGTTTGTCACTGAGAAATACGTATTAACAGTTTTAGTTTTTACGTTTATGCTCAATTTTCATTTGATCATAACTCTAAAAATATAAAAGATAAAAAAATGAAATTTATGCCATTCGATTAGTTTTATAAAACTCTAAATGGGAAAAATATATTTGTCGCTGAGAAATACGTATTAACAGTTTTAGTTTTTACGTTTATGCTCAATTTTCATTTGATCATAACTCTAAAAATATAAAATATAAAAAAATGAAATTTATGCCATTCGATTAGTTTTATAAAACTCTAAATGGGAAAAATATATTTGTCACTGAGAAATACGGATTAACAGTTTTAGTTTTTACGTTTATGCTCAATTTTCATTTGATCATAACTCTAAAAATATAAAAGATAAAAAAATGAAATTTATGCCATTCGATTAGTTTTATAAAACTCTAAATGGGAAAAATATATTTGTCACTGAGAAATACGTATTAACAGTTTTAGTTTTTACGTTTATGCTCAATTTTCATTTGATCATAACTCTAAAAATATAAAAGATAAAAAAATGAAATTTATGCCATTCGATTAGTTTTATAAAACTCTAAATGGGAAAAATATATTTGTCGCTGAGAAATACGTATTAACAGTTTTAGTTTTTACGTTTATGCTCAATTTTCATTTGATCATAACTCTAAAAATATAAAAGATAAAAAAATGAAATTTATGCCATTCGATTAGTTTTATAAAACTCTAAATGGGAAAAATATATTTGTCGCTGAGAAATACGTATTAACAGTTTTAGTTTTTACGTTTATGCTCAATTTTCATTTGATCATAACTCTAAAAATATAAAAGATAAAAAAATGAAATTTATGCCATTCGATTAGTTTTATAAAACTCTAAATGGGAAAAATATATTTGTCACTGAGAAATACGTATTAACAGTTTTAGTTTTTACGTTTATGCTCAATTTTCATTTGATCATAACTCTAAAAATATAAAAGATAAAAAAATGAAATTTATGCCATTCGATTAGTTTTATAAAACTCTAAATGGGAAAAATATATTTGTCGCTGAGAAATACGTATTAACAGTTTTAGTTTTTACGTTTATGCTCAATTTTCATTTGATCATAACTCTAAAAATATAAAAGATAAAAAAATGAAATTTATGCCATTCGATTAGTTTTATAAAACTCTAAATGGGAAAAATATATTTGTCGCTGAGAAATACGTATTAACAGTTTTAGTTTTTACGTTTATGCTCAATTTTCATTTGATCATAACTCTAAAAATATAAAAGATAAAAAAATGAAATTTATGCCATTCGATTAGTTTTATAAAACTCTAAATGGGAAAAATATATTTGTCACTGAGAAATACGGATTAACAGTTTTAGTTTTTACGTTTATGCTCAATTTTCATTTGATCATAACTCTAAAAATATAAAAGATAAAAAAATGAAATTTATGCCATTCGATTAGTTTTATAAAACTCTAAATGGGAAAAATATATTTGTCACTGAGAAATACGTATTAACAGTTTTAGTTTTTACGTTTATGCTCAATTTTCATTTGATCATAACTCTAAAAATATAAAAGATAAAAAAATGAAATTTATGCCATTCGATTAGTTTTATAAAACTCTAAATGGGAAAAATATATTTGTCGCTGAGAAATACGTATTAACAGTTTTAGTTTTTACGTTTATGCTCAATTTTCATTTGATCATAACTCTAAAAATATAAAAGATAAAAAAATGAAATTTATGCCATTCGATTAGTTTTATAAAACTCTAAATGGGAAAAATATATTTGTCGCTGAGAAATACGTATTAACAGTTTTAGTTTTTACGTTTATGCTCAATTTTCATTTGATCATAACTCTAAAAATATAAAAGATAAAAAAATGAAATTTATGCCATTCGATTAGTTTTATAAAACTCTAAATGGGAAAAATATATTTGTCACTGAGAAATACGTATTAACAGTTTTAGTTTTTACGTTTATGCTCAATTTTCATTTGATCATAACTCTAAAAATATAAAAGATAAAAAAATGAAATTTATGCCATTCGATTAGTTTTATAAAACTCTAAATGGGAAAAATATATTTGTCGCTGAGAAATACGTATTAACAGTTTTAGTTTTTACGTTTATGCTCAATTTTCATTTGATCATAACTCTAAAAATATAAAAGATAAAAAAATGAAATTTATGCCATTCGATTAGTTTTATAAAACTCTAAATGGGAAAAATATATTTGTCGCTGAGAAATACGTATTAACAGTTTTAGTTTTTACGTTTATGCTCAATTTTCATTTGATCATAACTCTAAAAATATAAAAGATAAAAAAATGAAATTTATGCCATTCGATTAGTTTTATAAAACTCTAAATGGGAAAAATATATTTGTCGCTGAGAAATACGTATTAACAGTTTTAGTTTTTACGTTTATGCTCAATTTTCATTTGATCATAACTCTAAAAATATAAAAGATAAAAAAATGAAATTTATGCCATTCGATTAGTTTTATAAAACTCTAAATGGGAAAAATATATTTGTCGCTGAGAAATACGTATTAACAGTTTTAGTTTTTACGTTTATGCTCAATTTTCATTTGATCATAACTCTAAAAATATAAAAGATAAAAAAATGAAATTTATGCCATTCCATTAGTTTTATAAAACTCTAAATGGGAAAAATATATTTGTCACTGAGAAATACGTATCAACAGTTTTAGTTTTTACGTTTATGCTCAATTTTCATTTGATCATAACTCTAAAAATATAAAAGATAAAAAAATGAAATTTATGCCATTCGATTAGATTTATAAAACTCTAAATGGGAAAAATATATTTGTCACTGAGAAATACGTATCAACAGTTTTAGTTTTTACGTTTATGCTCAATTTTCATTTGATCATAACTCTAAAAATATAAAAGATAAAAAAATGAAATTTATGCCATTCGATTAGTTTTATAAAACTCTAAATGGGAAAAATATGTTTGTCACTGAGAAATACGTATTAACAGTTTTAGTTTTTACGTTGATGCTCAATTTTCATTTGATCATAACTCTAAAAATATAAAAGATAAAAAAATGAAATTTATGCCATTCGATTAGTTTTATAAAACTCTAAATGGGAAAAATATATTTGTCACTGAGAAATACGTATTAACAGTTTTAGTTTTTACGTTGATGCTCAATTTTCATTTGATCATAACTCTAAAAATATAAAAGATAAAAAAATGAAATTTATGCCATTCGATTAGTTTTATAAAACTCTAAATGGGAAAAATATATTTGTCACTGAGAAATACGTATTAACAGTTTTAGTTTTTACGTTGATGCTCAATTTTCATTTGATCATAACTTTAAAAATATAAAAGATAAAAAAATGAAATTTATGCCATTCGATTAGTTTTATAAAACTCTAAATGGGAAAAATATATTTGTCGCTGAGAAATACGTATTAACAGTTTTAGTTTTTACGTTTATGCTCAATTTTCATTTGATCATAACTCTAAAAATATAAAAGATAAAAAAATGAAATTTATGCCATTCGATTAGTTTTATAAAACTCTAAATGGGAAAAATATATTTGTCACTGAGAAATACGTATTAACAGTTTTAGTTTTTACGTTTATGCTCAATTTTCATTTGATCATAACTCTAAAAATATAAAAGATAAAAAAATGAAATTTATGCCATTCGATTAGTTTTATAAAACTCTAAATGGGAAAAATATATTTGTCGCTGAGAAATACGTATTAACAGTTTTAGTTTTTACGTTTATGCTCAATTTTCATTTGATCATAACTCTAAAAATATAAAAGATAAAAAAATGAAATTTATGCCATTCGATTAGTTTTATAAAACTCTAAATGGGAAAAATATGTTTGTCACTGAGAAATACCTATTAACAGTTTTAGTTTTTACGTTTATGCTCAATTTTCATTTGATCATAACTCTAAAAATATAAAAGATAAAAAAATGAAATTTATGCCATTCGATTAGTTTTATAAAACTCTAAATGGGAAAAATATATTTGTCACTGAGAAATACGTATTAACAGTTTTAGTTTTTACGTTTATGCTCAATTTTCATTTGATCATAACTCTAAAAATATAAAAGATAAAAAAATGAAATTTATGCCATTCGATTAGTTTTATAAAACTCTAAATGGGAAAAATATATTTGTCGCTGAGAAATACGTATTAACAGTTTTAGTTTTTACGTTTATGCTCAATTTTCATTTGATCATAACTCTAAAAATATAAAAGATAAAAAAATGAAATTTATGCCATTCGATTAGTTTTATAAAACTCTAAATGGGAAAAATATGTTTGTCACTGAGAAATACCTATTAACAGTTTTAGTTTTTACGTTTATGCTCAATTTTCATTTGATCATAACTCTAAAAATATAAAAGATAAAAAAATGAAATTTATGCCATTCGATTAGTTTTATAAAACTCTAAATGGGAAAAATATGTTTGTCACTGAGAAATACGTATTAACAGTTTTAGTTTTTACGTTTATGCTCAATTTTCATTTGATCATAACTCTAAAAATATAAAAGATAAAAAAATGAAATTTATGCTATTCGATTAGTTTTATAAAACTCTAAATGGGAAAAATATGTTTGTCACTGAGAAATACGTATTAACAGTTTTAGTTTTTACGTTTATGCTCAATTTTCATTTGATCATAACTCTAAAAATATAAAAGATAAAAAAATGAAATTTATGCCATTGGATTAGTTTTATAAAACTCTAAATGGGAAAAATATGTTTGTCACTGAGAAATACGTATTAACAGTTTTAGTTTTTACGTTTATGCTCAATTTTCATTTGATCATAACTCTAAAAATATAAAAGATAAAAAAATGAAATTTATGCCATTCGATTAGTTTTATAAAACTCTAAATGGGAAAAATATATTTGTCGCTGAGAAATACGTATTAACAGTTTTAGTTTTTACGTTTATGCTCAATTTTCATTTGATCATAACTCTAAAAATATAAAAGATAAAAAAATGAAATTTATGCCATTCGATTAGTTTTATAAAACTCTAAATGGGAAAAATATATTTGTCACTGAGAAATACGTATTAACAGTTTTAGTTTTTACGTTTATGCTCAATTTTCATTTGATCATAACTCTAAAAATATAAAAGATAAAAAAATGAAATTTATGCCATTCGATTAGTTTTATAAAACTCTAAATGGGAAAAATATATTTGTCACTGAGAAATACGTATTAACAGTTTTAGTTTTTACGTTTATGCTCAATTTTCATTTGATCATAACTCTAAAAATATAAAAGATAAAAAAATGAAATTTATGCCATTCGATTAGTTTTATAAAACTCTAAATGGGAAAAATATATTTGTCACTGAGAAATACGTATTAACAGTTTTAGTTTTTACGTTTATGCTCAATTTTCATTTGATCATAACTCTAAAAATATAAAAGATAAAAAAATGAAATTTATGCCATTGGATTAGTTTTATAAAACTCTAAATGGGAAAAATATGTTTGTCACTGTGAAATACGTATTAACAGTTTTAGTTTTTACGTTTATGCTCAATTTTCATTTGATCATAACTCTAAAAATATAAAAGATAAAAAAATGAAATTTATGCCATTCGATTAGTTTTATAAAACTCTAAATGGGAAAAATATGTTTGTCACTGAGAAATACGTATTAACAGTTTTAGTTTTTACGTTTATGCTCAATTTTCATTTGATCATAACTCTAAAAATATAAAAGATAAAAAAATGAAATTTATGCCATTCGATTAGTTTTATAAAACTCTAAATGGGAAAAATATATTTTTCGCTGAGAAATACGTATTAACAGTTTTAGTTTTTACGTTTATGCTCAATTTTCATTTGATCATAACTCTAAAAATATAAAAGATAAAAAAATGAAATTTATGCCATTCGATTAGTTTTATAAAACTCTAAATGGGAAAAATATATTTGTCACTGAGAAATACGTATTAACAGTTTTAGTTTTTACGTTTATGCTCAATTTTCATTTGATCATAACTCTAAAAATATAAAAGATAAAAAAATGAAATTTATGCCATTCGATTAGTTTTATAAAACTCTAAATGGGAAAAATATATTTGTCACTGAGAAATACGTATTAACAGTTTTAGTTTTTACGTTTATGCTCAATTTTCATTTGATCATAACTTTAAAAATATAAAAGATAAAAAAATGAAATTTATGCCATTCGATTAGTTTTATAAAACTCTAAATGGGAAAAATATGTTTGTCACTGAGAAATACGTATTAACAGTTTTAGTTTTTACGTTTATGCTCAATTTTCATTTGATCATAACTTTAAAAATATAAAAGATAAAAAAATGAAATTTATGCCATTCGATTAGTTTTATAAAACTCTAAATGGGAAAAATATATTTGTCGCTGAGAAATACGTATTAACAGTTTTAGTTTTTACGTTTATGCTCAATTTTCATTTGATCATAACTTTAAAAATATAAAAGATAAAAAAATGAAATTTATGCCATTCGATTAGTTTTATAAAACTCTAAATGGGAAAAATATATTTGTCACTGAGAAATACGTATTAACAGTTTTAGTTTTTACGTTGATGCTCAATTTTCATTTGATCATAACTTTAAAAATATAAAAGATAAAAAAATGAAATTTATGCCATTCGATTAGTTTTATAAAACTCTAAATGGGAAAAATATGTTTGTCACTGAGAAATACGTATTAACAGTTTTAGTTTTTACGTTTATGCTCAATTTTCATTTGATCATAACTCTAAAAATATAAAAGATAAAAAAATGAAATTTATGCCATTCGATTAGTTTTATAAAACTCTAAATGGGAAAAATATGTTTGTCGCTGAGAAATACGTATTAACAGTTTTAGTTTTTACGTTTATGCTCAATTTTCATTTGATCATAACTCTAAAAATATAAAAGATAAAAAAATGAAATTTATGCCATTCGATTAGTTTTATAAAACTCTAAATGGGAAAAATATATTTGTCACTGAGAAATACGTATTAACAGTTTTAGTTTTTACGTTTATGCTCAATTTTCATTTGATCATAACTCTAAAAATATAAAAGATAAAAAAATGAAATTTATGCCATTCGATTAGTTTTATAAAACTCTAAATGGGAAAAATATATTTGTCGCTGAGAAATACGTATTAACAGTTTTAGTTTTTACGTTTATGCTCAATTTTCATTTGATCATAACTCTAAAAATATAAAAGATAAAAAAATGAAATTTATGCCATTCGATTAGTTTTATAAAACTCTAAATGGGAAAAATATATTTGTCACTGAGAAATACGTATTAACAGTTTTAGTTTTTACGTTTATGCTCAATTTTCATTTGATCATAACTCTAAAAATATAAAAGATAAAAAAATGAAATTTATGCCATTCGATTAGTTTTATAAAACTCTAAATGGGAAAAATATATTTGTCACTGAGAAATACGTATTAACAGTTTTAGTTTTTACGTTTATGCTCAATTTTCATTTGATCATAACTCTAAAAATATAAAAGATAAAAAAATGAAATTTATGCCATTCGATTAGTTTTATAAAACTCTAAATGGGAAAAATATATTTGTCGCTGAGAAATACGTATTAACAGTTTTAGTTTTTACGTTTATGCTCAATTTTCATTTGATCATAACTCTAAAAATATAAAAGATAAAAAAATGAAATTTATGCCATTCGATTAGTTTTATAAAACTCTAAATGGGAAAAATATATTTGTCGCTGAGAAATACGTATTAACAGTTTTAGTTTTTACGTTGATGCTCAATTTTCATTTGATCATAACTCTAAAAATATAAAAGATAAAAAAATGAAATTTATGCCATTCGATTAGTTTTATAAAACTCTAAATGGGAAAAATATGTTTTTCACTGAGAAATACGTATTAACAGTTTTAGTTTTTACGTTTATGCTCAATTTTCATTTGATCATAACTTTAAAAATATAAAAGATAAAAAAATGAAATTTATGCCATTCGATTAGTTTTATAAAACTCTAAATGGGAAAAATATATTTGTCGCTGAGAAATACGTATTAACAGTTTTAGTTTTAACGTTGATGCTCAATTTTCATTTGATCATAACTCTAAAAATATAAAAGATAAAAAAATGAAATGTATGCCATTCGATTAGTTTTATAAAACTCTAAATGGGAAAAATATATTTGTCACTGAGAAATACGTATTAACAGTTTTAGTTTTTACGTTTATGCTCAATTTTCATTTGATCATAACTCTAAAAATATAAAAGATAAAAAAATGAAATTTATGCCATTCGATTAGTTTTATAAAACTCTAAATGGGAAAAATATGTTTGTCACTGAGAAATACGTATTAACAGTTTTAGTTTTTACGTTTATACTCAATTTTCATTTGATCATAACTCTTAAAATATAAAAGATAAAAAAATGAAATTTATGCCATTCGATTAGTTTTATAAAACTCTAAATGGGAAAAATATGTTTGTCACTGAGAAATACGTATTAACAGTTTTAGTTTTTACGTTTATGCTCAATTTTCATTTGATCATAACTCTAAAAATATAAAAGATAAAAAAATGAAATTTATGCCATTCGATTAGTTTTATAAAACTCTAAATGGGAAAAATATATTTGTCACTGAGAAATACGTATTAACAGTTTTAGTTTTTACGTTGATGCTCAATTTTCATTTGATCATAACTCTAAAAATATAAAAGATAAAAAAATGAAATTTATGCCATTCGATTAGTTTTATAAAACTCTAAATGGGAAAAATATATTTGTCGCTGAGAAATACGTATTAACAGTTTTAGTTTTTACGTTGATGCTCAATTTTCATTTGATCATAACTTTAAAAATATAAAAGATAAAAAAATGAAATTTATGCCATTCGATTAGTTTTATAAAACTCTAAATGGGAAAAATATATTTGTCGCTGAGAAATACGTATTAACAGTTTTAGTTTTTACGTTTATGCTCAATTTTCATTTGATCATAACTCTAAAAATATAAAAGATAAAAAAATGAAATTTATGCCATTCGATTAGTTTTACAAAACTCTAAATGGGAAAAATATATTTGTCACTGAGAAATACGTATTAACAGTTTTAGTTTTTACGTTTATGCTCAATTTTCATTTGATCATAACTCTAAAAATATAAAAGATAAAAAAATGAAATTTATGCCATTCGATTAGTTTTATAAAACTCTAAATGGGAAAAATATATTTGTCACTGAGAAATACGTATTAACAGTTTTAGTTTTTACGTTTATGCTCAATTTTCATTTGATCATAACTCTAAAAATATAAAAGATAAAAAAATGAAATTTATGCCATTCGATTAGTTTTAAAAAACTCTAAATGGGAAAAATATATTTGTCGCTGAGAAATACGTATTAACAGTTTTAGTTTTTACGTTTATGCTCAATTTTCATTTGATCATAACTCTAAAAATATAAAAGATAAAAAAATGAAATTTATGCCATTCGATTAGTTTTATAAAACTCTAAATGGGAAAAATATATTTGTCGCTGAGAAATACGTATTAACAGTTTTAGTTTTTACGTTTATGCTCAATTTTCATTTGATCATAACTCTAAAAATATAAAAGATAAAAAAATGAAATTTATGCCATTCGATTAGTTTTATAAAACTCTAAATGGGAAAAATATATTTGTCGCTGAGAAATACGTATTAACAGTTTTAGTTCTTACGTTGATGCTCAATTTTCATTTGATCATAACTCTAAAAATATAAAAGATAAAAAAATGAAATTTATGCCATTCGATTAGTTTTATAAAACTCTAAATGGGAAAAATATATTTGTCACTGAGAAATACGTATTAACAGTTTTAGTTTTTACGTTTATGCTCAATTTTCATTTGATCATAACTCTAAAAATATAAAAGATAAAAAAATGAAATTTATGCCATTCGATTAGTTTTATAAAACTCTAAATGGGAAAAATATATTTGTCACTGAGAAATACGTATTAACAGTTTTAGTTTTTACGTTTATGCTCAATTTTCATTTGATCATAACTCTAAAAATATAAAAGATAAAAAAATGAAATTTATGCCATTCGATTAGTTTTATAAAACTCTAAATGGGAAAAATATATTTGTCGCTGAGAAATACGTATTAACAGTTTTAGTTTTTACGTTTATGCTCAATTTTCATTTGATCATAACTCTAAAAATATAAAAGATAAAAAAATGAAATTTATGCCATTCGATTAGTTTTATAAAACTCTAAATGGGAAAAATATATTTGTCACTGAGAAATACGTATTAACAGTTTTAGTTTTTACGTTTATGCTCAATTTTCATTTGATCATAACTCTAAAAATATAAAAGATAAAAAAATGAAATTTATGCCATTCGATTAGTTTTATAAAACTCTAAATGGGAAAAATATATTTGTCGCTGAGAAATACGTATTAACAGTTTTAGTTCTTACGTTGATGCTCAATTTTCATTTGATCATAACTCTAAAAATATAAAAGATAAAAAAATGAAATTTATGCCATTCGATTAGTTTTATAAAACTCTAAATGGGAAAAATATGTTTGTCACTGAGAAATACGTATTAACAGTTTTAGTTTTTACGTTTATGCTCAATTTTCATTTGATCATAACTCTAAAAATATAAAAGATAAAAAAATGAAATTTATGCCATTCGATTAGTTTTATAAAACTCTAAATGGGAAAAATATATTTGTCGCTGAGAAATACGTATTAACAGTTTTAGTTTTTACGTTTATGCTCAATTTTCATTTGATCATAACTCTAAAAATATAAAAGATAAAAAAATGAAATTTATGCCATTCGATTAGTTTTATAAAACTCTAAATGGGAAAAATATATTTGTCGCTGAGAAATACGTATTAACAGTTTTAGTTTTTACGTTTATGCTCAATTTTCATTTGATCATAACTCTAAAAATATAAAAGATAAAAAAATGAAATTTATGCCATTCGATTAGTTTTATAAAACTCTAAATGGGAAAAATATATTTGTCGCTGAGAAATACGTATTAACAGTTTTAGTTTTTACGTTTATGCTCAATTTTCATTTGATCATAACTCTAAAAATATAAAAGATAAAAAAATGAAATTTATGCCATTCGATTAGTTTTATAAAACTCTAAATGGGAAAAATATATTTGTCGCTGAGAAATACGTATTAACAGTTTTAGTTCTTACGTTGATGCTCAATTTTCATTTGATCATAACTCTAAAAATATAAAAGATAAAAAAATGAAATTTATGCCATTCGTTTAGTTTTATAAAACTCTAAATGGGAAAAATATATTTGTCACTGAGAAATACGTATTAACAGTTTTAGTTTTTACGTTTATGCTCAATTTTCATTTGATCATAACTCTAAAAATATAAAAGATAAAAAAATGAAATTTATGCCATTCGATTAGTTTTATAAAACTCTAAATGGGAAAAATATATTTGTCACTGAGAAATACGTATTAACAGTTTTAGTTTTTACGTTTATGCTCAATTTTCATTTGATCATAACTTTAAAAATATAAAAGATAAAAAAATGAAATTTATGCCATTCGATTAGTTTTATAAAACTCTAAATGGGAAAAATATATTTGTCGCTGAGAAATACGTATTAACAGTTTTAGTTTTAACGTTGATGCTCAATTTTCATTTGATCATAACTCTAAAAATATAAAAGATAAAAAAATGAAATTTATGCCATTCGATTAGTTTTATAAAACTCTAAATGGGAAAAATATGTTTGTCACTGAGAAATACGTATTAACAGTTTTAGTTTTTACGTTTATGCTCAATTTTCATTTGATCATAACTCTAAAAATATAAAAGATAAAAAAATGAAATTTATGCCATTCGATTAGTTTTATAAAACTCTAAATGGGAAAAATATGTTTGTCACTGAGAAATACGTATTAACAGTTTTAGTTTTTACGTTTATACTCAATTTTCATTTGATCATAACTCTAAAAATATAAAAGATAAAAAAATGAAATTTATGCCATTCGATTAGTTTTATAAAACTCTAAATGGGAAAAATATGTTTGTCACTGAGAAATACGTATTAACAGTTTTAGTTTTTACGTTTATGCTCAATTTTCATTTGATCATAACTCTAAAAATATAAAAGATAAAAAAATGAAATTTATGCCATTCGATTAGTTTTATAAAACTCTAAATGGGAAAAATATATTTGTCGCTGAGAAATACGTATTAACAGTTTTAGTTTTTACGTTTATGCTCAATTTTCATTTGATCATAACTCTAAAAATATAAAAGATAAAAAAATGAAATTTATGCCATTCGATTAGTTTTATAAAACTCTAAATGGGAAAAATATATTTGTCGCTGAGAAATACGTATTAACAGTTTTAGTTTTTACGTTGATGCTCAATTTTCATTTGATCATAACTTTAAAAATATAAAAGATAAAAAAATGAAATTTATGCCATTCGATTAGTTTTATAAAACTCTAAATGGGAAAAATATGTTTGTCACTGAGAAATACGTATTAACAGTTTTAGTTTTTACGTTTATGCTCAATTTTCATTTGATCATAACTCTAAAAATATAAAAGATAAAAAAATGAAATTTATGCTATTCGATTAGTTTTATAAAACTCTAAATGGGAAAAATATGTTTGTCACTGAGAAATACGTATTAACAGTTTTAGTTTTTACGTTTATGCTCAATTTTCATTTGATCATAACTCTAAAAATATAAAAGATAAAAAAATGAAATTTATGCCATTCGATTAGTTTTATAAAACTCTAAATGGGAAAAATATGTTTGTCACTGAGAAATACGTATTAACAGTTTTAGTTTTTACGTTTATGCTCAATTTTCATTTGATCATAACTCTAAAAATATAAAAGATAAAAAAATGAAATTTATGCCATTGGATTAGTTTTATAAAACTCTAAATGGGAAAAATATGTTTGTCACTGAGAAATACGTATTAACAGTTTTAGTTTTTACGTTTATGCTCAATTTTCATTTGATCATAACTCTAAAAATATAAAAGATAAAAAAATGAAATTTATGCCATTCGATTAGTTTTATAAAACTCTAAATGGGAAAAATATGTTTGTCACTGAGAAATACGTATTAACAGTTTTAGTTTTTACGTTTATGCTCAATTTTCATTTGATCATAACTCTAAAAATATAAAAGATAAAAAAATGAAATTTATGCCATTCGATTAGTTTTATAAAACTCTAAATGGGAAAAATATATTTGTCGCTGAGAAATACGTATTAACAGTTTTAGTTTTTACGTTTATGCTCAATTTTCATTTGATCATAACTCTAAAAATATAAAAGATAAAAAAATGAAATTTATGCCATTCGATTAGTTTTATAAAACTCTAAATGGGAAAAATATGTTTGTCACTGAGAAATACGTATTAACAGTTTTAGTTTTTACGTTTATACTCAATTTTCATTTGATCATAACTCTAAAAATATAAAAGATAAAAAAATGAAATTTATGCCATTCGATTAGTTTTATAAAACTCTAAATGGGAAAAATATGTTTGTCACTGAGAAATACGTATTAACAGTTTTAGTTTTTACGTTTATGCTCAATTTTCATTTGATCATAACTCTAAAAATATAAAAGATAAAAAAATGAAATTTATGCCATTCGATTAGTTTTATAAAACTCTAAATGGGAAAAATATGTTTGTCACTGAGAAATACGTATTAACAGTTTTAGTTTTTACGTTTATGCTCAATTTTCATTTGATCATAACTCTAAAAATATAAAAGATAAAAAAATGAAATTTATGCCATTCGATTAGTTTTATAAAACTCTAAATGGGAAAAATATATTTGTCACTGAGAAATACGTATTAACAGTTTTAGTTTTTACGTTTATGCTCAATTTTCATTTGATCATAACTCTAAAAATATAAAAGATAAAAAAATGAAATTTATGCCATTCGATTAGTTTTATAAAACTCTAAATGGGAAAAATATATTTGTCGCTGAGAAATACGTATTAACAGTTTTAGTTCTTACGTTGATGCTCAATTTTCATTTGATCATAACTCTAAAAATATAAAAGATAAAAAAATGAAATTTATGCCATTCGATTAGTTTTATAAAACTCTAAATGGGAAAAATATGTTTGTCACTGAGAAATACGTATTAACAGTTTTAGTTTTTACGTTTATGCTCAATTTTCATTTGATCATAACTTTAAAAATATAAAAGATAAAAAAATGAAATTTATGCCATTCGATTAGTTTTATAAAACTCTAAATGGGAAAAATATATTTGTCGCTGAGAAATACGCATTAACAGTTTTAGTTTTAACGTTGATGCTCAATTTTCATTTGATCATAACTCTAAAAATATAAAAGATAAAAAAATGAAATTTATGCCATTCGATTAGTTTTATAAAACTCTAAATGGGAAAAATATGTTTGTCACTGAGAAATACGTATTAACAGTTTTAGTTTTTACGTTTATTCTCAATTTTCATTTGATCATAACTCTAAAAATATAAAAGATAAAAAAATGAAATTTATGCCATTCGATTAGTTTTATAAAACTCTAAATGGGAAAAATATGTTTGTCACTGAGAAATACGTATTAACAGTTTTAGTTTTTACGTTTATGCTCAATTTTCATTTGATCATAACTCTAAAAATATAAAAGATAAAAAAATGAAATTTATGCCATTCGATTAGTTTTATAAAACTCTAAATGGGAAAAATATATTTGTCGCTGAGAAATACGTATTAACAGTTTTAGTTTTTACGTTTATGCTCAATTTTCATTTGATCATAACTCTAAAAATATAAAAGATAAAAAAATGAAATTTATGCCATTCGATTAGTTTTATAAAACTCTAAATGGGAAAAATATATTTGTCGCTGAGAAATACGTATTAACAGTTTTAGTTTTTACGTTGATGCTCAATTTTCATTTGATCATAACTTTAAAAATATAAAAGATAAAAAAATGAAATTTATGCCATTCGATTAGTTTTATAAAACTCTAAATGGGAAAAATATGTTTGTCACTGAGAAATACGTATTAACAGTTTTAGTTTTTACGTTTATGCTCAATTTTCATTTGATCATAACTCTAAAAATATAAAAGATAAAAAAATGAAATTTATGCCATTCGATTAGTTTTATAAAACTCTAAATGGGAAAAATATGTTTGTCACTGAGAAATACGTATTAACAGTTTTAGTTTTTACGTTTATGCTCAATTTTCATTTGATCATAACTCTAAAAATATAAAAGATAAAAAAATGAAATTTATGCCATTCGATTAGTTTTATAAAACTCTAAATGGGAAAAATATATTTGTCACTGAGAAATACGTATTAACAGTTTTAGTTTTTACGTTTATGCTCAATTTTCATTTGATCATAACTCTAAAAATATAAAAGATAAAAAAATGAAATTTATGCCATTCGATTAGTTTTATAAAACTCTAAATGGGAAAAATATGTTTGTCACTGAGAAATACGTATTAACAGTTTTAGTTTTTACGTTTATGCTCAATTTTCATTTGATCATAACTCTAAAAATATAAAAGATAAAAAAATGAAATTTATGCCATTCGATTAGTTTTATAAAACTCTAAATGGGAAAAATATATTTGTCACTGAGACATACGTATTAACAGTTTTAGTTTTTACGTTTATGCTCAATTTTCATTTGATCATAACTCTAAAAATATAAAAGATAAAAAAATAAAATTTATGCCATTCGATTAGTTTTATAAAACTCTAAATGGGAAAAATATATTTGTCGCTGAGAAATACGTATTAACAGTTTTAGTTTTTACGTTTATGCTCAATTTTCATTTGATCATAACTCTAAAAATATAAAAGATAAAAAAATGAAATTTATGCCATTCGATTAGTTTTATAAAACTCTAAATGGGAAAAATATGTTTGTCACTGAGAAATACGTATTAACAGTTTTAGTTTTTACGTTTATGCTCAATTTTCATTTGATCATAACTCTAAAAATATAAAAGATAAAAAAATGAAATTTATGCCATTCGATTAGTTTTATAAAACTCTAAATGGGAAAAATATGTTTGTCACTGAGAAATACGTATTAACAGTTTTAGTTTTTACGTTTATGCTCAATTTTCATTTGATCATAACTCTAAAAATATAAAAGATAAAAAAATGAAATTTATGCCATTCGATTAGTTTTATAAAACTCTAAATGGGAAAAATATGTTTGTCACTGAGAAATACGTATTAACAGTTTTAGTTTTTACGTTTATGCTCAATTTTCATTTGATCATAACTCTAAAAATATAAAAGATAAAAAAATAAAATTTATGCCATTCGATTAGTTTTATAAAACTCTAAATGGGAAAAATATATTTGTCGCTGAGAAATACGTATTAACAGTTTTAGTTTTTACGTTTATGCTCAATTTTCATTTGATCATAACTCTAAAAATATAAAAGATAAAAAAATGAAATTTATGCCATTCGATTAGTTTTATAAAACTCTAAATGGGAAAAATATATTTGTCGCTGAGAAATACGTATTAACAGTTTTAGTTTTTACGTTTATGCTCAATTTTCATTTGATCATAACTCTAAAAATATAAAAGATAAAAAAATGAAATTTATGCCATTCGATTAGTTTTATAAAACTCTAAATGGGAAAAATATGTTTGTCACTGAGAAATACGTATTAACAGTTTTAGTTTTTACGTTTATGCTCAATTTTCATTTGATCATAACTCTAAAAATATAAAAGATAAAAAAATAAAATTTATGCCATTCGATTAGTTTTATAAAACTCTAAATGGGAAAAATATATTTGTCGCTGAGAAATACGTATTAACAGTTTTAGTTTTTACGTTTATGCTCAATTTTCATTTGATCATAACTCTAAAAATATAAAAGATAAAAAAATGAAATTTATGCCATTCGATTAGTTTTATAAAACTCTAAATGGGAAAAATATATTTGTCGCTGAGAAATACGTATTAACAGTTTTAGTTTTTACGTTGATGCTCAATTTTCATTTGATCATAACTTTAAAAATATAAAAGATAAAAAAATGAAATTTATGCCATTCGATTAGTTTTATAAAACTCTAAATGGGAAAAATATATTTGTCGCTGAGAAATACGTATTAACAGTTTTAGTTTTTACGTTTATGCTCAATTTTCATTTGATCATAACTCTAAAAATATAAAAGATAAAAAAATGAAATTTATGCCATTCGATTAGTTTTATAAAACTCTAAATGGGAAAAATATGTTTGTCACTGAGAAATACGTATTAACAGTTTTAGTTTTTACGTTTATGCTCAATTTTCATTTGATCATAACTCTAAAAATATAAAAGATAAAAAAATGAAATTTATGCTATTCGATTAGTTTTATAAAACTCTAAATGGGAAAAATATGTTTGTCACTGAGAAATACGTATTAACAGTTTTAGTTTTTACGTTTATGCTCAATTTTCATTTGATCATAACTCTAAAAATATAAAAGATAAAAAAATGAAATTTATGCCATTCGATTAGTTTTATAAAACTCTAAATGGGAAAAATATGTTTGTCACTGAGAAATACGTATTAACAGTTTTAGTTTTTACGTTTATGCTCAATTTTCATTTGATCATAACTCTAAAAATATAAAAGATAAAAAAATGAAATTTATGCCATTCGATTAGTTTTATAAAACTCTAAATGGGAAAAATATGTTTGTCACTGAGAAATACGTATTAACAGTTTTAGTTTTTACGTTTATGCTCAATTTTCATTTGATCATAACTCTAAAAATATAAAAGATAAAAAAATGAAATTTATGCTATTCGATTAGTTTTATAAAACTCTAAATGGGAAAAATATGTTTGTCACTGAGAAATACGTATTAACAGTTTTAGTTTTTACGTTTATGCTCAATTTTCATTTGATCATAACTCTAAAAATATAAAAGATAAAAAAATGAAATTTATGCCATTCGATTAGTTTTATAAAACTCTAAATGGGAAAAATATGTTTGTCACTGAGAAATACGTATTAACAGTTTTAGTTTTTACGTTTATGCTCAATTTTCATTTGATCATAACTCTAAAAATATAAAAGATAAAAAAATGAAATTTATGCCATTGGATTAGTTTTATAAAACTCTAAATGGGAAAAATATGTTTGTCACTGAGAAATACGTATTAACAGTTTTAGTTTTTACGTTTATGCTCAATTTTCATTTGATCATAACTCTAAAAATATAAAAGATAAAAAAATGAAATTTATGCCATTGGATTAGTTTTATAAAACTCTAAATGGGAAAAATATGTTTGTCACTGAGAAATACGTATTAACAGTTTTAGTTTTTACGTTTATGCTCAATTTTCATTTGATCATAACTCTAAAAATATAAAAGATAAAAAAATGAAATTTATGCCATTCGATTAGTTTTATAAAACTCTAAATGGGAAAAATATATTTGTCGCTGAGAAATACGTATTAACAGTTTTAGTTTTTACGTTTATGCTCAATTTTCATTTGATCATAACTCTAAAAATATAAAAGATAAAAAAATGAAATTTATGCCATTCGATTAGTTTTATAAAACTCTAAATGGGAAAAATATATTTGTCACTGAGAAATACGTATTAACAGTTTTAGTTTTTACGTTTATGCTCAATTTTCATTTGATCATAACTCTAAAAATATAAAAGATAAAAAAATGAAATTTATGCCATTCGATTAGTTTTATAAAACTCTAAATGGGAAAAATATATTTGTCACTGAGAAATACGTATTAACAGTTTTAGTTTTTACGTTTATGCTCAATTTTCATTTGATCATAACTCTAAAAATATAAAAGATAAAAAAATGAAATTTATGCCATTCGATTAGTTTTATAAAACTCTAAATGGGAAAAATATATTTGTCGCTGAGAAATACGTATTAACAGTTTTAGTTTTTACGTTTATGCTCAATTTTCATTTGATCATAACTCTAAAAATATAAAAGATAAAAAAATGAAATTTATGCCATTCGATTAGTTTTATAAAACTCTAAATGGGAAAAATATATTTGTCACTGAGAAATACGTATTAACAGTTTTAGTTTTTACGTTTATGCTCAATTTTCATTTGATCATAACTCTAAAAATATAAAAGATAAAAAAATGAAATTTATGCCATTGGATTAGTTTTATAAAACTCTAAATGGGAAAAATATGTTTGTCACTGAGAAATACGTATTAACAGTTTTAGTTTTTACGTTTATGCTCAATTTTCATTTGATCATAACTCTAAAAATATAAAAGATAAAAAAATTAAATTTATGTCATTCGATTAGTTTTATAAAACTCTAAATGGGAAAAATATGTTTGTCACTGAGAAATACGTATTAACAGTTTTAGTTTTTACGTTTATGCTCAATTTTCATTTGATCATAACTCTAAAAATATAAAAGATAAAAAAATGAAATTTATGCCATTCGATTAGTTTTATAAAACTCTAAATGGGAAAAATATATTTGTCACTGAGAAATACGTATTAACAGTTTTAGTTTTTACGTTTATGCTCAATTTTCATTTGATCATAACTCTAAAAATATAAAAGATAAAAAAATGAAATTTATGCCATTCGATTAGTTTTATAAAACTCTAAATGGGAAAAATATATTTGTCGCTGAGAAATACGTATTAACAGTTTTAGTTTTTACGTTGATGCTCAATTTTCATTTGATCATAACTCTAAAAATATAAAAGATAAAAAAATGAAATTTATGCCATTCGATTAGTTTTATAAAACTCTAAATGGGAAAAATATGTTTGTCACTGAGAAATACGTATTAACAGTTTTAGTTTTTACGTTTATGCTCAATTTTCATTTGATCATAACTCTAAAAATATAAAAGATAAAAAAATGAAATTTATGCCATTCGATTAGTTTTATAAAACTCTAAATGGGAAAAATATGTTTGTCACTGAGAAATACGTATTAACAGTTTTAGTTTTTACGTTTATGCTCAATTTTCATTTGATCATAACTCTAAAAATATAAAAGATAAAAAAATGAAATTTATGCCATTCGATTAGTTTTATAAAACTCTAAATGGGAAAAATATGTTTGTCACTGAGAAATACGTATTAACAGTTTTAGTTTTTACGTTTATGCTCAATTTTCATTTGATCATAACTCTAAAAATATAAAAGATAAAAAAATGAAATTTATGCCATTCGATTAGTTTTATAAAACTCTAAATGGGAAAAATATGTTTGTCACTGAGAAATACGTATTAACAGTTTTAGTTTTTACGTTTATGCTCAATTTTCATTTGATCATAACTCTAAAAATATAAAAGATAAAAAAATGAAATTTCTGCCATTCGATTAGTTTTATAAAACTCTAAATGGGAAAAATATGTTTGTCACTAAGAAATACGTATTAACAGTTTTAGTTTTTACGTTTATGCTCAATTTTCATTTGATCATAACTCTAAAAATATAAAAGATAAAAAAATGAAATTTATGCCATTCGATTAGTTTTATAAAACTCTAAATGGGAAAAATATGTTTGTCACTGAGAAATACGTATTAACAGTTTTAGTTTTTACGTTTATGCTCAATTTTCATTTGATCATAACTCTAAAAATATAAAAGATAAAAAAATGAAATTTATGCCATTCGATTAGTTTTATAAAACTCTAAATGGGAAAAATATGTTTGTCACTGAGAAATACGTATTAACAGTTTTAGTTTTTACGTTTATGCTCAATTTTCATTTGATCATAACTCTAAAAATATAAAAGATAAAAAAATGAAATTTATGCCATTCGATTAGTTTTATAAAACTCTAAATGGGAAAAATATATTTGTCACTGAGAAATACGTATTAACAGTTTTAGTTTTTACGTTGATGCTCAATTTTCATTTGATCATAACTCTAAAAATATAAAAGATAAAAAAATGAAATTTATGCCATTCGATTAGTTTTATAAAACTCTAAATGGGAAAAATATATTTGTCACTGAGAAATACGTATTAACAGTTTTAGTTTTTACGTTGATGCTCAATTTTCATTTGATCATAACTCTAAAAATATAAAAGATAAAAAAATGAAATTTATGCCATTCGATTAGTTTTATAAAACTCTAAATGGGAAAAATATATTTGTCACTGAGAAATACGTATTAACAGTTTTAGTTTTTACGTTTATGCTCAATTTTCATTTGATCATAACTCTAAAAATATAAAAGATAAAAAAATGAAATTTATGCCATTCGATTAGTTTTATAAAACTCTAAATGGGAAAAATATATTTGTCACTGAGAATTACGTATTAACAGTTTTAGTTTTTACGTTTATGCTCAATTTTCATTTGATCATAACTCTAAAAATATAAAAGATAAAAAAATGAAATTTAAGCCATTCGATTAGTTTTATAAAACTCTAAATGGGAAAAATATATTTGTCACTGAGAAATACGTATTAACAGTTTTAGTTTTTACGTTTATGCTCAATTTTCATTTGATCATAACTCTAAAAATATAAAAGATAAAAAAATGAAATTTATGCCATTCGATTAGTTTTATAAAACTCTAAATGGGAAAAATATATTTGTCACTGAGAAATACGTATTAATAGTTTTAGTTTTTACGTTGATGCTGAATTTTCATTTGATCATAACTCTAAAAATATAAAAGATAAAAAAATGAAATTTATGCCATTCGATTAGTTTTATAAAACTCTAAATGGGAAAAATATATTTGTCACTGATAAATACGTATTAACAGTTTTAGTTTTTACGTTTATGCTCAATTTTCATTTGATCATAACTCTAAAAATATAAAAGATAAAAAAATGAAATTTATGCCATTCGATTAGTTTTATATAACTCTAAATGGGAAAAATATATTTGTCGCTGAGAAATACGTATTAACAGTTTTAGTTTTTACGTTTATGCTCAATTTTCATTTGATCATAACTCTAAAAATATAAAAGATAAAAAAATGAAATTTATGCCATTCGATTAGTTTTATAAAACTCTAAATGGGAAAAATATGTTTGTCACTGAGAAATACGTATTAACAGTTTTAGTTTTTACGTTGATGCTCAATTTTCATTTGATCATAACTCTAAAAATATAAAAGATAAAAAAATGAAATTTATGCCATTCGATTAGTTTTATAAAACTCTAAATGGGAAAAATATATTTGTCACTGAGAAATACGTATTAACAGTTTTAGTTTTTACGTTGATGCTCAATTTTCATTTGATCATAACTCTAAAAATATAAAAGATAAAAAAATGAAATTTATGCCATTCGATTAGTTTTATAAAACTCTAAATGGGAAAAATATATTTGTCACTGAGAAATACGTATTAACAGTTTTAGTTTTTACGTTTATGCTCAATTTTCATTTGATCATAACTCTAAAAATATAAAAGATAAAAAAATGAAATTTATGCCATTCGATTAGTTTTATAAAACTCTAAATGGGAAAAATATATTTGTCACTGAGAAATACGTATTAACAGTTTTAGTTTTTACGTTTATGCTCAATTTTCATTTGATCATAACTCTAAAAATATAAAAGATAAAAAAATGAAATTTATGCCATTCGATTAGTTTTATAAAACTCTAAATGGGAAAAATATATTTGTCACTGAGAAATACGTATTAACAGTTTTAGTTTTTACGTTTATGCTCAATTTTCATTTGATCATAACTCTAAAAATATAAAAGATAAAAAAATGAAATTTATGCCATTCGATTAGTTTTATAAAACTCTAAATGGGAAAAATATATTTGTCGCTGAGAAATACGTATTAACAGTTTTAGTTTTTACGTTGATGCTCAATTTTCATTTGATCATAACTCTAAAAATATAAAAGATAAAAAAATGAAATTTATGCCATTCGATTAGTTTTATAAAACTCTAAATGGGAAAAATATATTTGTCACTGAGAAATACGTATTAACAGTTTTAGTTTTTACGTTTATGCTCAATTTTCATTTGATCATAACTCTAAAAATATAAAAGATAAAAAAATGAAATTTATGCCATTCGATTAGTTTTATAAAACTCTAAATGGGAAAAATATATTTGTCGCTGAGAAATACGTATTAACAGTTTTAGTTTTTACGTTGATGCTCAATTTTCATTTGATCATAACTCTAAAAATATAAAAGATAAAAAAATGAAATTTATGCCATTCGATTAGTTTTATAAAACTCTAAATGGGAAAAATATATTTGTCACTGAGAAATACGTATTAACAGTTTTAGTTTTTACGTTTATGCTCAATTTTCATTTGATCATAACTCTAAAAATATAAAAGATAAAAAAATGAAATTTATGCCATTCGATTAGTTTTATAAAACTCTAAATGGGAAAAATATATTTGTCGCTGAGAAATACGTATTAACAGTTTTAGTTTTTACGTTTATGCTCAATTTTCATTTGATCATAACTCTAAAAATATAAAAGATAAAAAAATGAAATTTATGCCATTCGATTAGTTTTATAAAACTCTAAATGGGAAAAATATGTTTGTCACTGAGAAATACGTATTAACAGTTTTAGTTTTTACGTTGATGCTCAATTTTCATTTGATCATAACTTTAAAAATATAAAAGATAAAAAAATGAAATTTATGCCATTCGATTAGTTTTATAAAACTCTAAATGGGAAAAATATATTTGTCGCTGAGAAATACGTATTAACAGTTTTAGTTTTTACGTTTATGCTCAATTTTCATTTGATCATAACTCTAAAAATATAAAAGATAAAAAAATGAAATTTATGCCATTCGATTAGTTTTATAAAACTCTAAATGGGAAAAATATATTTGTCACTGAGAAATACGTATTAATAGTTTTAGTTTTTACGTTGATGCTGAATTTTCATTTGATCATAACTCTAAAAATATAAAAGATAAAAAAATGAAATTTATGCCATTCGATTAGTTTTATAAAACTCTAAATGGGAAAAATATATTTGTCGCTGAGAAATACGTATTAACAGTTTTAGTTTTTACGTTGATGCTGAATTTTCATTTGATCATAACTCTAAAAATATAAAAGATAAAAAAATGAAATTTATGCCATTCGATTAGTTTTATAAAACTCTAAATGGGAAAAATATATTTGTCACTGAGAAATACGTATTAACAGTTTTAGTTTTTACGTTTATGCTCAATTTTCATTTGATCATAACTCTAAAAATATAAAAGATAAAAAAATGAAATTTATGCCATTCGATTAGTTTTATAAAACTCTAAATGGGAAAAATATATTTGTCGCTGAGAAATACGTATTAACAGTTTTAGTTTTTACGTTTATGCTCAATTTTCATTTGATCATAACTCTAAAAATATAAAAGATAAAAAAATGAAATTTATGCCATTCGATTAGTTTTATAAAACTCTAAATGGGAAAAATATGTTTGTCACTGAGAAATACGTATTAACAGTTTTAGTTTTTACGTTGATGCTCAATTTTCATTTGATCATAACTCTAAAAATATAAAAGATAAAAAAATGAAATTTATGCCATTCGATTAGTTTTATAAAACTCTAAATGGGAAAAATATATTTGTCACTGAGAAATACGTATTAACAGTTTTAGTTTTTACGTTTATGCTCAATTTTCATTTGATCATAACTCTAAAAATATAAAAGATAAAAAAATGAAATTTAAGCCATTCGATTAGTTTTATAAAACTCTAAATGGGAAAAATATATTTGTCGCTGAGAAATACGTATTAACAGTTTTAGTTTTTACGTTTATGCTCAATTTTCATTTGATCATAACTCTAAAAATATAAAAGATAAAAAAATGAAATTTATGCCATTCGATTAGTTTTATAAAACTCTAAATGGGAAAAATATATTTGTAGCTGAGAAATACGTATTAACAGTTTTAGTTTTTACGTTGATGCTCAATTTTCATTTGATCATAACTTTAAAAATATAAAAGATAAAAAAATGAAATTTATGCCATTCGATTAGTTTTATAAAACTCTAAATGGGATAAATATATTTGTAGCTGAGAAATACGTATTAACAGTTTTAGTTTTTACGTTGATGCTCAATTTTCATTTGATCATAACTCTAAAAATATAAAAGATAAAAAAATGAAATTAATGCCATTCGATTAGTTTTATAAAACTCTAAATGGGAAAAATATATTTGTCACTGAGAAATACGTATTAACAGTTTTAGTTTTTACGTTGATGCTCAATTTTCATTTGATCATAACTCTAAAAATATAAAAGATAAAAAAATGAAATTTATGCCATTCGATTAGTTTTATAAAACTCTAAATGGGAAAAATATATTTGTCACTGAGAAATACGTATTAACAGTTTTAGTTTTTACGTTTATGCTCAATTTTCATTTGATCATAACTCTAAAAATATAAAAGATAAAAAAATGAAATTTAAGCCATTCGATTAGTTTTATAAAACTCTAAATGGGAAAAATATATTTGTCGCTGAGAAATACGTATTAACAGTTTTAGTTTTTACGTTTATGCTCAATTTTCATTTGATCATAACTCTAAAAATATAAAAGATAAAAAAATGAAATTTATGCCATTCGATTAGTTTTATAAAACTCTAAATGGGAAAAATATATTTGTCACTGAGAAATACGTATTAATAGTTTTAGTTTTTACGTTGATGCTGAATTTTCATTTGATCATAACTCTAAAAATATAAAAGATAAAAAAATGAAATTTATGCCATTCGATTAGTTTTATAAAACTCTAAATGGGAAAAATATATTTGTCACTGAGAAATACGTATTAACAGTTTTAGTTTTTACGTTTATGCTCAATTTTCATTTGATCATAACTCTAAAAATATAAAAGATAAAAAAATGAAATTTATGCCATTCGATTAGTTTTATAAAACTCTAAATGGGAAAAATATATTTGTCACTGAGAAATACGTATTAACAGTTTTAGTTTTTACGTTTATGCTCAATTTTCATTTGATCATAACTCTAAAAATATAAAAGATAAAAAAATGAAATTTATGCCATTCGATTAGTTTTATAAAACTCTAAATGGGAAAAATATATTTGTCGCTGAGAAATACGTATTAACAGTTTTAGTTTTTACGTTTATGCTCAATTTTCATTTGATCATAACTCTAAAAATATAAAAGATAAAAAAATGAAATTTATGCCATTCGATTAGTTTTATAAAACTCTAAATGGGAAAAATATATTTGTCGCTGAGAAATACGTATTAACAGTTTTAGTTTTTACGTTGATGCTCAATTTTCATTTGATCATAACTCTAAAAATATAAAAGATAAAAAAATGAAATTTATGCCATTCGATTAGTTTTATAAAACTCTAAATGGGAAAAATATATTTGTCACTGAGAAATACGTATTAACAGTTTTAGTTTTTACGTTTATGCTCAATTTTCATTTGATCATAACTCTAAAAATATAAAAGATAAAAAAATGAAATTTATGCCATTCGATTAGATTTATAAAACTCTAAATGGGAAAAATATATTTGTCACTGAGAAATACGTATTAACAGTTTTAGTTTTTACGTTTATGCTCAATTTTCATTTGATCATAACTCTAAAAATATAAAAGATAAAAAAATGAAATTTATGCCATTCGATTAGTTTTATAAAACTCTAAATGGGAAAAATATGTTTGTCACTGAGAAATACGTATTAACAGTTTTAGTTTTTACGTTTATGCTCAATTTTCATTTGATCATAACTCTAAAAATATAAAAGATAAAAAAATGAAATTTATGCCATTCGATTAGTTTTATAAAACTCTAAATGGGAAAAATATGTTTGTCACTGAGAAATACGTATTAACAGTTTTAGTTTTTACGTTTATGCTCAATTTTCATTTGATCATAACTCTAAAAATATAAAAGATAAAAAAATGAAATTTATGCCATTCGATTAGTTTTATAAAACTCTAAATGGGAAAAATATATTTGTCACTGAGAAATACGTATTAACAGTTTTAGTTTTTACGTTTATGCTCAATTTTCATTTGATCATAACTCTAAAAATATAAAAGATAAAAAAATGAAATTTATGCCATTCGATTAGTTTTATAAAACTCTAAATGGGAAAAATATATTTGTCACTGAGAAATACGTATTAACAGTTTTAGTTTTTACGTTTATGCTCAATTTTCATTTGATCATAACTCTAAAAATATAAAAGATAAAAAAATGAAATTTATGCCATTCGATTAGTTTTATAAAACTCTAAATGGGAAAAATATATTTGTCACTGAGAAATACGTATTAACAGTTTTAGTTTTTACGTTTATGCTCAATTTTCATTTGATCATAACTCTAAAAATATAAAAGATAAAAAAATGAAATTTATGCCATTCGATTAGTTTTATAAAACTCTAAATGGGAAAAATATATTTGTCACTGAGAAATACGTATTCACAGTTTTAGTTTTTACGTTTATGCTCAATTTTCATTTGATCATAACTCTAAAAATATAAAAGATAAAAAAATGAAATTTATGCCATTCGATTAGTTTTATAAAACTCTAAATGGGAAAAATATATTTGTCGCTGAGAAATACGTATTAACAGTTTTAGTTTTTACGTTGATGCTGAATTTTCATTTGATCATAACTCTAAAAATATAAAAGATAAAAAAATGAAATTTATGCCATTCGATTAGTTTTATAAAACTCTAAATGGGAAAAATATATTTGTCACTGAGAAATACGTATTAACAGTTTTAGTTTTTAAGTTGATGCTCAATTTTCATTTGATCATAACTCTAAAAATATAAAAGATAAAAAAATGAAATTTATGCCATTCGATTAGTTTTATAAAACTCTAAATGGGAAAAATATGTTTGTCACTGAGAAATACGTATTAACAGTTTTAGTTTTTACGTTTATGCTCAATTTTCATTTGATCATAACTCTAAAAATATAAAAGATAAAAAAATGAAATTTATGCCATTCGATTAGTTTTATAAAACTCTAAATGGGAAAAATATGTTTGTCACTGAGAAATACGTATTAACAGTTTTAGTTTTTACGTTTATGCTCAATTTTCATTTGATCATAACTCTAAAAATATAAAAGATAAAAAAATGAAATTTATGCCATTCGATTAGTTTTATAAAACTCTAAATGGGAAAAATATGTTTGTCACTGAGAAATACGTATTAACAGTTTTAGTTTTTACGTTTATGCTCAATTTTCATTTGATCATAACTCTAAAAATATAAAAGATAAAAAAATGAAATTTATGCCATTCGATTAGTTTTATAAAACTCTAAATGGGAAAAATATGTTTGTCACTGAGAAATACGTATTAACAGTTTTAGTTTTTACGTTTATGCTCAATTTTCATTTGATCATAACTCTAAAAATATAAAAGATAAAAAAATGAAATTTATGCCATTCGATTAGTTTTATAAAACTCTAAATGGGAAAAATATGTTTGTCACTGAGAAATACGTATTAACAGTTTTAGTTTTTACGTTTATGCTCAATTTTCATTTGATCATAACTCTAAAAATATAAAAGATAAAAAAATGAAATTTATGCCATTCGATTAGTTTTATAAAACTCTAAATGGGAAAAATATGTTTGTCACTGAGAAATACGTATTAACAGTTTTAGTTTTTACGTTTATGCTCAATTTTCATTTGATCATAACTCTAAAAATATAAAAGATAAAAAAATGAAATTTATGCCATTCGATTAGTTTTATAAAACTCTAAATGGGAAAAATATGTTTGTCACTGAGAAATACGTATTAACAGTTTTAGTTTTTACGTTTATGCTCAATTTTCATTTGATCATAACTCTAAAAATATAAAAGATAAAAAAATGAAATTTATGCCATTCGATTAGTTTTATAAAACTCTAAATGGGAAAAATATGTTTGTCACTGAGAAATACGTATTAACAGTTTTAGTTTTTACGTTTATGCTCAATTTTCATTTGATCATAACTCTAAAAATATAAAAGATAAAAAAATGAAATTTATGCCATTCGATTAGTTTTATAAAACTCTAAATGGGAAAAATATGTTTGTCACTGAGAAATACGTATTAACAGTTTTAGTTTTTACGTTTATGCTCAATTTTCATTTGATCATAACTCTAAAAATATATAAGATAAAAAAATGAAATTTATGCCATTCGATTAGTTTTATAAAACTCTAAATGGGAAAAATATATTTGTCGCTGAGAAATACGTATTAACAGTTTTAGTTTTTACGTTGATGCTCAAATTTCATTTGATCATAACTCTAAAAATATAAAAGATAAAAAAATGAAATTTATGCCATTCGATTAGTTTTATAAAACTCTAAATGGGAAAATATGTTTGTCACTGAGAAATACGTATTAACAGTTTTAGTTTTTACGTTTATGCTCAATTTTCATTTGATCATAACTCTAAAAATATAAAAGATAAAAAAATGAAATTTATGCCATTCGATTAGTTTTATAAAACTCTAAATGGGAAAAATATGTTTGTCACTGAGAAATACGTATTAACAGTTTTAGTTTTTACGTTTATGCTCAATTTTCATTTGATCATAACTCTAAAAATATAAAAGATAAAAAAATGAAATTTATGCCATTCGATTAGTTTTATAAAACTCTAAATGGGAAAAATATATTTGTCGCTGAGAAATACGTATTAACAGTTTTAGTTTTTACGTTTATGCTCAATTTTCATTTGATCATAACTCTAAAAATATAAAAGATAAAAAAATGAAATTTATGCCATTCGATTAGTTTTATAAAACTCTAAATGGGAAAAATATGTTTGTCACTGAGAAATACGTATTAACAGTTTTAGTTTTTACGTTTATGCTCAATTTTCATTTGATCATAACTCTAAAAATATAAAAGATAAAAAAATGAAATTTATGCCATTCGATTAGTTTTATAAAACTCTAAATGGGAAAAATATATTTGTCACTGAGAAATACGTATTAACAGTTTTAGTTTTTACGTTTATGCTCAATTTTCATTTGATCATAACTCTAAAAATATAAAAGATAAAAAAATGAAATTTATGCCATTCGATTAGTTTTATAAAACTCTAAATGGGAAAAATATATTTGTCACTGAGAAATACGTATTAACAGTTTTAGTTTTTACGTTTATGCTCAATTTTCATTTGATCATAACTCTAAAAATATAAAAGATAAAAAAATGAAATTTATGCCATTCGATTAGTTTTATAAAACTCTAAATGGGAAAAATATATTTGTCGCTGAGAAATACGTATTAACAGTTTTAGTTTTTACGTTTATGCTCAATTTTCATTTGATCATAACTCTAAAAATATAAAAGATAAAAAAATGAAATTTATGCCATTCGATTAGTTTTATAAAACTCTAAATGGGAAAAATATATTTGTCACTGAGAAATACGTATTAACAGTTTTAGTTTTTACGTTTATGCTCAATTTTCATTTGATCATAACTCTAAAAATATAAAAGATAAAAAAATGAAATTTATGCCATTCGATTAGTTTTATAAAACTCTAAATGGGAAAAAATATTTGTCGCTGAGAAATACGTATTAACAGTTTTAGTTTTTACGTTGATGCTCAATTTTCATTTGATCATAACTCTAAAAATATAAAAGATAAAAAAATGAAATTTATGCCATTCGATTAGTTTTATAAAACTCTAAATGGGAAAAATATATTTGTCACTGAGAAATACGTATTAACAGTTTTAGTTTTTACGTTTATGCTCAATTTTCATTTGATCATAACTCTAAAAATATAAAAGATAAAAAAATGAAATTTATGCCATTCGATTAGTTTTATAAAACTCTAAATGGGAAAAATATGTTTGTCACTGAGAAATACGTATTAACAGTTTTAGTTTTTACGTTTATGCTCAATTTTCATTTGATCATAACTCTAAAAATATAAAAGATAAAAAAATGAAATTTATGCTATTCGATTAGTTTTATAAAACTCTAAATGGGAAAAATATGTTTGTCACTGAGAAATACGTATTAACAGTTTTAGTTTTTACGTTTATGCCCAATTTTCATTTGATCATAACTCTAAAAATATAAAAGATAAAAAAATGAAATTTATGCCATTCGATTAGTTTTATAAAACTCTAAATGGGAAAAATATGTTTGTCACTGAGAAATACGTATTAACAGTTTTAGTTTTTACGTTTATGCTCAATTTTCATTTGATCATAACTCTAAAAATATAAAAGATAAAAAAATGAAATTTATGCCATTGGATTAGTTTTATAAAACTCTAAATGGGAAAAATATGTTTGTCACTGAGAAATACGTATTAACAGTTTTAGTTTTTACGTTTATGCTCAATTTTCATTTGATCATAACTCTAAAAATATAAAAGATAAAAAAATGAAATTTATGCCATTCGATTAGTTTTATAAAACTCTAAATGGGAAAAATATATTTGTCACTGAGAAATACGTATTAACAGTTTTAGTTTTTACGTTTATGCTCAATTTTCATTTGATCATAACTCTAAAAATATAAAAGATAAAAAAATGAAATTTATGCCATTCGATTAGTTTTATAAAACTCTAAATGGGAAAAATATATTTGTCACTGAGAAATACGTATTAACAGTTTTAGTTTTTACGTTTATGCTCAATTTTCATTTGATCATAACTCTAAAAATATAAAAGATAAATAAATGAAATTTATGCCATTCGATTAGTTTTATAAAACTCTAAATGGGAAAAATATATTTGTCACTGAGAAATACGTATTAACAGTTTTAGTTTTTACGTTTATGCTCAATTTTCATTTGATCATAACTCTAAAAATATAAAAGATAAAAAAATGAAATTTATGCCATTCGATTAGTTTTATAAAACTCTAAATGGGAAAAATATATTTGTCACTGAGAAATACGTATTAACAGTTTTAGTTTTGACGTTTATGCTCAATTTTCATTTGATCATAACTCTAAAAATATAAAAGATAAAAAAATGAAATTTATGCCATTCGATTAGTTTTATAAAACTCTAAATGGGAAAAATATATTTGTCGCTGAGAAATACGTATTAACAGTTTTAGTTTTTACGTTTATGCTCAATTTTCATTTGATCATAACTCTAAAAATATAAAAGATAAAAAAATGAAATTTATGCCATTCGATTAGTTTTATAAAACTCTAAATGGGAAAAATATATTTGTCACTGAGAAATACGTATTAACAGTTTTAGTTTTTACGTTTATGCTCAATTTTCATTTGATCATAACTCTAAAAATATAAAAGATAAAAAAATGAAATTTATGCCATTCGATTAGTTTTATAAAACTCTAAATGGGAAAAATATGTTTGTCACTGAGAAATACGTATTAACAGTTTTAGTTTTTACGTTTATGCTCAATTTTCATTTGATCATAACTCTAAAAATATAAAAGATAAAAAAATGAAATTTATGCCATTCGATTAGTTTTATAAAACTCTAAATGGGAAAAATATATTTGTCACTGAGAAATACGTATTAACAGTTTTAGTTTTTACGTTTATGCTCAATTTTCATTTGATCATAACTCTAAAAATATAAAAGATAAAAAAATGAAATTTATGTCATTCGATTAGTTTTATAAAACTCTAAATGGGAAAAATATATTTGTCACTGAGAAATACGTATTAACA
Organism: Neocrepidodera transversa; assembly: GCA_963243735.1. Classification (NCBI taxonomy): domain Eukaryota; kingdom Metazoa; phylum Arthropoda; class Insecta; order Coleoptera; family Chrysomelidae; genus Neocrepidodera; species Neocrepidodera transversa. The sequence goes on along the minus strand of OY725341.1, from coordinate 38,351 downwards.
GTTTTAGTTTTTACGTTTATGCTCAATTTTCATTTGATCATAACTCTAAAAATATAAAAGATAAAAAAATGAAATTTATGCCATTCGATTAGTTTTATAAAACTCTAAATGGGAAAAATATATTTGTCACTGAGAAATACGTATTAACAGTTTTAGTTTTTACGTTTATGCTCAATTTTCATTTGATCATAACTCTAAAAATATAAAAGATAAAAAAATGAAATTTATGCCATTCGATTAGTTTTATAAAACTCTAAATGGGAAAAATATGTTTGTCACTGAGAAATACGTATTAACAGTTTTAGTTTTTACGTTTATGCTCAATTTTCATTTGATCATAACTCTAAAAATATAAAAGATAAAAAAATGAAATTTATGCCATTCGATTAGTTTTATAAAACTCTAAATGGGAAAAATATATTTGTCACTGAGAAATACGTATTAACAGTTTTAGTTTTTACGTTTATGCTCAATTTTCATTTGATCATAACTCTAAAAATATAAAAGATAAAAAAATGAAATTTATGCCATTCGATTAGTTTTATAAAACTCTAAATGGGAAAAATATGTTTGTCACTGAGAAATACGTATTAACAGTTTTAGTTTTTACGTTTATGCTCAATTTTCATTTGATCATAACTCTAAAAATATAAAAGATAAAAAAATGAAATTTATGCCATTCGATTAGTTTTATAAAACTCTAAATGGGAAAAATATATTTGTCGCTGAGAAATACGTATTAACAGTTTTAGTTTTTACGTTTATGCTCAATTTTCATTTGATCATAACTCTAAAAATATAAAAGATAAAAAAATGAAATTTATGCCATTCGATTAGTTTTATAAAACTCTAAATGGGAAAAATATATTTGTCACTGAGAAATACGTATTAACAGTTTTAGTTTTTACGTTTATGCTCAATTTTCATTTGATCATAACTCTAAAAATATAAAAGATAAAAAAATGAAATTTATGCCATTCGATTAGTTTTATAAAACTCTAAATGGGAAAAATATATTTGTCACTGAGAAATACGTATTAACAGTTTTAGTTTTTACGTTTATGCTCAATTTTCATTTGATCATAACTCTAAAAATATAAAAGATAAAAAAATGAAATTTATGTCATTCGATTAGTTTTATAAAACTCTAAATGGGAAAAATATATTTGTCACTGAGAAATACGTATTAACAGTTTTAGTTTTTACGTTTATGCTCAATTTTCATTTGATCATAACTCTAAAAATATAAAAGATAAAAAAATGAAATTTATGCCATTCGATTAGTTTTATAAAACTCTAAATGGGAAAAATATATTTGTCACTGAGAAATACGTATTAACAGTTTTAGTTTTTACGTTTATGCTCAATTTTCATTTGATCATAACTCTAAAAATATAAAAGATAAAAAAATGAAATTTATGCCATTCGATTAGTTTTATAAAACTCTAAATGGGAAAAATATATTTGTCACTGAGAAATACGTATTAACAGTTTTAGTTTTTACGTTTATGCTCAATTTTCATTTGATCATAACTCTAAAAATATAAAAGATAAAAAAATGAAATTTATGCCATTCGATTAGTTTTATAAAACTCTAAATGGGAAAAATATATTTGTCACTGAGAAATACGTATTAACAGTTTTAGTTTTAACGTTGATGCTCAATTTTCATTTGATCATAACTCTAAAAATATAAAAGATAAAAAAATGAAATTTATGCCATTCGATTAGTTTTATAAAACTCTAAATGGGAAAAATATATTTGTCGCTGAGAAATACGTATTAACAGTTTTAGTTTTTACGTTGATGCTCAATTTTCATTTGATCATAACTTTAAAAATATAAAAGATAAAAAAATGAAATTTATGCCATTCGATTAGTTTTATAAAACTCTAAATGGGAAAAATATATTTGTCGCTGAGAAATACGTATTAACAGTTTTAGTTTTTACGTTGATGCTCAATTTTCATTTGATCATAACTTTAAAAATATAAAAGATAAAAAAATGAAATTTATGCCATTCGATTAGTTTTATAAAACTCTAAATGGGAAAAATATATTTGTCGCTGAGAAATACGTATTAACAGTTTTAGTTTTTACGTTGATGCTCAATTTTCATTTGATCATAACTTTAAAAATATAAAAGATAAAAAAATGAAATTTATGCCATTCGATTAGTTTTATAAAACTCTAAATGGGAAAAATATATTTGTCGCTGAGAAATACGTATTAACAGTTTTAGTTTTAACGTTGATGCTCAATTTTCATTTGATCATAACTCTAAAAATATAAAAGATAAAAAAATGAAATTTATGCCATTCGATTAGTTTTATAAAACTCTAAATTTGAAAAATATATTTGTCGCTGAGAAATACGTATTAACAGTTTTAGTTTTTACGTTGATGCTGAATTTTCATTTGATCATAACTCTAAAAATATAAAAGATAAAAAAATGAAATTTATGCCATTCGATTAGTTTTATAAAACTCTAAATGGGAAAAATATGTTTGTCACTGAGAAATACGTATTAACAGTTTTAGTTTTTACGTTTATGCTCAATTTTCATTTGATCATAACTCTAAAAATATAAAAGATAAAAAAATGAAATTTATGCCATTCGATTAGTTTTATAAAACTCTAAATGGGAAAAATATGTTTGTCACTGAGAAATACGTATTAACAGTTTTAGTTTTTACGTTTATGCTCAATTTTCATTTGATCATAACTCTAAAAATATAAAAGATAAAAAAATGAAATTTATGCCATTCGATTAGTTTTATAAAACTCTAAATGGGAAAAATATATTTGTCGCTGAGAAATACGTATTAACAGTTTTAGTTTTTACGTTTATGCTCAATTTTCATTTGATCATAACTCTAAAAATATAAAAGATAAAAAAATGAAATTTATGCCATTCGATTAGTTTTATAAAACTCTAAATGGGAAAAATATATTTGTCGCTGAGAAATACGTATTAACAGTTTTAGTTTTTACGTTTATGCTCAATTTTCATTTGATCATAACTCTAAAAATATAAAAGATAAAAAAATGAAATTTATGCCATTCGATTAGTTTTATAAAACTCTAAATGGGAAAAATATATTTGTCACTGAGAAATACGTATTAACAGAGTTAGTTTTTACGTTTATGCTCAATTTTCATTTGATCATAACTCTAAAAATATAAAAGATAAAAAAATGAAATTTATGCCATTCGATTAGTTTTATAAAACTCTAAATGGGAAAAATATATTTGTCACTGAGAAATACGTATTAACAGTTTTAGTTTTTACGTTTATGCTCAATTTTCATTTGATCATAACTCTAAAAATATAAATGATAAAAAAATGAAATTTATGCCATTCGATTAGTTTTATAAAACTCTAAATGGGAAAAATATATTTGTCACTGAGAAATACGTATTAACAGTTTTAGTTTTAACGTTTATGCTCAATTTTCATTTGATCATAACTCTAAAAATATAAAAGATAAAAAAATGAAATTTATGCCATTCGATTAGTTTTATAAAACTCTAAATGGGAAAAATATATTTGTCACTGAGAAATACGTATTAACAGTTTTAGTTTTTACGTTTATGCTCAATTTTCATTTGATCATAACTCTAAAAATATAAAAGATAAAAAAATGAAATTTATGCCATTCGATTAGTTTTATAAAACTCTAAATGGGAAAAATATATTTGTCACTGAGAAATACGTATTAACAGTTTTAGTTTTTACGTTTATGCTCAATTTTCATTTGATCATAACTCTAAAAATATAAAAGATAAAAAAATGAAATTTATGCCATTCGATTAGTTTTATAAAACTCTAAATGGGAAAAATATATTTGTCACTGAGAAATACGTATTAACAGTTTTAGTTTTTAAGTTGATGCTCAATTTTCATTTGATCATAACTCTAAAAATATAAAAGATAAAAAAATGAAATTTATGCCATTCGATTAGTTTTATAAAACTGTAAATGGGAAAAATATATTTGTCGCTGAGAAATACGTATTAACAGTTTTAGTTTTTACGTTGATGCTCAATTTTCATTTGATCATAACTTTAAAAATATAAAAGATAAAAAAATGAAATTTATGCCATTCGATTAGTTTTATAAAACTCTAAATGGGAAAAATATATTTGTCGCTGAGAAATACGTATTAACAGTTTTAGTTTTTACGTTGATGCTCAATTTTCATTTGATCATAACTTTAAAAATATAAAAGATAAAAAAATGAAATTTATGCCATTCGATTAGTTTTATAAAACTCTAAATGGGAAAAATATATTTGTCGCTGAGAAATACGTATTAACAGTTTTAGTTTTAACGTTGATGCTCAATTTTCATTTGATCATAACTCTAAAAATATAAAAGATAAAAAAATGAAATTTATGCCATTCGATTAGTTTTATAAAACTCTAAATTTGAAAAATATATTTGTCGCTGAGAAATACGTATTAACAGTTTTAGTTTTTACGTTGATGCTGAATTTTCATTTGATCATAACTCTAAAAATATAAAAGATAAAAAAATGAAATTTATGCCATTCGATTAGTTTTATAAAACTCTAAATGGGAAAAATATATTTGTCACTGAGAAATACGTATTAACAGTTTTAGTTTTTACGTTGATGCTCAATTTTCATTTGATCATAACTTTAAAAATATAAAAGATAAAAAAATGAAATTTATGCCATTCGATTAGTTTTATAAAACTCTAAATGGGGAAAATATATTTGTCACTGAGACATACGTATTAACAGTTTTAGTTTTTAAGTTGATGCTCAATTTTCATTTGATCATAACTCTAAAAATATAAAAGATAAAAAAATGAAATTTATGCCATTCGATTAGTTTTATAAAACTCTAAATGGGAAAAATATATTTGTCACTGAGAAATACGTATTAACAGTTTTAGTTTTTACGTTAATGCTCAATTTTCATTTGATCATAACTCTAAAAAATAAAAGATAAAAAAATGAAATTTATGCCATTCGATTAGTTTTATAAAACTCTAAATGGGAAAAATATATTTGTCACTGAGAAATACGTATTAACAGTTTTAGTTTTTACGTTTATGCTCAATTTTCATTTGATCATAACTCTAAAAATATAAAAGATAAAAAAATGAAATTTATGCCATTCGATTAGTTTTATAAAACTCTAAATGGGAAAAATATATTTGTCACTGAGAAATACGTATTAACAGTTTTAGTTTTTAAGTTGATGCTCAATTTTCATTTGATCATAACTCTAAAAATATAAAAGATAAAAAAATGAAATTTATGCCATTCGATTAGTTTTATAAAACTGTAAATGGGAAAAATATATTTGTCGCTGAGAAATACGTATTAACAGTTTTAGTTTTTACGTTGATGCTCAATTTTCATTTGATCATAACTTTAAAAATATAAAAGATAAAAAAATGAAATTTATGCCATTCGATTAGTTTTATAAAACTCTAAATGGGAAAAATATATTTGTCGCTGAGAAATACGTATTAACAGTTTTAGTTTTTACGTTGATGCTCAATTTTCATTTGATCATAACTTTAAAAATATAAAAGATAAAAAAATGAAATTTATGCCATTCGATTAGTTTTATAAAACTCTAAATGGGAAAAATATATTTGTCGCTGAGAAATACGTATTAACAGTTTTAGTTTTAACGTTGATGCTCAATTTTCATTTGATCATAACTCTAAAAATATAAAAGATAAAAAAATGAAATTTATGCCATTCGATTAGTTTTATAAAACTCTAAATTTGAAAAATATATTTGTCGCTGAGAAATACGTATTAACAGTTTTAGTTTTTACGTTGATGCTGAATTTTCATTTGATCATAACTCTAAAAATATAAAAGATAAAAAAATGAAATTTATGCCATTCGATTAGTTTTATAAAACTCTAAATGGGAAAAATATATTTGTCACTGAGAAATACGTATTAACAGTTTTAGTTTTTACGTTGATGCTCAATTTTCATTTGATCATAACTTTAAAAATATAAAAGATAAAAAAATGAAATTTATGCCATTCGATTAGTTTTATAAAACTCTAAATGGGAAAAATATATTTGTCACTGAGACATACGTATTAACAGTTTTAGTTTTTAAGTTGATGCTCAATTTTCATTTGATCATAACTCTAAAAATATAAAAGATAAAAAAATGAAATTTATGCCATTCGATTAGTTTTATAAAACTCTAAATGGGAAAAATATATTTGTCACTGAGAAATACGTATTAACAGTTTTAGTTTTTACGTTGATGCTCAATTTTCATTTGATCATAACTCTAAAAAATAAAAGATAAAAAAATGAAATTTATGCCATTCGATTAGTTTTATAAAACTCTAAATGGGAAAAATATATTTGTCGCTGAGAAATACGTATTAACAGTTTTAGTTTTTACGTTGATGCTCAATTTTCATTTGATCATAACTCTAAATATATAAAAGATAAAAAAATGAAATTTATGCCATTCGATTAGTTTTATAAAACTCTAAATGGGAAAAATATATTTGTCACTGAGAAATACGTATTAACAGTTTTAGTTATAACGTTGATGCTCAATTTTCATTTGATCATAACTTTAAAAATATAAAAGATAAAAAAATGAAATTTATGCCATTCGATTAGTTTTATAAAACTCTAAATGGGAAAAATATATTTGTCACTGAGAAATACGTATTAACAGTTTTAGTTTTTACGTTTATGCTCAATTTTCATTTGATCATAACTCTAAAAATATAAAAGATAAAAAAATGAAATTTATGCCATTCGATTAGTTTTATAAAACTCTAAATGGGAAAAATATATTTGTCACTGAGAAATACGTATTAACAGTTTTAGTTTTTACGTTTATGCTCAATTTTCATTTGATCATAACTCTAAAAATATAAAAGATAAAAAAATGAAATTTATGCCATTCGATTAGTTTTATAAAACTCTAAATGGGAAAAATATATTTGTCACTGAGAAATACGTATTAACAGTTTTAGTTTTTACGTTTATGCTCAATTTTCATTTGATCATAACTCTAAAAATATAAAAGATAAAAAAATGAAATTTATGCCATTCGATTAGTTTTATAAAACTCTAAATGGGAAAAATATATTTGTCACTGAGAAATACGTATTAACAGTTTTAGTTTTTACGTTTATGCTCAATTTTCATTTGATCATAACTCTAAAAATATAAAAGATAAAAAAATGAAATTTATGCCATTCGATTAGTTTTATAAAACTCTAAATGGGAAAAATATATTTGTCACTGAGAAATACGTATTAACAGTTTTAGTTTTTACGTTTATGCTCAATTTTCATTTGATCATAACTCTAAAAATATAAAAGATAAAAAAATGAAATTTATGCCATTCGATTAGTTTTATAAAACTCTAAATGGGAAAAATATATTTGTCACTGAGAAATACGTATTAACAGTTTTAGTTTTTACGTTGATGCTCAATTTTCATTTGATCATAACTTTAAAAATATAAAAGATAAAAAAATGAAATTTATGCCATTCGATTAGTTTTATAAAACTCTAAATGGGAAAAATATATTTGTCACTGAGAAATACGTATTAACAGTTTTAGTTTTTACGTTTATGCTCAATTTTCATTTGATCATAACTCTAAAAATATAAAAGATAAAAAAATGAAATTTATGCCATTCGATTAGTTTTATAAAACTCTAAATGGGAAAAATATATTTGTCACTGAGAAATACGTATTAACAGTTTTAGTTTTTAAGTTGATGCTCAATTTTCATTTGATCATAACTCTAAAAATATAAAAGAAAAAAATGAAATTTATGCCATTCGATTAGTTTTATAAAACTCTAAATGGGAAAAATATGTTTGTCACTGAGAAATACGTATTAACAGTTTTAGTTTTTACGTTTATGCTCAATTTTCATTTGATCATAACTCTAAAAATATAAAAGATAAAAAAATGAAATTTATGCCATTCGATTAGTTTTATAAAACTCTAAATGGGAAAAATATGTTTGTCACTGAGAAATACGTATTAACAGTTTTAGTTTTTACGTTTATGCTCAATTTTCATTTGATCATAACTCTAAAAATATAAAAGATAAAAAAATGAAATTTATGCCATTCGATTAGTTTTATAAAACTCTAAATGGGAAAAATATGTTTGTCACTGAGAAATACGTATTAACAGTTTTAGTTTTTACGTTTATGCTCAATTTTCATTTGATCATAACTCTAAAAATATAAAAGATAAAAAAATGAAATTTATGCCATTCGATTAGTTTTATAAAACTCTAAATGGGAAAAATATGTTTGTCACTGAGAAATACGTATTAACAGTTTTAGTTTTTACGTTTATGCTCAATTTTCATTTGATCATAACTCTAAAAATATAAAAGATAAAAAAATGAAATTTATGCCATTCGATTAGTTTTATAAAACTCCAAATGGGAAAAATATGTTTGTCACTGAGAAATACGTATTAACAGTTTTAGTTTTTACGTTTATGCTCAATTTTCATTTGATCATAACTCTAAAAATATAAAAGATAAAAAAATGAAATTTATGCCATTCGATTAGTTTTATAAAACTCTAAATGGGAAAAATATGTTTGTCACTGAGAAATACGTATTAACAGTTTTAGTTTTTACGTTTATGCTCAATTTTCATTTGATCATAACTCTAAAAATATAAAAGATAAAAAAATGAAATTTATGCCATTCGATTAGTTTTATAAAACTCTAAATGGGAAAAATATGTTTGTCACTGAGAAATACGTATTAACAGTTTTAGTTTTTACGTTTATGCTCAATTTTCATTTGATCATAACTCTAAAAATATAAAAGATAAAAAAATGAAATTTATGCCATTCGATTAGTTTTATAAAACTCTAAATGGGAAAAATATATTTGTCGCTGAGAAATACGTATTAACAGTTTTAGTTTTTACGTTGATGCTCAATTTTCATTTGATCATAACTTTAAAAATATAAAAGATAAAAAAATGAAATTTATGCCATTCGATTAGTTTTATAAAACTCTAAATGGGAAAAATATATTTGTCGCTGAGAAATACGTATTAACAGTTTTAGTTTTTACGTTGATGCTCAATTTTCATTTGATCATAACTTTAAAAATATAAAAGATAAAAAAATGAAATTTATGCCATTCGATTAGTTTTATAAAACTCTAAATGGGAAAAATATATTTGTCGCTGAGAAATACGTATTAACAGTTTTAGTTTTTACGTTTATGCTCAATTTTCATTTGATCATAACTCTAAAAATATAAAAGATAAAAAAATGAAATTTATGCCATTCGATTAGTTTTATAAAACTCTAAATGGGAAAAATATATTTGTCGCTGAGAAATACGTATTAACAGTTTTAGTTTTTACGTTGATGCTCAATTTTCATTTGATCATAACTTTAAAAATATAAAAGATAAAAAAATGAAATTTATGCCATTCGATTAGTTTTATAAAACTCTAAATGGGAAAAATATATTTGTCGCTGAGAAATACGTATTAACAGTTTTAGTTTTTACGTTGATGCTGAATTTTCATTTGATCATAACTCTAAAAATATAAAAGATAAAAAAATGAAATTTATGCCATTCGATTAGTTTTATAAAACTCTAAATGGGAAAAATATATTTGTCACTGAGAAATACGTATTAACAGTTTTAGTTTTTACGTTTATGCTCAATTTTCATTTGATCATAACTCTAAAAATATAAAAGACAAAAAAAATGAAATTTATGCCATTCGATTAGTTTTATAAAACTCTAAATGGGAAAAATATATTTGTCACTGAGAAATACGTATTAACAGTTTTAGTTTTTACGTTTATGCTCAATTTTCATTTGATCATAACTCTAAAAATATAAAAGATAAAAAAATGAAATTTATGCCATTCGATTAGTTTTATAAAACTCTAAATGGGAAAAATATATTTGTCACTGAGAAATACGTATTAACAGTTTTAGTTTTTACGTTTATGCTCAATTTTCATTTGATCATAACTCTAAAAATATAAAAGATAAAAAAATGAAATTTATGCCATTCGATTAGTTTTATAAAACTCTAAATGGGAAAAATATATTTGTCACTGAGAAATACGTATTAACAGTTTTAGTTTTTACGTTTATGCTCAATTTTCATTTGATCATAACTATAAAAATATAAAAGATAAAAAAATGAAATTTATGCCATTCGATTAGTTTTATAAAACTCTAAATGGGAAAAATATATTTGTCGCTGAGAAATACGTATTAACAGTTTTAGTTTTTACGTTTATGCTCAATTTTCATTTGATCATAACTCTAAAAATATAAAAGATGAAAAAATGAAATTTATGCCATTCGATTAGTTTTATAAAACTCTAAATGGGAAAAATATATTTGTCGCTGAGAAATACGTATTAACAGTTTTAGTTTTTACGTTGATGCTCAATTTTCATTTGATCATAACTTTAAAAATATAAAAGATAAAAAAATGAAATTTATGCTATTCGATTAGTTTTATAAAACTCTAAATGGGAAAAATATGTTTGTCACTGAGAAATACGTATTAACAGTTTTAGTTTTTACGTTTATGCCCAATTTTCATTTGATCATAACTCTAAAAATATAAAAGATAAAAAAATGAAATTTATGCCATTGGATTAGTTTTATAAAACTCTAAATGGGAAAAATATGTTTGTCACTGAGAAATACGTATTAACAGTTTTAGTTTTTACGTTTATGCTCAATTTTCATTTGATCATAACTCTAAAAATATAAAAGATAAAAAAATGAAATTTATGCCATTCGATTAGTTTTATAAAACTCTAAATGGGAAAAATATATTTGTCGCTGAGAAATACGTATTAACAGTTTTAGTTTTTACGTTGATGCTCAATTTTCATTTGATCATAACTTTAAAAATATAAAAGATAAAAAAATGAAATTTATGCTATTCGATTAGTTTTATAAAACTCTAAATGGGAAAAATATGTTTGTCACTGAGAAATACGTATTAACAGTTTTAGTTTTTACGTTTATGCCCAATTTTCATTTGATCATAACTCTAAAAATATAAAAGATAAAAAAATGAAATTTATGCCATTGGATTAGTTTTATAAAACTCTAAATGGGAAAAATATGTTTGTCACTGAGAAATACGTATTAACAGTTTTAGTTTTTACGTTTATGCTCAATTTTCATTTGATCATAACTCTAAAAATATAAAAGATAAAAAAATGAAATTTATGCCATTGGATTAGTTTTATAAAACTCTAAATGGGAAAAATATGTTTGTCACTGAGAAATACGTATTAACAGTTTTAGTTTTTACGTTTATGTTCAATTTTCATTTGATCATAACTCTAAAAATATAAAAGATAAAAAAATGAAATTTAAGCCATTCGATTAGTTTTATAAAACTCTAAATGGGAAAAATATATTTGTCGCTGAGAAATACGTATTAACAGTTTTAGTTTTTACGTTTATGCTCAATTTTCATTTGATCATAACTCTAAAAATATAAAAGATAAAAAAATGAAATTTATGCCATTCGATTAGTTTTATAAAACTCTAAATGGGAAAAATATATTTGTCACTGAGAAATACGTATTAACAGTTTTAGTTTTTACGTTTATGCTCAATTTTCATTTGATCATAACTCTAAAAATATAAAAGATAAAAAAATGAAATTTATGCCATTCGATTAGTTTTATAAAACTCTAAATGGGAAAAATATATTTGTCACTGAGAAATACGTATTAACAGTTTTAGTTTTTACGTTTATGCTCAATTTTCATTTGATCATAACTCTAAAAATATAAAAGATAAAAAAATGAAATTTATGCCATTCGATTAGTTTTATAAAACTCTAAATGGGAAAAATATATTTGTCGCTGAGAAATACGTATTAACAGTTTTAGTTTTTACGTTTATGCTCAATTTTCATTTGATCATAACTCTAAAAATATAAAAGATGAAAAAATGAAATTTATGCCATTCGATTAGTTTTATAAAACTCTAAATGGGAAAAATATATTTGTCGCTGAGAAATACGTATTAACAGTTTTAGTTTTTACGTTGATGCTCAATTTTCATTTGATCATAACTTTAAAAATATAAAAGATAAAAAAATGAAATTTATGCTATTCGATTAGTTTTATAAAACTCTAAATGGGAAAAATATGTTTGTCACTGAGAAATACGTATTAACAGTTTTAGTTTTTACGTTTATGCCCAATTTTCATTTGATCATAACTCTAAAAATATAAAAGATAAAAAAATGAAATTTATGCCATTGGATTAGTTTTATAAAACTCTAAATGGGAAAAATATGTTTGTCACTGAGAAATACGTATTAACAGTTTTAGTTTTTACGTTTATGCTCAATTTTCATTTGATCATAACTCTAAAAATATAAAAGATAAAAAAATGAAATTTATGCCATTGGATTAGTTTTATAAAACTCTAAATGGGAAAAATATGTTTGTCACTGAGAAATACGTATTAACAGTTTTAGTTTTTACGTTTATGCTCAATTTTCATTTGATCATAACTCTAAAAATATAAAAGATAAAAAAATGAAATTTATGCCATTCGATTAGTTTTATAAAACTCTAAATGGGAAAAATATGTTTGTCACTGAGAAATACGTATTAACAGTTTTAGTTTTTACGTTTATGCTCAATTTTCATTTGATCATAACTCTAAAAATATAAAAGATAAAAAAATGAAATTTATGCCATTCGATTAGTTTTATAAAACTCTAAATGGGAAAAATATGTTTGTCACTGAGAAATACGTATTAACAGTTTTAGTTTTTACGTTTATGCTCAATTTTCATTTGATCATAACTCTAAAAATATAAAAGATAAAAAAATGAAATTTATGCCATTCGATTAGTTTTATAAAACTCTAAATGGGAAAAATATATTTGTCGCTGAGAAATACGTATTAACAGTTTTAGTTTTTACGTTGATGCTCAATTTTCATTTGATCATAACTTTAAAAATATAAAAGATAAAAAAATGAAATTTATGCCATTCGATTAGTTTTATAAAACTCTAAATGGGAAAAATATATTTGTCGCTGAGAAATACGTATTAACAGTTTTAGTTTTTACGTTGATGCTCAATTTTCATTTGATCATAACTTTAAAAATATAAAAGATAAAAAAATGAAATTTATGCCATTCGATTAGTTTTATAAAACTCTAAATGGGAAAAATATATTTGTCGCTGAGAAATACGTATTAACAGTTTTAGTTTTTACGTTTATGCTCAATTTTCATTTGATCATAACTCTAAAAATATAAAAGATAAAAAAATGAAATTTATGCCATTCGATTAGTTTTATAAAACTCTAAATGGGAAAAATATATTTGTCGCTGAGAAATACGTATTAACAGTTTTAGTTTTTACGTTGATGCTCAATTTTCATTTGATCATAACTTTAAAAATATAAAAGATAAAAAAATGAAATTTATGCCATTCGATTAGTTTTATAAAACTCTAAATGGGAAAAATATATTTGTCGCTGAGAAATACGTATTAACAGTTTTAGTTTTTACGTTGATGCTGAATTTTCATTTGATCATAACTCTAAAAATATAAAAGATAAAAAAATGAAATTTATGCCATTCGATTAGTTTTATAAAACTCTAAATGGGAAAAATATATTTGTCACTGAGAAATACGTATTAACAGTTTTAGTTTTTACGTTTATGCTCAATTTTCATTTGATCATAACTCTAAAAATATAAAAGACAAAAAAAATGAAATTTATGCCATTCGATTAGTTTTATAAAACTCTAAATGGGAAAAATATATTTGTCACTGAGAAATACGTATTAACAGTTTTAGTTTTTACGTTTATGCTCAATTTTCATTTGATCATAACTCTAAAAATATAAAAGATAAAAAAATGAAATTTATGCCATTCGATTAGTTTTATAAAACTCTAAATGGGAAAAATATATTTGTCACTGAGAAATACGTATTAACAGTTTTAGTTTTTACGTTTATGCTCAATTTTCATTTGATCATAACTCTAAAAATATAAAAGATAAAAAAATGAAATTTATGCCATTCGATTAGTTTTATAAAACTCTAAATGGGAAAAATATATTTGTCACTGAGAAATACGTATTAACAGTTTTAGTTTTTACGTTTATGCTCAATTTTCATTTGATCATAACTATAAAAATATAAAAGATAAAAAAATGAAATTTATGCCATTCGATTAGTTTTATAAAACTCTAAATGGGAAAAATATATTTGTCGCTGAGAAATACGTATTAACAGTTTTAGTTTTTACGTTTATGCTCAATTTTCATTTGATCATAACTCTAAAAATATAAAAGATGAAAAAATGAAATTTATGCCATTCGATTAGTTTTATAAAACTCTAAATGGGAAAAATATATTTGTCGCTGAGAAATACGTATTAACAGTTTTAGTTTTTACGTTGATGCTCAATTTTCATTTGATCATAACTTTAAAAATATAAAAGATAAAAAAATGAAATTTATGCTATTCGATTAGTTTTATAAAACTCTAAATGGGAAAAATATGTTTGTCACTGAGAAATACGTATTAACAGTTTTAGTTTTTACGTTTATGCCCAATTTTCATTTGATCATAACTCTAAAAATATAAAAGATAAAAAAATGAAATTTATGCCATTGGATTAGTTTTATAAAACTCTAAATGGGAAAAATATGTTTGTCACTGAGAAATACGTATTAACAGTTTTAGTTTTTACGTTTATGCTCAATTTTCATTTGATCATAACTCTAAAAATATAAAAGATAAAAAAATGAAATTTATGCCATTGGATTAGTTTTATAAAACTCTAAATGGGAAAAATATGTTTGTCACTGAGAAATACGTATTAACAGTTTTAGTTTTTACGTTTATGTTCAATTTTCATTTGATCATAACTCTAAAAATATAAAAGATAAAAAAATGAAATTTAAGCCATTCGATTAGTTTTATAAAACTCTAAATGGGAAAAATATATTTGTCGCTGAGAAATACGTATTAACAGTTTTAGTTTTTACGTTTATGCTCAATTTTCATTTGATCATAACTCTAAAAATATAAAAGATAAAAAAATGAAATTTATGCCATTCGATTAGTTTTATAAAACTCTAAATGGGAAAAATATATTTGTCACTGAGAAATACGTATTAACAGTTTTAGTTTTTACGTTTATGCTCAATTTTCATTTGATCATAACTCTAAAAATATAAAAGATAAAAAAATGAAATTTATGCCATTCGATTAGTTTTATAAAACTCTAAATGGGAAAAATATATTTGTCACTGAGAAATACGTATTAACAGTTTTAGTTTTTACGTTTATGCTCAATTTTCATTTGATCATAACTCTAAAAATATAAAAGATAAAAAAATGAAATTTATGCCATTCGATTAGTTTTATAAAACTCTAAATGGGAAAAATATATTTGTCGCTGAGAAATACGTATTAACAGTTTTAGTTTTTACGTTTATGCTCAATTTTCATTTGATCATAACTCTAAAAATATAAAAGATAAAAAAATGAAATTTATGCTATTCGATTAGTTTTATAAAACTCTAAATGGGAAAAATATATTTGTCGCTGAGAAATACGTATTAACAGTTTTAGTTTTTACGTTTATGCCCAATTTTCATTTGATCATAACTCTAAAAATATAAAAGATAAAAAAATGAAATTTATGCCATTCGATTAGTTTTATAAAACTCTAAATGGGAAAAATATATTTGTCGCTGAGAAATACGTATTAACAGTTTTAGTTTTTACGTTGATGCTCAATTTTCATTTGATCATAACTTTAAAAATATAAAAGATAAAAAAATGAAATTTATGCCATTCGATTAGTTTTATAAAACTCTAAATGGGAAAAATATATTTGTCGCTGAGAAATACGTATTAACAGTTTTAGTTTTTACGTTTATGCTCAATTTTCATTTGATCATAACTCTAAAAATATAAAAGATAAAAAAATGAAATTTATGCCATTCGATTAGTTTTATAAAACTCTAAATGGGAAAAATATATTTGTCGCTGAGAAATACGTATTAACAGTTTTAGTTTTTACGTTGATGCTCAATTTTCATTTGATCATAACTTTAAAAATATAAAAGATAAAAAAATGAAATTTATGCCATTCGATTAGTTTTATAAAACTCTAAATGGGAAAAATATATTTGTCGCTGAGAAATACGTATTAACAGTTTTAGTTTTTACGTTGATGCTGAATTTTCATTTGATCATAACTCTAAAAATATAAAAGATAAAAAAATGAAATTTATGCCATTCGATTAGTTTTATAAAACTCTAAATGGGAAAAATATATTTGTCACTGAGAAATACGTATTAACAGTTTTAGTTTTTACGTTTATGCTCAATTTTCATTTGATCATAACTCTAAAAATATAAAAGATAAAAAAATGAAATTTATGCCATTCGATTAGTTTTATAAAACTCTAAATGGGAAAAATATATTTGTCACTGAGAAATACGTATTAACAGTTTTAGTTTTTACGTTTATGCTCAATTTTCATTTGATCATAACTCTAAAAATATAAAAGATAAAAAAATGAAATTTATGCCATTCGATTAGTTTTATAAAACTCTAAATGGGAAAAATATATTTGTCGCTGAGAAATACGTATTAACAGTTTTAGTTTTTACGTTTATGCTCAATTTTCATTTGATCATAACTCTAAAAATATAAAAGATGAAAAAATGAAATTTATGCCATTCGATTAGTTTTATAAAACTCTAAATGGGAAAAATATATTTGTCGCTGAGAAATACGTATTAACAGTTTTAGTTTTTACGTTGATGCTCAATTTTCATTTGATCATAACTTTAAAAATATAAAAGATAAAAAAATGAAATTTATGCCATTCGATTAGTTTTATAAAACTCTAAATGGGAAAAATATATTTGTCGCTGAGAAATACGTATTAACAGTTTTAGTTTTTACGTTGATGCTCAATTTTCATTTGATCATAACTTTAAAAATATAAAAGATAAAAAAATGAAATTTATGCCATTCGATTAGTTTTATAAAACTCTAAATGGGAAAAATATATTTGTCGCTGAGAAATACGTATTAACAGTTTTAGTTTTTACGTTTATGCTCAATTTTCATTTGATCATAACTCTAAAAATATAAAAGATAAAAAAATGAAATTTATGCCATTCGATTAGTTTTATAAAACTCTAAATGGGAAAAATATATTTGTCACTGAGAAATACGTATTAACAGTTTTAGTTTTTACGTTTATGCTCAATTTTCATTTGATCATAACTCTAAAAATATAAAAGATAAAAAAATGAAATTTATGCCATTCGATTAGTTTTATAAAACTCTAAATGGGAAAAATATATTTGTCACTGAGAAATACGTATTAACAGTTTTAGTTTTTACGTTTATGCTCAATTTTCATTTGATCATAACTCTAAAAATATAAAAGATAAAAAAATGAAATTTATGCCATTCGATTAGTTTTATAAAACTCTAAATGGGAAAAATATATTTGTCGCTGAGAAATACGTATTAACAGTTTTAGTTTTTACGTTTATGCTCAATTTTCATTTGATCATAACTCTAAAAATATAAAAGATAAAAAAATGAAATTTATGCCATTCGATTAGTTTTATAAAACTCTAAATGGGAAAAATATATTTGTCACTGAGAAATACGTATTAACAGTTTTAGTTTTTACGTTTATGCTCAATTTTCATTTGATCATAACTCTAAAAATATAAAAGATAAAAAAATGAAATTTATGCCATTCGATTAGTTTTATAAAACTCTAAATGGGAAAAATATATTTGTCACTGAGAAATACGTATTAACAGTTTTAGTTTTTACGTTTATGCTCAATTTTCATTTGATCATAACTCTAAAAATATAAAAGATAAAAAAATGAAATTTATGCCATTCGATTAGTTTTATAAAACTCTAAATGGGAAAAATATATTTGTCGCTGAGAAATACGTATTAACAGTTTTAGTTTTTACGTTTATGCTCAATTTTCATTTGATCATAACTCTAAAAATATAACAGATAAAAAAATGAAATTTATGCCATTCGATTAGTTTTATAAAACTCTAAATGGGAAAAATATATTTGTCACTGAGAAATACGTATTAACAGTTTTAGTTTTTACGTTTATGCTCAATTTTCATTTGATCATAACTCTAAAAATATAAAAGATAAAAAAATGAAATTTATGCCATTCGATTAGTTTTATAAAACTCTAAATGGGAAAAAATATTTGTCGCTGAGAAATACGTATTAACAGTTTTAGTTTTTACGTTGATGCTCAATTTTCATTTGATCATAACTCTAAAAATATAAAAGATAAAAAAATGAAATTTATGCCATTCGATTAGTTTTATAAAACTCTAAATGGGAAAAATATATTTGTCACTGAGAAATACGTATTAACAGTTTTAGTTTTTACGTTTATGCTCAATTTTCATTTGATCATAACTCTAAAAATATAAAAGATAAAAAAATGAAATTTATGCCATTCGATTAGTTTTATAAAACTCTAAATGGGAAAAATATATTTGTCGCTGAGAAATACGTATTAACAGTTTTAGTTTTTACGTTTATGCTCAATTTTCATTTGATCATAACTCTAAAAATATAAAAGATAAAAAAATGAAATTTATGCCATTCGATTAGTTTTATAAAACTCTAAATGGGAAAAATATGTTTGTCACTGAGAAATACGTATTAACAGTTTTAGTTTTTAC
This sequence comes from Neocrepidodera transversa, assembly GCA_963243735.1. Taxonomy (NCBI): domain Eukaryota; kingdom Metazoa; phylum Arthropoda; class Insecta; order Coleoptera; family Chrysomelidae; genus Neocrepidodera; species Neocrepidodera transversa. The sequence goes on along the minus strand of OY725341.1, from coordinate 19,566 downwards.
GTTTATGCTCAATTTTCATTTGATCATAACTCTAAAAATATAAAAGATAAAAAAAATGAAATTTATGCCATTCGATTAGTTTTATAAAACTCTAAATGGGAAAAATATATTTGTCACTGAGAAATACGTATTAACAGTTTTAGTTTTTACGTTTATGCTCAATTTTCATTTGATCATAACTCTAAAAATATAAAAGATAAAAAAATGAAATTTATGCCATTCGATTAGTTTTATAAAACTCTAAATGGGAAAAATATATTTGTCGCTGAGAAATACGTATTAACAGTTTTAGTTTTTACGTTTATGCTCAATTTTCATTTGATCATAACTCTAAAAATATAAAAGATAAAAAAATGAAATTTATGCCATTCGATTAGTTTTATAAAACTCTAAATGGGAAAAATATATTTGTCACTGAGAAATACGTATTAACAGTTTTAGTTTTTACGTTTATGCTCAATTTTCATTTGATCATAACTCTAAAAATATAAAAGATAAAAAAATGAAATTTATGCCATTCGATTAGTTTTATAAAACTCTAAATGGGAAAAATATATTTGTCACTGAGAAATACGTATTAACAGTTTTAGTTTTTACGTTTATGCTCAATTTTCATTTGATCATAACTCTAAAAATATAAAAGATAAAAAAATGAAATTTAAGCCATTCGATTAGTTTTATAAAACTCTAAATGGGAAAAATATATTTGTCACTGAGAAATACGTATTAACAGTTTTAGTTTTTACGTTTATGCTCAATTTTCATTTGATCATAACTCTAAAAATATAAAAGATAAAAAAATGAAATTTATGCCATTCGATTAGTTTTATAAAACTCTAAATGGGAAAAATATATTTGTCACTGAGAAATACGTATTAACAGTTTTAGTTTTTACGTTTATGCTCAATTTTCATTTGATCATAACTCTAAAAATATAAAAGATAAAAAAATGAAATTTATGCCATTCGATTAGTTTTATAAAACTCTAAATGGGAAAAATATATTTGTCACTGAGAAATACGTATTAACAGTTTTAGTTTTTACGTTTATGCTCAATTTTCATTTGATCATAACTCTAAAAATATAAAAGATAAAAAAATGAAATTTATGCCATTCGATTAGTTTTATAAAACTCTAAATGGGAAAAATATATTTGTCACTGAGAAATACGTATTAACAGTTTTAGTTTTTACGTTTATGCTCAATTTTCATTTGATCATAACTCTAAAAATATAAAAGATAAAAAAATGAAATTTAAGCCATTCGATTAGTTTTATAAAACTCTAAATGGGAAAAATATATTTGTCACTGAGAAATACGTATTAACAGTTTTAGTTTTTACGTTTATGCTCAATTTTCATTTGATCATAACTCTAAAAATATAAAAGATAAAAAAATGAAATTTATGCCATTCGATTAGTTTTATAAAACTCTAAATGGGAAAAATATATTTGTCACTGAGAAATACGTATTAACAGTTTTAGTTTTTACGTTTATGCTCAATTTTCATTTGATCATAACTCTAAAAATATAAAAGATAAAAAAATGAAATTTATGCCATTCGATTAGTTTTATAAAACTCTAAATGGGAAAAATATATTTGTCACTGAGAAATACGTATTAACAGTTTTAGTTTTTACGTTTATGCTCAATTTTCATTTGATCATAACTCTAAAAATATAAAAGATAAAAAAATGAAATTTATGCCATTCGATTAGTTTTATAAAACTCTAAATGGGAAAAATATATTTGTCACTGAGAAATACGTATTAACAGTTTTAGTTTTTACGTTTATGCTCAATTTTCATTTGATCATAACTCTAAAAATATAAAAGATAAAAAAATGAAATTTATGCCATTCGATTAGTTTTATAAAACTCTAAATGGGAAAAATATATTTGTCGCTGAGAAATACGTATTAACAGTTTTAGTTTTTACGTTTATGCTCAATTTTCATTTGATCATAACTCTAAAAATATAAAAGATAAAAAAATGAAATTTATGCTATTCGATTAGTTTTATAAAACTCTAAATGGGAAAAATATATTTGTCGCTGAGAAATACGTATTAACAGTTTTAGTTTTTACGTTTATGCCCAATTTTCATTTGATCATAACTCTAAAAATATAAAAGATAAAAAAATGAAATTTATGCCATTCGATTAGTTTTATAAAACTCTAAATGGGAAAAATATATTTGTCGCTGAGAAATACGTATTAACAGTTTTAGTTTTTACGTTGATGCTCAATTTTCATTTGATCATAACTTTAAAAATATAAAAGATAAAAAAATGAAATTTATGCCATTCGATTAGTTTTATAAAACTCTAAATGGGAAAAATATATTTGTCGCTGAGAAATACGTATTAACAGTTTTAGTTTTTACGTTTATGCTCAATTTTCATTTGATCATAACTCTAAAAATATAAAAGATAAAAAAATGAAATTTATGCCATTCGATTAGTTTTATAAAACTCTAAATGGGAAAAATATATTTGTCGCTGAGAAATACGTATTAACAGTTTTAGTTTTTACGTTGATGCTCAATTTTCATTTGATCATAACTTTAAAAATATAAAAGATAAAAAAATGAAATTTATGCCATTCGATTAGTTTTATAAAACTCTAAATGGGAAAAATATATTTGTCGCTGAGAAATACGTATTAACAGTTTTAGTTTTTACGTTGATGCTGAATTTTCATTTGATCATAACTCTAAAAATATAAAAGATAAAAAAATGAAATTTATGCCATTCGATTAGTTTTATAAAACTCTAAATGGGAAAAATATATTTGTCACTGAGAAATACGTATTAACAGTTTTAGTTTTTACGTTTATGCTCAATTTTCATTTGATCATAACTCTAAAAATATAAAAGATAAAAAAATGAAATTTATGCCATTCGATTAGTTTTATAAAACTCTAAATGGGAAAAATATATTTGTCACTGAGAAATACGTATTAACAGTTTTAGTTTTTACGTTTATGCTCAATTTTCATTTGATCATAACTCTAAAAATATAAAAGATAAAAAAATGAAATTTATGCCATTCGATTAGTTTTATAAAACTCTAAATGGGAAAAATATATTTGTCGCTGAGAAATACGTATTAACAGTTTTAGTTTTTACGTTTATGCTCAATTTTCATTTGATCATAACTCTAAAAATATAAAAGATGAAAAAATGAAATTTATGCCATTCGATTAGTTTTATAAAACTCTAAATGGGAAAAATATATTTGTCGCTGAGAAATACGTATTAACAGTTTTAGTTTTTACGTTGATGCTCAATTTTCATTTGATCATAACTTTAAAAATATAAAAGATAAAAAAATGAAATTTATGCCATTCGATTAGTTTTATAAAACTCTAAATGGGAAAAATATATTTGTCGCTGAGAAATACGTATTAACAGTTTTAGTTTTTACGTTGATGCTCAATTTTCATTTGATCATAACTTTAAAAATATAAAAGATAAAAAAATGAAATTTATGCCATTCGATTAGTTTTATAAAACTCTAAATGGGAAAAATATATTTGTCGCTGAGAAATACGTATTAACAGTTTTAGTTTTTACGTTTATGCTCAATTTTCATTTGATCATAACTCTAAAAATATAAAAGATAAAAAAATGAAATTTATGCCATTCGATTAGTTTTATAAAACTCTAAATGGGAAAAATATATTTGTTACTGAGAAATACGTATTAACAGTTTTAGTTTTTACGTTTATGCTCAATTTTCATTTGATCATAACTCTAAAAATATAAAAGATAAAAAAAATGAAATTTATGCCATTCGATTAGTTTTATAAAACTCTAAATGGGAAAAATATATTTGTCACTGAGAAATACGTATTAACAGTTTTAGTTTTTACGTTTATGCTCAATTTTCATTTGATCATAACTCTAAAAATATAAAAGATAAAAAAATGAAATTTAAGCCATTCGATTAGTTTTATAAAACTCTAAATGGGAAAAATATATTTGTCACTGAGAAATACGTATTAACAGTTTTAGTTTTTACGTTTATGCTCAATTTTCATTTGATCATAACTCTAAAAATATAAAAGATAAAAAAATGAAATTTATGCCATTCGATTAGTTTTATAAAACTCTAAATGGGAAAAATATATTTGTCACTGAGAAATACGTATTAACAGTTTTAGTTTTTACGTTTATGCTCAATTTTCATTTGATCATAACTCTAAAAATATAAAAGATAAAAAAATGAAATTTATGCCATTCGATTAGTTTTATAAAACTCTAAATGGGAAAAATATATTTGTCACTGAGAAATACGTATTAACAGTTTTAGTTTTTACGTTTATGCTCAATTTTCATTTGATCATAACTCTAAAAATATAAAAGATAAAAAAATGAAATTTATGCCATTCGATTAGTTTTATAAAACTCTAAATGGGAAAAATATATTTGTCGCTGAGAAATACGTATTAACAGTTTTAGTTTTTACGTTTATGCTCAATTTTCATTTGATCATAACTCTAAAAATATAACAGATAAAAAAATGAAATTTATGCCATTCGATTAGTTTTATAAAACTCTAAATGGGAAAAATATATTTGTCACTGAGAAATACGTATTAACAGTTTTAGTTTTTACGTTTATGCTCAATTTTCATTTGATCATAACTCTAAAAATATAAAAGATAAAAAAATGAAATTTATGCCATTCGATTAGTTTTATAAAACTCTAAATGGGAAAAAATATTTGTCGCTGAGAAATACGTATTAACAGTTTTAGTTTTTACGTTGATGCTCAATTTTCATTTGATCATAACTCTAAAAATATAAAAGATAAAAAAATGAAATTTATGCCATTCGATTAGTTTTATAAAACTCTAAATGGGAAAAATATATTTGTCACTGAGAAATACGTATTAACAGTTTTAGTTTTTACGTTTATGCTCAATTTTCATTTGATCATAACTCTAAAAATATAAAAGATAAAAAAATGAAATTTATGCCATTCGATTAGTTTTATAAAACTCTAAATGGGAAAAATATATTTGTCGCTGAGAAATACGTATTAACAGTTTTAGTTTTTACGTTTATGCTCAATTTTCATTTGATCATAACTCTAAAAATATAAAAGATAAAAAAATGAAATTTATGCCATTCGATTAGTTTTATAAAACTCTAAATGGGAAAAATATGTTTGTCACTGAGAAATACGTATTAACAGTTTTAGTTTTTACGTTTATGCTCAATTTTCATTTGATCATAACTCTAAAAATATAAAAGATAAAAAAAATGAAATTTATGCCATTCGATTAGTTTTATAAAACTCTAAATGGGAAAAATATATTTGTCACTGAGAAATACGTATTAACAGTTTTAGTTTTTACGTTTATGCTCAATTTTCATTTGATCATAACTCTAAAAATATAAAAGATAAAAAAATGAAATTTATGCCATTCGATTAGTTTTATAAAACTCTAAATGGGAAAAATATATTTGTCACTGAGAAATACGTATTAACAGTTTTAGTTTTTACGTTTATGCTCAATTTTCATTTGATCATAACTCTAAAAATATAAAAGATAAAAAAATGAAATTTAAGCCATTCGATTAGTTTTATAAAACTCTAAATGGGAAAAATATATTTGTCACTGAGAAATACGTATTAACAGTTTTAGTTTTTACGTTTATGCTCAATTTTCATTTGATCATAACTCTAAAAATATAAAAGATAAAAAAATGAAATTTATGCCATTCGATTAGTTTTATAAAACTCTAAATGGGAAAAATATATTTGTCACTGAGAAATACGTATTAACAGTTTTAGTTTTTACGTTTATGCTCAATTTTCATTTGATCATAACTCTAAAAATATAAAAGATAAAAAAATGAAATTTATGCCATTCGATTAGTTTTATAAAACTCTAAATGGGAAAAATATATTTGTCGCTGAGAAATACGTATTAACAGTTTTAGTTTTTACGTTTATGCTCAATTTTCATTTGATCATAACTCTAAAAATATAAAAGATAAAAAAATGAAATTTATGCCATTCGATTAGTTTTATAAAACTCTAAATGGGAAAAATATATTTGTCACTGAGAAATACGTATTAACAGTTTTAGTTTTTACGTTTATGCTCAATTTTCATTTGATCATAACTCTAAAAATATAAAAGATAAAAAAATGAAATTTATGCCATTCGATTAGTTTTATAAAACTCTAAATGGGAAAAATATATTTGTCGCTGAGAAATACGTATTAACAGTTTTAGTTTTTACGTTTATGCTCAATTTTCATTTGATCATAACTCTAAAAATATAAAAGATAAAAAAATGAAATTTATGCCATTCGATTAGTTTTATAAAACTCTAAATGGGAAAAATATATTTGTCGCTGAGAAATACGTATTAACAGTTTTAGTTTTTACGTTGATGCTCAATTTTCATTTGATCATAACTTTAAAAATATAAAAGATAAAAAAATGAAATTTATGCCATTCGATTAGTTTTATAAAACTCTAAATGGGAAAAATATGTTTGTCGCTGAGAAATACGTATTAACAGTTTTAGTTTTTACGTTTATGCTCAATTTTCATTTGATCATAACTCTAAAAATATAAAAGATAAAAAAATGAAATTTATGCCATTCGATTAGTTTTATAAAACTCTAAATGGGAAAAATATATTTGTCACTGAGAAATACGTATTAACAGTTTTAGTTTTTACGTTTATGCTCAATTTTCATTTGATCATAACTCTAAAAATATAAAAGATAAAAAAATGAAATTTAAGCCATTCGATTAGTTTTATAAAACTCTAAATGGGAAAAATATATTTGTCACTGAGAAATACGTATTAACAGTTTTAGTTTTTACGTTTATGCTCAATTTTCATTTGATCATAACTCTAAAAATATAAAAGATAAAAAAATGAAATTTATGCCATTCGATTAGTTTTATAAAACTCTAAATGGGAAAAATATATTTGTCACTGAGAAATACGTATTAACAGTTTTAGTTTTTACGTTTATGCTCAATTTTCATTTGATCATAACTCTAAAAATATAAAAGATAAAAAAATGAAATTTATGCCATTCGATTAGTTTTATAAAACTCTAAATGGGAAAAATATATTTGTCACTGAGAAATACGTATTAACAGTTTTAGTTTTTACGTTTATGCTCAATTTTCATTTGATCATAACTCTAAAAATATAAAAGATAAAAAAATGAAATTTATGCCATTGGATTAGTTTTATAAAACTCTAAATGGGGAAAATATGTTTGTCACTGAGAAATACGTATTAACAGTTTTAGTTTTTACGTTTATGCTCAATTTTCATTTGATCATAACTCTAAAAATATAAAAGATAAAAAAATGAAATTTATGCCATTCGATTAGTTTTATAAAACTCTAAATGGGAAAAATATGTTTGTCACTGAGAAATACGTATTAACAGTTTTAGTTTTTACGTTTATGCTCAATTTTCATTTGATCATAACTCTAAAAATATAAAAGATAAAAAAATGAAATTTATGCCATTCGATTAGTTTTATAAAACTCTAAATGGGAAAAATATATTTGTCGCTGAGAAATACGTATTAACAGTTTTAGTTTTTACGTTTATGCTCAATTTTCATTTGATCATAACTCTAAAAATATAAAAGATAAAAAAATGAAATTTATGCCATTCGATTAGTTTTATAAAACTCTAAATGGGAAAAATATATTTGTCACTGAGAAATACGTATTAACAGTTTTAGTTTTTACGTTTATGCTCAATTTTCATTTGATCATAACTCTAAAAATATAAAAGATAAAAAAATGAAATTTATGCCATTCGATTAGTTTTATAAAACTCTAAATGGGAAAAATATATTTGTCACTGAGAAATACGTATTAACAGTTTTAGTTTTTACGTTTATGCTCAATTTTCATTTGATCATAACTCTAAAAATATAAAAGATAAAAAAATGAAATTTATGCCATTCGATTAGTTTTATAAAACTCTAAATGGGAAAAATATGTTTGTCACTGAGAAATACGTATTAACAGTTTTAGTTTTTACGTTTATGCTCAATTTTCATTTGATCATAACTCTAAAAATATAAAAGATAAAAAAATGAAATTTATGCCATTCGATTAGTTTTATAAAACTCTAAATGGGAAAAATATATTTGTCGCTGAGAAATACGTATTAACAGTTTTAGTTTTTACGTTTATGCTCAATTTTCATTTGATCATAACTCTAAAAATATAAAAGATAAAAAAATGAAATTTATGCCATTCGATTAGTTTTATAAAACTCTAAATGGGAAAAATATATTTGTCACTGAGAAATACGTATTAACAGTTTTAGTTTTTACGTTTATGCTCAATTTTCATTTGATCATAACTCTAAAAATATAAAAGATAAAAAAATGAAATTTATGCCATTCGATTAGTTTTATAAAACTCTAAATGGGAAAAATATATTTGTCGCTGAGAAATACGTATTAACAGTTTTAGTTTTTACGTTTATGCTCAATTTTCATTTGATCATAACTCTAAAAATATAAAAGATAAAAAAATGAAATTTATGCCATTCGATTAGTTTTATAAAACTCTAAATGGGAAAAATATATTTGTCGCTGAGAAATACGTATTAACAGTTTTAGTTTTTACGTTGATGCTCAATTTTCATTTGATCATAACTTTAAAAATATAAAAGATAAAAAAATGAAATTTATGCCATTCGATTAGTTTTATAAAACTCTAAATGGGAAAAATATATTTGTCACTGAGAAATACGTATTAACAGTTTTAGTTTTTACGTTTATGCTCAATTTTCATTTGATCATAACTCTAAAAATATAAAAGATAAAAAAATGAAATTTATGTCATTCGATTAGTTTTATAAAACTCTAAATGGGAAAAATATATTTGTCACTGAGAAATACGTATTAACAGTTTTAGTTTTTACGTTTATGCTCAATTTTCATTTGATCATAACTCTAAAAATATAAAAGATAAAAAAATGAAATTTATGCCATTCGATTAGTTTTATAAAACTCTAAATGGGAAAAATATATTTGTCACTGAGAAATACGTATTAACAGTTTTAGTTTTTACGTTTATGCTCAATTTTCATTTGATCATAACTCTAAAAATATAAAAGATAAAAAAATGAAATTTATGCCATTCGATTAGTTTTATAAAACTCTAAATGGGAAAAATATATTTGTCGCTGAGAAATACGTATTAACAGTTTTAGTTTTTACGTTTATGCTCAATTTTCATTTGATCATAACTCTAAAAATATAAAAGATAAAAAAATGAAATTTATGCCATTCGATTAGTTTTATAAAACTCTAAATGGGAAAAATATATTTGTCACTGAGAAATACGTATTAACAGTTTTAGTTTTTACGTTTATGCTCAATTTTCATTTGATCATAACTCTAAAAATATAAAAGATAAAAAAATGAAATTTATGCCATTCGATTAGTTTTATAAAACTCTAAATGGGAAAAATATATTTGTCACTGAGAAATACGTATTAACAGTTTTAGTTTTTACGTTTATGCTCAATTTTCATTTGATCATAACTCTAAAAATATAAAAGATAAAAAAATGAAATTTATGCCATTCGATTAGTTTTATAAAACTCTAAATGGGAAAAATATGTTTGTCACTGAGAAATACGTATTAACAGTTTTAGTTTTTACGTTTATGCTCAATTTTCATTTGATCATAACTCTAAAAATATAAAAGATAAAAAAATGAAATTTATGCCATTCGATTAGTTTTATAAAACTCTAAATGGGAAAAATATGTTTGTCACTGAGAAATACGTATTAACAGTTTTAGTTTTTACGTTTATGCTCAATTTTCATTTGATCATAACTCTAAAAATATAAAAGATAAAAAAATGAAATTTATGCCATTCGATTAGTTTTATAAAACTCTAAATGGGAAAAATATATTTGTCGCTGAGAAATACGTATTAACAGTTTTAGTTTTTACGTTTATGCTCAATTTTCATTTGATCATAACTCTAAAAATATAAAAGATAAAAAAATGAAATTTATGCCATTCGATTAGTTTTATAAAACTCTAAATGGGAAAAATATATTTGTCACTGAGAAATACGTATTAACAGTTTTAGTTTTTACGTTTATGCTCAATTTTCATTTGATCATAACTCTAAAAATATAAAAGATAAAAAAAATGAAATTTATGCCATTCGATTAGTTTTTATAAAACTCTAAATGGGAAAAATATATTTGTCGCTGAGAAATACGTATTAACAGTTTTAGTTTTTACGTTTATGCTCAATTTTCATTTGATCATAACTCTAAAAATATAAAAGATAAAAAAATGAAATTTATGCCATTCGATTAGTTTTATAAAACTCTAAATGGGAAAAATATATTTGTCGCTGAGAAATACGTATTAACAGTTTTAGTTTTTACGTTGATGCTCAATTTTCATTTGATCATAACTTTAAAAATATAAAAGATAAAAAAATGAAATTTATGCCATTCGATTAGTTTTATAAAACTCTAAATGGGAAAAATATATTTGTCACTGAGAAATACGTATTAACAGTTTTAGTTTTTACGTTTATGCTCAATTTTCATTTGATCATAACTCTAAAAATATAAAAGATAAAAAAATGAAATTTATGTCATTCGATTAGTTTTATAAAACTCTAAATGGGAAAAATATATTTGTCACTGAGAAATACGTATTAACAGTTTTAGTTTTTACGTTTATGCTCAATTTTCATTTGATCATAACTCTAAAAATATAAAAGATAAAAAAATGAAATTTATGCCATTCGATTAGTTTTATAAAACTCTAAATGGGAAAAATATATTTGTCACTGAGAAATACGTATTAACAGTTTTAGTTTTTACGTTTATGCTCAATTTTCATTTGATCATAACTCTAAAAATATAAAAGATAAAAAAATGAAATTTATGCCATTCGATTAGTTTTATAAAACTCTAAATGGGAAAAATATATTTGTCACTGAGAAATACGTATTAACAGTTTTAGTTTTTACGTTTATGCTCAATTTTCATTTGATCATAACTCTAAAAATATAAAAGATAAAAAAATGAAATTTATGCCATTCGATTAGTTTTATAAAACTCTAAATGGGAAAAATATATTTGTCGCTGAGAAATACGTATTAACAGTTTTAGTTTTTACGTTTATGCTCAATTTTCATTTGATCATAACTCTAAAAATATAAAAGATAAAAAAATGAAATTTATGCCATTCGATTAGTTTTATAAAACTCTAAATGGGAAAAATATATTTGTCACTGAGAAATACGTATTAACAGTTTTAGTTTTTACGTTTATGCTCAATTTTCATTTGATCATAACTCTAAAAATATAAAAGATAAAAAAATGAAATTTATGCCATTCGATTAGTTTTATAAAACTCTAAATGGGAAAAATATATTTGTCGCTGAGAAATACGTATTAACAGTTTTAGTTTTTACGTTTATGCTCAATTTTCATTTGATCATAACTCTAAAAATATAAAAGATAAAAAAATGAAATTTATGCCATTCGATTAGTTTTATAAAACTCTAAATGGGAAAAATATATTTGTCGCTGAGAAATACGTATTAACAGTTTTAGTTTTTACGTTGATGCTCAATTTTCATTTGATCATAACTTTAAAAATATAAAAGATAAAAAAATGAAATTTATGCCATTCGATTAGTTTTATAAAACTCTAAATGGGAAAAATATATTTGTCACTGAGAAATACGTATTAACAGTTTTAGTTTTTACGTTTATGCTCAATTTTCATTTGATCATAACTCTAAAAATATAAAAGATAAAAAAATGAAATTTATGTCATTCGATTAGTTTTATAAAACTCTAAATGGGAAAAATATATTTGTCACTGAGAAATACGTATTAACAGTTTTAGTTTTTACGTTTATGCTCAATTTTCATTTGATCATAACTCTAAAAATATAAAAGATAAAAAAATGAAATTTATGCCATTCGATTAGTTTTATAAAACTCTAAATGGGAAAAATATATTTGTCACTGAGAAATACGTATTAACAGTTTTAGTTTTTACGTTTATGCTCAATTTTCATTTGATCATAACTCTAAAAATATAAAAGATAAAAAAATGAAATTTATGCCATTCGATTAGTTTTATAAAACTCTAAATGGGAAAAATATATTTGTCGCTGAGAAATACGTATTAACAGTTTTAGTTTTTACGTTTATGCTCAATTTTCATTTGATCATAACTCTAAAAATATAAAAGATAAAAAAATGAAATTTATGCCATTCGATTAGTTTTATAAAACTCTAAATGGGAAAAATATATTTGTCACTGAGAAATACGTATTAACAGTTTTAGTTTTTACGTTTATGCTCAATTTTCATTTGATCATAACTCTAAAAATATAAAAGATAAAAAAATGAAATTTATGTCATTCGATTAGTTTTATAAAACTCTAAATGGGAAAAATATATTTGTCACTGAGAAATACGTATTAACAGTTTTAGTTTTTACGTTTATGCTCAATTTTCATTTGATCATAACTCTAAAAATATAAAAGATAAAAAAATGAAATTTATGCCATTCGATTAGTTTTATAAAACTCTAAATGGGAAAAATATATTTGTCACTGAGAAATACGTATTAACAGTTTTAGTTTTTACGTTTATGCTCAATTTTCATTTGATCATAACTCTAAAAATATAAAAGATAAAAAAATGAAATTTATGCCATTCGATTAGTTTTATAAAACTCTAAATGGGAAAAATATATTTGTCACTGAGAAATACGTATTAACAGTTTTAGTTTTAACGTTGATGCTCAATTTTCATTTGATCATAACTCTAAAAATATAAAAGATAAAAAAATGAAATTTATGCCATTCGATTAGTTTTATAAAACTCTAAATGGGAAAAATATATTTGTCGCTGAGAAATACGTATTAACAGTTTTAGTTTTTACGTTTATGCTCAATTTTCATTTGATCATAACTCTAAAAATATAAAAGATAAAAAAATGAAATTTATGCCATTCGATTAGTTTTATAAAACTCTAAATGGGAAAAATATATTTGTCACTGAGAAATACGTATTAACAGTTTTAGTTTTTACGTTTATGCTCAATTTTCATTTGATCATAACTCTAAAAATATAAAAGATAAAAAAATGAAATTTATGCCATTCGATTAGTTTTATAAAACTCTAAATGGGAAAAATATATTTGTCGCTGAGAAATACGTATTAACAGTTTTAGTTTTTACGTTTATGCTCAATTTTCATTTGATCATAACTCTAAAAATATAAAAGATAAAAAAATGAAATTTATGCCATTCGATTAGTTTTATAAAACTCTAAATGGGAAAAATATATTTGTCGCTGAGAAATACGTATTAACAGTTTTAGTTTTTACGTTGATGCTCAATTTTCATTTGATCATAACTTTAAAAATATAAAAGATAAAAAAATGAAATTTATGCCATTCGATTAGTTTTATAAAACTCTAAATGGGAAAAATATATTTGTCACTGAGAAATACGTATTAACAGTTTTAGTTTTTACGTTTATGCTCAATTTTCATTTGATCATAACTCTAAAAATATAAAAGATAAAAAAATGAAATTTATGTCATTCGATTAGTTTTATAAAACTCTAAATGGGAAAAATATATTTGTCACTGAGAAATACGTATTAACAGTTTTAGTTTTTACGTTTATGCTCAATTTTCATTTGATCATAACTCTAAAAATATAAAAGATAAAAAAATGAAATTTATGCCATTCGATTAGTTTTATAAAACTCTAAATGGGAAAAATATATTTGTCACTGAGAAATACGTATTAACAGTTTTAGTTTTTACGTTTATGCTCAATTTTCATTTGATCATAACTCTAAAAATATAAAAGATAAAAAAATGAAATTTATGCCATTCGATTAGTTTTATAAAACTCTAAATGGGAAAAATATATTTGTCGCTGAGAAATACGTATTAACAGTTTTAGTTTTTACGTTTATGCTCAATTTTCATTTGATCATAACTCTAAAAATATAAAAGATAAAAAAATGAAATTTATGCCATTCGATTAGTTTTATAAAACTCTAAATGGGAAAAATATATTTGTCACTGAGAAATACGTATTAACAGTTTTAGTTTTTACGTTTATGCTCAATTTTCATTTGATCATAACTCTAAAAATATAAAAGATAAAAAAATGAAATTTATGCCATTCGATTAGTTTTATAAAACTCTAAATGGGAAAAATATATTTGTCGCTGAGAAATACGTATTAACAGTTTTAGTTTTTACGTTTATGCTCAATTTTCATTTGATCATAACTCTAAAAATATAAAAGATAAAAAAATGAAATTTATGCCATTCGAGTAGTTTTATAAAACTCTAAATGGGAAAAATATATTTGTCGCTGAGAAATACGTATTAACAGTTTTAGTTTTTACGTTGATGCTCAATTTTCATTTGATCATAACTTTAAAAATATAAAAGATAAAAAAATGAAATTTATGCCATTCGATTAGTTTTATAAAACTCTAAATGGGGAAAAATATATTTGTCACTGAGAAATACGTATTAACAGTTTTAGTTTTTACGTTTATGCTCAATTTTCATTTGATCATAACTCTAAAAATATAAAAGATAAAAAAATGAAATTTATGTCATTCGATTAGTTTTATAAAACTCTAAATGGGAAAAATATATTTGTCACTGAGAAATACGTATTAACAGTTTTAGTTTTTACGTTTATGCTCAATTTTCATTTGATCATAACTCTAAAAATATAAAAGATAAAAAAATGAAATTTATGCCATTCGATTAGTTTTATAAAACTCTAAATGGGAAAAATATATTTGTCACTGAGAAATACGTATTAACAGTTTTAGTTTTTACGTTTATGCTCAATTTTCATTTGATCATAACTCTAAAAATATAAAAGATAAAAAAATGAAATTTATGCCATTCGATTAGTTTTATAAAACTCTAAATGGGAAAAATATATTTGTCACTGAGAAATACGTATTAACAGTTTTAGTTTTTACGTTTATGCTCAATTTTCATTTGATCATAACTCTAAAAATATAAAAGATAAAAAAATGAAATTTATGCCATTCGATTAGTTTTATAAAACTCTAAATGGGAAAAATATGTTTGTCACTGAGAAATACGTATTAACAGTTTTAGTTTTTACGTTTATGCTCAATTTTCATTTGATCATAACTCTAAAAATATAAAAGATAAAAAAATGAAATTTATGCCATTCGATTAGTTTTATAAAACTCTAAATGGGGAAAAATATGTTTGTCACTGAGAAATACGTATTAACAGTTTTAGTTTTTACGTTTATGCTCAATTTTCATTTGATCATAACTCTAAAAATATAAAAGATAAAAAAATGAAATTTATGCCATTCGATTAGTTTTATAAAACTCTAAATGGGAAAAATTTATTTGTCGCTGAGAAATACGTATTAACAGTTTTAGTTTTTACGTTTATGCTCAATTTTCATTTGATCATAACTCTAAAAATATAAAAGATAAAAAAATGAAATTTATGCCATTCGATTAGTTTTATAAAACTCTAAATGGGAAAAAATATATTTGTCACTGAGAAATACGTATTAACAGTTTTAGTTTTTACGTTTATGCTCAATTTTCATTAGATCATAACTCTAAAAATATAAAAGATAAAAAAATGAAATTTATGCCATTCGATTAGTTTTATAAAACTCTAAATGGGAAAAATATATTTGTCGCTGAGAAATACGTATTAACAGTTTTAGTTTTTACGTTTATGCTCAATTTTCATTTGATCATAACTCTAAAAATATAAAAGATAAAAAAATGAAATTTATGCCATTCGATTAGTTTTATAAAACTCTAAATGGGAAAAATATATTTGTCACTGAGAAATACGTATTAACAGTTTTAGTTTTTACGTTTATGCTCAATTTTCATTTGATCATAACTCTAAAAATATAAAAGATAAAAAAATGAAATTTATGTCATTCGATTAGTTTTATAAAACTCTAAATGGGAAAAATATATTTGTCACTGAGAAATACGTATTAACAGTTTTAGTTTTTACGTTTATGCTCAATTTTCATTTGATCATAACTCTAAAAATATAAAAGATAAAAAAATGAAATTTATGCCATTCGATTAGTTTTATAAAACTCTAAATGGGAAAAATATATTTGTCACTGAGAAATACGTATTAACAGTTTTAGTTTTTACGTTTATGCTCAATTTTCATTTGATCATAACTCTAAAAATATAAAAGATAAAAAAATGAAATTTATGCCATTCGATTAGTTTTATAAAACTCTAAATGGGAAAAATATATTTGTCACTGAGAAATACGTATTAACAGTTTTAGTTTTAACGTTGATGCTCAATTTTCATTTGATCATAACTCTAAAAATATAAAAGATAAAAAAATGAAATTTATGCCATTCGATTAGTTTTATAAAACTCTAAATGGGAAAAATATATTTGTCGCTGAGAAATACGTATTAACAGTTTTAGTTTTTACGTTGATGCTCAATTTTCATTTGATCATAACTTTAAAAATATAAAAGATAAAAAAATGAAATTTATGCCATTCGATTAGTTTTATAAAACTCTAAATGGGAAAAATATATTTGTCACTGAGAAATACGTATTAACAGTTTTAGTTTTAACGTTGATGCTCAATTTTCATTTGATCATAACTCTAAAAATATAAAAGATAAAAAAATGAAATTTATGCCATTCGATTAGTTTTATAAAACTCTAAATTGAAAAATATATTTGTCGCTGAGAAATACGTATTAACAGTTTTAGTTTTTACGTTGATGCTGAATTTTCATTTGATCATAACTCTAAAAATATAAAAGATAAAAAAATGAAATTTATGCCATTCGATTAGTTTTATAAAACTCTAAATGGGAAAAATATATTTGTCACTGAGAAATACGTATTAACAGTTTTAGTTTTTACGTTTATGCTCAATTTTCATTTGATCATAACTCTAAAAATATAAAAGATAAAAAAATGAAATTTATGCCATTCGATTAGTTTTATAAAACTCTAAATGGGAAAAATATATTTGTCACTGAGAAATACGTATTAACAGTTTTAGTTTTAACGTTGATGCTCAATTTTCATTTGATCATAACTCTAAAAATATAAAAGATAAAAAAATGAAATTTATGCCATTCGATTAGTTTTATAAAACTCTAAATTTGAAAAATATATTTGTCGCTGAGAAATACGTATTAACAGTTTTAGTTTTTACGTTGATGCTGAATTTTCATTTGATCATAACTCTAAAAATATAAAAGATAAAAAATGAAATTTATGCCATTCGATTAGTTTTATAAAACTCTAAATGGGAAAAATATATTTGTCACTGAGAAATACGTATTAACAGTTTTAGTTTTTAAGTTGATGCTCAATTTTCATTTTGATCATAACTCTAAAAATATAAAAGATAAAAAAATGAAATTTATGCCATTCGATTAGTTTTATAAAACTCTAAATGGGAAAAATATGTTTGTCACTGAGAAATACGTATTAACAGTTTTAGTTTTTACGTTTATGCTCAATTTTCATTTGATCATAACTCTAAAAATATAAAAGATAAAAAAATGAAATTTATGCCATTCGATTAGTTTTATAAAACTCTAAATGGGAAAAAATATGTTTGTCACTGAGAAATACGTATTAACAGTTTTAGTTTTTACGTTTATGCTCAATTTTCATTTGATCATAACTCTAAAAATATAAAAGATAAAAAAATGAAATTTATGCCATTCGATTAGTTTTATAAAACTCTAAATGGGAAAAATATATTTGTCGCTGAGAAATACGTATTAACAGTTTTAGTTTTTACGTTTATGCTCAATTTTCATTTGATCATAACTCTAAAAATATAAAAGATAAAAAAATGAAATTTATGCCATTCGATTAGTTTTATAAAACTCTAAATGGGAAAAATATATTTGTCACTGAGAAATACGTATTAACAGTTTTAGTTTTTACGTTTATGCTCAATTTTCATTTGATCATAACTCTAAAAATATAAAGATAAAAAAATGAAATTTATGCCATCGATTAGTTTTATAAAACTCTAAATGGGAAAAATATATTTGTCACTGAGAAATACGTATTAACAGTTTTAGTTTTTACGTTTATGCTCAATTTTCATTTGATCATAACTCTAAAAATATAAAGATAAAAAAATGAAATTTATGCATTCGATTAGTTTTATAAAACTCTAAATGGGAAAAATATATTTGTCACTGAGAAATACGTATTAACAGTTTTAGTTTTTACGTTTATGCTCAATTTTCATTTGATCATAACTCTAAAAATATAAAGATAAAAAAATGAAATTTATGCCATTCGATTAGTTTTATAAAACTCTAAATGGGAAAAATATATTTGTCACTGAGAAATACGTATTAACAGTTTTAGTTTTTACGTTTATGCTCAATTTTCATTTGATCATAACTCTAAAAATATAAAAGATAAAAAAATGAAATTTATGCCATTCGATTAGTTTTATAAAACTCTAAATGGGAAAAATATATTTGTCACTGAGAAATACGTATTAACAGTTTTAGTTTTTACGTTTATGCTCAATTTTCATTTGATCATAACTCTAAAAATATAAAAGATAAAAAAATGAAATTTATGCCATTCGATTAGTTTTATAAAACTCTAAATGGGAAAAATATATTTGTCACTGAGAAATACGTATTAACAGTTTTAGTTTTAACGTTGATGCTCAATTTTCATTTGATCATAACTCTAAAAATATAAAAGATAAAAAAATGAAATTTATGCCATTCGATTAGTTTTATAAAACTGTAAATGGGAAAAATATATTTGTCGCTGAGAAATACGTATTAACAGTTTTAGTTTTTACGTTGATGCTCAATTTTCATTTGATCATAACTTTAAAAATATAAAAGATAAAAAATGAAATTTATGCCATTCGATTAGTTTTATAAAACTCTAAATGGGAAAAATATATTTGTCGCTGAGAAATACGTATTAACAGTTTTAGTTTTTACGTTGATGCTCAATTTTCATTTGATCATAACTTTAAAAATATAAAAGATAAAAAAATGAAATTTATGCCATTCGATTAGTTTTATAAAACTCTAAATGGGAAAAATATATTTGTCGCTGAGAAATACGTATTAACAGTTTTAGTTTTAACGTTGATGCTCAATTTTCATTTGATCATAACTCTAAAAATATAAAAGATAAAAAAATGAAATTTATGCCATTCGATTAGTTTTATAAAACTCTAAATTTGAAAAATATATTTGTCGCTGAGAAATACGTATTAACAGTTTTAGTTTTTACGTTGATGCTGAATTTTCATTTGATCATAACTCTAAAAATATAAAAGATAAAAAAATGAAATTTATGCCATTCGATTAGTTTTATAAAACTCTAAATGGGAAAAATATATTTGTCACTGAGAAATACGTATTAACAGTTTTAGTTTTTACGTTGATGTTCAATTTTCATTTGATCATAACTTTAAAAATATAAAAG